>MU385726.1:107677-773962 GCA_022497155.1 Whalleya microplaca | reverse complement strand
AGTCAGCAGCAAGGCCAGATGGAGTGGAATGGAGTGGAGTGGCTCCCACAAAGTGGCCCACGCGTGGATTAGCGTGGAGTGGATTACAACCTTGAAGGAAACACGCTGCCCCATGATACATCGTATACGACGCGACTCGAACCTCCTCTGGTGCTTGCATAATCAAGGAACTTTGTGCCTCTACTCAATAACCTTGAATAGCCCAGAAGAGTGCCGAGCCGAGGTAATAAATCCACAGAAAGGCTTCCAGATAATGCGATGATTCCAGTAGTGATGTAGTCATCCCTCGGACTGGCAAGATGGACGACGAGAGGTATTATGGCTGCCCATTCAGCAACAATGGTTGGCAGGGGAGAAACGAAAATGATTGGGGCGACACCTAGAGAACCGTAATTAGCTTGTGACGTGGATTCGAAGAGAGGAGAAGACATCGCGATCTCTTGCTTTGCTTCTATCCCGTCGCAGTGACCAAATAACAAGTTATTGCGTTTTTCACCGTCACACATCTATTCAAGACAATCGGGTTGGGAAAAGGAACGCATGTGATGTTCTCCAGCTATTTTTGGTTATTGGCGGAAACCCCCTATTGAGTGAGGCGACCACCAGTACAATTTAGCATGGTCTTATAGGTACATACCTAGGCAACCTGTAGCCGACTTTTGTACATTTGTAGAGTCGCAAGTCGCCAACATTGGTGGCTGGTTTAACTCGCACTGTTCGTTTATATGTAATTGAACCTCCCCCAGATGTCCCTTAGGCCCGACATCTATCAAATACAACTTATGGTTGCTCTTCTATTTCAACAGGCTCTATGAGAATAAGGTTCTATCAATGGCCTCGATATCTACCCTGGCTGATATAATCACAGCGCTTAAGCTATATTTGTCAATATGGGACAAAGTACTGATGAGCATGGTGACTTAATTAGTGCAAGGTGAAGTTACAGGAGGTGGCATGCCCTGTATGTTTACATGTATAAGCGAGGGCCATACGTAGGCCCGTACCAACTTCAAGCCTTATAGGGCGTATTCTAACAATGTTATCTACGAATTCATGCAGGCTTTCATTATATGGAGAAAGAAGCTGAGTGATATGAAAGTGGTCTTTTATTAAAATTACGTGCACCACATGTTTGCAGGATCTATATACATGTTACATTTATTTTTTTGATTTGTATTCAATAATTAGTAATATGAATGCGAACTTATTTACCTCTTATTTTTTATCATTACTTATCAGGCATAGTAGTTCGCATGCCACTGCTGACAACCATGGCCTAACAGAACGAGCTTGGGGATGGAGGGTACTTGAACTAATGATACCACATGATGCTAACATTGATAAGGGGAAAGTTAGGCAATCAGGCAATCAGGTAACATCAATGCTACTGACTGGAATACGCCGTTGCTGAGTGGCGTATGCAGGTTAATTGTCTAGATGGATCCATGTGGAAGCAGGCAGTCCGTCTTGTTCCGAACTTGCTATGTGATAATTTGCGCCTCCGCATTTCCTATTAGTTATACAATTCATCAACTATCTAGCCAAGCCTTCTGGTTAAGTTACGCCAATTGACACATATGGGTGTTTCCAACAGTGGAACCCCTGAAGTGCAGAGTTGTGCGGCAAGCAAGGGAGGTCGTAGATGGGACTAAATATACAAAGGGAATCGAGATCTTCAAATATTATGGACAACGTAACGGACTGTTTAAGTATTTCTGGCGATGCCATTAAAGACATCTACGAGCAAGATTTCCACGCACCGGTCCGAGGCCTGAGACCCGCATTCGACTTCGAATGGGACGAAGCTTACACGACCTCCAGAGAAGGTCAAGATGGCAAACAAATCATCAAATACTATACGACGGAAGAACGCCACGACAAAATTATGCAGACATGCAACGACCTATTAACCGCGGCAGCCGATGTGAATTTTCACGTGACGAAGCTTGAAGCTGTTTTCACAACCCTTTTGTCATGTCAGTGGCGGCCTGAGAAACTCTCAACGGCTACCATAGTAGATGATACCAAGAAGATTCTACAGCGCTTGCCGCATGTCTCTCTAAACCTGCCTGAAAATCTGGGTATGCTGCCTTCTGGCTATTTCTCTACCGACCAGAAGGAATGGAATTCTCTTATTGTTACATCGATGGTCCACCGCAATCTTGTTTGCTTCGCCATATACCATATCATCACGCTTTCCGAGGGCGGGTACATGGAGATGACTCTCCAAGAAGGGTTGAATCATGTGGCAGAGATTATTCAGCAGTGTGTGGAGAACGGGAATGCAGATGTAGCCCAAAAACCCTACTGGGTCCTTGTCAGATGCTACCTGTGGTCGTTTTGGCAACGCGCTAGATTATTACACTCCTATTTTGTTATGACTCGACGCTTGGTTATTGGGCTGACGGAGAATACTCCTTATCAGTGGATGCGCAACTATCAGGTTTCGCAGGGTCTCTCTCTCAGGGCCTTCACGGAGCAAGCTGCACAAGTACGAAAACCACCTGAAATGTGTGGCTGGAAGTGTGAACTTATTATAGGTGATCCGGTTTGTCTTGGTTTCGACTTCACATTACTGTTCCGACGTTTTGAGAAAGCTTTTGGAGCCATGCAGACGTCCTGTCACTTTAACTTGCATGGGGCGTGTGAGGGTCAGGACTGGCATCATTGCGCAAGATTCAATCGAACCGAAGGGGCAAACCAAACCATGCATGACTCGACACAAGACCATGAATATGACAATGAACCGAGGGTAGTTTGGGATGAGGCATCTTATCGCCGTGTTGAAGGCGCCAGAGCTGTGTGCATCTCCGAGTCAGACGACAGTTACTTCAAATACTGCACAGCTTCCCAACGGACTTTAGCATTTTCCCATGTTTGGTCCCATGGACAGGGCGGTCGGCCTCACGAAGGCATAAACAGATGCCTCCACCACCGCTATATTCAGTTGGCAAAGCAATTGGGATGTGACAGCTACTGGATAGACTCGGCATGCATGTAAGTCCCGAGAATTTGAATCTTTTTTTACCAAAGAATGTATTATACAACGTTGAGTCAGTAAGCGATAGGCCTAACATCCCCTGCAGCCCAGAGCCTGATGATTTGAGAAAAGAAGCCATAACGCATATTAATGACGTGTTTTACGAAAGTAAATACGTCCTAGTGTGCGATAAGGAACTTATGAGTATCAACATAGATGACTTGACTACTGAATGTTACGAGTGGCTCTTAACAGGGGTTCTACTATCTGACTGGAATATCAGAGCATGGACGATGCTGGAAGCGCTGAAGGGTCGGGAGCATGTGGCAATATTATGCCAGGGAAACAAAACAGTCATGTTCAAAGACATTATCGAGCAAGTATGTCATAACGGTCGGATCGACATTGCTGTTTTTGCTTCCTTGCTGCCTCACATGCTTCCCTCACAAATAGAGGGGAGGATAAAAGGCAAAGTTCTACAGGAGGTTAGCCCGAATGATATTTCATTGGAAGTCATTGGATCATGGCTTAGCCACAGACCCTCGAGTCGGAAAGGAGATGATGTGACAATATGGAGTCTATGCTTGAACCAGCACAGGGCTCGAATCAAGGACGTCGTCGAGTTTTGGAGGCAACAAAAAGGAGTAAACTCTGGGTTCTTATTGTCCAGCTCAGACAGACTTTCTCAACCAGGCCTGAGCTGGGCGCCCAGCACACCATTTGCACTTCCTGAATCGCGAGACCAGGAGCTAAGCATTGATTTATTCCATCGCCCCCTAGATAGTGTCGATACGGCACGTCTGTCTATCCAACCTGACGGGCTATGGGGTCAGTGGTGGGCGTATGAACACCAAGTTGGTCTTAGAGCTAGTATTGGCTGGGCTACTACTTACATGTCTACGACACAGAGGCAGACTTATCGCGAAATAAAGAAAATTCGACGAAAGTTTCGGCTGAAGGCTCGATATATTGCCCTCCTGAGGCCAGTTTCTTCGCGGGTTTACACTCGATATGATGGCGCAACGGCGACACCAAGTGCCTCTAAGTCAGGAATTCTTGTGGCAGTCTGCGACTCGGACCATACTGAGCGTAAGCAACCTCTAAAGATTCCACAGGCCGATCAAAAGCCGGTGCACTCATATAAATGGATTTGGAGAGGAGTTTATCAGTGGCCGACTGAAGTTGTCATGCCCAACTTTGTCAAGGTCCCTGATTTCTGGATTGGCTGATTACGTCTTAGCCATCACCGTTATTTGTTACATTAGGGAACTTCTTATAGACCGCTTGATCAAAACAGAGCCCTAGACATATACTCCTATAGAATTGTCCGTTGGCCACAAGTCGGAATTCAAATTCTTAGAGGTTGATGATAGGTTCAAACTAATTCAAATTTGGCATAGATGCTGCCACTTCCGAATCCCTAAACCTATAGCCTTGGAGTTTTCTATGTCGCGTAGGCATCAATCATGTGCAATGTTTCTGCATATTGCTTGGGAGGCGATTTATAAAGCAATACAAGGTTCATTCGTTTCACTCATTCTGTCTTGCCGGATTTCCTTTCAACTATTATTTACACTTTCGTCTATTGCCATTCTATAGTTTAGGGTTACGTTCCTTGGAGAGCAATTGGAAGGAGACTGTAGGTAGGTTGGTCGGTTGGTAAACTTGAAGCTAGAGGAAAGTGCTGGATTGTTACAGCTGATCAGGAATCAACTAGCTCAGATCAGTAATTCTCAAAAAGAACTGGATCATGGTGTGTATCTAAGACTAAATACATCGAGAATACAATAATACAAGCCTCGTTGAGCTCAAGCCATGAGGAGTAGGCGATTCATGTCTCTAGTTGTGTGGTAGGATCGCCATTTTGTACTTGTTCATCAACAGAGTTTGTTGATCAACCAAATCCTGCCGGTGTATAAGTTCATATGGCGATCTATAGCTGAAACGTCAGAAGGGAACCCCTTTTTGCCTTATGTTAAAATACTCTGCTGGTCTTTTATGGATTCTTGGACAAGGAACAAAACAGCATAGATATCATAGGACCTTATCTCATCTAATGTCTAACTAAGCACTCTAACATTATTGTAACAATAGCTTCAGAAAATATGACAGCAGGAAGAATGCCAAGAAGGAAAAACATTACAGTAAGAAACACAAACATGAAGAAAAACATAACGACAAGCGCAATGACTCAAAAGAACAAAACACGGAACAGTTAGTGGCGTGGAACTGTTGATTGCTGTAGCAATTATGATGTGATACATCATCGTCAGATCTGCTCCCATCTGGGATGTGGACATGCTCTGAGACTCCACGGTTCTTCGTAACACCCCCAAATAGATTGCCTTTTTCTAAGTGTCACGATAAGGGGTATTAGTCATAGTACCTTAAGCCAATGGAGCTCGGAGCAGTAAATACCCCAAGAGCTCTTTTGTTTAAAAGGAATCTCCTAAGCCACCAGGGACCCTTTAAACCTCAGACATTTACACAATTCTAATAGACAACAACTAAAGCAATCACGGCAGCACTTATGATCATTGCACACTGTAACTATGACAGTAAGTAAGCCAAGTAACTCATAAAAAGAATCCCTTTACTCTCAACGTTCAGGACAAAGTGGGCACCCAATTTCCGCTGCTTTGCGGTTGAGCCTAGCAATGGTGAGGCTAAAAGGCTAGTCAGTAACATTACACCCCATTACATAGGCACTGCGGTGTATGTTCATTTGAGGCGCCTGTGCCAGTACACCGGAAAGAATGAGACCGAATGACAAGTCACAACATATTCCTCCAAATTTTGTGCTGCTGACAGAGGCCTGACTTCAGAGTGATACATCACAATTTCAATGAGATAGTCGAATAACTAGATCTAGGTCTAGAACAGGCCGCCTTAATCAAATAATTAGATACGACCAATAAAGGAAATAAAAGTCAGCAAAGCTACCCTAGAATATACACTACACTATACATACTAGTCTAGAGTGAAATGTCCACTGTTGAAATTCGATAGCTTTGTGTATACAAGTGCGGTGGTCCGGGTACCAGAAGTGAACTGTTCTACTCCACGTCTAGAACTAAATTGCTACCCGTCAGAGCTGTGCTCTGGGAAGCGGATATCTATGAATTTGTGTTGCTAGTAGAGATATTGCTTGGGATGTACATGGCATTGCTATACTCATGATCCGGGTATCGTGTGACGGATAAGATCGAAATGCCCCAGATACTGACGCCCAGAAAAGAGTGTGTGATCAATGCGAACCGGAACCAAATGGAACTCATCAAGAGATGGTGGATAGTAGCCTGGATAATATTCATCTACACCAAGGGCTCAGAGATTGACCCGATTTGCGGTGGTAAAGCCGACTTGGTCTTATAATAGTCTAGGCAGTGTGGATAGGCAAGTGTCTCGTTCGTTGCCAAGTACACTAATGATGGTACAATATGGATAGATTACCTTGAGTTTGATGAATAATCAAACTGTTTCAAGGTTGCCCTTTAGTCAGGCGACGAGGATCATAGTCTAGAGCTGATTGGGCGAGCCACTACCCATCGTGGGATTACAAACAATCTAATCCGTATATGGCGGTTACCCCATGATCTTGCATAGTGCAGTACCTACTCCATTTAATTATGAGCTATCATTATATGCTCGCAGCTAGAAATCTTTGAAGATATGTGGATTTGAAGGATGAAGAATTTTGGCACTGATACAGTATATGTTCATACAACCGCAGCGAACCACAAGACCAGGCACAGTAAGAAGAATTGGTTCGATTTGGCTTGGTGATCGGACACCAGGTTCCGAAAATGAGATACTGTCGTCAGCGGTGGCTTGTATAAGTGGTTTCGCGGGCTGGGCTGTACCGAAATCCTCTCCGCCTTACACTATTCCTGGTTGAACTTCCACTTTAGGGCAATAGCTTCCGTGTGATATTGTTCGGTAGATACACTCACCCAGAGTTAACAATGATCGGATCGTTCCATGGGCTAGCATCGGCTATAAGACGAATTTCGCAGTTGTAGGTGGCTCATGTAACCTCGAGAACCTGGCTCTTATTGGGGAGAATGACCAGCCTCGGCTCTGACGTGCTTGTACTACGGAAGTATCCAAAGAACATTACCACGTTCATATTGCGGCTGATGTGAGAAAATGAGGTCCCCATTAGCGACCCATCGCTGATCATGTGAGGGAAAGCTCCTGCGGTGAGAAGGCATGAAGCGGTTGTAACGCACAAGTGCTTACATGTATTCCGAAAGTACGGGGGCTAGGAAGGGGGGGGGGGGACGAACTATCGTCTAGCTTAGGATCACTTTAGTGTGTCTTGGGTGTTGTCGAATTTCGGTATCTCCCTGATATCGTAAATTCGCGAGTTTGCAAAGTCAGCGAATCCCGACTATCCACCGTCGTACATACGCACGTACGTGAGAGAGATTTAGGGGTTTAAAAATAGTTAAAGATTGACATGAAATGCCGCGACAAGAAGTGACAGGTCATAAAAGCGGTCAGGGATCATCTCATCACCCCCAGGCCAAGGATCGTCCCGTCCCATTCGCGATCGTCAGTGCCAGCAAAAGTGGCCCGAGCTCGAGCTCCAAGCTTGAGCGCGGGCCACCTGCCTTATTACAATGCCATGCGTAGAGCTTTGCTCCTCGGCTTACTCCATGTAGTAAGCAGCAATCGCCGGGGCATTCCCGCACGCGACGCAGTCTTAACTCCGAAGCTAACGACTTTGACAGCTCTGACATTTTTCCCGAGCATTTTCGTCTCGCTCGGTAGGTTGCTAGCACCAGTTCTCACTACCACCTCGTGATCCGTAACCCGTCCCCGTCCCACGACGCTTCTCATCACTTGACCAGCCTGACCAGCTAGGCAGTTGGGGAAGGCCATCCCTCCCTCTCTCCCCTCCCCTCTGTCTCTTTCTGTCTCTTGTTAGCACCACACCACACCACACACATCACACCCGCAATCCGCAACGACCAATGTCGCTCCGCCACATCGCGCTCCCCTCGTGGCCCCTCCAATCCCCTCCCAGATTCCCCTCCTATGCCCTGGCGACCCGCGTCCAATCGAAGCTGCAGCAGGACCTACTAGCCTGGAAAGCCGCCCAAACCTCCTCCCTGCCCCCCTCTCCCTCCCCGCCGCCGCCGCCTCTCCCCACGCTCCTCTCCTTCACCCCGAGCCCCACGTACACGCTCGGGCGGCGACAGACCACGCCGCTGACGCGCCGCGAGCGCGAGCGCCTGAGGGCCCCCCTCCGGCTCGCGTATCCCGGGTGTCCTCCCCCCGCCCCCGTTGCTGCCACGCGCCCCCCGGGCTTCAGGCCGCAGGTCGCGCCCGCGCCGCGCGGCGGCCTCGCCACCTACCACGGCCCCGGGCAGGTGGTCCTGTGGCCCGTGATCGACCTGCGGTCGCCGCTGCACGCGCCCTTCTCCGTCCGCGCGTACGCCTGTCTGCTGGAGCAGACGACGGTGGCGGCGCTGGCGCGGCTCGGGATCGGGGGGCTCGCGACTACGGCGGATCCGGGCGTGTGGGTGCGCCACGGGGGTGGGGAGGGTGAGGATGGGGGGCAGCGCAAGATCGCGGCCCTCGGCGTCCATCTGCGCCGCCACGTCACGGGCCTCGGCGTCGCTATCAACGTCGGGATGCCGGTGACCGGGACCGACGAGACGCTGAACCCGTGGGCGCGCATCGATGCGTGCGGGCTGGGGGACAAGGGCATCACGAGCGTGGCGGCGGAGCTGGCGGGGTGGGAGCCGGAAGCGGAAGCGGAGGCGGAGGCGGGATCCGTGCCGCAGGGGGAGGAGATTGCCTCGCTGTGGGCGAGCGAGTTCGCGGCCCGGTTGCAACTGCGGGGTGGTGATGGGGGTGTGAAGGAGGTGAATCATCAGCGGAGTGACTGGGACCGGTGGAAGGCGGAGCTGGGCCTTGACGACCAGAAGGGTGCGTACGATGAAGCCCGACCGCTTACATGGTTTCGAAAACCGGACCGTCGCGGGCCGCCGCATGACTCTGCGGAGTCGAGCTCGACGCAATGACGGGTGCTCGTCATTGCGCATCAGTTCATGAAGGCGGGTGCCGGATTGCAACTTAGCAACGGTTAATCTCATCCCATGTCTACTGTCTACCTATCCATAGGCGGAGACATGTTTCTCCACATGTTAAAAGAGAGATAGATAGATGGATAGGTACGGATAGGTGGTGGTGGTGGTGGAGCTCACAGCCTCTGGCAGGGCAGGGCATCATCCTGCACGACTTTCTGTCTGATACCAAGATCTGGAAAGCAGGTTGCAGACGGGCATCTGACTTGGCATGGCCCTCGGGATATGGTTCCCGGCCGTTAATTGGCAATGGCCAACTGTGACGAAGAGGTGCTTGACAGCAGCACGCATGCAGCAACCCGTCGCCGATCTCGGCGGTAATTGGGAAAGTAAAGAGGACCGAGTGAGCGGCAACACGCAGGCTCTCAAACTAGCCCAAGCAAAATCCGCCGAGGGGGATGCTCTAGACTGGCACATCGAAACTGATCACTTGCTCTGCTACCTGATAGGGACTGCCACGTGGTAACGAAACAGTCAGATAATTTTGTCCACTTGTGCTACCTACTTGATTGTCTAGTAGTCTTCACATGACATGCATATTCAGAAATCTAAAGGATTTTACTTAGAAAGTGGAATTAAATTACGTTGGGTAAAGTTATCGTATTTTTTCTGCGGCTTTAACTTAACAACATTTTTCTGTGTTTAGCTCAGCCGACTCTCGAGCAGTACTGCGTAAGCATTCTGCTGCCCCTTTGCAAGTTTACATTAAGTTCCAAATTCCCTAAGTTGGCCCTAAGATAAAGATGCTGGGACCAATGTCTCATTACTTCGTCTCGGTGGTATAGTGGGTACCGCTCAGTCTTTCATTACCAGATAACGCCATAATCGTAATAGACGAAGAAGTGCTGCCGACCGCCCCCCTCGAACCGAGGAGAATGCTTACAAGATCCGGAGGGAAAAAAAGACTCCTCTATCCCCTGTGCTCCTTTTTGATGACCGTGCTGTCGCTACTCCGTTTTCGGCCACCGCCTTTTCCAGTTGGTATTTCCTCCTCGGCATCAGGTCTGTACATCTCTGGCTGGAAATTCATGTTGTTATAATGGGCAACATTAAAATGGCTATTCTTAAACGTGTTCGTTTGAAAAGCGGGTTCGTGAAAGGTGTTCGTCTCTACCAAATCGGGAAAATTGTATTTACTGAAACGGAGAGGGTGTATCGTCATGGGCGTCGTAGCGTGTTGCTGTGGTGGGCTCGGCTGTTGTTGAGGCGGAGGCGCCGCCGGCATGCCGTCTGGAAAGTGTTGAGGGAGCCATGGCGATTGGGGAGAAGCAGCATACGGATCCGTCATCGGAGACGGAGCTGCTGGAGGAGACGCTAGTGGGGATAGGCTGGGCGGAGGCTCAAAGCCCGGGATCATGCCTAGTGCGGTCATGTCTAGCGTAAAATCACCTTGTAGAGAAGGCATCGTGCTTTCGATCTCGTGGTGATGCGTGAAGGTTGCACGGTTGATCTGGAGATTGGTCGGCGCGGGCGGCACAGGCGGAGCTTGTATCACAGAATCGCGATATAGGATATCATAATGGCCTGGGCGATATAATAGGTGAATCATGGGTCCTAGAACGTTCGGGTCTTGACCAATCGCCTCTCCTGGCATCCGATGCGTATTGACCTCTAGTCCGTCGCTTCTATCGAGGTAGGCAATCTCGAGCACCATATTGGCCGGTTTGAGTAGCACATCGAAGAGGAGCACGACGCCGATATGATCGATTTCCCTGTCGACTGGCATGACGGTATCTTGGATATAATTCTCGACCCCACCGGCTATCCAAGGCTCATACTGGGCATAATTGCCCTTTAACCACGAGGATGCAAGCAGGCGCTGGTGATAGACAATGGATTGTGACGAGCTGGCATCGTTAAACTTCGCCATTACAAGCCCCAGGGCATCGTGGCCACTAGACACGGCCGCAATGACTTCGTTGAATAGATCGAACGTTTCCGACACCATATCCTCGAACAGCCACGGACTGTGCCCTCCCACATTCTCAATATAATTGTTCAGGCTGGTTAATCGAGCCAATTCGCCCTGAAGCTGATTTATATCGCGACATCGTACCAGGGTCTCGAAATAAGCGAACGCGATTGCTAGAATGCCACCAAAAGTCAACTTGGGCGTCCAGAAGCCGGATGATTCAAGTGCTGATTGATGATTGGGAATCGGTTCATGGTACAGGTAACAGCGGCCGTCGTTACAGCTGTTGATCTTTGATCAATCAGAGCATGGCAACGTAAGATAAGACAGACCCTAGCGGTGACAGTTACGCACGAATTGCGGGGTACGTGAAGGGTAATTGCAGCAAGATCACCAGTAGGAGCAGTAGGAGAGGAAGGGGACATGGTTGTTGTGATATGGTTGTCAAACTCACCTCGCCAGCCACAGTTGCCATCACCTTGGATCGGGCGATAATGCGAATAAGTCTGAGGCAACGCCTGCAACAGAAATAGATCAATTGGGCTGAACTCTGCCACTGCTTGACTTGCAGCAAATCAGGGTCTCAAATCAAGGGACTCACCAGTGTTTTGGCGACATATGTAGCATCTGCTTTGGCGTACTCTTCCGCTATAACGTTGCTCGGTTTCCTCTCGCCAACCAGGGGACCCTGTTCGCAGTTTAAATGTGAGCCTTTTTGGTACACCTGCACCATCTGAGATTTTCCAATTTACTGAGGAAATAATACAACCTCCTAAGCACAGCTGCGCATACGAAAGAAATAGGAAATAGGGGGCTAAAAGAGAAATTACGCAGGTGTACCAACCTCTAGCTGAGGCTTGTAGTCCCGTGCTGCAGCCTCTTGTTGGGCGAGATCGTTTGGCGGTTGTTGCGGCTCCATCTTGATGGTGCGATGGGTGCGATGGTGGTTGTGGTGGGGGGTAGCGGCGATCGAGTTGTAAGGAAGATTGTTGTTGTTGTTGTTGTTATTGTGGTTGTTATTGTTGGCGGTTATTAGAGAATTATGATGGCTATGGAAGATGGGAGAGGTGAAGACGTCAGCCGCCGTTGGTCCACCGGTTGGTCCACCACCAGCTGGACTTGGGCCGGTACCACCGCCAGCATGTCCTGCGCCTGCACCTGCACCTGCACCGAATTGAGCCAGCGGGGTGGGCTGGAAGGCGTACTCGGGGATTTCAGCGTTGGCTATGTTGACTCCGTAGGAAGCATACGAGGCAAACGGTGTTGGTTGAGGCTGGAACATGCCTGTGCCTGCGCCTGAGCCAAAGCTTGACCCGAAGCGTGGAAGCTTCGGATCATGAAAGCTAGCTCGACTACTGTTACTCGGGTCTGGGTGAAGCAATGACAGCAAAGCAAGGCAAGGCAAGGCAAAGCAGAGTAAAGTAAAGCAAAGTAAAATAAAGTAGAGAGCAAGGGAAGGTAGACGGTCGATCAAGGTAGATCCTAGCTAGGTAATATGTAGTAGTATATGTAGGTATGTAGTAGGTAAGTAGCTGGTAGCTGGTAGCTGTGTAGCTGTGTAGCTGTGTAGATATGTATGTAGATATGTCTGGTAGATATGTAGATGGGTTATGTAGCTCTGTTGCACGCGCGAACAACAACAGGAATGGCCCCCTCCGACGGTCCACGGTGTTGTTGTATTAATTAGAGGTCTCTCTTCGGGCTGTAACCAGCAGCAACAAAGGAAGAGAAACGTGGAATAGGGGAGCGAGAGCGAGAGAGAGGAAGAGGGGAGAAGAGAGCAAGGGGAGGGGAGGGAGAGAGGAAGAAAAAGGAAAAAGAGAAACAGTAGGATCCAGAGATTTGGTAACGGGGCGGGCTTTTGTCTAAAAGAAAAAAAAGATGAGGACCAAAGAGAGAGCAGAGCAGAGAGAGCAGAGCAGAGCAGAGAGAGAGAGAGAGAGAGAGAAGCCCTGTCAATTTGATCAATCAATCAATCAATCAACCAAGTACTCGCAGTATGTACATGTAATTATGTATGGGTTACACCAGCAGCGGCAGTAGTACGGGGCCCCCCCTGTAATTATAGTGAGTGATAGTGTTGGGTTGGAGGTGTATCTGTATCTGTATGTAGGTTAGGAACGTACGTACCGACAGAGTGCGTGGAGGCTATATTATTATCTACCTATCAGGTATACTTTGTACATAGGGAACGGGGAACGGGGAATGGGGAATGGGGAATAGGAAATAGGGTATATCTAATTTCCAACATGAATACTATACATATACATATACATATACATATACATATACAGTATACGTTATACATGTAATCCGTACATGAGCTAATATTAGGAATAGTAGGAGAGTGAAATTGAATCCTTCCGGTTCGTGTGGGAAAGACTCTCGAGATCTTACAGGCAGGACAGACAGGAATTATTGATTGTGTTAGGTTAGGTACCTTACTTAGGTACATATTGAGATATGTGGTCTACTGGTTATTGCGGGTTGGCGACTGGTTCGGCGTGGTCCCTCATGCTGGACTAGCCGGTGCCAGCACCGTCCACTTTCTCCAAATATACCCCAACGCGGAAGCGATGCACATACCTACCTTACCTGACCCTATGTACCTACCTGACCCAACCTGACTGCTGTTGCTCCATTACTACATATACATACATACTACGAAATCCGGCCGCTGGAGCCTCTGCAAGGCCTGTGCATACATACAAAGTAAGCCCCGTCGATACCGCCTAAGGATATATCCATTTAGCGTTGACCACTTACACGTGCAGGAGCAATCGGACCCTGAGGGGCTACGTAGAAACGTTCCCTGTATGTACATAGGCTGGGGCCTCTCTGCCCCACACCAGCCACGTCCCCAGCAGCGTCCCCAGCGTCCTAACATCGGCTAGGCTGCTACATAACAGCAGCATAGCAGCATAGCAGCATACCTAGGTACCTAGGTAGCGATGGATAGGCAGGTAAACGTGCTGTAATTAGGTACATGTAGATGGCCGTACCGAACTAGGCTGCCCGATGTACATATATAGATGGGTCGACCATGTTCATCATCATCAGGACGAGCATCTCTAGTGTCGTGAACATTCAAGTTGATTCAACATACGAAGTTACGAACTATCACGTACTACTCCGTAAATTTCGTGATAATGCCAGAAAGCTTGCCGACATAAGCGAAGACGGACGCTTAAACCATTCCGCTGAAATCATGGTACAGCACAGTCGGCCCCAAAAACCGGCCGTGGCGTCTCGGTATGCGGCACAGCGAACATGACTATGTCACTGATGATATGCGCTAATGTCGTCGAGGCTGACTGAGAAAAAGCCCAGGTTGGTCTCTTGTACGGAATACCGTACAATTAGAATCAATCGATAAAGCCCATCACTGTCACTATCACCTTTGCCGTCCCCCGTCCATTGCGCCATGTGCAACTCCGTGGTTGACCGTTGACATGAAAATTCGTCATGTCCAACGTGCGAACCGGATCGTCTTGATCTCATCGATCTCGGTATCAACGACAGAGCAGCAAATGGCTTAAGCCATCGCGCTCCGCGGCAAGCTTCAATCCTTTTTTCTGACATCGACGGTATTATCCATGGTAGTACCATAATACAGCTTACCCTAGCTGAATCCTTTGCGCCACGGGACCCAGGGTTCGCACCAGATCTTTCCTTTCCCCAGACTGGTGCTTACGGCGTATGCGCCGCTGGGTGGTGATGGGTAAGGTATAAGAACGGCCCGTTATAGCAACATGTATGCTCCTGAGTAATGCCAGCGAGCCAACACTCATCGCCAAACGAACTTTGTGTGGTTCAATGGGGGCACTAGCATCCACTTGTTAGCTAGGCGTAAGCCGTGCTGTCCCCTAGCTTCCGTCTCCCTTCTAATCTCGCAACTTATCCTTCAATCAAGTTTGGCGGCAGCAGCAGCAGCAGCAGCAGCAACAACAGAGACGGGACGGAGGTACGGATCACACAGACTAGCGTGGTTCGGCTGGTTGACCGACGGGCTAAGAAGGCAGTCGAAGTATACCGGAAGTATGTACTATGTGTGAGAGCTTCTCTGATCGGGGCTTACTTCCCACCTATCGTTCGACGCCTGTTGTCTAAGGACCCCCGAGGAAGCCAGAAAAATCCGCAGCGGGTGATGAGATGCAGAATTTCCTATCCTAGCGGGAACGCAAAGGCAAGCAAACAAGCAAACACTTCGTGACAACGAGCTGGGCACGTCATATTCGGTGGCAATCGGTAACAAGTGCTACACGACTACCACTATCAGATCGTGGTCCTTAGTTCAATACTTAACGCGCATGGGTCGGGATGTGCGTTGGTGGCACACGACATCTGGAATAGTTTGAATAGATGACACGACACCATGCAACCGTCGTGGAGACAAGAAAAGCCACCGTAGCACAGCATCATAAGCGAACATGTAAGTCTCGTTAATGTCGTTTCTAACAGCGCCGAACTAGGTTGATCTATCCACCAATCCACAGACCGCTCTGAGTGACAGCCTCTGAAGACGCACATAGAACCGGCAGCTCAGCTCTCCAGAGGCAGTCAGGCAGTCCATTCGTAACAGCACGGTGGGAAACCAGACCCAACCCGATTTCGCTGACTCTTCGAGCCGTGCTGGGTATATCTGCTACCGTGATATTGTAGTTATGCTTCTAGATGCAGTATTTGTCCGATCACCATGCATAACATGGCCCGTACGAAGGCAATTCTGAGTAGCTGACAAGGGACGTATATCATAAGCACCAGGATATAGGCGATTCGGTCGATCTTTACGAGAAGTTTTACTTGCGAGGTATCGTGTTTCCTAGGGCTGAAAAGACGGTGTGAGATGAAGTGAACCATTGAGCCCGTCTATCCGCCTGTACACTTATTAAGGTATACAGGATCCAGTGCTACCAGAGGCAGCGGCGAAGACGTGGTGATACTACGGCCAACTCGAGACGGGCAATAAAGCAGACATCGACTAATAACAGGCCCAACTTACCGTCTTGGAGGGTCTTCCTTCACAGACTGACGCTAATCTCAATGGACATAATAATACTCGGACAATTATCAGTTATCATCCATCGGCCGATGGATCATGGATGAAACTTGCATACGTATCCAAAGGTTGTCACATCTAGGTTGACCCCGCCTTTCCTCCTCCACCAGGGTATTGTGCAATAGTGTATTGACCAATACATACGTATGCGTGCCAAGAACCAACAGAACTAGGATACCGCGATTCTTTGCTGGAGGTACTCAGTAAATAGAAACCTGTTGTGCGGCCACCCAGTTTTGCCGTTATCATTTAGTGTTCCTGGGACGCTCTTCTAGTTCTACAACCGCCCTTAACATATACATACATCCACGGCAAATGATTAATCGTTCAAACTCGTCCTATCAAGCACCCAGGGCCTCTCTCTACCTAGAGATCTAGAGCAATATGCCCTACGGGTTCTGCTTGCTAGTAACGACATATACAAATCCCGAGCGGCCTTGGAAGAATTCAACTCCCGGCTTCGCCATGCGGAGCAAGCTTGCTGCATTAACGAGGTCCATATCTCGGAATGGCGGTCCTCAAACCAGACTCAACAGCAGTGAGCGAGACAAGAGTGATTCGATAAATATTCCCTCCCACGTGTGTCAGGGAGTAGTCTTATCAGCAATGCTGATCAGGAGAGCCTCCAGGTACTGTGATACGTGACACGCAATAGAGCTTACGGCATTTTATTCGCGGGTCTCGCTCCATTTGAACCCCAAGTCTCGGCTCTCACATTCATGGTCGCCGGGGCTAAACTGCCAGTCCGCATGGGAAGACAGCACTTGAGCGGTCGGAGGTGAGCCATAGATCCCGGAGCACTCGGATCATCAGCGTATAACATATTATTAACATGTGGGTTCATGGACATCGGCGGACTGCAAGTGACCAGTTGAGATAGTCACGAGAGGAGAACGCATGGCTTTGCATTGTCTCTCTCTCTCGCACGGATTTTTGTTTCGTGTTTCTCTGCGATACTGAAACCATTGCTTCTGGAAAATATCATCCATGTGCGGATCACCATCCACCATCCGGACCAATCTTTGGGTTTGTGGCTGTCCCCGGATTTGCCAGTCAGATCTGCACCAAATCGAAGCGATCGGCATTTGGAGGTTGCCATAAAATTGGAACATTCCGGTCTGCTGTTAGGTTTGGATTTCGTTTGTGAGCTCTATTTCGTGCCTTTGCCATGCGTGAATTTTCTGTCGTCAGGACATCGATTTACGCATAACTCCCCGTAGGTGATCGCACGACACCAACGGTGTCTTGTCACGCTCTATTCCTCCTGCTGTACGAGCTGTCACGTACTACCTCCTTCGTGGCACCAAGTGTGTGCCTGCACTATCTAGCATGGAAGATGCGGAACAGAATATCCTCCTGCGTTAACAATCTCCGGATCTTTAGGCTCTGCGGTGGTTGTGATAAAAATAATTCTTCGTCATGGCTGCTGTCAACGTTTATATGAAGTCAGACATGAAGCGATGAACGCGGCCAGGTTTGAATTCAACCTGACGAATACAAAGTCCCCGATCTACTCAGTCCCTCCAAGCTTCCTATCCTCAAGCATCCCCCCATGATCAGCCACGATAGTTTCATAGGAAAAAATCTAACTCCTGCATGCTATCGGCATGATGCAGAAAATCGCGATATGTGCTACGCCAAGTCTTCGGGCTAGTGCAATTGCCCACGAGGCAAGCCAACGGTTGCTCAGAACTGCAAATAAACCACATTCACCCGCCTGTCTTACCTCCCGCAATTGGACACGAGGAAAACAGGTCACATCCAAACCAAGCATATTCCTTCAGTACCACAATGTGTAGACTGGGCACAGAGAAATGCTGGTTGCGATCTGTCACGTAGGTCAAGATGAGAGAGGAGACGGATCTCCCGATGGCTCCTCCAATCTATATGTTTCATTATGCTAGCTCCCATTCGGCATACCTCATTCGTCAGGAAAGATGGTCTTGCAGTAAGCTCGCAGCCAGAAGCACGTCTAGGTCCTTTGCATATCGCAATGCCGCAATGCCGAATCAATCTCTTTCCACCGTGTTGCCGTACACTTCCCCCCTCCTCTCCTCGCAGTCCTTTCCTCTTAACATTGCGTGCATAGTGAGATCTCTCTTTACTCCTGTTTCTCCTGCAACCTGACACAGCGCCATCGAAAAAATGCCACTCGTCCATCTAAGGGGTTTCCGCAGTGAGCATTCGCACGTCATTGGCCCAGGGCATGTGGTATTCGGATCCGGGCCGCTCACCCAACGCAGCCGCTTCGACAGCCGCGTTCGATTATGATCTGGGTCGCTGGCTGGCCGGGTGCTGTGTACGGTACCAGAGAACCTCCGAGCCAGCCACATCTCATCCCCCTTCACCATCCACGCCTCCCCACGCATGGCCTCCTGGCCAGCGAAATATATGCGTATGTATGCACGGCAGGTGGAGGCCAATCAGGACCTCGGAACCCGCCGATCGGGAAAAGCTCTTAAGGGGGGGAAGGGGGGATGGGGGGGACAGGATATAATATAGTAGTATATGTAGATGCAATTATGTGATCCCAGAGCACATATTTCTATCTATCTACTCTATTTATCTGTGCGTGTTGTGTGCATCTAGCTAGCCACCCGCCACCGCACCGCGTCCCTCCCATCCATCCATACATACCCGCACCATGCATACAGCACATTACATTGCCTACGTCCCTTAATATGGGCGATTCCATTATATCCACGAACCCCTCTCCGCCCATTCGTCGAGCGCGCTCACCGGGGAAGGAAGGGGGGGACGAACGGTGATGATATCTGTCCTGGCCTGGGCGATAGTAGGAACTCACGCGGCGCGCGGCACCCGCACTTCACTCCTTAGTATCTTGGATTGCGACGTGATTGCGCACAGAGCGTCTGCGTCTCCGCCGCTGGTTCTGGTGGTTCTTTTGTTCCTGTTCTTGTTGTTATTGTTGTTGTTACTACCGCTGCTCCTGCTGCTACTGTGCCCATGCGTAAAGCTCCTCTCCTGCAGATGCTGGGGCCCGGCCCTAATTCCTATTCGTGCATTGTGCTGCGTTACACAGCCCATGGAGCAAGCATGTGTGCTCAAGTATGCCGTCAGCCGCAGGCCCGCTCATAGTGCCAGGAAGGTACGGCGGCGTGGTGGTAGGTGATTGTGAGCTCGGCACCGAGTTTATGTCTTTCCTGGAGGCCTTTGATATTAGAAACTCGGGGCTTGTTTACGACCGTAATGTAAGTAGTGTGATGTGCGTGGAATTGCCAGATGATCAGCAAAGGAGAGTCTGAGGTAGAGCTTCGAGATGCCTGACTTATGCCTCATTGTTTTCACGCACTAGCGCCTACGGCAAATATAAGCGTGTATGGTTAGTTGCCTCTTTTCCTGTATGCTACCGGTACATTTGTTTATATTAAACGCGACGGTGAGGTGCCCATCGTTGGTATGGTCACATACCATCCGGGGTTTGCTACGCTTTAGGTGTGTAGCATCCTTCCTACAACCCCGATTGGAACCCCTTGTAAACTTGCTAGATAGTCATGTAGAATGGAATAAACAGGGACGCAATAAGCTGGATCGTTCATATTCGATACACGAACTTGCTTAGAGGCGACGTATAACTGCTCGAAGGTTACGATCATGTGATAGGCTCTCTCGACTAAGAAACAACGGCGTAACTCAAGACATATATAAGTAGATTTCCTTGATCTTTTCTTCTTAAGACTAACATCTAGCCGTTGGAGGTTTTCTTATGGCCAGAAATTCCAATAAAATCTACAGGATTATGTTTTCCTTCAACATTCTGATGATATATTTCGTTGTACTTGGCTGCGTTGTATGCCCATCTATATTAAAATAGCACTTTGCGCGATTGGATATACTTGTTTGTCGCTATTTTGAGAAGATAACGATTTAAAATAATGCTCTATATCTCAAGCAAACCTCAAGTAGCTGCCATATCAGATTCTGAAGATCAAGTATAGTCTTGATCTAGATCCCCTGGTGAAATATAATGCCCTCATAATACTCCTTGGGATGATATGCAGCTTATATTCTTGTATGTACAGTATATCATACAGCCTTACCTACCTATATAAATTTATCGCTGCCGTCCTGTAACTGTGGGAGGGGGTTATAATCTTATAAATATTTTTGTCCTATGCCATAGTTCAAAGACTTATCAACAAGCATATAACAGGTTAATGTTACACATTATAAGACACACAACGAAGTGAAAGCTCAACATCATACTATATTCTCCTGCTGACACATGATGGTTAGCCAGTTACTATCTCTATTGTGAATTCGGTTGCTGATCTCGCCAAAATTATGCCAGTAATTTGACTAAACATGTCTAAGAATGATTGGGAAAGATACTCAGAGCCCCAGATATTCTGTTGACTAACAGGAAGGTTAAGCTGAAATGATGTATCTCTTACCTAATATATACATATCATAGAATTCAAACATATTATCATGTTCATATGATCCGAATTTTAGCAATGTGTTCTGCCACGATTATGTTTATCAATTACTATTTTAGGGGCCCAAGCAGGGATTAATTTCTCTTGCACCAACACACGTATGGTGGACGAATAGTATCGACTTTCATCAGCAAGTCTGCATTAAAAGCTGATCTAACGGTGCATTTCTATTACAGCCTGACGCGAGGTAGGATGGCATCACTTACGGCCCACTCGAGTGCTAATCCCCTCATTTTGCTCTCCGAAGTCAGAGGAATCGACGCATCTTCCATCTTTCTGCTTTGTTATACTACCGTCGGTAAGTTTATGCCTATGATATAAGATCTACAATGAAAATGCGCAAGAGGGATAGGTTTTTGGGGTGGCTTGCGTCGCGTTTTCGATATAAACAAAATGCACCTCGTCTACATACTTCTAATACCGACCTCCCGATTCCTGGGGAATCACCAGAATTGAAGAACCCTATCGAAACTTCTTCTACAGTCGGAGGAAAATCCAGGGCACCAGCAACTCTCTGGGAGCTCGCGTTAGAAAAGATGTCCGACGATGAGAGGATTCTACTAGGTCAGCTTGATATCCGCTGTCAAGGCGACGAACTCCAACAGTTACTCGACTCCGCGAGGCAGAAGCAAGCAGAAGTTGAAGAAAAAGCCTGGAAAGTCACTATCAGGGGCAAAACCTTCGTGCTTCGCAACGTGGTTGCAAGCATCACCTCCAAGCTTGAAGTAATGCAAGGTTTGGGTAACCACGTTGTGCAGCTTTACCCACAAGCAGCTTTACCTGTACGTGATAAGCTTCAGCTGATTATTTCTCCTTCATGAATTTCTTTTTGTGGCCTAGTAGCTATTTAACGTACATAGATGTCTCTAGCATGAACCACTCCAGTGAGCAAGCATGCCCGAAACCTGGTTTCAATAGCAATAACTTGATTATTGTAATGTGCTGTTTTCAATTAGCAGTTGCCTAGTCTCGATCCCAAAATTATCCATGCATTGCTGTTGCTGACTGGTATTGCAGTGGGCGACTATCAAACTTTTAATTCAGCTCACAATAGTCGATCAAGAACAACAAGGACAGCTGCTAGTTGGGTTAGAAGCTGTGACTGTTCTGATGTGTCGTTGTCAAATCTATGAGTCTCTGTACCTGAATGACTCTGGAGTAGACAATCGTGCTATCGATCAGCTCACTCAAGCTGTAGTTGCTGTTTATGCTAAGATTATATCACTGCTTATTCAAGCAATCAAAATATGGGGGAAGGGATATGCTATCAGAGCAATAAACGCTTTCTTCAACTCCGATGAGCTAGTCACTTACCTGGAAGATCTTCAGGCGCTGGAGAATCGCGCTGAAAAGGAGGCAGCAAATTGTGAGCGGTATCAGCTCAGAACCACTCAAGAAGAGCAGCAGCGATTCCACGAAGCATTGCAGGATCTAGTAGATTGTCAATTTACTAAGCTCCAGCAGTCTATCGACCAATGTTGGAAAGTGTTAGAGACTTCCGAGCAAGTCCAAATTGTCAAGTGGATATCTCCAATTGAAGTAAAAGCCGACCATAACCATGCAAAGAAGGGGTTAGTCCCAGATACGAGCGAGTGGTTATTGAGCCACAGTTCATACTTGGAGTGGAGGAATGCACCGTCTTCCCAGATTTTTTGGCTCCATGGAATCCGTAAGCGCTTGTTGTACCCCGGATTAACGAAGTACTTTAACTAATTACTTATAGCTGGAGCCGGCAAGACCAAGTTATCCACCAAGGTTGTCGATGCGACCCAATCTTCGACTCATAGCAGCCTAGATTCAGAAGCCGTTGCGTACTTTTACTGTGACAAGAATCGAGCCGACCACCAGGATCCGGAATCAATCATGGCCAGCCTAGTACGCCAGTTATCAGTACGTTATGATGGCTCAGCTGTCCTCGATTTCATTCGAGAAAGGTACAAAGCTGAAACATCTGCCGGCGCAGCTGGCCGGCTGACTATAGAGGACTGTAATGAGTTGCTTGTTAAACTGACCGAAACATATCGCAAGGTATTTTTTGTCATAGATGGGTTAGATGAGTGCAACATACATACCCGTCGCTCTCTTATGGATGCCCTGGATAACATTCGCTGCGTTTCCATGTCAATCATCAAAGTCTACATAGCTAGCAGGGATGACAAAGATATCAAAACTCGGTATGAACAGATAACACACCATTTTGTTTCTGCCACGGATAACCAAAAAGATATCGAAAAATTCGTGGTGTCAAAGATGGAAGATAACGACTGGTGTCGAAATAATATGACACAAAGTCTACGGGATGAAATCACGACTGTCTTCCGGGAGAAGAGTAAAGGAATGTAAGATCTACTGTCTTTCCGAGTCTTCTTAGTTCCCCAACCTCAAAATGATGCCCCAATAGCTTGGAGCGTGGGAATGGCATCTTGTTTTTGACTCAATTTAGTGCCCCATATATGTTCTCCTTCTATTGAAAAATCTTGACTGACGGTGTAGCAGGTTTCAATGGGCTGTCATTCATATCACAGAACTCCTGAGTCTCGAACGTGAGAGTGATGTCCGTGAATACCTCCACAAGCTGCCAGAGGGGCTCAAGAACGCCTACGACACAATTTTTGACAAAATAATGTCAAAGAAAGGAAGCATACCAGTCATTGCAGCTAGAGCATTCCAGTGGATGATGTAAGCAGACACCTTCCCCTCCCAACCAATGAAATAAGTTGAGGAACACGTCCGTTCATTGTACAATACCTCAATTATACTAAATCTAGATTATGTCCTTCGTTCAGTTAACTCCAGATATGAAGCTCTTATTGATATAGGTACTATTAATTTATAGATGTTCTTTCAATGAGCCGCCAAATCCTGAGAAGCTGGTTTGGCTGGTTTGCCAGGACCTGGACAAAGACTTCGCCCCTCATATTGACATCACCGTTGACTACGTACTAGATGCTTGCAACAACCTGATTGTGATCGAGGAAGAAAAAGACATTTATAGGCTTTGCCGATTCTCACACCTCTCGGTGCTGGAATACTTTGAAAAGCAACACTGGCCTGAAAGCTACTGCCATTATCAGGCGTCACGGGTCTGCTTGAAATGTTTGATGTATCAAGCGGAAAACCTGGGAACAACTTCATTCAAAGCTCCCAAAAACTCCAGGCCAAATGATATTTTCGCCTTTGAATGGACTAGACACTATTTCCGCTGTAACGAATGGCAAATCCATATCAACGAGCTCATTGATCAGTTCATTGGGGACATACATGACAGCAGTCTTGCCTACCGATATTGGATAAGCAATGTCAACTACGCGGTCAGCACATTTCTCTATGGCCCTTTGAATGAAGCCGTGTTCGGTTGTGTTTGTATGGGTTTTGTTGGCTACGTTCAGAAATGGCTCCTAGCGGGTCTTGTGAGCGCGAACGCAATGATCAATCATCCGCCCACAGATTGTTCGTATTCACTACTTGCCCTTGCGGCCAAATTCTGCAGATTTGAGATGTGCGAATTACTGATAGCTTCCGGAGCTAAGGTCAATTCTGTCGATGATGCCGCAGGACTTCAAATCTCCCCATTACAAGCCGCAGTCTCGCATATTTATGGTTTACCTTGGGAGACATTGAGGGTGGTAAAACTCTTGCTTGACAATGGAGCAGATGTAAACCAAAAGTTTTCGTACTCCCAGGAGGAGCTCAAGTTTGTGCTACACAGGGCTATTGCATTGCGCGACGCCAAACTTATTGAGCTGCTCTTACAATATGGGGCTCAAGTCGACCCGGAAGACCCTGATACAGCCGAAACTACATTGCAGATAGCATCCAGGCGCTATTACAACATAGAATGCATAAAGTGTCTCATACGCTATGGCGCTAATATCAATCGGGTAGGAGGGCGTGACCGCCGGACACCTCTTGAGCATGCTTGCTGTTGGAATTGTGAAGAGCTCGTGGAGTATATGCTAGCACATGGTGCTAAGGTACACATCCAGGAGAATGATGGAATCATTCGCACACCTCTGAGAGTAGCTTCAAATCATGGTATCATACGCATGCTTATAAAGCACGGCATCTGTGCAAGTGATGGTCTTGGGAGACTATTGCCCCGTCCCAAAAGAAGTTCCTCTGCAGCAATACGTTCCTGGAAGGCAGGAATGAAGGAGGTGGCACGAGAAACACTGTTGATTGAAACCTACGGTGCTGATATCAACTATAGAAGCAATCTTGACGGGAAAACACCACTTGAAGCAGCAGTATGCTATGAACATAATGAAGCTATTGTCGAATACCTTATAGACCTTGGCGCAGACGTCAATTCCATGTCAGACAAATATGGAACGCAACTCCATATTGCTTTGGAGTTTCTAGGGCCTGGCCAAATGACAGACCTCCTCATTTCACGGGGAGCTGAAGTGAACATTCGGGGCGGACTGCGAAACAAGACCGCCGAGGAGATACTTTCTGAAAATGCACCTCAAGTTGTAGACAACCAAGGATTCGACATATCTACCCATAAGACTCAAGTTTTTGTGAGAGCAGAAGGTAATTTTTTCAGTCAAGATCGTGTGTTTTTCAGAATCGTGAATTGAATGACGCACATTATGGGCGTGTGTATAGTGAGAAGCTAGGGAGGGGGATGTGATTACGAAGAACATAAGAGGAATTACTCCGAATTTCAGTATCTATCAGACTGAAGGAACTTTATGTTTCTCTTATTATGGGTATATAGGGAATATGTGTGCAAGCTAATAGAGTGTTTTCTATTCAATTATAACAATGCTTAATACTGACATATTGAATTCCTATTAAATGTTTCTTAGTTAATCTCCTTTATCAACCCCCCTTCCCAAACCCCAATGTCTCAAATTCGATTAGTAGGTCAAAAGTTGCCACAGCTACGGTGTTTATCTAGGTACTATAGGAGAGTGATGATAATAAAATTTGTCATGGGAGCATAGCTGACTACGCACTCCCACACCACATATCTGACAGCAATCACGACTTCGCTTCACCTAATCCTTAACAATACCCACACAGCACACACATATATAGCTTTGTTCTGGGGGACTATAGGCCTTGTTGCCACTTCACCCTTGCACGCAGCCTCAAGCACCGTGCAAAGCATCAGTCTATCTCATTATCTCTTGGTCCTGGAATAGTATCCAAACTGTTAATATACGCCCTATAGGGCTGAGGTACGGGCCTACGTATGGCCGATCCGCCTATACATGTATATATATCAGGTGGCTCCGCCACCTTCCTATAGCTTCACCTTGCACTATCAAGTCACTATACTCCTCATTAATTTGTCCCATATTGACACAAAGAAACACTAGGTTGAAAGCTACCGCCACCTGGGCACTGTTAATCATATTAGCCCCACCATTCCATGGGACTTGTATTGTGAATATCCCTCGCCACCCTCATCACACTTGTCATATTGTCCAAAACGATGATATCTGACCTTCTGCTCTTAAAAGGTGAGGAAGACGCTGACCGCAAATCTCTCCTCGTTTATGAAGTCTATCCCGTCCAAATATTCTACTATTATACAGGTATCTACGAATGGCTTCTCGAATTACTCTATGGCCGACGTCGCCGCTCGGGTGTAGCTCAGGTAGGTGTACAGGAGGCCGAGGAGGCTGGCTATGATTCCGTTCACAATAGGCATTATCCTGGTTGTTGGGTACTGCCACATGATTACAACCACATATACAGTCGGGGCAATGATTGATTGAATGGTTATTGTATGTGTATATGGTATGCAAATTACGCGTTATAGTGAGATGGGCAACGGTGGTGAAGCGAAGGCCGGGGAGCTAGGTGTGAAAGAGTGGGTTGATATACTTGCTATGGCTAATTCGCCTCGACACGCCCCTAGGGCGTTGCGCTTTAACTAGTAAAAGACCCTAGTAATATAAAAATTCCGATATATATCAGTGGAATATAAAAGTGACTTGGCTTTTAGTATAATTTATTAGATAAGTTAAAGTACTTTTGCTACGTACTGTTATATATTTAAAACAAGAATATATACGCTTAACGAATCTACATTTATCTACTAATATTTAAAATAGTAACGGATATATATCGGAAATTTTTATATTACATAAGCTCTTTACTAATTAAAGCGTAACGCCCTAGGGGCGTGTCGAGGCGAATTAGCCATATCAAGTATGGAAAACACACAACAGGACGACCAGTGACATGACTAATGTCTAGATACAGGGTGATACAAGGTCTAGTTTTGTAACGAAGCCGTTACCACAGGTCTTGATTTGAGATAACAGAAGGCGTGAAAGGTAAAATACTTAGATTGATCGCTGGCTAGCAAAAAAGAGACTATCTAAGGGACGGCGAAATACAGCCTTTTATATCTGAATAGCTTCCTAGTAAATAGGACTTGGACGCCGAGCCACTAAAGGCCTTGGCGTCCACAAGTCACGTGGCAACTGCTTGCGGGGGTATTCAGGAATGGGTGGTTGTAACAAGTTTAAGGTCTATAGGTTCAACTTCACTTATTACGAGTTCTTAAGGAACAATTAAAAGCCGTCATATCTACAGTGTGAAATTGTAACTCCAGTCTCGGCATAGGTACCGATATGGTGTGTATTGTTAAACTACATATAATGGCTATCCTAGTTTGTCATTCACCAAAAGAACGCTGAGTGTTCTAACGAGACTACCGACGAGATATAGACACCAAAATGAAGGCTAGCAATCTTGCATTACTCTGTATCTCCAAAATTTCCAATAGGTATAAAAATGAATCCTCCCGTCTTATCCTCTTGGACGAAATGAAAACTGAATGCAAAAAGACAGTAACATCATTTATTATTTAATCAATCCCCTCTTTCTCTGGTGAGATTAAGTTAGGGTCATATAGATTCACACTCCGTGCCTTGGCCCAATGCGAGAGCCTGTCCCATCTGATGCACCGGTGTAGAGCGCCGTTTTTTAAGGTAGGCCTCGCAGTAGGTTCGTGCTCATCTTGAAACCACCGGACCGTGCTAATGGTAATATCACCATGACACATTGCCGCTTGACGAAGAAGTTCCAAGCAATGATCTATTATCTGCTTAGCCAGCATCGGGATGATACAGTTGAACCCGACTTGCCTGCATGTGCCGACCCTATATCGTACTCATCCTTAGTTTGGTTTGAGTAGTAGTAGTCCTTATAGATCCATTTGCGGACTATCTTCTACAATTTATCAGTGTTTGGGTGGATGAATAGCATTCTGATGTAGCTAACTATGCAGTGGAGCTCATGGTAAGCTCCCAATAGGCCTATATACCCGGAGCCATCCTTCAGTGCGAGTGAAGTCTGGCCCAGCCGGCGCATTTCCTCGTTGGTGACCTTGATATGTATACCTATCAACCAATCAGCTCATTTTACTAGTTGTAGAACTCACTCCACCAACCCTCCAGCAGTTGCGCCCATGCTGCATTTGATTCATCATTTGGATACCCACTGAACTTATTATTTACTATGAGTGCATCAATGGGTACATTTTCGTATGCAATTGCTTCCTGGGCTGGCGCTACAGACAAGTTTCTTAGTCCCGCTTATAATTGCATTTAGGCTAATACGTACAGTAGGTGACTGAATCGTGTCGCTGTAGTCTATCCCAATGTCGGGCCACGAGCAAAGAGAATAGGACAGCATAAAAGCAAAAAGCCAGCCCGTGAAATACGGCATATCTGAGGAGAGGGGTGTTCCACCAACGTGGAGTGAAATATGCTGGAAGTTCTATGTTCAAATGCCCAGTCGCCTCTGGAAGGCTTTCATCCTCACCTTTTAGAAACGGGAAGGATTCTGTGAGAGAAGCTGAGGAGCTGCGAGGCTCTTGTGTTGATGACATATTATAATTGAGGGTGTTATTTAGGAGGATGGAAAGAAGCCCTGGCAAAAACTTGAAAATATCCACCTTGAAAGGACAACTGCATTATTTATGACAAGGCATAGTCAAAGGTGGAATTCTGAGGACCTTAAAACTAGCCTATTGATGATGTCCCGCAGGTACTTACCGAAAGCTTACCTACCCGAGTACGTCTGCTGGGGTGGGTTGTACAGCAGCGAGAAGATATAGGATCATAGCCCATGACAAAATATAAAACATATATATCCAACCCTGGAATGCATTTCCTTTCGACTAGGTAGGAACGTGTTATCCGAGTGGCTGCAGGAAACGTCCCACATCCGACCGTAGCGGTGCTTGCAGATTCAGAGTGATTGAAGTACTGAAAGAGGGGTTAGTGTATTTACGTGTACTAGTTTGAAAGAATTCCCCAGTCAGCAATTCCATGGCGAGTTTGAACGATGCGTGATTAGGTTTCAGCGGATCGGCTGTTCATCCCAAATCAGAGAAGAGAGGCAGGTCGAGCGAGCGATTATTATAGGATCAATTCCAACTATTGAAAGGCACCTAGGATGTAGGCCAACGTTTTAGCTTTATATTTACCTAGAAACCATGAAACACTCAGTATCCAGCACCCCTAATGATTCACAGCCAGTGCTTCCTTCTGGCAACATCTTTTTCCCGACTACATACGCTGAGACCTAGCTCGGATCCACGGAACATGACACTCAGTAGTAGCACCAAGATTATCATCATGTCGGTGGTGTTCTCTTTTCCAACCATCGTGGCTGTATTGATAAGACTTAGAGCTCGGATGCTGCAGAGATCAGATTCCAAGCAGCCGATTATCTGATGATTCCTGGACTAGTGAGCTACACTTCCATTGCCTTGCATATCACATTCTCATGCCAACAGGTGTTATCCGTGGGAATTAGTACTTCCAACATCGTGGGTCAGTCTTTCCTTTTCTGTTGATCCGGCTCTATCCTTCTTACTAACAGGGGTCTCTAGGCGCGGTCCTAGCAAACTGGGGTAATCATGCGGCATAGGAGACCAGCCTTTGATAGTGGCTTGATTATATACAAGCAGATAAGATGCTGATAGCTCGATGATTTTACTGTAGACTTACCTTACCTGTAGACAGAGCTCTGGGTTTTACCTACACAGCTTTCTATTGTGTTCTTCTATCGCCGGATCTTTGAGGTGGAAATATTCTCAATTGTTACGATTACCCTAATTATTGGAATCTATACCTGGGATATCCCTTTCTTTTAGCGGATATACTACAATGCATTCGTACTAAGAAGATATGGAAGTCTATGGAGGGACAGCAGGGGCATATCGACTTCTACTATAAGCATATCCTAATGTTTAATCACACTGATTTCTCATGCTCATGAGCCTGAGGGCCTTGTTATTTTGTCTATTATACTACCGATGGTATACAGGATTCAAAGATATATGTTGCTTACCGCTAACGCATGCACAGCGTAGTAGTAATAAGCACTGCGCAAGTCTACTTCTTCTCTGTTGAGAATGCCAAGGCCTGAGACGTCACATGTAAGCCGGGAACATGGAATCTCGATCTCGGTGTCCTAACCGACAGTAGATGCGGCGGCGCCAACACTCTATTGGTAAAAACTCGAAGCCACGATCGCTATTATTCCATCGCGAGAGATTAAAATATGACGAGCATGATGTTGATGAGCCGACATTTTGAAGCACGATCTTGCTTTTAATCGATTTATTTGTGATGAATGCTCACCGACGAGTATATATTCGGAGAAGAAGACGCCCTCGTGGTTGTTTTCAACGCTAATAACACTTTGAATGAGTAAAATGCGGCAAACTCCTAGCTTATAATACGGTTAGTATCTGTTACTCAGACTAGTTATGTCAGTTCTAGTTCAATAGCCGAGAATATATCCGCAAAACCTCACTTGTTATTCTTTCGTTGTCGTCATGTTACACAAAAGTCATCTTTCTACGGGACACCATCATACCAAGACAATGTCTCAAAGAATTGTCTCGTCAATGTCTTAAAAAGTCTAATATGACTTGTTGTGTGATAAGATTAGAATATAGGATAACATACCTACTTATTCTAATTCGCTTGCATTCAGTCAGCTACCTTTAAGACCCAAAACATAGGATCTGTGTTATTGGGCTCCGTAGTAACATTATCCGATGCTAAAGTATACTTGCATTGCAGTCCCCATGTCTTAAATATTGCATCAACAAAGAAGAGAAGAAGCACTAGGTTGACTTGGGCCGAATTTGCCTTCTCCACCATGGTTGACTACAACAAAAGTCCCTCCATGCACGTCGAGGTTTATAAGGGCACCTTTTTGGTTGTAAGCAACTTTTATAATGCAGAATATTTTCTCCGAAGGTATATTATTTAATACTATTACTTGCTATGGCTAATTTGCCTCGATATGCCCCTAAGGCGTTACGCTTTAATTAGTAAAAAGCTTATATAATATAAAAGTTTCCGATATATATCCGCTACTACCTTAAATATTAATAAATAAATATAGATTCGTTAAGCGTATATATTTTTATTTTAAATATATAATAATATATAGCAAAAATACTTTAACTTATCTAATAAATTATACTAAAAGCTAAGTCACTTTTATATTCCACTAATATATATCGGAATTTTTATATTACTAGGGTCTTTTACTAGTTAAAGCGTAACGCCCTAGGGGCGTGTCGAGGCGAATTAGCCATAGCAAGTAGGATATATAACTACCTAATAAAAGAGGTAGCAACCTAATGACGGCTATGTCGGCAACAGATAAGATATGTACCAGAAATACGTACTGCGGCAGAAGATCTATATAAGACCTGTTGCCGAACCTTAGACTTAGACTCAGATTCAGAACATCAAGCACCCTCAGAGGCCATAAATAATTATTAGCAAATTGATATATTCCAAGCCCTGACCACAGCCCTTGTTGCATCTCGCCATATTCACTCGTTGAAAAAGGTCACATTGTCTGACAATTCGATGATAGGAGAAGAATGTTGTAAACGTGATATTTGCCGGTATAGTTAAGCTGGACTGCTGGCGTCATTGGAGCCACCGGCATCGCTTTTCCCACATTTTTAGGCGAACACACACTCTTTGAGATATTCAACTTTACAGATCACTAATACACTCTTTTGAACTTACTTTCTTTTCTTGTTACTAGTGCGGTCTCTCCTTTCTCTGTGAATTGGTTTCAGTTTGAACTTGATGATCGTAGACGTTGAAAGGCACTCTTTTCCGTACCCTTATACCTAACATAATTTGCTGATAAGTGCATGAGACGGATAGGCTGCTTATAGCTATAATAGGTAAACATATATCCCCCCATCTACCACACTGAGGCAGCTTATGTGGCTTTTGTATTTTGCGAAGCCAGCCAGATGAAACCGCATCAAACACAGTGTAGCACTAGCGCTTGTAACAGCTTTTTTCAGTACGACATTCTACGAACTTCTACGCCTTCGTGGTTGGTTGATGAGCGTCACTCTCATGGTTTGTATCGTCGATATGTTCATCAAAATACCTCTTACATTTCACAAGCTGACATTCTTCGTAGCGTAGACTGGTCGATGTGTTTGAATTTAACTAGGTACTACTTGGATCTCGTTTTGTTCAAAAGCGCTGGAAGACCTTGTTCTGCAGCAAGACCAACCAAAGACGTACGCAATAGACACTGAGACAGTGCAGACAAGATGATCATTCTTTCCATGTTGACCCATCGAAAAGAATAAAATATATCACTACATCCCACCATCAAACGGCGTATGTCCTTACGGCGTCTGTCCTTCATGGTGGCTACAAATTAGTAGTGTATGCTGCTGGAAAGATATCCTCCATGCTAATAAGTTTTTTTCCCTTATATGGTATGCCTTCCCTAGTCTTTATGTATTAATAGTGGTGAGTTTTATACATCGAATTATGTTGTGATATTTAAAGTACTCCCAAAAGCCGACTTCGCCATTTTCACCTTGGATTGAGGGTTGTCTTGTTCTAAGTTATTACTACGGTTATTAGGAAGACCTCTTTTAAACATAAGCTTCCGGCTAGGTGATCTCCCAAGTTACATAAGAAAAGGCGGTATATATATATATATATACTACGCCTATCTTGACAGGTAGTTATTATAAGAAAATTATGCTTACAGTCATTAATTTTGAAGCTAGTGTGAAGATTTGGTACTCACTTCTATCGCTGATATAACTATGCTATATTCATAACTATGATCTTGTCTTATTCCAGTAGCTCAAGAAATACTAGCAATATCTAGTATCTAAAATCGCTTTGATATCGTTATTGCTCTGTTTTTACCGGGAGGAACAATGATAACAACAACCCTGCGAGATCAATTGCAAGTCTCCAAAGGGTAGAATTACCACCGTAAGCAGCCAAAGGGTAATTTATCCGATATGATAAGAGAGGAAAATACTCCAGCAACTACGTGGCATATTCGAGGGTTAATATCACTTATACGGATTTAGGGGCCAAGGACTGATGTCGTACAAGGCATCTCGTGAGCACCTGAATATATATCTAGGCCGTTGTATCATGCAAGCCACCAAGCCACGTTGCGATATCGCACAAATATGGAGTAAAAGAAGTTATGAATGGCCCTAGAGGATGTCAGACTTTGGGTGAACCAAGATCCAGCTTTCTACGAGTCATTTTCCAGTCATCTACGTCTACAGTGTCTATCACTAGATCGCCGACAATCTAACCCGCCTCTCCAAAATAGCTAATTCTCACAATAATCAAGTCTCATTACCTAATTCTGTATTTAAAATATTACATGGAATTACACGACTATACTCCGTGACCAACTTTTGTGAGCTTATTATTTAACTTAGGCCCTAATCTCATCTGACCCCATTCACCGTCCTCGTGCCGCCCTCAGGCACCAGGACCCAATCCCTCACGCCGCCCTTCCAATCGCTCGTGCGTATATCCTTGATGTGCACGAGGATGACGCGGACCTCCTCGCCGGCGACGAAGCACTCGCGGCCGCCGTCCTCCTGACCGTTAGCCGACTGCCGCGCGTGCTGGTTGAACACGACGCCGTTCTCCTCGCCGGCGGCCTCGAACGTGTTGTTCTCGAGGTGCTCCTCCCGGTAGTACTTCTCCTCGTCGGAGCCGCGCGCGACCAGCTCCGCCGTCCCGTTGATCGTCGCGCTGATGCTCGACATCGCGCTCGTGTTCAGGTTCAGCAGCAGCGACGCCAGGCTCGACCTGTGTTCGGGCCCCGGCGAGCCGCCGGAGGGCCGACGGCCTTGCGTTGGCGGTCGGTGAGATACCCCTAAGTACGGCGGGTAAGTCTCATAGTATATGACGACATGACAGGGGCTGGGATAGGGGTTAGGGGTATCTTACAATCGTGCACGAGCAGCGACACGTTGGGATTGGCGACGAGGTTATTGGTCTTCTTGGAAGAGGGGTTCGTGGTCATCACGATTATGGGCGCGGACGAGTGCGGCGAGGACGGGATGTAGGTGTAGTTCATGAGGGCGACGTGGGGCTGGTTATCGACGCAGGTGGCGAGATGAAGCTATCCCCCGGCTCGATTAGCAGGGGCCGAGTGTGACCGACGGATAGATGAGATGCCTTACAAAGCGGGCATTCTCGAGACATTGTACGACTTCGGGGGGAAGCGAGGTCACGGTCTGCCTGTGGGTGTCGCCGGCCGAGGCCTCGAAGTTGAGCGGTATCTGGTCCATTGCCGGTCGACGAAAGATTCGGATTACGGATTTATGTATGATCGTGTGAAGTTGTTTTAGTCATAGCACGATCTGCGATATCTTTGGAGGGGTCGAGCTATGAAATCTGGGGTCAGATGCGACGTTGGATTGGCTCCCCGGCCGGCCCCGCCACTGCTGGAGCTTGGGCCACTCGAGGATCCTCCTAGGCTGCTAGGATGCCAGGGGGGCCGACGGCTTTTCGCGGGGAGAGCTCGCCCGCTTAGTTGCGGCTTCCGCGATCCCAACACGATGGAATGACACGGCTTACAACCGTAAGTCGTACTGTGCTCCCTTGATGTGTCTTGTTGGGGCTCACCATGTAAACATCTCACTTACTCACTCTATAATACTAATTGAGTCGTTAACTACCTATCCTTGACAGTTCTCACGATGCGTTCAATCAAGCCGAGGCATCTTCGCCGGCGTGTAGTTCCCCGCTATACCTCATCCGTCACATCAGCACAACCGCAGATCACACCCATAACGTCTCTTCTAATAGCGAACCGCGGTGAGATCGCGCTCAGGATAAATAAGACAGCTAGCCGTCTCGGCATAAAGACGACGACGCTATACACTGACCCAGACGCCTTATCACAGCATGCATCCTGCTCACCGACTTCCATCGGTCTCGGGGCAGCTAACGGCTACCTAGATGGGGAGCGGATAGTGAAACTAGCTAAGCAGCACGGCATCCAAGCCCTACACCCCGGCTATGGGTTCCTATCAGAGAACTCCGCCTTCGCCAGGCGGTGCGAGCAAGAGGGCATCGTCTTCGTCGGCCCGCCGGCCCAAGCCATGGCTGACATGGGCGACAAGGCGCGGAGCAAGGAGATCATGACCAAAGCCGGCGTGCCCTGCGTGCCCGGGTACCACGGAAGCGAGCAGGGCGAAGCCGAGCTGCTGCACCACGCGATGCAGATCCAGTTCCCGGTGCTCCTGAAGAGCGTGAAAGGGGGCGGCGGCAAGGGCATGCGCATCGTGATGGCGGAGGACGAGTTCACGCAGCAGCTGCAGAGCGCGCGCGCGGAGGCGCGGGCGTCCTTCGGCGAGGGCGGCGAGGTCATGCTGGTCGAGAAGTACATTGTGCGCCCGCGCCACGTCGAGGTGCAGGTGTTCGCGGACAAGCATGGCAACTGCGTCGCGCTGGGGGAGCGCGACTGCAGCGTGCAGCGGCGGCACCAGAAGATCCTGGAGGAGTCGCCGGCGCCGGACTTGGACGACGTGACGAGGCTGGACCTGTGGGAGAAGGCCAGGACGGCGGCCTTGGCCGTCGGCTATGTCGGTGCGGGAACGGTGGAGTTTATCCTCGATAAAGACTCGGGCGACTTCTATTTCATGGAGATGAACACACGCCTCCAGGTGGAACACCCCGTCAGCGAGATGGTCACGGGGACGGATCTGGTTGAGTGGCAGTTCAGAGTCGCGGCGGGCGAGAGGCTGCCGTTGACGCAGAAGGAGATCCTGGAGAGGATCCAGGAGAGAGGTGCGGCGATCGAGGCGAGGATATACGCTGAGAATCCCGAACGAGGATTTTTACCCGACTCTGGGAAGCTTGTTCACCTCACTATCCCGAAGACTGACGAGGATATCCGAATTGATGCCGGATTTATTCAGGGTGACACGGTTTCCGAAGCATATGATGGAATGATTGCGAAATTGATAGTCAGGGGCACAGATCGTGAGACTGCTATCAGGAAGTTGGAGCTTGCGCTGCACGATTACCAGGTCGTTGGCTTGAGCACAAACATCGAATTTCTGAAGCGTCTGTGCAGGTCGCCGGCGTTCATAGAGGGCGATGTTGAAACTGGCTTTATTGAAAAGTGGAGGGATGAGCTTTTCAACCCCGTGTTTATCAAGCCCGAGGTGTATGTGCAAGCGGCACTAGGCATATTTGCTTCTCAACGCCCAACTAAGCTCGATGAGCCCCATGGAGAAAGTCTCGGATTTGGTCTAAATGGTAGCGAGCGGAGATTCTTCTTCAAGTCACTTGATGCATTAGACCAGAAAGAAGGAGAGATCGTAGAGGTCAACATCACCCAGAAGGGCAACCAGTTATTCGATGCGCGCGTTATTCGAAAAGACGAAGATGCTCAAGTTTTCGAGGACCTCGTCTCTTCATCCTTGCCAAGCCCGGAAAAGACCAGTTTCACGACGTTCTTCCCAGATACGAGGATAGAAACGACCATTATCCAGGACCCCAACAACGACAACAAAATCACCATATTCCAGCATGGTACTAAGACGGAATTGTCACTGGTATCTCCGACTTGGTATGAAAAAGCTCTCGGCCTGAAAGAAGTGACGGCGTCAGTTGCAGCTCCCATGCCTTGCAAGATCCTCAAGAACGAAGTGAAAGAGGGTGATAGCGTTACCAAGGGGACCCCCCTAGTAGTGTAAGTGCTTGGTGATATGGGACCACTGGGACTAAGGCTGACTTTGAACATAAGAATTGAATCTATGAAGATGGAGACAGTAATCCGATCGCCACAAGACGGCGTCATAAAAAGACTTGCGCATAAAGAAGGGGTGAGTGGTTTGGCAATATCTATAGTTGTTGAACTGTAATTGCTAATATGATAATACTAGGACAAATGCAAAGCGGGTACAGTTTTGGTGGTCTTTGAAGAAGAGTCTGCCGAATAAGCCATTGGATCAAAACTTATCATCTCAAGAAAGGAAATACTTCAGCATATATCTAGGTGGCCCTTAGATGGTTTCAATAACAGCAGTAGAGCATTATTGTGCAATCGATGACATTCGCAAAGAATCTTGCACGTATGTACACCTATGATAGACTCGTGTTAATTAAGAGTTTTGATACTACCTGCTTGATAAAATGAAGCTATCAGTTCATTATTGACATTCACCTCGAGCTGCCTTTGCAGTCGAATATACAAGGGCTGTTTTTGTAGTTTATTCATTCGGTTGATATATAATACAGACAAGCTCTCCACTTGTCAACTGAATGCCCTAGCTTACAGCCAAGGTCCCGAAGATAGCCTATATGGCTTTCACCATAGGACAGTCATTTTGGCAATCGTCTCAAGATACAAGTATCGAGTATCAACCCATGCTGCTCCGATTCAGGTAGGGCAGGTGTGCCCGGCTCAACGGTAGTAGAGGATGTATATCTCCCACTTCTACATCTTACAGCCCTATGATGCGATTTCAAACATCACAAAATGGTTCACATATATATATATATATGACAGGCCTATTTTTTCGCCTCCTGTGATTCTATAACGTCGCGTGGAAAAGGAGGTGGCGTTCTAGGTTCGGTATTCCGGTATTTCGGCTCCATGATCCCCAGCTAGAGAAATGTTAGCATCCACGAGAGTAGAACAGGCCGGATACCGGAACGTGTCATACCATGGCTAACAGTCTCCAAACGGTGTCCGTTGGTTGCGCACCGACACCGACCCAGTACTTTGCTCTTATCGTGTCCAGCTTAATGTCTTTGTGCAGCTGCCCCGAATTGTCGTATGGATCGGGTCTTGGGATAGGGTCGTATGTGCCGATAACCTCGAGTGGCCTGCTGTTCCTTGCCGTCCTGCGATGAAATCGTCAATTGCTGACTTTGGGCATGGCAGTGTATCGTGAACTCACCTCGCATGAGCGACGACTATGTTGTAAAAGGGGCTGTTTCTGCGCCCGAAACGGGCTAATCGAATCTTCACCACCATCCTGATTATGAAGTAGTTTGGCACCTGGGCATGCGACTTGAAGAGATGATCAATTGAGGTGCATAGGCGCGGCTTCAACGATTTTGGCGGATCTGGAGACTATTTTCTCCGCTCTGACCAATCAGCGTTGTCCACTTGCTTAGTTAATCCTCAATGCCGATTATAGCCAATCGTGGAAGCTACCCCAGTGATGTCAGTCGATCCTCCCGACACGGAGCGAACAATCACAACCAAATTAACTTTTGACCATCTTCCTGAGTTGCAATTCAATTAATACCTCTCATCTACTTTATCTACTTGATTCTTCATCAGTTCAACTTCAGTTTTCTCTTTTTTTCCCTCTGAGAAAGCACTATGGCGATCAAAGTAAGTTCAATCATGTATCATTCGTTAAGCCACTGACTTACAACGTTGCAGACCTTGTCGGCTAAAGCTGCCGCTGCTCTCGACAAAGAGCTCATGAGCACCGGCGCTTTTTCAATCGACCAGCTCATGGAGCTTGCTGGGTTATCAGTCTCCCAAGTTGGTGGGTTTGGCTTTTTGATTAGTTTGGCTTCGTAGCCATCTAACAGCTGCTGTTGTGCAGTTTATCGAGTTCACCCGTTGAATAGGGGCAACCGCGTGCTTGTGGCTTGCGGCCCCGGAAACAATGGTGAGCTCCTCTTAGGTCTAGTAATATCTAGATAAACTTACTTACCGAAGAAACAAGGTGGCGATGGACTGGTTGCGGCTCGTCACCTTCGTCATTATGGGTATCAGCCAACCATTTACTACCCCAAACGAAGCAAGAATGAACTCTACCAGGTATGCTAGCCACCACTTGGACCATCCTGAAACCACCATGTTAGCTGCATTTCTCTCTTCAGCCGCACTAGGGGTTTCTAAAGTGCAAAATATTGTCCGCTCACCAGATCTATTCGTTCTATTTCATGCGCCCTTCTATTCAGCTCTAGGGAGTTGATGGTTGTATTGCGTGTACATTGTGCACCCCTTTTCATCCACACACTATCAGTTCCAACGTCCATGCTAATCTTTGTCATTCCCATAGCGACTTGCCAAGCAACTAGAAGACCTTGAGGTGCCATTTGTAGATGATTTCCTACCGGCTGTGAGTTCGACGGATCACATCGTGGATGCTGTCTTCGGTATGTCTTGTCGTTGTATTTCAAAAGCTTGAAGCTAATGTCGAATAAGGTTTCAGCTTCTCGGGTGAGGTTCGCGAGCCGTTCCCGGCGGTGATTCGGGCTTTGGAGGAAACTAAGGTCCCTGTGACTTCGGTCGACGCTCCATCGTCCTGGAATATTGAGACTGGACCTCCGGAATCTGGGCTCGGCAGCAAATTCAACCCTGACTTCCTGATCAGTCTGACAGCTCCCAAGCCGTTGGTTCAACACTTCAAGGGCCGTCATTTTGTCGGCGGACGGTGAGTCTATCCTCGTCACAGACGGAGTAAACCCCGTTACTGATGCGTCAGCAGCTTTGTCTCCCCAGCAATCGCTAAGAAGTATGATTTCGATGTTCCTGAGTACCAGGGAATCGACCAGGTGGTGGAGATTAGCACTGGGGGGCAGAAGCTCTGATCCAAGGAGACTCCCTATTGGAAAACCTGATGTGCTGGACAAAATTCCATCGGCTAGAGCATCAACTGACGCAGCACCCTCCTGTCCGACTGTAAGGGCACACTGGGCTCGGACATCGCCCTTCTCGCATGTCCTCTTTTACCTCCGTTATCCCTCTGGGACATTGCAATAGCGGAGGATGGTAGTCTCTGCAGAACTCGACATAGACGAGGTATTGCTTCCCGCATACAGGGCAGTCTGAGGTGTGCTCAGCGCACATTAAAGCCGTAGGCTGACCGTTTGCACTCGATTGCGAAGAATAATAGATTTTGGATCGTCCCTGGGAGGAGGGAAGTCTCGACGAAAAGTGTTGATTTGGCATACCATCTATCTGTATGAATGTGGCTGATTAAATGTCGTTGTGGCTTTACTTATGAACATTGGACAGAGAGTCTCAATAAGTCTTGTTGCACAGCCGCCGGAGTCGCCACCTGGGCCAACTGATGTGCTGTTGATGAAACCCCCAGTGGCGACTGCAGGGTATAACGATACGTAACCGATAACCCCGAGAATTGTACAGGGAAGGGTTTTGTCATTTCTGATTGCTTCAACAGTCATTGACAACTACTACCAACATCCTACTGTTTTTTCAGACAGCCAAATTGGGGCATACATGGTATTAGTGAGCCCGGAGCAAAAGCTCCCTGCTGCATGTGATAGGCCACTGTGGCTCCGCGACGCTTACCTTGTTCGTACCCGAGCCAGGAACCCTTTTCCTTTGCCGTCGTGCTTCAACGGCCGATCCTCTTCTCTCCGAAAGGAGGCTTGAATCGGACCCAGCTCTGAGGGCCCTGCAATAAACGGAAGCGTCGTCTGCTTGTCGGTCTTGCTAACTAGTCCGTTTACGAAGAAGTCTTCGTAGGGCTCAAACACCCTTTCTTCAATATTATTAATCACATCAATGGCACACTTGGATGCCTGTAGCGTCTATAATTGTGGCTGTCGAATCCCTTGACAATGGTTGACATTGTGCCCTAGGATGCGAGTACAGCCCTATAAGTCTGTCGCTACATTGGGTAGTTAGGCTCATGCTAATGATGTCTCGTGCCGTGCCTCACTCAGCACACGCACAGAAGGTCGCAGCCCTTCCCGGGGGCATTCCATTTGATGAGCCTTTACCCACGCGGTAATGGCTATAATTTCGACGCCCATGTGAAGTTCTCGTTTGCAAGGGCACGAGGAAAATAGCGGCTCCTTTTATGTACGAACGCCTAACCCCACTGCCGAAATACCTTCCCTTCAGCGAGTTCCCACACACAAGACCCCCACGGTTCGTAAGGGAGACAGTTGCACCACACAATATTGCAACCACACTCCTCTTACATATAATTTTCCCTCTGGCAAATGCTATTCTAGAACGAAACACCATTGTTTCTAGGAAATCGTCCGGCGGACCAAAAATCATGCCGACTTTACGAACGACTATTAGACAGAGAGAGTATTCTAGAGACTTCGGCGTCCCACTGTCCGACATCCTCTACGGCCGGTTCACATACTGCTTGAGCGGACATATGGTCAGAGGCGCATGTGCCAAGCTAGACATAACCCGCAAAAACCGATAGAGGGGATGTCGCATAATCGGCTTCGACACAAAATCCCAGGAACAAAACGTTTCGTCGCTTGCCTTCGCATAACAAACAGTTCTCCAGGTCGCCCATCGCTTTGATAACTGAAAACCCTCCGATTTGAGCCGCTTTCAGGTCCTGCAGTGACCGCCCAAACAGCCAAAACCCATTGTTACGTCGTTATGCCGCACAGCCGTCGAGAACATGCGCTGCTCTCGAAAATCCCATCTCGATTACCTAGACTCTCTATTATTATGTGTTCACGTGTGTGCTTAGCTACAACATGTAAGCTTGAAAAGGTTAGTAGAAGACGGTTCGGCCTTTTAACCCCCTTGTCGGTAAGTACCTAGTGTGGAGGGTCTCCATGTGGCCCTCTATAGGAGACTATTGGTTACCGAATAGCTCAGTCTAGGAACTTAAAGGCTGTTAAGTTGCGAATCTATGCACACCAAGGCAAGACAATAGATTAGTCGGGTTTGGTTCAGTCCAATTAGTAGAATGACGCCCTTGCGAGCCAACAGTAGTTAAGATCATGGAGCCGGCTATCTTTACCATCGCTGCTAGCAAGACCTAGCAAGACATACCTATATTTGCCACTTTGGACTCAAATTCGGGAATTATTTTTCATAGGACTATTGTTCGTGAAACGCTGACAGTAAAGATTTTGGATCGCTAAGTCTATCTCAACGTTCCTCGTCGGCAGTGACAAGGTAGAACCTGCGCGAGGAAAGAAACGGCATTAGACCAAGAGACTTCGTATCGTAATTCGGCTGTCATATTCACGACAATACATAGGACATCAACGAAGATCTCAACTCTTTGCAGAGCTATTTCGAAGATCCGCCCCACTAGCTGACAGCCTCAACTGCTATGTATCACCGTGTTTCCGCCCAAAACCCGCCCATCCCGCCGAGGCACATAGTGGGACGATGAGAGCATTCGCCACACTTCGTGTAGCTTCGTGCAGCTTCCTGCGGAGCTACAGCCACAGTGGCTTGACTCCGCCTTCGTGTGTGTCTCACGCCATTGGTTGGCTCGATTCCGAACTTCACGTTTTTCGTGTAAATCCTTTTTCGCCACAATTCGATGGCATTCGACATAGACGATATGCGAAAGTGCTAGATTTCCAGGGAAAGCCGATGGTCGACAACATGCGCAATATGTCAGCGGGGAGCAGGGGGGACTCGGCGATCGTTCCCGAGTCCGGTTTGTGTCCCTGATGATTGCCTGTCATACCACGTAGTTATACATGCTAGAGTCACCACGCGCCACGAGTTGTTGATCCTCCCCGACAATCAGGAAGCCTCGTCATTGTGGCACCTCGCTTGGATTAGTTTGTGCCGAGCCGTTGGATCACTTAGTCATCTGGTAACCTACAATGCCATCTCCATCAAATAAGCAGCTACGAACCAGATAGTCCGGGAAACTTCTAGATAAAACGAACAACATTCGCCCCTATCTCGCCAGTCACCTCTAGTGTTGGATCAGACTCAATTCGAGTCTTCGAGCCACTCTTAGCTGTTTGCTCGGTCAAGAAGTCGTCTACGTGTCCTAATAGCAAAGCCTCCTTCTGGGCGGGTGTCTAGTACTACGCCGAGACTACCCTTTTGCAATCTGGCATCACGGCAATACTCTTATACATGCTACATCACTTTCACAGTAGACTCATCTTCTATGACACGTCACAGGAGCAGGTTCTCCGGTCTACGGTAGGGAAGCATAGCACTCGGCAGAAGATACGAACAAGGTCTAGAAAGTAGAAGAAAAGAAGTCCATGCAGAGAACTATCTAGTATACGGTTGTAAACAGAAACGCCCCAGCCACCCGAACGACACCCAGCCTGCCCACGTCTGGTGAAATCGGGGTGGTCGTGTACCAGACCTCGGGTGTTGGGTGTCACGTCACGTCGCGTGCAGCACGGCTCCATGAGGTCGTGGGCAAGGAATACCCATATCGAACTATAGACCATGGGCTTCTTTCGTATATACACGGACGCGACGTGACACCCATCAAGAAGATCTGGCACAAGACCACCATCCATATCCTTGTGCGGCATTGGTCATCCTCTGCTGGTCTAGCAATTCTGGCTGCCCTCTCCCACACATATACCGCACTTGTGCGGGTTTGGAGACCAGCACCAGTGCGTGGAATGGCGAAGCCGGCCATTCCTCGCCACAATGGTTAAATTGTGGGCGACGGATCTGTCGGTGGGACGGTCAATGGTGTGGACAATCCCGGGTTGTGCTTTGATGCCTGACTTGGCGCACACGCTCCCAAGCATTTTGAGAGGGAGCAGGGCCTGGCATCACTGTCTGCTAAGTAGGTATCGCAAGCTCCCCCATGGATGCTCTGGCAAGTAGGGACGCCTTGACCGGAAATGAAAGGCCAGGCATCACCGTCTGATACCGGTATGCTGCTCTGCCAACTCTTTCCGCCCTGGCAGCACCTCCACCTTCTTCCACGGTGTTGTTGGTGGCCAGCAGCAGAGCAGCATGGACGGCGGTGCCATGTTGACACCACCTTGAAATCGGCAGTGTGTAGGCCGATTTTTCCTCGGTTAGAGATATAGAATTTGTTGTGCCGGATGGTCGACAACATGAGGCTGGTATCATGTGGCGCAACATTTTGGAGTTGGCCCTGTGAAATATTCGCGGCGTGATGCCGGAATGAGCAGAGAAGTATTTCAGGTCAGAAGCCTTGTGCAGGCCCCCGATACAGTCGCCAATTGCAGCGATCTCCGACTTCATTGGACTTCGTCTCACGTCCTTTCCTGGTCCAATACTAAATGCTGGACCAGGGGCGAAGAAACTCCCATCAGAGTTGATGTTGGGGTGACTGTTGTTGCTGAGGAGTGCAACAGAGGAAAGAAAAGAATGTGAAATTTATTTTCACGCACGCCTCGTGGAGGGAGGGTTGGATCCTTCCAGTGCATCGAAAAGATCCAGTGGAAGAAGGGCAAAACACCACCGCCTAAGTCCAGCTGCTGGAGCAGCTACGCATCGCTACCCAGAAATGCTGGGGCGTGCAATGTATCAAAGACAGAATGAGAAAGTCCTTTTCTCACGCGCAAAGCGTATGCCTCAAGCTGCTCCTGGCTTCGTAGATATCCAGGTGCCCTGCGTGGGAGACTCGCTCTGCATGGGAGACTCGCCACGAGGGCGATCGAAGACCCCGTCAACGGGGTCTTCGATCGAACCAGTTGCCTCGATGGTATGATCTATATTATATCAGAATTCAGTTAGTACTTGTTCATATTGAGTCTGTCGTAGTGACCCCAAAATAAAATCCCAAGTGGCGGCATGACAGAAGCTTCAAAACGAGTGATCCCACAAGAGTGGTCTTGATAAAAAATTTGCTTACCATCAATAGAGTGACCCAATACGGCTGATAACCAGCTCTCGTAAAGCAAATTCTGGTATAGGAAATGAATATGGTTATCCTTGAGTATGCAGAGTCCATTCTCTGCTAGACTCGTATCTATGTTTTACGCCGAGGTAAAACGGTAGGCAGATGCCACACCCAACACGGGTTCAAAGCGTATGCGAAAACTCATTCACCCAAACCTTCTTCTGTCCGGACCGTGACTTCGTGTCACATTATTATAGACTGCCATAAAGTGCTCCGTCAATTCGTCCTCGGTATTTGTTGTGACGTTACACCCAGGGAAAAAGCACTGCGTACTAATGTGCTTCGTCCGAATGTGCTCCTTGAGCGCCTTTTCGGTATTTTTCTGGGCATTGCAGAGATGGCATCTGAAATATTCTTCAGGGTCCTTGTCCATCTCGTCGTCACTATCCTCTATAACGATAGTTACAGGTCGGTTACTGCGCGTGGTACGCTCGCTCCGCCTGAGAGGCTCGTCACGAGGAGGAAGCCCGCCCTGGGTAGGGGGATGGCTTCGAGTAGGAGCTTCGCCAGTGATGGAAGGCTCGCGCTCAGACGGAGAATCGCTCTGAGTACGGCGCTCATTCTGAGTAGAGTGCTCGTTTCGGGTGGGAGACGCGGCTATGTCGACGTCGACGGAGTCTTCGATCGAGTCAGGTGCCTCGATAGTCGAATCTACATCTATTGCTATTCGCTCGAGACGGCGTAGCTAACCACAGCCTTGGAGGACTTCTTCCATCCGTTAATGCTATGCAACGGTGGAGCTTCTTCTTGAAGCTCCACGCGAGAACTGAAAGCTCCTCGGCCTCGGGCATCGCCTTGGACATCGGTGTCATGGGTCGAGTGGAAGCGGACGAGGAGACCTCCCGTGAGACGATCGTCATGCTTGTGGTGACGATCGCTGAGGGCGTCGGAACTGTCGAAAGTTTCTTGACAGTGGCCGATGTTCCTTCCCAATTTTCTCCTCGCCATTTTTCTTGTCTTTGTTGTCGGTTGTCTGTTCGTTGGCAGACGGTACCTTAGACTTGTAGGTGGCAGGGGGCCTGCTAGCTGCTACTTGGCTCCAGAGACGTGTAGCCGGTGGCTGTGTATGCGCGGGCATCGATGTGGTTTCGCCAGCATTGAGCTGTCCTGTAGCAGCGGCTACGGTTGTGGCCGTGGAGGACACAGACGCCGATGCGTATGACTGCCTCCCCTCGGGAGACGCCAGTGGGGATGGCTGTCTGTCCTCCACAGTCGCCTTTCCAGCGACTATCTGACTCCATAGAGGCTTCGTCAACTTGTCTGGCTTCTCTTGTGCCTTGTCTGAAGTCTTCTTAGCCGTCCCACCAAGCGGTACCGGGGGGGTAGCCACGGGGAACTTATGGCGCCCGCTGTTGATCTTATCCTCTTCTACCACGAGGTCTTGCTCAACCATATCGCTCCAAACGTTCGGCGGTATCGTGGGTCTGGCCTTCTTGTTATCGCTCTCTTCCCGCCAGATGTGAGGAGGTGCTGATTGTCGTGACGACAGCACAGCCGACGATACGGGGGACCCCAGCACGTCGGCGTCTGTGGTCGTCGAGTGGCTGCGAAGGACACTCTCGCGGCACAGTGTACTGTCAGTCTTCGGGCTCTGGAACGAGGAGCCGTAGATAGTACTAGGGGCTCCGTCTTCATGAGACATAGGATAGGTGGCAGCACCAATATGTTTGACGGTGCTGCTTCCTTTGTCCGTAATACTCGTCCTTGTATCATCACTCGAAGCCTTGGCTGTCGTCGCCATTATGTCCGCCGCCTGGGCCCTATCTGGTGGATAATCTAAGATGAAGATAACGCTACTATCATCGCTTTCGTAGCCCTCTACAGACTCGACGTCTGTATTGGCTTCTTCTTCATCCTTCGGTGCCTCAGCTCTGGTCATGGTTGTCGCTCTTTGTGTCTCAGTTGTTTTGTACGTCGAAATGCCAGCATCGTCGGACTTGCTAGAGGCGTCAGATCTCGCAGTCTGGTATTTCCCCTTTCCTTTGATATCTATCTCGTAGGTATCCTCTAGCGTATTGTTGGTAGCTTCGGTGGCTGCTACATAGCTTTCAGACTGACCATGTTCTTCTGCTTTGGTGTGTGCCTCATGGGGACTAGGCTGGGAGTATGAAGAACCAGCAAAAGCTTGGTATTCTTAAATCGATGCAAAGCCAGCTTCACGGCTTGCTCTAAACAGAGCCGATCTTTCTCTTCTGTGCGACCATGTCCCAGTCTCTTGGGCAGCGCTAAGACCCAGTACCTCAGGGTTTCCATTTCCGGGGGAAGGGCTAAATGTCGACGCCTTGGGGTTGAGTATATACTTTCGAGGAAGGCCCTGGTCGGCATTGATTGGTTGAGTTTCCACAGAGTCAGGTTGCCGAGGTATAGCTCCCATGGAAGGGGCTGTGGGCTCAACGGCTTCATAGCTTCGAGTATGTAGCTGTGGCTGATGGTGCATGTTATGGTAATAGTATGAGGTGAGAAAGTAAGTTAGTGGATATTGCAACCACCACCAATGTGCTTGGTAGTCAATCCAGGTAGAAAGGGGATCATGATGGTTTGGGGGGAATTGTTGTCTAGAGTGTCCATCTGCTTGATCCAAAGAGTCCCCATTGTCATCTACTGCCGGTAGAGGAGAGTATTGAGGTAGTAGAGGCTTTCTGTTAGCCCAGGGCCGTTCTGCATGGGCTGAATCCGGGTCTTGTGCGACGGGAGTGAGGCTACCTGTTGATCTGGTAGACCGCCGCTTGAGTAGAGAGACATGGTACGTGTCAGCTTCCTCATGGGTCGCACGATTCGCGCTATGTTGGAGTATGGGCTCCTCCATCTTGGTGTTGTAATCATGCCAACTCTCCACCATATTGCCGTTCTCAGATTCGCCGTCAGATTCATATCCTATGTATGGGTTGGGTTTATGAATTGGGTACAAAGAGCACTGATCTTCTGGCACATAGTGCAAACTGAACTTGGTCCCTCGAGGACAGTCAGCTAAGTGCGGGTGGAAGTCTTCGCAGGGAGCCGTTGCCCAAGGGAATCCATGGAAACAACGCTCACAGAGGTGATAAAAGATTTTGCACATGTTTTTGTGGGTAGCTGTACGCGTTCTTTGTCAACTGTTTCGTGTTGTGTTGACTAGCAGTCATAGGTTGGAAGGAAATAATGGTAGAGTTGAAAATGAAGACATCAACTGGTCAAAGTACAGGGTGTTGAAATAGAAATGTGAGGAAACAAGGGACAGGCTCAAATTTTTTTGAAGGAGAGTGGGAAAGGAATGAAGGTATGGAAACACGGAAGATGAAGGAAGGTATGCAAGGCGAGGGGAAGGTGATTTAAATAATTAAAAAAATTCGAGGGTTGTTTGTGGTGCTGGCGACTAAGCGGATGACGACTCAGCGGATGACGACTCAGCGGATGACGACTAAGCGGGTTGTGGTTCTGATTCACGAAGACTGCACAAGCCTCCCGTCGATTTGATGACTCGCCTTTCATGTTTATGGGGTATGTGCTGGATTTGTACGATGGTCTATGGGATTAAATTTCCAACGTGTGACCAAAAAGTCACTGAATACAGATTAGGAAACATTATATCCTTAACACATCATCCAAGGTGTTCAAAATCTCAGCCAAGGTGTTACTAGGGGTACATCATAGTTCCAGGTACCTTTCTTTAACCACTTGGCAGCATGATTCATTGTGTTTGCAGATATCAATTTGTGCTTTATTACCTAATTGTATCTGTTACTATATCTATTGAGACAGAGAAACCTAAGTATCAGTCCCTATGCATAGTGTGTAGCGGTATCCCATAATTACAAATATTTATAGATTTCTTTCCTAGAGATTTTGGAAGACTAATCTCGGCGTCAGACTTTTATGAGATTCTAATCCATGCATTATTGTTTCAGTCCCAGGATTTACCATGGCGTTGCTTTTGTTTGGACAAGGCCACCTTTGATATGCTATATTGGATAGAAAATATCTGAAGATGTAATCAAAATGCTGTTCTTGAACCATCCTTGTTCCTGCGGACTAATAATTGAGTAGATTAGTCCACCCACCTATTTGAAGAACAGATAAGCCCTTGTGACAACAGTGGACTTCGCTAGGAGCAACATATAATTTTTTCATTTTGATCATACACAAGTTTTTTTGCGCAAACCCTTCATTTTGTCCAATGCATTTTATCCTAGAGGGATGGCCTCATGGGCCATATTTGCTTATACAACATCTCTCATTTACCAAGTGTCGATGTAACAGCATAATCAAACGATAGAAGCAATGGTTGGTCAAGTTAGGAAGTGCTATAGAGAGATACTGATACTAATATTCAGTAGGAACTATGTATACGTATAATAGAATAAGGCAAAAAGGCCTTCCGATTTTAAATAGTCTAAGCTAAGTAATGATTTTACTGCATGAAAAGCTTAGGAAAATTTCAGAGTTACTATTTACCTCGTAATATGATATAATTAGTGATGGTTGGCCGTATAACTAAACGTAAGGTAGTAACAGGTATCCTAATAATTGTAAATTCTTCCCGAGACTTTTCTGGCTGACCCTAGGAAAGGTAGCTCTTAATTTGGATTTATTAATCGGTATTTTCGACAAATCATTATTTCATGCTTTCGGTATAGTACACTAGTTGTATTAGAGCATGATGAATGTTGAAATAGACGTAGTTTATATGTATACTATATGGTCACTAGAGTCGCCCAGGGTGGTGCCTGAGGTCATATAGCCAGAATTTAGGAGACACTAACTAGGCACACTAAAATCCGACAACAGAGGTCTTCGAAGGCCTTGTTATTCCTCATGGCGATAAGATCTCCCACAGAGATAGCCTAGTGGTTAGTGCCAATAGCTGAGTTGACAGGGACTTCTTCATTATAGAGATTGGATGACGTAGCAGGCATATTACCCATATATCAAGCTACAAGCCAGCCCGGCCTCATATTCAAACTTCAAAGAGAATATATTCTTACTCCAAGATGCCTTACTTTCAGCGTTGGGGTCAGAAAATGTTACTGTCCCAAACCCCTCAATGAACTTTGGGCACTATGGTTCACAATTTGGCATGTGACTGTCTTTGACACTACCCTACCTTCAAGTTCGTTTGCTCATGTGGATATATACTGAGATATGCGTAGACGTATAATTATGATGGCTGGACTTGAAAGATAACGCAATAGGGCTGAACATCAATAATCTCCTTGGTAGAGCTCCAACCACCTGCAAGCCTCACTTGATAGTCTTCAGAATCATATACTCTATCTGAATTTGGTTGTTCCGTTGAACGCTATAGTTGATTTATAGACAGAGGCTTTGGAATGTACTTAGGTATTTCCTGGTTGTTCGTAAGCCAAATGTGCCATCAAGTCCTGCTCCCGCCTACAACAGTTGCCTCTTATTCGCTCGCTGCTAGTAACACGATATAGAAATGGTGTTTCTTTCTGAACGTCTTTTATCTGTTTAAAGTAGTCGCTCAATTTCGTAAAGGGTTGACTTGTACATTGTTCCGCCCAAGGCAGAGACGTAAAGGTTTTGTCTCGGTGGTGTTTGCAGGCCTTGCGGGGGCGCCGCAGGGTTGGTGGTCGGGCCTTATGAGCGCCTGGGCAAGCTCTTTCGGCTTTCTCCGGGTCGGGTCTGTGGTTGTCTCGAAGACGCTGAATAAATTGATCCCTTCGCCGAAAGCTCTGCTCACCACGATACTCTTTGCAAAAGTTGCAAAAATGTTTTGGACTTGTGTCATGGGTGTACAAATGGCTCGGGGAAGCCCACTCCGTGTATAACTCGTCCCATAGGAATATCTAAAAGGCTTGTGAATTTTTCTCTGGAATGTGACGTTGGAAACAATTCGTTGTATTCGGGATGTTATGGTTGTTCTTCGGACAGACAAAGTACCTGGTCAAGTTCTGGGTTATATTACAAATCTTCTAAGTGTAATTTTCATTCTCGTGCTGTCGTGATCGCAACTCGTAAATCTAGTGCTGTAACTGTCTATGTGATCTCATCCTAGTGGGTGAAAAGATCCTGTTTAGATACAGAGCGCTCGGAACGGCTAGCCACCCGAGCTCAATACTAGAAGGGGTAAATATCGTGACAGATTATCGTTGTGTTTGTAATGTGTCAATATGTCTATAGGAATAGCCTGCTCATCTTAATAATCATCTTCAACTCTACTCCAACCTTGATCTTTACTCTCAGTATCGAGTCCAGCAGGTAGTGCTCCTAGAGAAATTTCCTCAAGGTGGCGGCCTAAATGCTTAATTATCGCAAATATCCCCGAACCCGTGTCGCTGTGGCATAGTGGACATTGAAAAGACTCCTATCAAGGCTCTAAGCCGTGATCCAGCGCGAGATGAGTTGTCTAATCGTTTCGGCTCTTGTAGACATTGTCTCCGTAGGAGCATGGTGTGACCAAAAATAACCATGGACAGAGATCTTCGTACAGGTGCCTTTTCCAGGCTGTCAATACGGGACAAAGTAATGGCGAGCATAGTGACTTGATTAGTGCAAGGTGGAGCTATAGGAAGGCGGTAGAGCCCCTTATATATATACATGTATGGGCGGCCGGCCATACGTAGGCCCGTACCCGTACCACCCTCAGCCCTACCTATAGGGCGTATCCTAACAGAAATAGTTCAATATCCAGAAATTGTCCTTTGACCTTGAATTCCAGCTCCTTATCAAAGACGTGCTCGACGATAAATCCATTATCAATAAATACACCATCAACAAACTCACTACAGAATGCACGATGGACGATCTAAGTCGTGCTAATTGGCATAGTCGAGATTGGGAAGCTAATATAGAGGCATGGCTAGGGGGAGGATGGGTATAAAGGCTATCGAGACATAACTGAGGAAATTGGTAATATATCCAAGGTTCTCCGGAAAGAATTAGAGTGTTTGAATAGACTAGAATCCAAGGGTCGAGAAGTATATTTCCCATACATTAATTGGCGAGAACGTATCAAAGACACCGTATACCGTCTCCCGGACAAATTGATGGGTCTGTCTTATGAATTATTCACTCCCTAGATCCAATTATAGGTCGTATGTCTCTAATTTGGTATTCTCCGATGTGACACCTTCAAGCCAGATAAGGTGGGTTCACTGCTGGAGGATACGTGCTAAGAGTTGAGCATAAGAAGACTTAGATAGCGGTTTAGAGTGATAATGAAGAGTGTCGAAACCTTCATATACAGGGACTGTTCAGCAGTTGAATACGAATGCTTGATTGGCGAACGAGGGCTGATTCTGGAAGAATAACGTAGGTATATTTCCTTGGTTCTACCCGAGATAGCTGCGAGATACTAAAGGTGAGATAGGTTTAATCAGGTTCTCTTTCAGCTGGAAAGACTTTCTAGTTTTCGCGACTGCAGTTACAAAATCGGTATTACTAGTAGTCGAAAGGATGGCACGAGGTGAGTGGCAGATAGTAAAACCAAATTATGTATTCATCTTTCAATAAATGAGAGTGGTGGAGCAATGTGGTGAGGCTTACTAAGCTGCTCTTATCTACATGTGACCCATTCTTATCGGGATGCTTGCTGCGCTTAGGCCAGCGGACCTGGCATGGGTGTTGCAGGCAGCATGAGCTTTCGTTGCCTCGCGAAGTTCGCATCATCTGGCATAGCTTCTAACACCATCACATCTGCCACCTACAATTTGCGACGTTGAATAAGTGTCCAATCCGCAAAACCCCACGACGTCTCCCAAACTTCGACCAGACCTTCCTTGAATTAAGTATTAACTGAAAGAGGAAAATCATGGCGGACGCAGCTCTGAAGCCCGAGAAGGACTTCAGCAAGGAGGCCGACACACAAATCAGCGAAGCAGAGAAGCTTGCTCAGGTACGACTCGCCTACCAGCTACCTGGAACACATGAGGCTAACATGCGATCATAGAGCGATGTCCAAGCCGCCGTCGAGAAACTTACCATATTTGAGAAGCAGACCCGACAGGTCAGTTATTTTACCTACGCCGTAGCCCATTTCACAATTGCTGACTGACCGTCGTTATTCGTAGGCATCTGATCTTGCATCGACATCGCGAACCCTCATTACCATTTGCACAATCTGCAAAAATGCCGGAAATTGGAGCTTACTCAACGACCAGGTCTTGGTCCTCTCCAAGAAGCATGGCCAGCTTAAGCAGGCCATTACGAAGATGGTCCAGACCGTCATGACGTTCCTAGACGACACGCCGAATTTGGAAACGAAGCTTACCGTCATCGAGACTCTACGAACCGTGACCGAGGGCAAGATATTTGTCGAGGTAGAGCGGGCTCGCGTGACCAAGATTCTGTCAGACATCAAGAAGCAGCAGGGAGACCTGAAATCCGCCATGGAGATTCTGTGTGAGCTGCAGGTAGAGACTTTTGGGTCAATGGATAGACGCGAGAAGACAGAATTCATCTTGGCTCAAGTCTCACTGTGTATTGAGAACAACGACTGGGCACAGGCTGGTATCCTTAGCCGAAAGATCAGCACCAGGTACCTGTCGCGAAAACCAAAGAAGACGGCTGAGCAGATAGAGAAGGAGAAGAAAATTCGCGAGGAGAAGCTGAAACGAGGAGAGGAAGTACCTCCAGAGCAAGAGGATGATACTACCGACTTAAAGCTCCGCTACTACGAACAACAGATTATCCTGGCCAAGCATGACGACAAGTATCTCGATGTTTGCAAACACTACAGACAGGTGCTAGACACGGAAGCTGTCGAGGAAGACCCCTCGAAGCTACTACCCGTATGATTTGCTCCCTCGTAATCCCAATCACTAGTGATATGCTGACAATAGCTAGACCTTGCAACGAATTATCTACTTTGTCATACTGGCCCCCCATGACAACGAACAACACGATCTTCTTCAGCGCATCTTCCGAGATACCCGGAATTCGCAAATTCCCACCGATGCGCAACTGCTCAAGTTGTTCACGGTGCACGAACTTATGCGATGGCCCGAGGTTGCCAAACTATTCGGTCCCCATCTGTTCGGGACCGACGTTTTCGACGGCCAACCGAACCAGTCTGGGGACGAGAAGGCGCATCAGCGATGGCAAGACCTGCGCAAGCGAGTTATTGAGCACAACGTTAGAGTCGTTGCTAAATACTACACTCGCATCGGCATGAAGCGCCTCACCCAGCTCCTTGATCTCACAGAGGACGAGACCGAGAAGTACATCAGCGAGTTGGTATGCTCCAAGACCGTTTTCGCCCGCATCGATAGACCAGCTCGCATAGTCAGTTTCGCCAAGCCGAGAGACGTCGATGACGTCCTCAATGAGTGGAGCCACAACATGAAGAGCTTGCTTGGACTGTTGGAGCGCGTTGATCATCTCATCACCAAGGAGGAGATGATGGCCAGAATCCAACCGGGCGCTAAGGGCGGCAAGGAGAAGAAGGGCAAGAAGAAAGCGTAAGGGGCTTAAACAGCGAGTATTCGGTTAGGGGCGGTAATGCTTTCGGAGCTAGACGGCTTGGGTTTCGAGAGATACGGATGAACATCAACACGCATTGTGTATGTACACTACTAAGATTAGGAGGCTTAAATACCGTGTAGAACTCGGTTGCTTCTATAGCTTTATATGCGTCTATAATTGTCTATCCGTAGTCGTGAATATCCCATCTAACCCTAGTCCCAACACTCTTCAGTCTTCTCGATCTATCCCTCCCTCTTTCTTCCCTCATAGACTTTCCTTACTTTCAGCGGCAGCAGCAGCATCAATCTCCTTACACCGCTCCGCGACCCACGACACAAACGCGCGATTCCAATCCTTCGAAATAGGGATATAATGACCGCCCGGGTGAATCACAATCGTAGGATCCACACACCGGTCCGCCAACCCCTGACTCCGAGCCTCCTCGACGATCGTATCCAAGCTGCCGCAGAAATGCAGCGTCGGCGTGTGGATCTTGGGCTCGTACAGCCACGCCAGACTCGCCATCGGCGCGAAGAACCCGGAGTACGAGACCGCGAAGCCCAGCGCGCGGTGTCCGTTCGCCGCCCGCAGACGCTCCACCCACCCCCAGTCCGCCTTCTCGCCCTCCGCGGACACGCTCGGCGCATCCGCGGGCGGCGTGCGCGAGGGCTGCTCCAGCGCGGCGGCGACGAAGGCCGCCACCGCCGCCCCCTGCGAGAAGCCCACCACGCCGTCGACGCCGCCGGCGGAGGCGATCGCGGCGGCGATCGAGTCCATGCCCGCCTCGAAGCCGCGGTACAGCTTCGTCGCGCCGTCCATGCGGAACCAGGCCAGCGACGTGTCGATTTCCTCGTCCGTGGGCTCGGCGTCTGGCGCCGGCGTGAAGCCCGGGATCTGCGACGGCCGCAGCTTGTGCGGGGCGTCGGCGAAGACGAGCTTGATGGGCGTCGGGATTACTTTCTTGAATTGCTTCGTCAGGGCTTTTGTCTTGCTGTTGAAGGAGGAGCCGTTTTGCGTGTAGCCTGCGTGCAGTCAGTATAGATGCATCGGATATCTTGAGAGGGAGGGATGGTTGTGAAGGGTGGGTTGGTAGATAAGATGAGTAAGCGTTGATAGTGCGTATGGGTATAGATGGTATAGGGTGTTTGTGAGCGGCGCAACTGCTCGGAATAGGCCGTGGTGAAGCCCTACCGTGCAAAAAGAGGATCTTGATCTCTCTCCCTCCCTCGGGGGCGCTCGCCGCCGCCTTAGCTTGCGCCGGCTTGCCTGAGGCCGGTTGTCCGTTAGTCGCCATCGCGGTATATATTCGGCGTATGTGGGTATAGCGAGAGTAGAGATTCGGAAATACAGTGAGAGTGCGAGGAGATGTTAATAAGAATATCATGAAAGTTTCTAAATTTTCATGTGTTTTGTTTTATATCGTATGAGTTTAGTAAGTGAGAACGGCCGAGATTCGGGATGTTGGAAAAGTCAGAACGGCACCCGGAACTCGGGTACTACCGCGTTGTGCTAGACTGAGCTAACGACCAACTCACGCCGGATGATTCATTTTGAATGGGGCTTGATCCGTTACCCAGAACCCATTCTCAACCGGCCACTGCTTCTAGATATATATTTTTTTTTCACTAGTGCCCTCAGTAGAGGGTCTCTGCTGATTCGTACGTATGTTATAGTATATGACTTGTAGTACAAGAGTAATTCTAGTCAACTCAACTCTGAACCCCTGACACATACCAATGATATGCGCATCAGATAATTGGGCATATATTAATATGCTTCAGTGGAAATAAACTGGATTGGCATACAACACAGACTACATCTAGACCAAGGCGCAATAGGGCAATGTGAGGAGAAGACTGTCCGTACAGCAAATTGAGACAACCGCTATGACCTCGTATTCAACCATCTAAGTGGTGAAGATTCCCTACTACATACAAACACTTTACACCTACAGCACATAAGACTCGATCTATACGTTGCTCAGTCTGTTGGGTTCTTGAAGCGCAAGTGCTCTGCATAAAGTGGCTTGTGGGATACCCAACACATTTGACAAGCCTAGAGCTCGAAGAGGGCAAGACGAACAAAAATAGCACAAATGAACCTGTGGTGTTTGGCACTGCTCTCGATTTGACGCGAGTTCGTAATTTATGGTACAATCCCGCCTCGTTCGTGTTGCGAAATGACTCGGCCGTCTATGATACTCCTCGCCCTTCGATATTGTCCATTTCCCCCATGATCATCGACATCAGCTTAATGTTTTCCACTAGCAGCAGCAGCCTTAACACTCGGGTTGCGCGGGTCATTCTTCCATTCATCGGCTGTAAGAGTCTGTCAGCATGCTGCTACAATTCTTCCCGGCCGTAACTGAGGCACGTACATTGCATCAAAGCGTTTTGCGCGGAATTGACACCGTAGAGAACGATCAGACCTGCTCAACCATTAGAGACCAGTTCAACAATAATGGATCTCCCGGGTAGTCGTCGTTCTCGTACCGGCAGCGAAGAAGGGAGCCATCGGCTTAACTGTATATCGTGTCAGCGACTATCACGAACTGCGAATCGGGACAGCGAGTGTCAATTGACGTACAGACTGGCGTCTTGAATGTCTTGATCGGCGTAGCTCCGAACCAGTACCAAGCAGCCATCTTGAGGGATATATGCGGGGATTCGTGGGAAGCGTGGGAAAGGTTGACGTTGGAGATTGATGAAGGTGAATACGGGGATCGTAGGAACCGAGTTTCGAAGGCGAGCGGTTTTCGATGGCAGATGGTCAAGCTCTGCTGCCGCAAGCCCGGGGACCTTTAGCGATTGATTAGCCGCTATACCGCATTAGTGAAAGTGCTGGGCACATAAGCGGGGATACCTTAGGTAATCACTGCTGCCTTAAGTTTCAGGCATGAGGAAGGTTCAATGCTCGATCAATTGGCGGGTACCTGCTTACTTAGCATAGGTACATAGGTACCTAGGTAGTTACGGCTCGGGAGTGGTGCAAGGTTTTGCCGGCGAGTGGCATGACATCATCAGGTCGGGGAGCTTTCATGAGCAGAGCGTGGAGAGGAGGTACACACCGGTAAGGTCTCCACCCGCTTCTCTTACCACGCAACACCAAAAGCTGGATCTAGACTCGTACGAACTACCTTCTTTTACAACCATCAAGCCTGTCCGCGATCAATGCGGGGGGAATAGCACGACCAATTAATCGTCATCGCTGCCCTCCATCAACCTTCAAAGCCGAATTGCTTCTCACTTCCGTCCCGTGTTACCCTTCCAGTCGTCGACTGCCTCGCGGAACTGCCAGAACTGCCATCACTGCCTATAGTATTGCACCGATTAGAATCTTCCCCGCGGTCAACCACTGTCCACTGCCGCACATCTCTGCAGAAACCCTGTCACTGCCTGTATAGTACATACAGCAGCACCACTCTGCCACTCTCCTCCAATCCCTCACCAGCATCCCACCAGCATTCCTCAACACACATACACGAATCATTCCCTTTTGTCAATTCTGACCAGTTGTGACGAGTCGTTTCTGTTTGATTCATAGCTTCTTGCCCAACTCTACAGTGCAAGAACACGTCCAAGAACACATTTACGTCTCCTCTCAACCCTTTGTAATCACAAGCTCCAATACCCAGCACCTATACCTATACCTATACCTACTACCTACACCTACACTTACACCTACTACCCTCATCATGTTGACACGACGTCTCGCGAGAGCAGCAGCAGCAGTGGCAGCTCCCCGCTCCCTGCGAGCTTTCAGCTCTACTGCTGCCTCTCAGCGCACTCCGTCGATAGCCGACGTTACCCCCGATGGGGTTGATTCTTTCAATACTAGGCAGAAGGAGTTCCGCGAGCAGTTAGTGAAGGCACAGCAGGAGCGGGAAGCAAGTAGGTTGTCTACTGCTCGTAATGACACCGGGCCTCCTGCCCATGATTCCTCCCCTGGCCTGGGCTCACTAAATACTTCTGTAGGACAACGCGCGGAGGCGTCAAAGAATGAACCCGATAGACCAGACGGGCTCCTATCTAGAGTCATCTACGGAACTAAAGAAGGGCGTGAAATGGACGCTCAAATCGAAGCAAGCTTCTCTGCGCTCTTGGCCCGTGGCAAGTATGTTCATTCAATCGTATTTCACCAGGTGAAGTCCGACAAGGTGGATGAGTACATCGATTTAGTGGGCAACTGGTACCCTAAGATTGCTTCTATGGAGGAGAATAAGGTTCACCTCGTGGGAAGCTGGAGAACAGAAGTCGGCGATTGTGACACATTCGGTGAGCGCTCATTATGAGGTTCAACTCCGCAATGAGACACTAACAGACCAAGTCCATATCTGGGAGTATCAACGCTACCTAGGGTACCATCAATCCCTCCACTCTATCTCGAGACACCCCGAATTTCCCGAGTTTGATAGAAAGCTTAAGACCCTCATTAAGTCAAAGAACACGTCGATCATGCAGGAATTTTCCTTCTGGCCAACCACGTCTCCGCGCCAACTTGGCGGTGTGTTCGAACTACGCTCCTACACGCTCCACCCAGGCAACCTACTCGAGTGGGAGACGCACTGGCGGCGAGGCCTGAAGGCACGACGCGAGGTGATGGAAGGTGTAGGGGCCTGGTTCGTACAGATTGGCGACCTGAACACGGTCCACCACCTCTGGCAGTTTGCCAATCTGGAGGAACGCAAGGTCCGAAGAGAGGAGAGCTGGAAGCAAGAAGGCTGGGCAGAGACCGTACACAAGACCGTTCCTCTGATTCAGACCATGAAGTCGAGGATCTTAGTCCCACTGCCGTGGTCGCCCGTAGCTTAAACGCTTGAATTGAAAAGGGAAACACAAAAAAAGTTTAAACATGCGCTCTCAGTCTACTGAAGGCTGAAGTCGGGAAATCGATACTGCGAATGGGAGTTGGAAGGCAGATTTTGCACAATTTGGCACCAGGCATTGGCGTAATAGGTTTAGGACAAGGATTTGCAGGCGAAAACAATTGCATGTAGCAGTGCTGAGATCGAAGCATCTGAATGACGATTCGGAAGATCCAGGGACTACGAGGGGAATTATAGTCAGAGTTGAGTGATACCAATACGAATGAAGCAAACCCAACCAAGCATGCACTTGTGACAAGCAATCAGTATTGCGCCTGGCGCTTAATAAGTAATGCTTGATTGAAGCCGCCTTAACATATATCTAGTTTCGAGGCCACCAAGGTAGATTTCAAAAGGTATCGTTCTATCAATGCAGGTCACACCAACGCCAAAGCTCCATGTTGATCTCATAAGGAGACTCCTATTCACAATAGGATATCTAGTCCTCCATCTCCTCACCCATGACAGCGGCCAAGTTCCGCCTCGCCAGACTCAGAGTGTTCGCCAGTGCACTCAACTTCGCAGACAGCGAGAGCAGACTGGGATCCGCACTCTCGACCCTGACCTTCTCGCGCACGAAGACCTCGAACCCCTTCCCATCATCCCCTCCCTCCCCATCGCCATGCCCACCCGCACCCCTATCCCCCGACCTCCGCGGCCTCGCGTCCCCAACAACGGGACTCCCCCGATCCACGGGCTCGCCCTCCACATGCGACTCCCCGTCGCAACAATACCTGAACACGCGATCCGCCTCATCATGCTCCAATCTCCGCGCGGTCCCGATCGCGAGCGCGAGCTTCGCACCGAAATTCATCGGCGCGTCCGCCGGCTCCAGCGCGCGCAGGTACAGCACGAGCGAGGCGTCCTGCACGGTCAGGAAAAACGACAGGTTGCGCGCCAGCGGCGGGCTGAAGTGGCCCAGCGCGACGCTCGCGCGCGTCCAGGCGGCATCGGCGGGGGCGCTGCGCGCCGGAGGCCCCCGCAGCAGGGCCCCCGCGTCCGCGATGTGCGCGTGCAGCTGGCGCAGCTGCGCGGCCAGGAAGGGCGCGGTGGCCGCCTCCTCGGACACGCAGAGCGTGGCGAGGTCCACGGACTCCGTGAGCAGGGTGTTGAGGGTTGTCAGCGCGGGCAGGTGGATCGGGTGCGAGGGGTCGAGGACGAGGAGTTGGGGGGGCAGCGTGCGCAGGCGCGCGTGGATGCTGCATTTTACGATGCGCGTGCCTACGCGGGTTACGGTCCCCTTGATCGTTTCGTGGCGCGGGGTGGTGAGGGCGAGAGTGCTGCCGGGTTCGATGGGTGCTAGGAGCGCGTAGCAGTCTTCGAGCCCGTGTTTGAGGGACTTGAGCGTTTCTTGGAGCGAGGTGAGGAGCCAGGCTAGCTCGCGCGCCTGTTTGGGGGGGTGGTTTTGTAAGCTGGTTTTCTGGAGTGTGAAGGGGTTGGAGTTGGGGTGGTGATAGGGGGAGGTGTAGTAGGGCTCGACGACGACGAAGCCGTCGTCATCTTCGTCTTCGATGAGCATGCTGGTGGTGGTAGTAGCTGGGGTTCCTGGGTTTCTTGGAACAGGAAGGAATTCAGGTGTGATATAGATTGAGGAGGAACTGCTCGTACCTTCGTTGCATCTTCCTGGATTTTAAGCTCGTCGGACGCAAGGGGAGGCCAGATCTCGACGGACATTGTTGTGGACGTGTGGGCTGGCACAGGCAGCCGTCATTTCACCGGGCCATTTGATGATGATCTGGTCAAGTGAAGCTGTCCGTATGATATGATGTAGGATAGAGCTAATAAGTACCTAGGTACCTAGTTACAGGGTGTGTGGGGAACGTGATTGGCCTGTCGGACACCTAGCTACCCCGATCCAGCAGGCGGTGAAACCAGCTAGGCTCTCTGATATGATAGCTCGGTAGTGCTGTGGGTCGCTATCTTTTCTGCCTGAAGCCCCACGTCATTTTCAAGGGACTGTCTAAGAAAGCTCATCTTCAGTGCTATTCTCACAATTCGACAGCCTAAACACAGAATGGAAATATAGTATTGAGTTGTGATGTCAGCAACGACGATATTTCCCACACAAAATTTCAAGTTGCTGCCTGGAGGGTGAAATAGTGTTTAGATTCACTGGCAACTAAACCAGTCTCATCGTCGCCATTATGCCGGTTTCGATAGGTGACCCGCCTGAGGCGCTTTCACAGCTGCCTGAAAGTAGCAAGCTAGACAAGCTGCCAGCTATACCAAAAGGTATATTCGACACGTTTAACACTTCTGATGGTTGAGTCACTAAAGACTAGCTAGGGGCCACTGTCCGGAGGCGTCCAATGCTCACTCGGCCGCCGTCAACACACTCATCTCATCGCATATACATAAATCCAAAGACACCGTTTAGATCCATCACCACGCGCGTGAGGAAGCAGTTGGACAAGTATCTACGGGAAGCATCTGCCTCGAGCAAGGCATTCACGAACAGGCTCGCGGGCAAGAAGAACGCCTCCCTCGATGCGCGGATTCGCGCCATCCAACAGCATTCTGAAAAGGGGCGCGCCAGCGGCGTGGGGCTCGAGGACGCGGGCGAGGTCATCGTGCTCGGCACCGGACGCGCTATCCAGAAGGTGACTGAGGTTGCCCTGTTCTTCCAGAAGCAGCGGGATTGCATCGTCCAGCTGCGCACGGGCAGTGTGGGGACTGTGGACGATGTGGTTGTTGAGGGCGAGGAGGAATGGGGCGGCGAAGGTGAGGAGAGGGTTCGGATGGTCAGCTGTTTGGAGGTGTCTATCAAACTTCGATGATATTGCGAATGGAAAATTCAGGGGCAATTTATTGCCCTCGGCACGCATCATTCCACATCATAGCATTACCTAACCTGTCGTCAATAAGTATCACCCACCCCTGACATTCTCTATCAGTTGAAGGTTTTCAGAGTCTGGCGAACTGCATAAACTACGATTGTGAATCGGTCGGCGTTAAGAAGTCACTTCAACGACGAGTTACGTCGTGAAGTCCAGCGGCCTATACGAACAGATTTAAGAAAGCCGAGAATGCAGTATAATACTAATAGGTGATCGTGGCCCGCCTGCCTATATTGTGTGGCATTGAATACATATTACTATTAGTCTTGGCCCGAATACATGAACATAACAGTGATATATGGATTAAATAGACTAAGATTACATATACCGCAATGTATAAGTGAGCAGCTACACTTACCAACGATCATTCGAATGACAGGTCGAGTGGCACTAACTACCAAGGCCTACCCATACATAATACGCTACATCCAACTCTCCTCGGATATAAACGATACCTAAGGTAGGTAGGTCACCGAGTTACAGGAAAGGTGCGACTTGTGTTGTTAGTGAGACTTCCAGGCCGACCTAAGCTCAATGAGCAGCCGCTTCACCTGTTCTCCTAGAACATCTGCCCAGTCTTACGTGCAGCCGCCAACTCAACTATGTATTTCCTTGTACAGTTATCGTCATCAACTGCAAATACTTCATTTGCCAGTCTTATTCTCATGAGCACACATCCTTAATGCCCGGGTAATGGATGCCTCTGTTCAGAACACATACCTTGCTAGTGAAGGGATATAACAAGCACTTCTACCCATACTAGGATGGCTGAAATAAGTGTTTGCTAAAGGACGGATAGAATAGATGAATAGTCAGCATCATAACTTACTAGTGGGAACGTTTTACTTTACTTATACCAAAGAAATCAGACTTGGTCGTCCAAGACTCTGCCTTCAAACCCCAGGTACACAATATACCAAACTCGGTTCACCAGATTCTGTTGGGTGACAGTCTTTCTCACTCATGGGTTCACAAAATCCAATGGTCGAATGACTGAGCCAGATTAGATTAATAATATCCACCCTATCGTGACTGAAGCATGTTGGTGAAGATAAAAACAAAATCGCACGCTATTCGCTGTGTTCATAGATAACTTCTACGAGTGCTATACTAGTTAGCTAATGGTTCGAGCGCAATCGGCGCCATGGAACCCACTGAGGGGTTGCATACTTACCAGCATAGGCTGGGCAGGCAGTGCTACTACATTGATAATGATGCCATCGAGCCAACTTGGGGGGGAAATACTCCCACTTTATACTTTATAACCCATCATCCCGGCATACCATACTTCACAGCCCATCTGCCCTTCATAAAATTCAGACAGGCCCTTAACGCAAAACACAAGCAGGTAAGCCACACCACCACCACCATCCACCATGGCATCATCCAGCACCGACCCCACCCCCTCCTCCTACATCATCGTCGGCGCCGGCGTCTTCGGGGTCTCCACGGCGCTCCACCTAATCACGGCGGACCCTTCCGCGTCCGTGACGCTGATCGACCGGGACGCGGCGGACGCGCCGTCGCGCGTCGCCGCCTCCTGGGACTGGAACAAGGCCGTGCGCGGCGACTACCGGGACCCCGTGTACTGCCGCCTGGCGCTGGAGGCGCTCGACGTGTGGCGCGCCGACGCGCTGTGGCGGCCCTTCTACCACGAGAGCGGCATCTACTGGATCAGCCGCACCGGCATCGCGCGCGACGTCATCGACAACTACACGCGCCTGGGGCGGGACGCCTCGGGCCTGGCTGCGCTGCCCGTCTCTGAGGCGCGCGAGCTGTACGGGGGCCTGTTTGGGAAGGCGGATTATGAGGGTGTGGAGACTGTGCTGGTTAATCGGACGAGTGGGTGGGCGGACGCTAAGGGCGCGCTGAGGGCGGTTATTGAGAAGGCTGTTCAGTTGGGCGTTCGCTATGTCCAAGCTGAGGTCGAGGCGCTGGAGTTCGATGATGAGAAGGCGTGTGTGGGTGTAAGGACGAAGGGGGGCGAGGTGTATAGGGCTGAGCGCATGGTGCTGTCGACGGGGTCTTACACGCCGAAGTTGCTGGAGTTGACGGCGGATAGCACTGGTAACGATGCTTTCCGGGCTGGAGATAGGATTATTGCGGCGGGTGTCACTACGGGGTTGACAGAGCTTGATGATGACACGGCGAAGGAGTTCGCGCAGATGCCGGTTTGCATTGAGGAGAACCCGCCAGACAGAGGTAGAGTTCCTGATTTTCCTTTCTTTTCGTGTATCCCATATGATCATATGATGACGGTACACCTAATAATGTCCCAAAGCTATCCTGCCTCCGATGTTCCTAGAAGGCGAAAGGAGCTTCAGTTACAGCTGTTGCATTGAACCGTGAACTCACTTTCTATAGGCGCGAGTAACGGGACTTTGCCCCTTACCGAAGACAAGCTTATGAAATGGTGGGGACAAACTATATTCAAGAATACCGAGACACTGCCCTCAGGTCGTCAGATCTCTGTGCCACCGGCCTCCCCAGACTACGCTCAGTGGAAAGTGTCAGATACACTCAAGGAAGATATCAACTTTGCAAATAAGACCACCTTTGGGGATCGCGGGAAGGATTGGAAGATCAAAGACCATCGAATATGCTGGTGAGCTTTTGGACTTTCATTGCCTCTATGTACATATACGTCTGCGTGTTCACTGACTTTCGAAGGGATGCGTTCACGCCGAGCGAAGACTTCATCATCTCGCCACACTCAGCTAGTCGAGGGCTTTACATCGCAACTTGTGGATCGTTCCATGGCTGGAAGTTCTTTCCCATCATTGGTGATTATGTTCGACAGATGCTAGAAGGCACATTGGAGGCGGAGCTGCTGAAGAAATGGGCCTGGGACCGGGAAATACCTGATGCTTCGAAGAGCAGATGGTGGCCGAGGAAGGAGTTAGACGACTTGTGATACGGTCTCTGCTAGTGACAACCTAGGTATTCATCCGGTTGGGAGAGTCCGTCCCATTTGAAGTTGCGTCCGATATGATGCCTTCCCTAGAATCTAACTTCCTCCAAGTTTAGCCAGCTATCAACCAAAGTAAACTGTTTTAACCCCTCTGTTATTCAATACAAACATGTAACTCCAAATACGACTTTGGTGTTCTTCCTCTTAAAAGCCATCCCTATTCCATTTTCAGACAGATAATACAGATATCCCCTAACTAAGTTGCGATCGTGTTTATATTTTACAGTACTGACTGAGGGTTGAATCAATTATTCAATATGGATGAAGACGACTGTTTCCCGGAACACATTTCTTGTGCATCAAAGCCACCGCCCGTGGACGTCAATATTGCGATTTGCGAAGGTCGGAAATTGTCTGCGACTGAAAGTCCTCTATTCCGAATGGTTCCATCTTATGTCCTCGAAGGGATACTTTCATACATCGCCACCGACAACAAGGATCTATCGTCTATGGCGCTGGTCAATTCGGACTGCCGGCAACTGGCACGATCTTGGCAATTTCGAACCGTAACGCTTGACAACGACCACGCTGACGCTGCGGTTGGTATCCTTAAACTTCTTCTACGAGAGGCCTTGGAGAGATTACGGTTTGGTAGAACCTTTCGACCATCACTTGGAGTATGTGTTCGGCGGATGAAAGTGAATCTACCAGACATGAACTATCTGCTCTGGGGTCTCTATCCGCATGATGATGTCAATTTTGCTCCAATTGCAAAGTTCTGCCCGAACCTCCCGGACATACATTTCATCGCTTCAACTCTACCCCAATTAGAATCCTTAGATCTAGGCTTAGAGATGGTCGAGAAGTCCTCCCTCGATAACCTTCTTGCAAGCACTTCCATCAGGCATCTTCGACTTCTTGGTGGCGTGCGAAAACTCCCTTTTCCACTAAAACACAGAATCAAAGACATCATGTGGCGCCCTACAGAACTCGTCTTATGGAAGAACTCTCACAACAGAGAATTTTCTAAGCCGGGGGCCTGGCAAGATTTCCTCAGTACCTGTGCTTCAACACTAGAGTCTCTGAAGTTGGGTGATATGGATGGTATTCATTACTTTGGCTCGGAAAGGGTATCTTTGGATCTTGACTTCCCCAGTCTGCGTTTCCTCAATATCAGCTGCCTATCGCTAGACGTATCAGCATTGAGGAGTTTAATAGCTTCCAGCAAAGTTTTATCCACTCTGGTCGTTACTTACAGCGACCCAGTAATCGTGAACTTCCTCAACTCATATGGGCACATGCAGTCGTTGAAAGCTCTGATCTTGAAGGATGTACGCTCCCCCGACGCAATGCCGCTTAAATTTCTATGGAGGAACAGGCACATCAACGGATTTGCTCTGGAACAAGCTCAACCCCCCAAGCCTCTCACTGCAATTTTGCTCATGCTGGCCACAATACCGAATCTCAGAGTTCTGTCAATAACCTGGGACGGATCGGACGTTAAACGGCCACATTACGCCATGATGTCTAATTTCAAATCATTAGAATCTCTTCACTTTACCGATGCGCGCATGGATATGTTGGATTCTGGATGGTTGATAAGCCACGATCTGATGCTGTCTGTTTTATCGCCCCTTAAGACACTGAAAAATCTCTACTTCACAAACGATTCTTACTGTGAAGTCCACGCCGTGGAATCTGACTATTGGACGAACATCAACGAAAGATTACATCGTATTCGCATGATTCGGCACATCGGATCCTATGTAGCCGCACTTCCCCAATTAGAATATATCTATGTTGGCCAGCTCTCACTGAACATCGACACTACTGTTCGGACAACTTTTGAAAGAGGCAGTCAGAATGACATTTTAGGGCTTGCAACGAAGTTACACGGGCGAGAGAGAATATCAGGAGAATATGCCCTGTTCGGAGACTACGATGCGCATTGGTATTGAACAAGAGTTTTCGAGATCGCCGTCTACTTTTGAACGTATTTGAATTCATCACTCAGTCATAAGCTTTGAATGATGAATCAGGTATAAGGGGACAATCCTTGTTGTATTTGATAGAAGCGATTACTTGATAGCGTTGGTTGTTTGTAGTATAATATAGTACTCAGCGTGTAATAGTCCCTCCAACCTAGCATACGAGCGTATCCAGTGAAGCTTATATTGGACGCAATCACTACTATAAGTTGTTAGACGACAATCGCTTGCGCTTTTACTTCTCTCTTTGGCAGAACTATGACTAAGACATTGGCATAGTAGACATCATGGGATATCGTCTCTATCAATTCAACTTTTATTAGTGTGTAAAACATGTATGCTTCCGCTTCCGCATAGAACTCTCAAGATGAAAAGGTATTATATTTATTCAATAAAGTTCCTAATCAAGGGACAAAGCATGGGAGTAATACCAAGCTGATGATCATTTTAATGGTCCAACACTGTTAGCTTTATTTGCTCATAGAAAAGGGTCTTGCTGTATATTTTACTCCCCTGTCCCTTACGAATTAAGCTAATTTTGACGTACATGTGCACCTAGGCTATACCATGCAGCGTTGTCATATTATACGTAATAGTCAACACTCTAATCGCCTACGCCGGTCCGTATCATCGAGGCTTTCCTCCTCCCTATCTCAAATTTCAAGATTGTCCCGATATTCCAAGTCTTTGTCTTAGAATTTATAAGTTTACTATATTGATTATACTACATTGGAAGGTGACATTGCAACATCGTCGTGTCAAGGTGAAGTTGGTTCCTGAGAGTTCAGCTTAACATTATAAAAGCCTTCAGTTATTAAACAGAAATGAAGGACCAGGTTGAAGCTCAATATAATCACTCTTGAGAGTATAGGTAAGTTCATCTTAGGGTAAGACACTAATGATGATTGAATAGCACACGTGTAGTCTATAGCTGAAGACGAAGAAGACTAGCTAGAAAATAGACGAAGTTTCAATCCCTTCATTCTGTGTGTATCTAACACCCGAGCTAAGAACTGCAGATATAGCCTTCATACATATACCCGGCTCCCGCAAAGCGCGAATATATTATCCTCGATTTTGACGGTTCGTCTGCCTTGCGCCAAGGCCCCCGTTCCAATAGAAGACCTACAGCCGAGTGCAGTTCGCCGACAAGGCCGTTCCGAAAGAAACATCATTGCATGTGTAGGTGTCTCCACTATCATCGCCGGTATACACGACCTCGTCACCGGCGCACCCCGTCTCCGAGTACAGAGTGCACGTGGCCGTGTTCAGGACGTAAGCGCTCGTAGATCCACCGCCAAGGAGATCGTAACATTCGCCGTCGTTGGCGTTGGGAATCTGGTAGGTGCTGTAGTCCTCGTCGGCGCAGGTGAAGACGTCGACGCTGCATGGACACACGTTGTACTCCAGGACTACGCTCTGGCCTCGCGTAAGTGTGGCTGCTGCCATAATATTGGTGAATAGTGTAAGGGATCTCATTATGAATACTTAAGAGCCGGGCTCTCTTGATACTGACGACTGAGTGGGAGTTGAGTTATCCTATACAGTTATTTGATTAACGCTAGTCTAAGAAGTAGATATTATATAGACTATATAGTTTCGAGGGCCCGAGGGTTAAACATAACTTCAATCAGCTTAACTAAGTGTTAAAGGTCATTGCCATACATGGCGTCAGCAAGATATACAACATGTCAGTGAGTCACCGTTGTTGGGGATGTCTGAAGCATGTCTCTATATTAGGTGAGCATTGAGCAGAAGCTGAACTCATGTTCAGAGTCTAGACTTTCATCATTACACAATGTGATCTCTTTGAAAGGGCGTACTGATACGGATGTTTGAATCAAGAAAAGAATCGTAAAACAGGCTTCGGAACGAGGCTGGGTTTAAGAAAGTCATACGGCAATAGCAGCTTTGCATCGCCCGTCAGCACTAGTTTGCCTTCAGAATATAATCGAAGTCTCTAACTCCGTAAGTAAAGGCCGAGTTGTGCTTTACTATCATTACATGAATCAAGCTTATAATTCCCGCAAATTGATTACTTTTCCATGTGCAGCATCAGAGCCCCTATTGCCCCCTCAACAATATTCCCCAACTGCAACAGTGTGGACACTAAGTTCGCTATAAGGTGATAGACATTACTTTTCTGAAGTATGTTTCATTGTATGATTTGTGTCACTATGGGTGATGCGGTATTAGAAGACGCTTATCTCCTAATGACAGCGTAACTTATGATTGATAAGACAGTAGCTAACTACTATGCTCAACAGATATATTTCGACGTCCATTGGGAACTATTTCGGTTTCTAATCAAAGACATTCATGCATCTCTAAGACTCGGTACGTAACACTTAATGGACGTACCTAGCACAGTTGGCCTTTTGAGAGTGGAGTTTGGTTTCAAGAGAAGGGTACTGATGAGTGCAGTTTCACTTACGACAAGCGAGCTGTCTCTTCCATTTGTATACAGGCGAAGGCAAGTATCCAGCATTAATCGTATCTTTCAATGTTCCAACAGCTTAATTCATTGGCATCTGCAATTGTATCATCTCATGTGATAAAATCATCCCTTGAGCTTCTTCTTGAGCCTCCAAATGAGTCGTATTCTGATACTGATGACCTCGAATTATCGCGGCTTTTATCTAACACTTACATATATAGGGTTTGATAATAAGCTTCAAAATGAAGAAAACCGGTTACTATGAGTGATCGAGGGATTAGAACATGGCAAATAGGCTACTGTGAGAAGTGAAAGCGAGGTTATGCTAAGAAACCGTTAAGCCACGGATGTTATATTAATACTGCCCTTGGTGAATCATTGAACGCTATTGATATCAGCTACTCACCTAGAGGATGAGGTATCAGATTTTCAAATACGTTGTACTAAGCAGATATAGGTCCTTGACTTGCTCATATCTGGAGACCATCCATCCCACGATTCCACAACCTCGAGATCGTTAACATCTACCAGATTTTAGACCTGCGTGAGGTATATCCATGAAGGATTCTTCTAGAATAGCTGTCGTTCGACGACTCTTCTTCCTGAAGTCTCCTCGAAAGGCGGCTTAACTTCGCTTTAGATTTCGATATCATTCGAGGAATTGGTTGTCATCCTCGACGGTACCTGCTACCCCCTTTTTCAGATATTGCTGACCCGAAATATCCGGATGAAGCTCTCAGCGTACTCGTGTCAAGTCCTACAATAAAGGAGATGTGGCTGTGTTAATAATAATCCTCACCCTGTATAATTTCAACATATTACTCGTTCCTTTCTCATTTCCATTAAGCGGCTGAAAGCGCGAGCTAACTTAGGTTAGTTTGTGTACCTGTCATCACAGCCACCCCCAACTAATTATACTGTAAAGGTGCCTGGACTGCGAAAAACCGTGAAACTGTAAAAACTACCGAAATTATTTCCCCTTATCAATGTTCAATAGGGAGGACAGACATCCATTTTTATCAGTATTCTTTTGATGCTTATATGCATCTCAGGGAGGTTGATATGAAAAGTGGCTCAAGCATGGATGAGGGAGAATACGCAAGCTGTTTCAAGCCACAATAAAAAATGGACTAGTTTCACCTCCTATTTCTGCACTTGTCATGTAGGGCTACGTAAGCCTCAGGCGTATGCAGGCATAACATTGATGCTCGACAGCGCATAATCATTGGCCATTGATCACACGATTCGTCTCGGGCTTACTACAGATTCGCGAACGAGTCACAATTCCAAGCCCTGGTGCATTCTTGATACGACACAATCGCGCTTTGAGAATCACAATTTCTCATATGCATAACAGAATCCCTCGGATCCGCATATTTCGTGAACGGGTGAACTTCGCTATTTCTTCCTTGCGGCTTTGCTTGCCGGCTGCCGCGTCACACGGGTCGTCGACTCGTCGTTGGTATCCATCGGGCCGAACTCGAAGCAGCCAGTCCACAAATCGTGATGCTATTTTCAATGGTGGACCCGCACAGGCGACATAAAAGCTTGTTCGCCAATGCCCCTGGCCGTTTACTTGGTATGATGCAGGCCAAGGACTGACCCGAGCTGCCGAGGGGCACAACCCGTCCACAAAAGCTTGCCTGCGATCGGCCCAGTCTTCCCATGTTTTTGGTGTTTTAATGTCGTCAACGGTGGGTTGTCCAATGCCAGGACTGGGAAACGACTTTTGACGCATAAATCAGTATTATATATTGAGCGCTGCTTACTGGTACTTTCATACAAATGTAGATAGACGTCCCGAAACGTTAAGTGACGCGCGGGATGACGTCGTCTGCTTCTAGACGAGCCTTTTTTTCGACTGCGACGAGTTTTGCTTCGTCCGTTTGGAGTACGCACTTCGCACACCTGGTCAACGGCCCACTATTTGTTATATTCGAATCAGGATCAGATCCACGCTGTGGGCATCGCCATGTGGAACCTGAACCACACTTGCAGGCTAGATTTACGAGGTCCTGCTCCGCCAGGCCCGCAACTCTCAGGTTGACGCGAAGATGGTAGGTTGATAGTTGATCGCTATCAGCGACTTTTCGCTCGTTCGGTCAAAGTCTTCGAGTTTTCTGTTTTTATGCCCATTCCTGTATGTTCAACTCCAAGCTGCGCTGGTGTAATTCCATAGTCTCGACACCATGCATTTTTTCAAGGCTCTAGTAGGCTTATCCAGCCTGCTGCTTAGCTCAGTGAACGGTGCTGATGTCGATATTACCAATGATGGTGAGAATTCTTGGATACTATTTGCGACAATTATTTACTAATATGCACAGACTCGATCAAGTCGGGCGCCAGCTCGATCGCCTATGGTATGGTCAAATACTACACAGGTGAATATTGTCCTACTTGATATGAGAAACTTTTGACACTGACTTGTATGATAGGAAATAACACTGGCGATGTTCCGGGAAATCTTCCTGATCCATACTACTGTTCGTTCGCCCATGTCATCAAATGAGCTAGCTCTCAACTAATGAGGTCAACAGGGTGGCACGCCGGAGCTATGTTTGGAACCCTAATAGATTACTGGGCGTTCACGGGCGATAGTTCATACAACGACATAACATTCCAGGCTATGCAACATCAAGTAGGCGACGATAAGGACTTCATGCCGAAGAATCAGACGAAGAGTGAAGGAAATGATGATCAGGGGTTCTGGGCGATAGCCGCGATGACAGCTGCAGAGATGAACTTTACAAATCCGGACTCGGACCAGCCGCAGTGGTTAGCGCTCGTACAGGCCGTGTACAACGAGTACATCTCCCGGTGGGAGACGTCGACATGTGGGGGTGGAATGCGCTGGCAGATTTTCACGTTTAACAATGGTTACAACTACAAGAACTCGGTGTCCAACGGGTGTTTCTTCAACATCGCCGCGCGCCTCGCCCGGTACACCGCCAACGATACGTATAGTGACTGGGCCAACAAGATCTTCGAGTGGGAGCAAAGCGTTGGCTTTATCAACGATAACTACAACGTGCTGGACGGCGCCGGTAACGGAGGCACCGAAAACTGCTCACAGGTCAACCAGGCCCAATTCTCGTATAACGCTGGTCTATTCATGTACGGAGCCGCGCATATGTACAATTACACCGATGGAAAGGATATATGGAAAACTCGACTGGAAGGTCTGGTCAAGTCGGCAACGGGAATCTTTTTCCAGGACGGTATTATGTGGGAACCCAGCTGCGAGAAGACCGAGGCCAAATGCAATGTCGACCAACAGTCTTTCAAGGGACACCTGGCGCGGTGGATGGCTTTGACGGCGAAGCTCGCCCCTTTTACCTACGATACGATCATGCCGCTGCTGAAGACAACGGGCACAGCTGCTGCCAAGGTGTGCACGGGAAGCAGTAGTGACTTCAAGGGCCCGGCGGGTACAGCGTGCGGATATAGCTGGATCGACGGTAGTACCTTCGACAATACTGTCGGTGTTGGCGAGCAGATGAATTCCCTGCAGGCTGTCATGGCCAACCTTGTTGACACGGCCCCTGCACCGTACACATCTGAGAATGGAGGCTCTTCGGTGGGCAATCCGAACGCAGGCGCATCAGACTCTGGCAAGATCGAGAAACCGAGGGAGATCACGACGGCCGATCGGGCAGGAGCTGGTATCTTAACGGCGATGGTTCTTGGCGGGTTGATGGGCGGTATGTACTTTGTATCAATCGACGGCAAATAAGGCTTGTTCAATTTGTCTATATATTTTCTTTGGATGATGGATTAGGGAAGACATGATCGGAGTTACGGCGTCTCGAAGGGATAGGTCGGGGTAGAATTCCTCTATACGGACTATACCTGGCATATGTTGGTCTATTGCAAGGCGTTGAAGGGGGTTTATGTTGGGGGTACGTTGCATAAGAGATACAACGTAAGCTCACAAACTTGAACTTCGGATTACCATATATACATGTATATATACTTCTTAGGCGTGAGTGCCTGATGCATGATCAGGTACCCATTCCAGATTAATTCAAGTAGTAGTAAAGCAGTACCATTACATAAGTATTCAGGCCTAGTCACTTGCTTATAAGCTTAAATACGACAGCTGATCTAAGTTCACGGCACAGGTACTATTATTAAAAGTGCGTGAGACACTAAAGACTGTATCTACTCCTTCCATCCGAAGGCACTCCCACCTTATATAAGGTTTGGGATGATGTCCATGCTGCCCCCTGTTCGGGCCTTTCCCATGCCTGCTGTTCGCCAGACACACACCCCAAACCTGTCTGCTGGATATTAGAGCCTGTCTCGAGTTTGGAGGTAAAGGCCACTAGAGTGCTTTCATCACTTACCTGCCTCATGGCCGAAAGCCGCCAAAAAGAAACATCCATCACCCAAATCCATAAAACGGATTTTCAGGGGCCGGCTAGCCTGGGCATGTCATACCAATTGCGAACAAAACTCCTCCAGCTCCTCGAGAGTGCGCCTCTGGGCGACCTCCTCGAGGTCGCGCTTGGCCATCTCGGCCTCGGACTCTGCGGTGTTGCGCTTCCGCAATGTGCGTCGAGAGGCCATAGACATAGATAAGAATGGTCGTTTCATGCACCTTCTTTAGAGACTCTCTCTTTGCGCCGTGTATATAGTGTTTCTGCTTTCCTCGCTGCAGAATACACCATTCCCATCACATCCATTAGTATGTATATTCCATTGAGTGAAGAATACAGGTGGCCGCAGCTCATATACTGTAGATCTAGCTTCACAAGCTGTGTTCGGCAACGGCCACTCGTATGCAGCGATCGTCAGGTTTTCGGCCTGGAATCTAGACTGGCACCGCCGGCAATCCATGCTCTGTGTTATTTTTGTGTGAATTAGAATGCGCGTCATACTGTTCATAGTACTCGCATTCGCTCATATCATATGATCGCATGAGTGAACCATATAATGTTCGCTTCTGTTCTAATTAGTCACATTTTGGAAGTATTAATTCCTTCCTACCTAGAAAGCTATGCATCGCCTCAAGATATCAAGTTCGCCCTGACAAATTGAGCGAGATAAGTGTCCTAGTGAGAGTTCAGATGCCCTCCGTGGTGGAGATGCAATCGAAGTGGCCCTTGAGGATAATACGAGTAGCCTTTGGTGCTTTGTCCTTGTCTACTGTTTCTGTATTCTCTTAAACAGTCCAAATATATAAGCACCTGCCGACCAAGCAAAGAGTAGGCAATTCTCGCCTAATGGCGGCTTAATGTGAAGGTTTGGGTGAGCGCTGGATACTTTATGCCGACAGGAACATGCTGTTTGCAGGTACCTACGGCTATTTGATACCGTGAGTTGAAAGTTTTGGTGGTAGTATTTGGTAAAAAGTTCGCAATTTGGGTGATGGTCACTCTGTCCCCCAGGTATATATTCACCTGCTACCACACTTTTGCCAATCAGGATCTCTCTGATTGGGAGCTGGTGAGTGTATGGGCTCCTTGTGTTTGACGCCATAATTGGAAGGGTTCCGACAAATTAACCCGATCTGTTGTTGTGAAGCAGTTTGGGATGGCAGTGAGCTCCTCAGGGAGCTCCGCTAAAGGAGAACATGAAGCCCAAGTATGGGCGCGAGGTCGGGATTGTAAGCCCCCATAGTAATGATGGTTGACGAGTTCGGAGTATGCGAAAAGAAAAATAAATTTATTCGCATTGTGGGTGAAAATTTTCCTTGGGGTTCTGGTGGGATAATATAAGTGAAAGTGAGGTGAACGTGATATTACTATGATGAGGTCACCTGGATTTAAAGAACGTTGTGAATACTATGGAAAACTTTCAATCAATGTTCTTCGTATATAGTTTACTTACTTACAACCACAAAAATCCTCCTGTGCACCTTCCGCACCTCCTAGAGAGCTCAATATTCAGACCTCCTTTTTGCCCACGTATATGCTCTTTCGTGTGACTATTTATTTTTATATCCTTGTTTGAATCATGATATTCACAATAACTATAAAATATTAAACAAGTACTAAATGTTTTTATTAGTCTATATATATAGCTAGCCTTTAAACCATTTGCTCTTCATTGCTCCGTATCAATTGTAAGTACGGGCGAGGTGGTAAGCATTAGTGTGATGATAGTCTGTCGAGATAGCAGGCCTAGAGCACTAGGTATTTTGTAAGGGAAGTCACTCTTCTAGTTGGTCTTGTCTAACTAAGATAAGTCCTATAGATTAAAATTGCCTAACTCCAAATCAAACATGGCCTAGCACTTTAGTTCTGATATGATGTCTACCTACATCTTTAATATCTGCATAATGCCTCTCTCACTTGTGTAATTCATTTCTAACAACTTCCGTCGGATGGAACACGTATATAGCTCACAATTTACATCTTATACAGTGCCGTAGCAAGTAGTACGTATGCATAACCAAATATGTACTATGGATCCCGACCATTCGGGACACCCTAGGTGCCGGGACTACAATAACTAAATTCCGCCATATAAAAGTCACTATATTTAAATAACAATAGAAAATCAACAACTTATCTAAAATAAAAATAAAAATTACCGATTAGTAGCATTTCTTTTAATTAATTTATTAGTTTATTTGGCATTTTAATTATTCTGCCGGAACGAGTTTATTTTATAGGTGTAAATAAAACTTAAATAAAGGAATTTTTCTCGGAATCCTCCTTTTCGGAATCTTTCTTTTTTATATTATTTATAATAATTATAATCTCCTCTTAAATATTATTTATAGCTTTATTATTTTTTTATTTCTCCTTTTAGATTTTTTAAAGTGTCTAAAAGTATTAGTTTAAATTAAAAACTCGCCGTTTTTTTTTTTAGCTTTAAACGTTCAACCTCCTTTTTTAAACGCTTAATCTCCCTATCTCTCAATAATAAATTTATATTTAACTCTTCTATACGATTAATAAGCTTGCGGATCTTATAACTAAGACCTAATATACATTCTTTAGCTAAATCTCTAATTTAACGCCCTATAACTAGTATGAAAATTATATCTATATAAGCTTATTAAAATTCAGTTTTATTTACCTCCTTTTTATTTTATTAAATCTCTAGATAACTTAAAGCCTTTTTTTTTAATATTAGCCAGTTTTTTATAACTTTAAAGCTAGAGCAGATATTTTTTATAATAAAAGCCTCATTTCTAGCTTAAGCATAAGTTCTTATAAAATTCAGCTTATTTACCGGAGCTAAATTAATCTAATAGTTATATTTCTTTAACAGATTTTAATATCGGCGTTTAAGCTAATTAAAAAGACCATTATTTAATAATTAAAAGCTGTAAGAGATATATGTTAAAAAGAAGTAAAAAAAAATGTTATATTTAAAATAAGTAGTTATAAAGGCATTTTAGTTAAATAAAGTTAGTTATATATTTTAATATTAGCCTATAATAAATTTAAAAAAAATCGGAAAAATATAAAACCAACTGGAATAAATAAGAAATCGAATAAACTTATTATTTTATAACTTTTATATTTATTAAAAATAATTAGCCGTAATTTTATTCGGTTATTAATAAAAGGCTCGGTTTAAGATATAAATACTTACTTAAGCTAGTTAATAGCAATCTTATTATTAATCTAACCTTTTTTTAAGGTAATATAATACTAAAGAGCTATTTTCTTAAATTCTTTTACAAACTAGGTTATTTAAAACTTTTTACCTTTAAAAATAATACCTGGATTAAAAGTAACGCCAGTTGCGCTAACGCATTTAAAAAAAAAAGTCTATATATAGCTTTAAGGGCTTTTTAAAAACGCTCGTTTTATTACTAAACTGCTTAAAACTAAGCAATCGAAACCTAAAATACGTAATTAATGTTTTAACGCTAAATTTCGATAATAAAGATTTATATATTATATATAGCTATTAAGCTACCTTTATTTATATTATAAGTTAGCTTAAAAAAAATAAAGCTATACCTATTTTCTCGAACTTAAAAATACCAATTAACAGCTTTTAGAGTAAACAAATTAAAGCGTAAGGCTTTAACTTTTTACCTAATTTTAATTAATATCGAAAAATTACGCTACGTAAAGCCCTAGGTCTAGTTTTTGCCTGGGAGAGACGGGGCTCCAGCTATAACGCATATAATAACACATATATTCGAATATAAGGGGGCATAACCTAATACTTCCTAATTAAAAATCCATTTAACAAGCCGTTTCTTTTATTATTTTATAAGGTAATTGCCGTAATTAGATTTAGTTATTAATATCCTGCCGTAAATACGTACGGAAAAAGTCGATTATAAAATACCCCATTTTTAACCTAACAAATAAACTAATAAATTATTTTCTTAAATATCTATAACAGTTATAGCCATATCTATATCTATATAAAAGGGCATTATAATCGGGAGTTATAATATTAAAATATCTGGTATTAAAATTAAAGTAAATAAAAAAATAATATATATACGATATTACGGCCGAATTAAGACTAGTTAAATTAAGATTAAAATTAGGATTGAAATTAAGATTAGGTAAAATATATAAACGCTGTAATCACCTGAATAACTAAGCTATCCCACCTTATATATATAGTAATTTCTAGCAGGCCTTATTAAACTTACTTCCTTTTTTTTTTTCCTCCCTATATTAATAATTTTACTAATAATATAGCTAGATCTTAAGCCTTATTTTTTATAAGCATATACCCCGTAATATAATTATTAATATTACTTTATTGCCTAAAAAAGCCTTATAATATTTTAACCTAAGCTAGATATATATACGATTAAAGCGTAAAACCATAAAACAAACAACGATATTAAGTAATAATGTCGACTAAAACTAAGGATTGCGAGACGCGCCTCGCCGAACGCTAAGCTACTAAAAACGCGGCTAAAAAAAAAGTTAGATTTAACTTAAACAAACTAAATCGATTTTAGGCAAAAGCCGATAAGATTTTAAAAACACCTTATTATTAATAATCTTCGATCGCAACCGAATATCTTTAGCCACCTAAGAAGATTACCTTTTAGTAAGAAAAAAAAGAAAAAAAGGAGGAACTCTTTATAAAAAAAAAGCCTACATATATAAATTACTAAAAATTAAACCCGAATAACAAGGTCTTTCGAGTCCGCTATTAAAAGATTTCCGGTAAGGTAATCGCGGATTTATAAGAAAAGTTTAACAGATATATAGCCTTATAAAATGCTCGCGCAAAAAAACTATATATACTATTCGCTCCGATAATAAATAACGGCAAGTAGGTTTAGCCAAGTTTCAATAAACTAATAGCAAAAAATAATTTTGCTAAATGCGCTATAGAAAACCTAACTGCTATATTCCGGGAAATAAAGCTTAAAACTTTATTAATAATTACCTTTAAGAAATAAATAAATTAGCTATACGTTATTATATTAGGATTAAATAATAATCTAGAAATTACGGCCAATTAAATCCATTATTTCAGCCGAATAAATTAGGCAAATGCGGAGAAATTATAAAAGACCGATACGGAGCTATAAAGTATATTAGCGACTTTAAAAAAACGCAATTAAAAGGTGTATAACTTATAAGCTGCTTTAGCTAAATTATAAAAAACCCGCAAAAATATTACACCTACTAATTCTGCCTAAAATCCCGTATCTCGCACTTACCCTATTACCCCGCGCAATTAGCGTAACTAAACCTTAAGTAATACTATAAATTAGTTTATAATATCGGAAGGAAGTACCTGCCGCAATATAAAAATTAAATTAATACCTATTTTTTATAACGATATAAAACAGGATAAAGTGTTTTTTAAAGTCTAACACCGATAAGTTATTAATAAACTAAAGGTAAATGTTAATTATTTTAAAAGTAATAAAGTATAAATAACGTATATAAAAAGTCGTCTAAGTAGCGATATATTAAAAGATTTATAACTTTTCTTAAAGGATTTTTACCCGGACTATATCGCCGATTTTACATAACTAATATCTTATTTTTAGGAGGAATATTACAATTATAATAAAAAAGAGAAGGCTATCGATAAATATTATGCCCTTGATATAATTAAAGTACCCGATTATAAGGAATTTAAGAATAAATTTATATAATTAGCGGGATAAATTTATAAGCTTAAAAGTAAATAAAAAACAAAGTTTAAACGCAAATTTAATATTAATATATAAATTGCTATAGCGATTACTTATAATAATCTGTCGGTAGATTTTAATGCTTTTATTTATTACAAATTAAATATCGCTTTAACGTATTTATAAGCTTTTTGTAATAAGGTAAAAGCAGCTTCTCCTATTACCGGAAGCCCCCGAACCAATAATAGTAACTATAATAATTATAAAAATAAAAATAGAAAAAGCGGGGGTACCGGACGAGGCGGCTAAAATTAAAGCCTATAATTATTAATTCCTTAACGATATAATCTAACGCGGGAGGAAATAACCTACTTAATTATAAAAAACCGCTACTTTAGCTATAAATAATAAGGCTATAATATACGCGATTACTTATTAAACGTTTCACGTTTTAGCATAATTAGTAAGTAGGTACGTATTAATATTATTTTAAAGAAGTATTTTTTTATTACGGAATTTAATAAAGAGAAGTTACTTATAAAGGAGGAACTAAAAAATTAACCCTAGGGAACTTTAAACCTTTCCTAAAGAATGGAATCCTTTATAATATATAAAAGTTAGTAGAGGTAATACCTTTTAATTTCTTTTTACGTTATTTCGGAAAAAAAGCTTTATATATTATATATACTTTCGAGCTTAATAGATTATTTTTAATTATATATAATACTTTAAAAAATACCGGGGCTAATAACTATATTTTTATAAATATTTTATTTGCTAAAAAAGTGATAAAATATTTATAACTTAAAGTTATTACCGACTTTATGCCCGGGTTAATAAAAGGGTATAATAGTAAAACTACTTAATTAATAAATATAGCCTTAATATTAAATTTTTAAATTTAAAGACATAAAATAAAATACGTCCCTATATTAATTATTAATATAAAATATAAAGTAATTTTAAGCCGAAAGTTTTTTAAAATTTATAAACTGTTAATTAATATAGCTAATCGGAGGCTACTATTTTTAGATAAATAAAAACCCGATACCTTTTCCCGTACGGATATATAGATAAATAAAGCTGGCTTTTTAATCCGTAACCTTAAATTTTAAAGGGATACGGATCGCTATAAACAATTATTATATAAAGAAAACCAGCGATAAATAGCAGGAAAAAAAAGGAGAAAGGGTCCACTTATTAAAAGCATTTTTAAAAAAAACCTAATTATTTACTAAAGCCGGTAAAAATAAAGGAAGTCCCCGATAAATATTTTATCTCGTTACTACTAGGAAAAATATTTTTAAATACCTGAATAAACGCTAAAAAACGTATATGTTACGACGTATATTTAAATTAGAAGCCGAAATTATATTATTGCGATTACGCGACAATTCCGCCCCCGGGAATAACGAAAACCATACCGATATATACTTTTTTATACGCTATAAATATTATATATTATAGCGACCTCCCGACATAAGAAATAAAGGAATGTCTTTAAGCGCGCGACCCTAAGTTTCGGCCCTATAAATACTGGCATAATCCCGATTAAAAGATGTACTAAAAGTCGATATATTAAAATCCGATAAGCGCTATCGCACATAACCCGCTAAAAAACAATTACAAAACCAGAGGGGCTTTTATTACTTACGTAAAGATATTATTTAATATAAAAAATATATCGATATAATAGTTATAAATAATAATACATTTTTATATATAGTTAAGCTATTTAAGCTAACCGTATATAAAACTAATATTTATAAAATAAACAAATTTATTTAAATAAAAAAACGCAAATTATAACCCTTAAATAAAGATATCGAAAAGTTACGCCGGAAAGTATAAAAAGTCGTACTAAAATATTACCGCAAATATTTCGACATTTTTAGCAAAGTTTAATTTAATAAACTCGCATTAAATCGCCTAATTAACTATCGGATTAATCTAGAAAATAGTACCCGACTAAAAGATTTAAGCTATAGTTTATTATATAAAATATCTTTTAAAAAATTAGAGGCATATAAAAAATACCTAACGGAAAATCTATAAAAAAGCTTTATCGAGTTTAATAATATCCCGTAAGCTATATTAATTCTTTTTGCCCCTAAACCTAATAAAAGGTTCCGATTTTATATCAATTACCGGCGCCTAAATATAATTACTAAAAAAAATCGCCACTTTTTTCTACTAATCGAGAAAACTTTATCTTGCTTTAAAAAAGCTAAGATCTTTATAAAAATCGACATTAAATAAACCTTTTATAAAATTTATATATACCTTAAACATAAAGACCTTACTACCTTTAGAACTTAATATAGTTTTTTCCGATATAAAGTCCTACTATTTAAACTAACTAATAAACTTTTTACGTTTTAACACTATATTAATAACGTATTAATAAAATATTTCGATAATTTTTATAACGCTTATATTAACGACATTATTATATTCTCGGAAAATAAAAAATAATATATTTAATATATAAAGAAAGTCTTAAATAAGTTTTACGTTATAAAACTTTAAACGGATTTAAATAAATATAAGTTTTACGTTATAAAAACTAAATTTCTCGGATTTATTATAGAAATAAATAATATTAAAGTGGACCCCTAAAAAATTAAGGCTATACGTATATAAAAAACCCTTATTACCGTTAAAAACGTTTAGTTATTTCTAGGCTTTTATAATTTTTATCGCAAATTTATAAGGAAATACAAATACGTAACATAATTATTAACTAATTTAACCCGCAAAAAATAAGTGTAGTTTTAAAGCAAAAATTATATAATAATATTTAACAAATTAAAAACCCGATTATTAAACGCATTAATTTTAATATACTTCTCGTTCGATAAAAAAACGCAACTAGAAACCGATACTTCCGATAATATAATGGTAAAAGTTCTTAACTAAAAGCACGATAATAGCTAATAATATCTTGTAGCTTTTTTCTCGGAAGTATTATAAAAGGCCGAATAATTTTACCTAATATATAATAAGGAGCTATTAATAGTAATTAAAGCCTTATAACATTAGCGTACCGAGCTTATTAGCTTATAGCACGCCTAGCCCTTTACTATTATTACCGATTATTAAGCTTTAAAATACTTTAATATAAAAAAGCTTCTTAACGTAAGATAAATTATCTGGTCCGAATTTTTATCCTAATATTATTTTATTATTACTTTCTACCCTAGTTAAAAAAATAAAGTTGCCGATATTTTATCGCAAAAAACTAAGGATTTTAAGATATAAAAAGAGAAAAAAAAGGCATAACGTACGATAGCTTTATTTAAAGCTATTAATATAATTTAAATCTTTTTTATTAAATATACGGAAAACCTTTTTACCTTATTAGGGGTACGGGTTATAAAAATTAATATACTTAATAATATAGATATTTTTTCTCCCTAAATATTTGGAGTAATATTAATAAACAAGGTTTTATGCCGTAATTAATAAAATCCCGAGCTAGCGATTTATTGATTTAAGGCAAAAATAAAAAAGGGCTTAAATTAAATAATAACCGGTGACCTGGTTTTATATAAAGGCCGCCTAATAATATCCGGCACAAAAAACCTACAGACTAAAATCTTAGACAAGATATACTTTCGTATTACTATAGCGCATTTTAGACGTAACAAAACTAAATAATTACTTACTTTATTATACTGGTAGCCAGGAATAAGTAGCGATATCGATCGATTTATATCTAATTATATAATATATCGGTTGTCGAAATTACCTCGTAATAAAACCCCTGGTTTATTATATCTATTATTTATCCCACTATATACTTAATAATATATTGTAATAGATTTTAAATCTATACCTTTAGACCGATATGGATTTAATAATTTATATATTATAATCGACCGATTAGGTAAGCGTATATAAAGTATTCCTTATATAAAAAAAGTTATAAGTAAAAATGTAGCGTTTATATATTATAAGGGACCTTATTATATATTCGGCTTATTATAATCGGTTATTAATAACCGCAATCTATAGTTCGTATCTGATTTTACCGATAAAATTTTTAAGATTTTCGGCATTAAATAAAAGCTATTTTTATTTAAATATTCCTAAACGGCTAGTTAGGTAGAAAATATTTATTAGTTTATTAACTAGCGCTTATAGCCTTATATAAATTATTATTAAAACAATTAGTCTAAAGTAATCTTTATTATAAACACGGTATAAGTAAGCTTTTTATATAATTCGATCGGTTTATCGCCTTACGAAATGGAAATAAAATTCCCTATATCTTTATATTTCGATTAGTCTCGACAAACGACTAAATTCTAGAATATAATCCTGTAAAAAAAGCTGTTAAAAAAAGAGGCCTAGATTATAGCAGATATTATTAAAGAATATTATAACGTTACCCGGAAGTCTATAGCTATTAGCTAGTAACGTATAATTAATTAAATAAATAAATATTATCGCAAGCCGGATTTTGATATCGGAAATCAGGTATTTATTATTAAAAAATCCTAATTTATAAATTGTCCGAATAATAAGCTAAACTACCCTTTTACGTAACTACACTATTAAGTATTAAAGAAAGTTAATCACTTGTACCGATTAAAAGTTCCGGACAAATAAAAGGGCACTAACGTATTCCTAGCCGACCGATTATAATAGTACCTAAATAACCCCTTACTAAAGTAAGCTTCCGAAAACCTTAAAAATAAGGTAATTAACCTAACGTTATAAAAAAAAGAATAGAAAATAAAAAAGGTAATTATATTATAAATATATTACAAGCGGTTATAATATTAAATATAATAGCGTAAATAAAACCCCGACCCTACGTAATATAATGCCGAATTTTTTAAGAATTCCCTATTTAAGTTATAAAATTATTATACCGAATATCCCGACGTAATAAATCCTCCTTTACGTTTAAAAATATAAAAAAAGGCAATTATAACAGACACTTTTAATCCCCTATATAACGATAATAACGCACCAGCTATAACATAAGTCATAAAAATGCATAAAAAAAAACGACCGAGAAAAACGTAAATATAAATAGTACTAATAAATTAAATTATAATAATTATATAAAACGCGATTATTATATTCCGGATTAAAAGCCCGGTTACGTAATAATTTAACGTAAATCCGAAGGCATCCCTTTTTTACTTAAAAAGCAATTAACGTAAGTTCGAGCCTAGCTATTAATAGCTTAATTTTTTTATTAAACAAATTTGCGGACAAATTTTTTTTAACAAGGGGGTAATATTATAGCCGAATTAAAACTAATTAAATTAAGATTAAAATTAAGATTAAAATCAGGATTAAGTGGGGTACGTAAACACTACAATCACTTAAATAACTAAACTACCTTACCTTACGTATATAATAATTTCTAACAGGCCTTATTAAGCTTATTTCCTTTTTTCTTTTTCCTCCCTATGTTAATAATTTTACTAATAATATAGCCAGATCTTAAGCCCTGTCTTTCGTAAGCGTATACCCCGTAATACACGAAAAGACATTTTATTAATGGTTTTAATTAATTGCCTTCCGCTACTCGAAAAAATTTAAAAAAAAAATATATTAATATTCATGTAATTATTTAAAGCCATAAAAACTCTCGTTTTATTATATTAAATTTTAGCTAAGAAATGTATAAATAAAAGTGGAGGGTTTTATATAGTGATCGCTGATTTTTACGGTCCCGGCACCTAGGGTGTCCCGAATGGTCGGGATCTATGGTAAGTATTATCAAGAGCATGAAACAATATCGATTTTAAGGTTTTATGGGGTTTGTACGTATATAGCTCTTTATATACCTGCTTTTATTACATATAGCCTACATCCCTAGCCCTTACAATAAAGTCGAAGGTCAGAACGACACCGCCTCTCGGGATATACTATTCGTAGTTGGGAAACTATCCCCCGATCCCCATGGAAAGGGGCACCGAACTTTTGGCCATAGCTAATGCAGCTAGCTACTGCATTTAGCAGTAGTACGAGACGCTTATTTTCCACTACCACTGGATTGTAAGTAAGCCAGAAGGATTCTTATGGCGTCCTTGAGATGGGTGTGTAGAAACCCGGGATTGGGCCAGGTACCAGAGCATGAAGTTCGTCCTGTGTTCAAGTTACTCGTGGGCTACGACGCTTTGCCCTCTGAACGTTTTGTGGAATCGAAACACTACGGGTGGCGATACCCGATCTGTGCTACTCCTGGGAGGCAATCAGTGACACCTCACGTACGATTGCCAGTGCGTTAAACCACGATCCCATGCTCAAATGTATAGTTCAAGCGCCGAGCGTGCTCTTGGGAACGAATTTCAATCACTATTGTCACTTTCTGGTCAAATAGGTCATTTTACGCCCTGGAGCTGGAGCAGGGTGATCCGCCAGCCAGAACCCTCATGAACGCCGCCAAGTTCAACAAGAACGCCAGTTTCGGCTAAAGTCGCATTTCTTGGCGGAAAGTTGTTCTAAGGAGGAGACTCCGCGATTGTGCGAAAATAAAAAGATGCCATGATGAGACTTAGCCCCGGCGGAAGCCAACCTGGTCGTGATCCCTTTTTGCATTTCCTTGCAAATAGTCCCTAGGGGCAACTAGTGAAACCCTAAGTCATGGAATTAATCCTACCATGATCAGGCTTCTATCAAACTTGTAAAAACTCTGGCGGAATATCAGTGTTCCTACGCTGAACATCCTCCCATAGGTATTGGCCAGGGACGTCGTGCAAGCTGTGTACCCAAGGAAACGTACACAGCTGATGATGGACAGCTGGCCTGTCTTTTAGATCCTGTCGTCTACAGGTCTCTGAGATATTAAGTAACAACCACTGATGGTCCCTTGAGCCTAAAACCGAGATGCCGCTAATGAACAGAGTCCATAAAAGTAGTAGTGAGAATCCGTTGTCCCGAGTATCTGCGTACGTGGTATGGAGACCATGAATGGAATTCTCCAGACGACCAGAAAGAAGAGGGTAACTGGGGCCGTCGTCGTATTCCGGAAGCAGGGTGGTCATGAATGCCAGCATTGCCAGCGGTACCACGTCGCCGTAGAGTTCTGCTGAGACGAGGCGTGGTTGCCCCAGAGGAGCGACTTCTACGAGGCGGTAGAGAAGTGATATAATCGTTTCCGTGTAAATAAGCGGATCTAGCTTTGTTTGCCCCTCCTTCCCCCTGCTGTTCAGGAGGCTGGAGAAACTGACGACATCCAGCATAACATGTGAAATCTCAGGGGCAATGCCGGGAAATGGTTCTCTGATGACGCGAGAATCGCCAGGGACAATGTTTGCCAGTATTATATCGCTGCAATACAGAGGTGACCCGGTTTGCAGTGCCAATTCGATGTCGAGCCTGGAAATGGTAAGATTTTCCGCTTCGGAAACGACCACCCGGCCCCCTTTTTGATAAACATAGAAAGACGGAGAAAATGGTTTAAAAAGCTAAAAATCAATTTCAACGCCGAAACAAGTAGATGCACGCACCTCAATGCCTTCAACGCCAATGAACGATTCTCTATCATCATTCTGGCCATTCCACCTCGCAACTGGATCATTCGATTAAGCCCGTTGAGGTGTATCAATCCAGTAGCATGCTGATGATGTATCTGCTGGTAAATGGCGAGGGTGATTACGGCAGCTATGGCGCTGTCCGAAATAGATTCGGGCCCAGATAGCTTCAGGTTTACCAACGCATATGCCTTTGAGATATGATACAAAGTTTTTGAGGATATTCCCAGCTTGCGCTCGAAGAGGCTAACGTAGGATGCTGATATAGCCAATGTAGAGTGGAAGTCTAGGGGTAATGAGACACTAAGTTGCTGAATAAAGTGAGTATTGATCTTACTCACATGCTTCATCTGCCAGGACACAATTCACCCAAATCGACTTCACCATGTCGAATTTCGAGCAGAATTGGTGCGGAAACAGGGCATCACTAATGTCAAAGAACCCTGAGAGAAGTGTGTAAGTGAACATGAAGTAGATGACGGACTTGGGACAATGTACATCGATGCATGAGTTTGGTAGATTCAGAATCAAGTTGCGACGGGAACGATGTTAAACACAGGTCGTTCCAAAGCAGCTGCCGTGATTTCGGATATCCTGAACCCTGTATGCCGGGATAGGCCAGAACGCGTTTGACGTGAACTAAGGCTGTCTGTTTTCTCGTCGACTTGCGTGGTCTGCCTGCGTTCTTGCCTCTCATAACATGGGAACGAATCATACGCCGCTCAGCCCTGCCTATCCCTTTCACACCTTGGTCGATAAACTGTAGTTCCATGCCTGTCATAGGTATCTCGCCAATCTTATCGCGTTGTCCGATAACATAATCAAATGTAAAAGTTATATTGGGCTTGGCCGGTATAGACTCTAAATGACGGAACGCTCGGCAGCATGATGTTCGAGCAGCATATGGTATCGCGAGGGCGATAATCTTATGAATACGTAGACCTCAAGTTCTGACGCCACGATGACCTGAACCGTTAGACCCTGTGTGGCGCAGGCCACGTAGCCACAGTTCACCGGCCACGAGTCCATAGCCTATCCATAGCTATTATTAGTACTTCACTTGCTCTCGACAATCAATTATCAACTATACAGTATACCAATGCTCTACATAAGTGTTTATAACTATTAGAAGTTATGTGTGATGATAGCCGTCTAGTTGACACGCTTTTAATACCATTCAAAGTCTACCCCTAGTTAGGAGTACATACTTTGTCTGTACGTATTCTGTGGTGGATGGTATATTACACCAAACTCGAATATTGAAGTCTAATATTATTACAACAGTCAAACGAACAATTTCTAGGAACATCCCGATGTAAATATTCTATGAGTAAACTAAACCTTACCATGCCACGCTGCCACGAAACACATGTTGTATGTCGAGCCGCTAGTCCAAAAGAAGAATCCAATATCTGATTGGTCCGAGTGGCCAAAACATGGCAGTATGGGGAAAGTAGATCTTACCTAAAATGGATACTAATATCTGATTGGTCCGTCCACTTTCAACTGCCTGCTTCTAGGTGTCTAAAGAAAGAACAAGCTAAGGTACGATTGGCATGGATCGAATAGCCCCCTTATTAGTTCGATTTCGTAGAGAAGAGTTGAGTATGCACACGGCTTTACAGGACCCCGAAATCCAGAAATCCGACACTAACGAATCAAGGCCGATACCTAACCTCAGAGATAACGGAATATATATCATAGTCACTCTCCCGGGAACATAGAGTACATTTCTCTGAACTAACAGTGTCAGTGTATCGTCCGACTCGATCGTAATAGTCTCTCTATCTTCACGGATCTAGAGCTAATATATTTCTACAACCTAAGAAAAACAAGCTCGGCGGCATAATCACACCAGCAGAGACGGCAAGATGGCGATGCTCCGACTTACTGCGGAGCAGTACAGAAAGCTGCCTATCCTGGCAGATGAGTCGACCTTCATCGGAAAAACTTACATAGTGACAGGTGGCAACTCTGGCCTGGGCCTGGAGACCGCACGACATCTCGTCGAGTTCTCGGCCTCGTGCGTTGTCCTCGCCGTGCGGAACCTCAAGGCGGGAGAAACCTCCAAGAAGGATATCGAGACATCGACGGGTCGCAAAGGGGTTGTACAGGTAAGCACCATTATGAACTTCCCAAGACAGTCTCCCTATACTAGTAGGATGACTCACGTCTGCAATAGGTATGGCATATCGACATGGCATCGTGTGCATCTATACAGAGCTTTGTCAAGAAAGCATCAACAGAACTGGACAGAATAGATGGTCTCGTTGCCAACGCTGGCGTTATGCTAGACGCATGGTCAACTACCGAGGGAATGGAGACTAGTATCACCATCAATGTCATCAACACCCTCTTTCTGGGGGCTCTGATGATGCCCAAGCTGAGCGAGAGCGTACGAAAATTCGGGATACATCCCACTCTCGTCTTCATCGTTAGTGTGCTAGGATACACTATTAAAAGCGAGATAGACAAAATCCGTGAAGGCAGTATCTTTGGCGCACTGAACGACCAAAAGAGGGCCAATATGGCCCAAAGGTAAGAGGACAAACTATCTTCTTTCCTCCACACATACATTGTGTGATTTACTACGTTATTTATGGATTGCGACTCACGTACAGCCAAACCAGGTATGCTCTCTCAAAGCTCATAGAAGAGTGTGCCGTGCGCCAATTAGCAGCCCTATGCCCTCTAGAGCGCACAGGTGTGGTTGTGAACATGGTGGCCCCTGGTCTCTGCTCGACTGGCCTAGGCCGGGACGCAGGCACTTTTACCCTGGGTCGTTAACGGAGCACCTGTTCATGCACGGCACAGGGCAGATTTTGACCTTTGCGTAATGTATTGGCTACTTCGCTGCTCCACCAATTTTGTACGGTAATTAAAAGCCGGAAGCCCCGATTGGCTAGGTAATCGCCTTTCCGCGCTTATATTTATTAGTATAATTGGAAATAATACTATTTATATAATATAGGAGCGTTTAGGGTATTTAGATTATTTAATATAGTAAGCAGTTAGGCTATTTAGTTATTTTCTGCTTATTATTATTAGATTAAAGCTGCTAAGCTAGTAGATTATATACGTAATTATATATATTACAGTGATCCGGCTATATATAATATTTAACTACTGGTTTTATTATATATATATATATGCAATTATATATATATATAGTAATTTATATATATATATAGTAATTCGGCTATATATAATATCTAACTACTAGTTTTATTATATATATATATACGTAATTATATATATATATAGTAATTCGGCTATATATATTATTTAACTACTGGTTTTATTATATATATATATATATATATACGCAATTATATATACTAATTTATTACCTTTTAATTTAGCAATTAAATTATAAATAGCTATCGGAATTTATATATATAATTGTGTATATATATGATATTAAAGTAATAAAATAAAATATAAATATAATTATATATTTATTAGGCTTAAACCTACTAATTGTAACTTTTTTAAACTAACTTTATTGCCGCCACCACTACTATTACTACTATTACTATTACTATTATTATTACTATTACTATTACTATTATAGCTATTGTCGCTAACTTTTATAATATTCCCTTTTTAGAGGATAACGTTTCGCGTTCCCGTTATCGCGAGCGTTAACGTTACGTAGCCTTTTATATATATTTATAAACCTATACCGAATAACTAAATAGATTTGGATATAACTAACTATATTATAAGCTGTTAAATAATATAAAAAACTGTTTCGGTAGTTTATTTATGCCTTATTTCCTGCCCCCGCTTAAGCTATAGCTTTATTATAAGGTTATTAAATTTAGTTATTAGTAATCCTTTAATTACGAATTTAAAATAATTAGCTAACTCCCGCCCTTTTGCTGCTACCGGAAGCCGCGTTAACTGTAAGTATAGTAAGCCGCTTTAATTATACTATATATATTAATTAAAAACTTAAAAAAAAATATTTTAGTTATGTATGCCTAAATTTGCGGCCCGGTGTGGCGGAATAACGCCTAATATAGCAATTATATCGAAAGGAAAGGTTTTTAGGCTTTTTATATATATAAGCCGGCCTTTCTTAACCGCTAAACCTGTTATGGCACAGGGATCAAAGCACAGGGTACGAGATTTAAGGTGTGGTCTGTGCGCATTACGTAATCACAGCTTAAGCCCCACACCTGACATGTATGGTAAATTTCTCGGCCGACCTTTTAGCTTAGATTCCTTCTTTTTTCCTCCATCTTAGGATTACATAAAATACATAGGAATTAGGTCGCCAAGCCACCTTGACCCTTGTAACACGTGACAAAACCGATATATTAGGTAATATTTATATTTATTGCTACTATAACGGGCAAAAAAACACTTATTTTTTATTAGTATATATATATAACTATTGGAATTTATAAGACTCGAATATAAAACTAATAATAAATAGTCGCCGTTTTTCGATATGTTGCTGCTCCCGCGTTTATTATAATAGTAATAAGCTAAGTACTTTTATAAATAACAGTAATAACAGCATTAATACTGCTGCCGCTTGTTATATCCTTTAATTTTGCCGGCTTAAAATTAGTAATATATTATAAGTCTTTATTTAAAACCGAGCGGGCCGGCGCTCGTACTGATTTAAAAGCTCGATTAGCCGCTTTTATAAAAGCGGAGGCGGAGGCAGAAAAGAAAAAAGAAAAAAAAAAAAAGAAGAAAAAGGAAAAAGACTTACGGTTTCGGCTGTTTAAAGAAATTTTAAATAATAAAGAAAAAAACGACGATAATAATAATAACGATAATGTTTTAAGGGAATTACTAGCTAGGCTAACCGAGTAAATATAAATTTATTTTATATATAGCTTATATATTTTTAATATAATATATTTTATATATATAATTATATATATAAAATTTAAAATGCTTATTTTAGGTACGTAGATTTACGTATATAAATTTAAAATGTTTACTTTAAGTATATAGATTTATATATATAAATCTAAAATGCTTACTTTAAGTACGCAAATCTGCGTATATAAATCTGAAATGTTTATTTTAAATACGTAAATCTACGTATATAAATCTGAAATAATTATTTTAGGTACGCAAATCTGCGTATATAAATCTGAAATGTTTATTTTAAATATATAAATCTATATATATAAATCTGAAATGCTTACTTTAAATATATAGATTTATATATATAAATTTGAAATATTTATTTTAGGTACGTAAATTTGCGTATATAAATTTAAAATAATTACTTTAGGTATATAAATCTGCGTATATAAATTTAAAATACTTATTTTAAGTATATAAATCTACGTATATAAATCTGAAATATTTACTTTAGGTATATAAATTTATATATATAAATCTGAAATGCTTATTTTAGGTACGCAAATCTGCGTATATAAATCTGAAATAATTACTTTAGGTATGTAAATCTGCGTATATAAATTTAAAATGCTTATTTTAGGTATATAAATCTGCGTATATAATATTTATATAAATTTAAAATGCTTACTTTAAATATATAAATTTATATATATAAATTTAAAGTGCTTATTTTAGGTGCGTAAATTTGCGTATATAAATTTAAAATGCTTATTTTAAGTATATAAGTTATATATATATAATATATAAAACCATTTTGCCTAATAATAAAGTTACTTATCCCGTAGTATATTTTACTAATAAATAAATATATATCCCTTATATAATAGATTTTAATACTGTTAATTAAATATTATAATACTTTTTTAATAACATAAAATAAAAATAATTATATTTTACTTAATAATAAAGTTACTTACCCTATAGTACATTTTATTAGTAAATAAATATACATCTTTTATATAATAAATCCTAACACTTTTAATTAAATGCTTTAACAACTTATAACAATACTTAATAACGCCTAATTCCTTTAAAACTGTAATAATATTTAAACGTATACGTTTTTCTATCCTAGCTTATTTAATTTATCTATTAACTAAAAATTAATTTTTTTTTATATAAATTAGATTTTTTAGGGACACTATAACTTAACGCCTCCCTGCCGGCATTAATTCGTTTACCGATCGAAAAGCAACCTATATCTGCTTTTCTAACGCTTTTATTCTTTTTTTATATATAAATAACGCTTATAATTTATTTTATAGCTTATTATAATATTTATATACCTTTCTTTAAAACTAGTTAATAATCTCTTTAAAGTTTACCTTTATTTTTAAAGGAATACTATATATATAATTATAATTACTTTTATATACCGGCTATTTGAAATGCTCGAATATCTTAAAGCTATTACTTTTTTATTTATAAATAAAACTTGCGAAAGTTTTTTTAAATAAAAGGCTATATAATAATTAATAAAGGAAAATATATTTATAAAAAAGTAACTATTTTTTATATTATAAATAAAAGCAGAAAAAAAGTTCGGGCTTATTATATATATCTTTATTATTATCGTTATCGTTATTAGTAAGCTTTTTGAAATTATAAATAACGACATTTTTATAATAGTTAATAGCTATATTATCACTTTTATTATAAGCTTTTTTAGCCTTAAAATATTACTTTTTAATAATAGCTTACGCTTTAAAAAGCAGATCTTTAAACTCTTAATCCGGAAAGCCTTAAATAAAAGGCAGCGTGCTTTTTTTAGTCTTATTTGTAATAAATTTAACTTTTATAAGCTTATTTTTCTCCTTATGTTATATAGATATAACGCTAATAAATAAAATCCCGTAAGTAGCTATTTAATATTTTACGCCGTTTATTTTTAATATTAAATGCTATAACTTAACCGCATTTATTATAAAATATTAAAAAAATAATAGACTTTTTACTCGAGCATAATATATTTATGTTTATAACTTTAGAACGTAATTTCTAGTAATATATTTGGCGTTTTTAGGACTCCCGTATTTCTTACAGATTATAACAGCCTTATTTATAGAATTATAGTAGCTATTAAAGGAATTACGTATATATAACGTAGCTATAAAATATTTATATATTTTTAGCGGTAGGCTTTTAGTTTTAATACGCCGTATTAAAGTTTCTTTAACATAACGTATATAAAGAAAATAAATAACATTAGCTAGCTAATTATTGCCTGGATCGGCTATAATAAAAAAGGCCTTACGTACGGCCTTTTATTTAACATTATTATCGTTTATAAATATATATCGCGGCCTTTAGTTATACTCGAGGCCGCCAAATTACTTAATAATAACCTAAAAATATAGGCGAATTATTATTAAATTTTAATACTTAATATAAAAGAACGTATAAAAGATCTAGCTATTAAAATTATCGCGTATTAAAATATTAAATAAATACTATTTTTATTTATATATTATTATATTATATATAAAATTTATTAACGTAATTATATTTTATTATATAAGGATATCGAAAGAATTTTTACGTAACTAAATAAAAGCCTTAGATTTTACGCTATTTTATCGTTTTATAAAACGCTTGTAATAATAAATCTGCTGTTTTAAATAGCGGAATTATTTATCGACCTCCCTAAACTAAATATTTTTATTAAAATTATCGATATAAGTATAAAAAGTTAAAATCGGTTTTAAATTATTTCTGCGGTTTTTTTTTAAAACGTTACGGATATTTTTAATATCCTAAATTTTAATATACCTTACTCCGTAACTTTAAAGTATTAATCGAATTAATAAGTCCTTTTTTTTGCCGTTTAATAAATTTTTAATTTATTTCGGGGTTTATTAGTTTATTAGTTAGGTTTAAATCTAAAAACGAAAGTTATTATAAAGCTTTATATAATCTATATCTTTTTAATTATTATAGAAATGTTTTATATTATTGCCCTAAAATTTAACAGTTTTATTAAGTCGTAAACGGGCGAAAAATCGAGCTTTATAATTTACGGGCTAATAAATAGTTTATTTTTTACGTTTAATACGCTAATTAGCTTTAAATTTTTATACTTTATTTTTATAATAACGATAATAAAAAGACAGTTTCGTGCCGTTTAGCTGATTTTCGGCTTTAAACTATTAGTAATAAATCGGAGATTATTATAGCTTAAGTTTCTCGAATTTGCTTTACGTAATAAGATCCGGCTTATTATAAAAGACCTTTTTATAAAATCGAAATATCTGTTTCCGTTATTCCACAAGATTTAGGGGGAAAGGGATAGAAATAAAGAGTGTTTGTCGCGTAACCGGAAGCGTCGGATTTAAGGGCTTTTAATTAAATCTATTAAAATCCTTATTATTATTAAAGATAAAGGTCTTTAAATTTAAGGTCCGAGAACGGGATTAAAATTAAGACTGTGATTATTATACTTTAGTAGCCGCCCTTAAGTAATTAGGGATTAAAGGTCTTATAATTTGTCTTTTAGCGTAAATAAAACTATTAGGTAAAAGCAGAGGAAAAATATAAAAACCCTAATTTTCGTTAAAGCGCTAAATACGAAATTCTTTATTATACCGTTCCTTATATTATGCCCAGGTTTTAACTGGTATATTTAAAGTAATAATAAAACTTTAAGGCAGTTGAAAAACCGGTACAATAGGGCTATTAGGGCTTTATAAAAAGTTTATTATATATTAATATAATAAAAAAAAGCATTTAAATAGCCGACGAACCTATTATATTAGGTCTAAATATAGCCTAATAATAAGGAATTTAAGTAGTTAATTTAAGGGGTTATAAAAGTTAAAAAGCGTTAAAAAAGCTAAAAAGCGTTAAAAAAACTTATAGTTATAAATATATAATTATATATATAATATTAAAAACTAATATAATTTAATATATAATTATACGTATAATAATTAAATTTAAGCTTAAAATTATATAGCTCGAAATTACGTAAGTTAAAATTTTAAGAAATTAATATAATATTTAATATTATATATAATTACGTATATAACTCTTTTATATAATACGTAATTACGTATATTAAATATACCTTTTATTATTACTAATAAAATTTTAACTCTTTTCTCCCGATTACTAACAAATATTATATATAATTACGTATATTAAATATACCCCTTATTACTACTAATAAAATTTTAACTTTTTTTTCCCGATTGCTAATAAATATTATATATAATTATATATATTAAATATACCTTTTATTACTGCTAATAAAATTTAAGCTCTTCTTTCCCGATTATTAATAAACTTTTAATTTTTCTTGCCTATTATTAATAATATTTTAATTTTTAACGTGCCTTTTCTTTTAAAATCGATAGTTATTTATTTGCATATATAAAGATCCGCTATATTCTTCCTATAAAAAACTAATATAATAAAGCCCGATTCGCAAGATATTTATAATAAAAAAATTAAATCTGTTTCGATAAGCCGTTAGGATATAAGTTTATTATAAGCGGATTATTAAAAAATCTATCTTAACGGGCCGTTAGTATTTATTTAAATAGTTTAAGGAAAATATTTAATAAGCCTAGTTATTATTAGCGTAAATTATTTACCGCCGGGCATTTTTAATACCAAAATTCTCCCAAATCTAAAGCCGAATCAGTAGTTATCCGTAGATATATTAAAAAAGCGGCTAAAAATAAGCCGGAAAAAATACATATAAATTAATATCTCGAATAAAATCGAGATCGATTTAAAGCTATAAAATCTAAAGCCGAATTAGTAATTATTTATAATAAAATATATAAATTAACGCGCTAATAAAAGTAGCAGATAAAAAACTGCAGTTATATTAATAAAGTAGCGGTAAAAAAAAAGGCTTATAAATTTTAAAGTTATTAAAAATACTACTTAAAGTTATATTAAAATAGCTTTAATTCCAACTATTATAAAAAGAGGTTATAAATAAAAAAGTTAAGGAATTTTAATATAGCGCGATATATAAATATATTACGCGTAAATACGCGCCCTTGATCTTCATATTAAATAGCCGCGAAACGCGGGTAGGGTATAAAGGGTACAATATCCTAAAGTCGCGGGAAGCTAAATAAGTGGAACGAATAAGTGCTCCGTTAACGAAGCCCCTTTTACCAAGATTATGTACGAGGCAGTTCGTGCCATAATGGCGCGAACCGCGGAGGTGGGAAGCCGCACCATCTTACATGGTCTGTGTTACAACCACCCATTCCTGAATATCCCCGCAACCAGCTATCACGTGATTTATGGTTGCCAAGGGAAAATGGCTTGGCAACCAGATGGTTGCCAAAAGATAATGGCTTGGCAACCAAGTTCCATTTACTAGGAAGCTATTCAGATATAAAAGACGGTGTTTCGCCGTCCCTTAGATAGTCTCTCTTTCTGCTAGCCAGCGATCAATCTAAGTATTTTACCTTTCACGCCTTTTGTTATTTCAAATCAAGACCTGTGGTAACGGCTTCGTTACAGTCTGGTAGCAGGTGAGGAGAGCCATGGAAAACTGCTGTCGGGTTGCAAGATCAAGGAGTACTGGGTGCCGTGTTGGGTCAGCAATGAAGATGGCCAACACTTGCAGAAGAGTATCTGGAAGGGACTCGCTGCTAGGCTGGAAGAGGTACAGCCTGGTTGTATCTCGCAGCTCTCGGGGATTTAGAGTCTTTTGGAGTAGGGCTTTGAAAGGCAAATTATTGAAACTTCCTTTTGTTAATCCATTCAATCCTTTTGACAAGATTCCGAACATTTCTATGTAGCATGGCGAAGTTTCATCCATAATCATAGTTAGCGATTTTGGAGCTAGGTTGTATTCATTGGCAGAGGATATCTTCTCTTCAATTCATTATGTTCGTTGCTTTACCTATGTCATCAGTGGAAGGACATTCTATCAGAATATTTCCAATGATTCCAAGTAGTGTATATATGTTTCATTCTTGCAATGAAAGCTTTGACCAAGAAATTTGAAGCAGTTGCATAGATTAAGAGACATTTATGTTTGGCGGTCGTTATGTATATACTTGCTATGGCTAATTCGCCTCCTCACGCCCTTTGGGCGTTGCGCTTTAATTAGTAAAAAACCCATGTAATATAAAAATTCCAGTGGAGTATTAAAGTGACTTGACTTTCAGCATAACTTACTATATAAGTCAAAGTACTTTTGCTACGCACTGTCACATATGTAAAACAACAGGATATACGTTTATCGAATCTACATCGATCCGCTAGTATTTAAGGTAATAGCGGATATATATCGGAATTTTTATATTACATGGGTTTTACACTAATTAAAGCGCAACGCCCAAAGGGCGTGAGGAGGCGAATTAGCCATAGCAAGTAAAGGGCTTTGACTAAGTATTTGTTAAGGTTGATTTAACCAGTTATACACGACTTACTTATAGGGCTTGGTTGGTACAGATATTGCATGCTCGAGTTTTAAGGTAAAATAAACCGGGAATACCGACACCAAAGTGGTAAAAAGTACTTAAGTATTGAGTCAAGGGCTAAAGCTGTGTTTATCGAGGGACTAAATGCACAGTTTAAATTGGATTTTTCCAGTTCCTATACATATGGCGTTCTAGACAGATACATACAGAGAGAATTGCAGCGAATCTGTAAAACTCTACCAGTAGCATTGTAGGAGGTACCTAAACCAGACAAGGTTTGTGCATACATGGCCGTACATGACACAGCTCATGGTTCACTGCAGCCGCTCAACGTAGTTACCTAGCGTATTGTTGGGTAGCCTCGAGTTGAGGTGTTGAAGGAAGTCAGATATACTGCCAAGGAAGTGTAGTTGAAATTAGATTATGAGTCTGAAACTCTAATTCAATGTTAATTTCGATCTGTAACGTGAAAATAAAGATCTCATCTCAGAAGGTGAACGCTTAGAGACACGTGCCACAGAGGCCAAGACTTTACAATATGACATGATGTTGCCTATTCGAGCATTCCAGTATGCCTTCATTGAACAACCAGTAATTTGCTGTTATGGATATCATGTAATAATAGGCAACTTATTAGACAGTTAAGACAGAATGTAAGACTGAAGTTGCAATTAGCAATTAGCGATCAACCTTATATCAGTTCGAAGCGGAACCGGCACTCCACAATAAGCCAACCTTATCCTGCCCCGCCAAAGCCGAAATCTCTCCGTGCCTACATGTTGTCATACCTGTAAACACAACCAACCTATGTATTACCTGCAGAAACAAGACGCCATCTCACGAATACATACATACAAGCCGCACCCTCATTTACCGACAACACTTGCAGACCATCCCATCTAGGCCCCCACACCTCCACCCCGCAAAGCTCAACACGCGCAATGGCGACCACAACAACAACCGGCTCCGCCTCGTACGGGGACTGCGTAGCCGCGCTGCGGACCTCGCTCTCGTTCCTCGAGACCTCGGTCTCGACGCTGGGGAACGGCGTGGCGGACTTCCCGCGCCTCGAGAACGTGCTGAAGAGCGTGCGCGTACGTAACACCTCCATTCCCGCCTCCGTTCCCACCTCCACTCCCTCCACTTCCGCTTCTCCTATATCCCTACACGACCAGACAGACGAATGCATGAAAGAATTGAGAAGCTGACAAAAAAATGGTATCGGTGTTATTAGCACTACGAACTAATCCCCCAAACGACCCTAGCAGCAGCCGAGACCTCCCTCCGCGACGAGATCGCCCCCGCGATCGCGACGCTCCTCGACCGCGCCGACGCCCACGTCGACCGCGCCGAGCGGCGCATCGAGTCGCTGAAGGCGCGCGCGGAGCTGCAGCAGGGGCGACTCGAGGCCTCTTCCTCGTCCTCCCACCACCACCACCACCACCTTGGGAATCGTGTTGGTAGTGGGGGGAAGGCTCTGAGCGGGGAGGCGAGGCTCAGGGCGCAGGCGGTCAGACAGCGCAGGGAGGCGCTCAAGTATAGTGTTGAGAGGCTGGAGCTTGAGGTTCTGCAGAAGGAGCGGGAGCTTAGGAAGAGGTTGGAGACTGCGTGATTTTTTCTACCACGAGGAGTAGATGGCCAATGAGAAAGAAAGAAAGAAAGAAAGAAAGCAAAACAAGAGAGTTGGTGGTGGTGAGATGTATTGCGGTTGGACGATAGCCTTGTACAAATGCTACGACGGCCAGGCTTCTACTTATCTACGACATCGCCGAACATGATCCCGCCCCCTTCTCTATGCTGGCAATGGGATCGATCTGCGAGAACAGGACTTGAGATGTGGTGCCTATGTTGTATCGCCTTCGAGCCCACATTCTACACGGAAGCAACATACGGCCTACTATATATTCTCGACAGTGTCGAGATAGAGAACCAGTTCTCGATCATCCCGAACACTAAGATATGATGATCTGGTCCATGGAGCGACTACTCATCTGAGCCGGGTCTTGGCGTCTACGAGGGAAATTATATACCATGGGGAGATCATTGCGAGCGACCCACCCGGGATGCATGAGACTAGAGTCGGATCTACAGATTAGTCTTGTGGACTACGACCATGTCACTGACATGGCTTTAATTTTAAGCGTCTCATCGACTTCATGGATCTCGATGGAACTTTATGTGTACATAGGTAGCTTGTGAGGGAGTAGCAGTTCATTGAGATTGGAGGAAACCTTGATGTTATACAAAATCTACAACTTGACTCGAGCGCATTTCCTCTCAACCAACTACTAGTTCAAAACCACTGCTGGAGTTTATACAGCAGCATCTCCAATATTACCAAGGGTATATGTATAAGTATGTATGCAAATTCACCGAGACCACAAATCAAGCACGAGTATTTTCAACGGTTTTTTTCATTGACACCAGAGTTTACATATAACTCCTGGAATCCGCGAACCAGTGGCGTGACGTTCGTAAATCCCGTTCGTTTCAAGAGGCTCCGCACAACCTATTTCGCCCTGCTTGGCCCAGTCAAAACATATTTTGTATGCTATGCGCCTCGAAAAGCGGCGGACAGAGAGATACAGAGAACGAGCGGAGGTTTTTTTTCTCGCAGGTCCTAATATCGGGAGGATGGTTTGGTTGGTTGGTTGTAGGTGTAAAAAAAACAAAAAGAGCCTTCTTAGTATAACACACACCACATTGTACATAAGGGGAAGGTAGGTGTGGATGGTAGAAGTGGAAGGGAAGAGAAGAAAAAGACAATAAAAAAGAATAAGTCGTTCGTCATTGAAGAATGGAACGCAGAGCCTCAAAAAAGGGTGGAAAAGACACTAAAAATCCCACAGTGGTAGTACCCCGATTTTTACTCCAACAGATGTCCCTAGCCAGTGTCTTGTGTTCTCTAAACCCATTCGATACAATTGAACACCCGATGCCTTCGTCGCTTTTTTATTGACGATATTCCACGGTTCATGTGTAGACGGGCTATGCCCATCAATATTCCAGAGACAGAAACTCTCCAGCGGACAGATGGTCCCCTCATAATAAAATGAGATAATTGCTGGGAGCTATACCGGTATCACCGCCCTCCTTCCGTGCTTGCCACCATCTGCCGCTTACGTCGCTGACTTCGAGTATCTCGTGCTTCGAGAAGGATATCTCATTCGCATCTTCGGGGTTGGCCTCGTAACTATAGATGGCCTTCGCCCGATAAGGATATTCCGTCGGCGCGGCTATCTCACCCTCGCTCTGACCGGGTGGTGTAGGCTTGTTAGCTGACGAAGGGAAAACCGGAGCATTTCCCGAATTTCGCGTCGCATTGCCATTTATTCCACCAACAGGCGACGGGTTCTCAAAGCCGTTGAGCTGAGCAGACGTGTACATCTGAGGGGGTTGTACAGATGTCGAGGTCTCAGGGCGGCCGCCATAGCCGCCATTCATTGTCCGTCGGTTCATGGTGGACTCCTTCGTCAAAGCAAAGGAGTCAATATACGCGCGTGGGACAGCGGATGGGGCAGATCCAAAATAGAATATCCAGAGGATCTGCAGCACAGCCTGGTTAGCACAGTGGGTCCAACATTGACAGCGAACAGAACGGCGGAGCACATTACTGCTGACATGCAGTTATCCCAAGTTAGGAATACTTACGTTAACAAAAGATAGTAGGATGAACCCGGCCGCAGCCGCTTCCCGGGCACCCTCGGGGGAGTAGACTATGACGTTGGCAGACGATGTTGTGAGAACAAGACCACAGGCAAGGTAACCAACAAGTGCTACGTGGTAAGTCTGGATAGAGTCGGATGCGACAACAACGAAGACGCCCGCTATCACAAACAGCATATACACCACAGCAAACCACGAGTATGGTGGGAAAGGATCTTTGGGATTTGCTTGCACTTGAGCGATGATGCTGCTGATGAAAGATATGACCCATGCGAGCTATAAAATGAATCCTAAATTAGCCAAAAATCCAGCAGATAGGATATGAATTAACACGATTGTGTCTTGGACCTACCCCTGCAATAGAAACGGTGGCGAGGGCGAAGGGGTCGCCGATTATGTTGCCCATATTGATGCCTTTACGGCTATAACTCGCCCGGGATTGTTCCATTTTCCGCAATGATGGAGAGTGAAGAGATCCGTACGAGGGCATAAGGAAGAGCAGAGACTTGACGTCTAAGAGGTGCAATTAAGAATTGAGACGCGGCGAACTAAAGCCGTGGCAACTCTGAAGTAGTGAAACCAGAGGGGTCGGTTTGTTGACCTCCCCGTTTTAGAAATGTGGCTGTGGCCGTGAAGGTTTATGATTCGCCGGAGGGCCACCTAGATGCTTCGGGGTTTAAGGTGTAGCAGCAGTAGCAGCGTCGGGGCTGGCGGGGCATCGGCCTTTGTAAGATGACTTATTACAGCTGCAGCAAGAAGATGCGAATAGGCTGGGGATCTTCAATCGATGCTTTTTTTGTATATAAAAAAGGAGTGACTGGAGTCGGAAGACAACGAATAGTGGCTGTGGTTTAGCGGTTTAGCGGTTTAGCGGTTGACTGTTGTCGAACGATGCGTCGCGGCGTCTCGGGAGCTTCGTGAATCCGGGAGAATGGCCGCCTTTCTGCTTGTGGTTACGCAAGCGCCTCCACGTGGTGGATTAAATTATTGGTTTGACACGAGTATTTGGGTATCTTTCCAACAAACTGATGAACCAAAACTCTTCAGGAAAAATTAAGAAGTGAAGACAATTGAGTGGTGCGGTCGTAAAGCTGATATATCGGACGGAGGAGGGGTGGAGAAAGCCTATATGTATATAGGGAGGATTGAGGCTGTTGAATTCCTAGTCAATCTCCTGAGGGAAGCGGGCTGGCTGTCGAACTGGATTCTGTCCTGTTGATGAGGGGACCGAAAAGACAAGAATTGAATTGAATAAATTAAGATCCCGGATGTGGGAGATCGGGGTCGAGAGAGCTGGATGGCTGGATGGTAGGTAATCGTTGTGGCCTTGTTTTCCCCCCTTCTCTTTTCTTCTGCCTCTTTATGTTCCCCTTCGTCTCTTTCTCCTTACTCCTTACTCCTTTTCCTCGCAGTTCCTGACGGCGCAAAAACCTACTGGACAACAACGGGGCCAATGTGTACGTCGTGAGAAGCGAAGTTGGGTCGTTCCACGGTTGCAAAGCCTAGGCTGAAAATCGAATAAAAGGATTGACAGAAATAGGCTCGTCTTCGCGATAGACGGATGTGACGGGGATGGGGGAGGGAATGATAAAGAAGGGATAGGCGAGTGTGTGCGAAGGGGAATGAATGGGGTGGGAAGGGATGGGAAAGGTTAAAGGAATGGGGTGGAAGGGGGATGGTGTGGATGGTGTGGATGGTGTGGACGATGGCAGGCAGGCAGGCCTGGCAGGTATGCTAGTACTTGGTATGTACATTGTACCGCGTAGCCAAGCATGGGTGATGGGTGGCCCTAGCAAGCCCACCTAGCAGGAGCAGAATCCAAGTTCCAGGCGGTCTCGATACCTACAAATCAAGAAGGTGGGAGGTAGCGATGCAATCAAACGGTACGCGTGTTCATACGAATGTTTAGCTGTGTTGCACATACAAAATCCGATTGGAACAGATGTACATGAATTAGAAATCTGCTCGTGTATTGTACATACGTACGTACTCCGTACATGCCTCCAGATATGTAGAAGAAATAATGCAATAGCACCACCGATTGGCCAGCCCGAGCTCTAGCACATTTCCTACTGCTGCAACACGTATGAAGACGATATCCCCCTTGCACTTACTGCGTATTAACCACCTCACCTAGACCCTCAGGTAGCCCTTGGACATTTTCCTATTAGGTCCTTGCCTTCCGAGCTTCTCGACTGGGGGGGTTTGGGAGGGGGACTTTTAACAAGCTGGACAGCGATCACCGACGATTGGCTTTCAGCCGCTTATTGCACAGCGAATACCTATTTATTACCAAGATGGCATTCCGCATCGTGTTTGTAATTGCTCCAGCTTCGCTTAACTATTGACTAATACTTAGACCTTCGGGTTTTTCGTGTACTATTACCTCGTATGCACGTATAAAGTGCAAACATCACTCTCACCCGCTTTTGTTCTCGCAGCCAAGCGCTAAGGCAGGAACATCACCGGTGCTCACAAAGATGACAGATGAAATTCCAGCAACAGGTGGCGGTAATGGCGTGGACTCGGAGCGGTCCAGTTAGCGATTGGGTGGGCATGGGGTGATCTGTGATATGGAGAAGATGGAGTCTCATGCAGGCGTGTAGTGTTTGAGATGTGCCTGGGATTCGTGAGCTTGGCCGGCCAAAGTGCCAAAGAAAAAAAAGAAAAAAGGGGAGAACGTCTTCGCACAGCATGGTCTCGGCACCCATTGCCGCTAGCTGATAGGCTGGAATTTCCAGAACGAGTAGGACAGAAGTCTGGCAAAATACTCGTCCGTCTCTCTTCATTCGTCCCCCAGCTTTACCATCCAGCATCCAGACACCCTTTTCTTCCTATTCTTTGGGCCGCCTCCTCCAGGACCCGGCCGCACCACTACCGTCCTGCTGCTGTCTTGCCGTCCAGGTAGGCAATTGTTGCACAGTCGCGTGCATGCGTCAGAGGTCAAATCGGTAGACGGAATAAGCTTCATGTCTGTGCTGCTGTAGTTATGAATTGTGCAGTTGTGTCAATGAATCGAGTGTCAGAGCACGGAGTACCTACAGTCTGACGATCGGACAGATGCAGGGGCTAAGTCGGTTGAAGTTTCACACAACTGCCAATTCTCAAGTCTTACAGGGCGACTGGTAAGGGAGGGTTGCCATATAGGTAATGTACGGATTATACTAGCAGCTGTTAGCCATTCTTTGCGGATGCCGTCTCTTGGGTCACGCAAGACTACGACGTATTCTCATTCACACGCGGCGGCGCTCGTCTGAACTCCACCATCCTTTACGGAGCTCATGTATTTCATCTGCCAGTGGCACGTTTCAAAAACCCAGGCAAGCCAGGATTCCTCATGGATCAAACGACCCAACACGTTGATGAGTTGAAGGAAACATCGAGAAATGGTGATGTCTGTGACGAGAGGAGGCTTGAAACTTCACCTGAGGTCATAATCTGTAATCTTGGAAACAAAAAAAATATCCACGAAACCTCGATCGAGTCGATCGGTCAGCCAACCGACCTCCAGAGCTCAATTTGTTTCAATCTTCAGTCCCATATTATCCGGGACAGGTTATGTTTGGCGAAGAATGACTGCATCAAGGCCTTGGGGTTACGTAAATGCATCCACAATGTCAAGCTTCCAATTTCGAGAGAATCGATGAGAGAAGCTGTCAACTTCCACATCGAAGCCGAAAGGACGAGTCTGCCAAGCTTCTACTCTCGATTGTTCACTGTCCCTTGTACTATAATCCATCAACTATCTAGTATAATCTTATATCTTTCTAGAGATTCTAATGTTCACCTCGAGTTAGTTCTCCGAGCTAGAAGATCTAGATTTGCTCTCGCCTGCCATTGACTATTTCGGGATGCCAAGCCAAGGCCCAACCGTTCGTCGGGAATGAGTTCTTTGCAACCTCGCCTGCTCGCAGCCTGCATTCATTCATGTCAGCCAGCACGGACCTCCAACGGGCTCAGCCATACACACTGCAACTATAATACATATAAGACGATGAGACGTCCAATCTATGCTCGTGGCATTTATTAATTGCCTTCTTTCATGCAAAGCAGCAGCAATCACACAGTTCCAACAGCTTCAGCTCAACACAGACCGCTTTCAATGTTGCTTCCGACTATCCGCGTCTCTCAATTCTAAGCGAAGTCAGCCACGGCCGCGGCTCAGCTACCAATACTCCGCATTCTCGTATGTACATATAAAAGCGCTCGTACTGCGTAGTAATCTAGCTTCAATACGGGGTATACCTATCTATCTATCTCTTTTGGTCTACGTACATATATACACATATATAGCGTCCTTCTCTTCCCATCAAGGACACCGAAAATCAACTTCGAGATTCCAACCTCGGAAAACTCGGGATTTTTCCTTTTTTTTTTTTTTTTTTTTTTTTTTTTATAATTAAACATTCCTCTAAAAAGCCGTGCCTGCATTAGTTTACGGTCCGGCTGTATCAACCTGGATAACCCGCTGGTGCAGGAGCGTTTTGTCTCTGCTTCGAAACAGCTCTGGCGGAATCGGTCGATGCACTAGTAATGAAAAGTAATTAGCCACATGTGGCTTTGAGATTTGCATTGTACCTACACGCATATATCTGTATGTACGGTCTGGACCCAGATCACCGGACCGGACCATATCTCGGTGAAACACGTCGTGGGCTTGATATTCAAGCGCATGACCAATTCATCCAATCTGCAAGTATCGGAAAATAAATACCGAGTGTGCCCAATATGGGCGGCATTAATCCGTGGTTAGGTTAGGTAGGTATTTGGCTGGTTCACTAATTCCAGCCAGATTGGATAGATTAGATCGTAAATTAGCGTTATGCTTATATGACTGTTGGAGATCTCCGTAGCTTCGCTTAACTGCCCCGTATGTATGTCTATCTATATGAGCAGGTAATTATCATATGGGAACTTCAGAATGCCGAAGAGGCCTGAGAGCCTAGGTGGCGGAAGAGCTTTTGTTTTACGGAAAAGGGGACTCTTCATCTAATCCATTGAAGTAGAACTTTGGTATTGTCTTATAGCTATTTTATCCATTACAAGTATTCTATCTACCTCACGGGAGGCTTTCTTGAAGCACTGTCTTATATTTCCATTTAGATTGAGTCATTGGAAGGTGTGAGCACCAGTAAGAATTGGCAAGGCCTGAAGGCAACGACTTGCTGTTGTCCCTTTGGATTTAGGATATATAACATCTCTCGACCATAGTCCATTCATAAGTCTCTAAAGAGCCTTGAATAAATAATCATAGTCGATGGTAACCTGCTAGTCTCTTTCGTAGTATCATGTAGCCTCATCATCGGCACGATGAAATTCAGCCATAGTTTAGCCGTAGTTTTCCCTCCTGATCTTTACCTCCCCGGTTGATCTCCATCATCTGACTTCTCGATACGTGAGGCGAGTCTGGTTACCCGGCTTGAATATCCCCGTGACTAGTCGAGTCTGTGCTGTAGGTCAGGCTGAATTCTCGAGGCTCATGCGCAATATTTGAGGGATATTTCTCGGCCTCCCACTGAACGGGTTCCCCGAGACGGGAACGCACGACCGATGGCAGAGAATAATCGCGGCACATGAAGCTCAGTGCCGTGCCGTGCCGTGCCGTATCAACCACCCCTAGGCTTCTAATCCGATCAACTCATCTCCCCACCTCAAACCTCATCCCTAGCCTTCTCAACCCTCCTAACCGCCCGTTCCGCCCTCTCGACCCTCCCCTCCACGCCCGCGACGAAGCCCGAATACCCCAGGACCTCGCGCTCGTACCACGCACGCACGACGGCCTCGCTGCGCGCGCGCAGCTCCGCGATCTCGGCCGCCTGCGCCAGCTGCGTGGCCTCGATCCCCTTCATGCGCGGCCCTAGCGCGACGAGGGCCGCCGTCTGCTCCGGGTCCGGCACCGGCGTGTCGGCGATCGCAGTCAGCGCGGACGCCGTGGCGGGATACGAGGAGGCGGCGGCGAGCACGATGGCGCGCAGGGCGTCGGAGGCTAGCTCGGTGGGGGGCGAGGAGGGGGGAGGGGGGCGGAAGAGCGAGGGTTGCGATTTATCTGGGTGGTGTTAGCTGGGGTTCGTTCTATCTGGCGAAGTATGGCATATGAAGGGGGTGTCCGTGGGTGTAGTATGTGTATCGGAATGGAACGTACATATTCTCAGAAGCTCGGCGTAGACGCGCACTCGTTGTAGAAGTATCCCGAAGCGGTGCTCGAGCTCGTGCATGCTCCTCGTTGCTGAGACTTTCGGTGGTTGGGCCGAATGGCCGTATAGTAATTGTTCGATGCGTAAGAGTCGGGCTTCGAGGAGAGATATCGTGGACAAGGTCGTGTTGTCTAGTGTAGATTCCATCGTGTCCATCGTGTCCATCGTGTCTTCCTAGCCACTTGATAGGGAGGATTATCAGTGGACGGGCGTTGGCGGTAAGACGACTTGCAAGCACGTTCAGTCAAACAGTCGGGGACAAGCTCGATTAGTCAAGTTAGAACTGATTAGATACCGTAGGTAAAGTTTCCCGCCGCAATTGAGTTTACGTAAGGTAGCTCTGAAGGTGTGCAGTGCCAGGTGAAGATGGCAGGCAGCATGAACGATAAGGCTGATCAGGGTTGGAGTTCCCCAGCTTTTGGAAGCTTTCAGGGGCCGGCAACCTGGGCCGGCAACCTGGGCCGGCAGCTGTCAGGCTAGCAGGGATAATATTGTGATATGATTGGTTGGTTGGACAGGCAGTGGGCTGCCTGCTTGGCGCTAATCTCTCGGCTAATCTCTCGGGTTGGACCTACTTTACAGCAGTCGTTGGGTGGCTTCCATCATGTCAGCTGAACGCAATTCTGTCGTCAACCAGTCTTAAGACGCTGCTCCATTGACAACTCTTATCTCAAGTTTATCGTCAGACGAACATCGACTTGGTAGCACAGCAGCACAACAGCACAACAGCTATTTACCCCCCCTCGCGCTGCTACGAGCTGTCAAATGGGATCCAATTAGAACTACCGAGGCGGTCAACCGACAGCTGTACGCGTGCACAAGGTGGCGAAGGCGACGGCGGCAGTCATCCCGAGAACCCAGCTTGTCTGACAACCACGAGATAACCCCAGGCTGAGCTTGCACATTCTGGGTTGCAGCTGTTTGCTGCTGTGGACGAACGTTGTTAAACAGGGCAGAGCTCCCTAGGCTATGCCGAATTACTCGACTATCTCTGCTGCTGAGGGTTCCGCCTCCACTGGCGAAATGGCAAGGTGTGTAGCATCACCATGAAGACGTTGTTGAGAAGAAACATGAGATGCTGATTCCGATGTCCTACTATAGGAATAGACGGGCCCGTGGGCAGAAAGATGGCACAGGAGGAGGCCAGGCTTCGATGATCAGTAGTGTCATCAACCTACTCAATACTAGTATGTCATCCCTTGTCGTTCTACTAGAAGCACGTAGAGATTTTCCAAGTTAACACGAACAACTCTCTAGTTGTCGGCGCAGGCACCTTAGCGATGCCATCGGCTGTTTCACACTTTGGCATGGTCATCGGAATCATCGTTATCCTTTGGTCGGGCTTCACCTCTGCCTTTGGCCTTTATCTTCAGTCCCGATGCGCACGATATATCGACCGCGGTTCCTCGTCCTTCTTCGCCCTCTCGCAAATGACATATCCAAACGCTGCCGTTATATTCGATGCCGCTATAGCCGTCAAGTGTTTCGGAGTCGGTGTGTCATATATGATAATTATCGGGGATTTGATGCCAGGTGTGGTGGAAGGCTTCGATGCCAGGGCTGCGGACGTGCCCTTCCTGATGGACAGAAACTTCTGGATTACGGTGTTTATGCTCGTCATCATACCGCTGAGCTTTTTACGGCGGCTGGATTCCTTAAAGTACACGAGCATTGTGGCTCTTGTTGCCATTGGGTACCTAATAGTGCTGGTTGTCTACCATTTCGCGGCAGGTCCCCTTGCACCAAGAGATAATGTCCGCCTTGTCACTTGGGGCGGGCCGGTGGAAGCACTCGCTAGTTTGCCCGTGGTGATATTTGCATACACTTGCCACCAGAACATGTTTTCAATTCTTAACGAGATCCAAAACAATTCCCCAGCAAGGTAATTTCTTCAGCCAATTCCATCCGTGTAGGATCCTGTACTGACATTAGACCTAGTATCATGGGAGTCATATCCTCTTCCATAGGTTCTGCTGCTGGGATCTATGTTTTAGTCGCCATAACCGGCTACTTGACTTTTGGCAATGATGTTACGGGAAACATTGTTTCTATGTGTAAATATTGACCAATCCTTTTTTATGAAACAAAACTAACATTTCTAATCTAGATGCTCCGTCAATTGCTTCGACGATCGCAAAAGCTGCCATCGTCATCCTTGTTACCTTCTCTATTCCACTACAGGTACATCCATGCCGAGCATCTGTGGACGCGGTACTCAAATGGCGACCAAGGACTGCAGCTACCCAGCAAAGGACGAGTTCCCCAGGAGGCCGTCCTCTTCTACAGTCTACTCAAGCGCGGTCTGATCATGGGCCTGGCGCGCCCCTATCAGAAATGCGATTTGCACTTCTAACCACCGTCATTCTCATACTAGCTTACATCGTGGCTCTCACAGTAGTGTCTCTAGAACGCGTGTTGGCTTACGTGGGCTCTACAGGAAGCACCAGCATCAGCTTCATTCTTCCGGGTCTATTCTACTACAAGATAGCCGACCCGGATTCCATTCACCAACAACGTCTGTCCAAGGAAGACGACGATATGTCACCATCTGCCTCGGAAGTCGAAGACGCAGACGAGGGCCTCCTTGGGGCCAGTGTGGGGAGTGTCCAGAGTGCTCGCAGTGGCTCCAGTGCTAGAGCCACGGGCACGAATTCCCCGTGGCGATGGCGGAGAAAGTTCAGGTGGGACTTGGAGCATATGAGCCCCCTGCTTCTGAGGCGAGCAGCTCTGGCTTTGGCTATATACGGTATCTGCGTGATGGCGGTTTGTTTGGCGATGAACATGGTCGGCGCCGTGGCGCATTAAAGAGCCCCGGGCGTGAGTAATGGTCTGAGGAAACGAGATTGTAGCTGAACCCAGCTTGAAGGTTGAGCATTTGGCATGATTATCTACGGCCCGTTCACTTATTTCCTATGCATCGAAAGGCGTTTGGAGCGATGTTTCATTTGTTTGTTATTTACTCATCATTAGCATGGCTTGGTTTTCTCATATGGCGCAGGGCAGGCGGCGGCGCTATGTTTCTGGTCATCTCAATCCATTTATAGCATTCTCAATTCAATATAACGGGAACTCATACCTACATACATATATCGAAGCAGCAACTTATTTAGATACCGTGTTCCGGGCAGTAGGTAGGTATTCATGCACGCTCACCATCGATCTCCCTCAACAACTCCACGAAATCCTCATCCCCGCCCTCCGCCAACCTCTCGAACTCGGCCCGGTTCTGGACCAGCCATGCGGCCTCCTCGCCTACCCGCGGCCGCGCAACGCCGCATTCGACAGCCGTCAGGAGCGCGGGCACAACCCAGACGGTCCGGAGATCCCTCTCCCTATCCTCCTCCCTCACCACACCTACCCCTTTCTCATTCCCTTTCCCTCCCCCTTCCCCTTCCCCTTCCCCTTCCCCTTCCCCCTTTTCTCCCCCCATTCCCTCTCCCACAGCGATCCCCAACACCTCCCGCCACGCCCTAATCAGATCCCGACAATGGTCATCGTAGTCCTCCTTGCTGCGCTGATCGCTGGCCCGCGTGCGCAGGACCACGCGGTTGTAGACGGCGAGGCGGCCGCCGCGGTACACGGGCTGCGCGGAGGCGTCCGTGAAGCGCACGTTGAGGAAGACGCGGGGCGTGCGGAAGCGCCGGGAGTGTAGGTCCGTGAAGGCGGTTGCTAGGCGTTGTTGCTGCGGGGGCGAGAGGGTGGTTGTGTGTTCTATGTCGTAGAGGGGCATTTTTGCATAAAAGAGAGTTGGGCAGTGGAGGAGGTTGTTGGTTGATGTATCAAGGGAAGAATCAAGCGGGCTTTGGTTGGATACCTAGGTTGAGTCTATTTTGTTTATTGTTGTACTTCATGTGGCTTTATAGGTAAATAGTCTCATGTCTCCTTGATATACCTCGGTAGATACTCCGCTGTCGGGCAGCGTGATGTCAATAGAAAGGCGTTTGATCGATATACTCTATAGTGATGCTACTGTATCATATTATTTCAACTTACATGATGAAACTAGAGTATTAGCATAAAGTTTTCTTTTCATTAAACGAACAGTTTACTTTCATCAATTATAATTATTCATATCAATTATCTGCATCTTTATATATATGAAATATGTGTACGGACTGTAGGAGTTATGGCTATTTATAAGTACGGACCTTATACATCTATACATTTCTATCAACTTTATGCCATCACATTAAGATTTGGCGGGGTTGATCAGCAAAATGCCGGCAAGGCGGGATGTTGCCCCACCATGGATTAAAAAAAGTTGGACTGATTATCAAGCAGCACTCATCATCTTCGACGAGTATCTAACCTTCAACAAGTAATTTTCAGAGTCTAATATAAACCTGATCTGTCTCGGTCATAAATACTGCATCTACTACTACACAGCCATTCATTCCACTATCCGACACCCACCTAAACACATCTAACCCCCCACCAGCGACAGGCCAAAATGTCTGCCCCTCACCAGGACCACCCAGACGACATAGACGATGCGCCCGAGATGCTGGACGTCGAAGATGCGCTTGAGGAAGTCGCCGACGCCCAGGGCGACATCGCGATGGACTCGGACGACGACGACGAGCCTGTAGAGATCAACCTGCACAACGACAGCATAGCCTACTTCGACGCGCACAAGGACTCCGTCTTCGCCATCGCGCAACACCCCACACAACCCTCGCTGATCGCGACGGGCGGCAGCGAGGGCGACGGCGACGACGCCCCCGGGCGCGGCTACATCTTCGACACGAGCCCCGTGGTCGGCCGGCCCGTGCTCCCCGCGAGCTACAACGCCGACCCGGGCGCCGCGTCACAATCGCAGAAGAGCACGGAGCTGCGGCCGCTATTCACGATCGAGGGGCACAGCGACTCGATCAACACGCTCGCCTTCACGCTGCCGGCCGGCGAGTTCCTCGTCTCGGGCGGCCTGGACGGCCGACTGCGGACGTACCAGCTGACCTTCGACGCGCGCAACAAACCCTCGTTCTCCTTCCTCGCCGAGTCGCAGGAGGTGCCCGAGGTGAACTGGCTCGCGCCGTGCCCGTCGGCGACCTACCCCAACACGATTGCGCTCGGCGCCTCCGACGGCTCCGTCTGGGTGTACACGATCGACGCGGGCGGGGACCCCGCGAGCCCGCTGCAGATCGTGCAGAGCTACTTCCTGCACACGGCGGCGTGCACGGCCGGCGCCTGGTCGCCCGACGGCACGCTGCTAGCTACCGTGTCGGAGGACAGCTCGCTGTACGTGTGGGACGTATGGGGCGAGGGGTCCGCCAAGGGCCTAACCAACGAGAGCGGGCAGACGGTCGTCGCGCTCACGAGCGAAGACCAGCGCTTCGCCATCGACGGCGGCCTGTACGCCGTGGCCATCGACCCTAAATCCTCCTACGTCGCGGTCGGCGGCGCCGGCGGCGCGATCAAGATCGTCGGGCTGCCCCGCCTGGGCGTCGACGGCAACCCCGTGTCCAGCAAGCAGAGCAAGGCAAAGGCGAAGGGGGCCGACGCGGGGGGCAGCCAGGGCGGCGCGATCCTCGCCGACCTGCACACGCAGGCCGACGGCATCGAGACGCTGAGCTTCGCGCCGGCGCCGCGCACGCTGCTCGCCGCCGGCAGCGTCGACGGCAGCATCGCCGTGTACGACACCGCGCGGCGGTTCGCCGTGCGCCGCCACCTGCGCGACGCGCACGACGAGTTTAGTGTTGTCAAGGTCGAGTTCGTGCGCGGGGGCGTCGGAGACGGCTGGACGCTGACGAGCTGCGGCATGGACGGCGTCGTCCGCCGCTGGGACCTCCGCGGCGGCGCCGAGAGTAGTAGTAGTCTGGTCAAGGAGTGGCGGGGCCATCGGGGCGATGGCGAGGGAGGGGGGGTGCTGGGGTTCGTGCAGGGGGATACGGGAGAGCGGATCGTGACCGCGGGGGATGATGGGGTTGTGTTGGTGTTTGAGGCTTGAGGATGGATGTTCTTGCATGTTTGAGTGCGGATCGATTACGAGGGGTTGTTGGTCATACTAGATGAGCTGTATAGCCATTTAACCTGCAACCGACGGCCATACGTGGCTAGCTACGTTGGTTGCCGGCAGGTAAAAAGCAACGTGATTATGAAGTAATGAACCAAATACGCTTCCAGACCATTGTGTTGAGGCCACGCATTGCAGATGGTTCGTTCGAATGGGCATGACATGGCATAGAACTCCATAATCTAGTACACGCCGGATTTGATGTATCCCTAATAGCTAATTTACCCCTGGCCCTTCCGGACCCAGACCGTCCTGCAGCATCGCATTCGCGCTCCGTATCCCGAGGCGTCCGGACAAGGCCCACCACTGGTTGCTCGGCCGGTGCGGAGTTATATTTACACGATGCTCTACCGCTATACGGGGTAATCGGGGCGAAGGTCTCATGGCCGATAGGCCATTGTCAAAATACCAAATCTAAATCAGTACTCAATGATAACAGTTCAACAATTCGAAACTAATACCCAGAAATTCAATGCGACATCACCTCTTGTTTTGTGATTTTTCTTCAATCCGGAAATGCCTTCAAGGTCCGTTCGGCGGCTTTCCATGTTGTCTCCGTCATCTTTACCGACAATACAATCATTCTTTATCCGTTGCCTGCCTAACAAGCAGGCCTCGTTCACTCGACCAAAGACCGGCACAATCATTCGCAGAATTTCATCCAAGGTCAGGGGGGGAGAAGAAGTAGTGGAAAACGAGGTCCCCAGACCGCTGTATGCGCCTATGGAACTTGAAGATGTGGAGCCACTCGAGCACTATTGCCCAGGTGGCTACCATCCGATCCTCGTTGGCCAGCGCCTCAACGATCGATATCGAATCGTACACAAATTGGGATATGGTTCGTATTCCACTACATGGCTTTCTTGGGACGAGAAATCCTCCACATACGTCGCCATCAAGATCGGAGTGGCAGAAGCGGAGTATCAAAATGAAAGTCACATTTTGAGACTTCTCGTGGGTACTGATTCAGATACAAACACCTGCCCAGGTAAAGCTTTTATACCAAAACTCCTAGACGACTTCAATGTCCAAGGCCCCAATGGAACTCACCGGTGTCTTGTCACTACGCCGGCACGGATGAGCATATCTGATGCGCGGGAAGCCTCTTATAAACGATTGTTTAAACCCGCAGTAGCAAGAGCAATTGCTGCTCAGCTTGTCCAGGCTGTCGCTTTTCTACACTCACGGGGCGTCGTCCACTCAGGTTTGTACTCCGGCTCAGAAACCTATGTAAATCTATGCAAGTGGCTCACTATATTGCTAGACCTTCATGAAGGCAACATCTTATTAGGCATTCCAAAGTCGCTCGATAGTTTGCCACCCGACAAGCTCTATGAAAAGTATAGCTATCCCGAGCTGGAGAAAATCGAGAGGCTAGACGGACAGCCTTTAGATGTAGGCGTTCCGACGCATGTTGTCGTTCCCATCTGGCTTGGATCGGCTTGTGAAGATGTCAGTCTCGATGAATCAGGCATCTTCCTCACCGATTTTGGAGAGTCATTCCTATCTTCTACCACTGTGCGATACCACTCGCACACACCCCTCATATTGCGTGCTCCAGAACAATTATTCGCGCCGTTAGAACCGCTTTCTTTGCCCACAGACATCTGGGCACTCGCCTGCGCATTATTCGCTGTTCTCGGTCAACGGCCACTCTTCGAGTCGTGGTTTCCCACGAGCGATCGGGTCATTGAAGAACATGCCGACGCCTTGGGTCGACTCCCTATGAATTGGTGGACAAATTGGCCAAGCCGCAACGACTACTTCAAGGAGGAAAGCCTCGAACGAGTCGATGGTGAAGTACGCCGGCACTTGGAGGAGCGTGTAGAATATGCGATCTATGAGCCACGAAGAAAGTATGGCACGGTGGACGCACAGGAGCCAGAGAAGATTGCTCTAACTGCCCTTCTCAAATCTATGCTTACATTCAGACCGGAGGATAGACCTACTGCTCGACAAGTTGCGGAGTCAGATTGGATGGTGAAGTGGGCGTTACCAGAACTTTATAAAGTGAGGAGGATGCCCGCTGCTGAAGCTATATGGTAGGGGCTCTGCCCCCAAGAACTCTAGTGATGATACTTCCCTATAATAACTACTATAATACTCATCACTTGCGTTTGTTTTATGATCTATCGTATATAATTATTCAGAGTAAGCAAAGTAATGTTTGAAAGTTGCTTAGTTAATACTAAAAGCTATTCTGACCTAGAATATAACATATTTACTTGCTTAGCTACTGACTTAATGACTCGAAAGTTTCGGGACTCGTTATAGGATGATTTATAGACATGCGACCATGCAAGGTTTTCTCTTATAAGGCCTTTATCTGCGATAGTTCGCTATTAGGTACATGAATTACACCTTAAGGCATTAAATATCTACTTAAATGCATGAATACATAAACAAGTGAATGCCTGAACAAGTGAATGCCTGAACAAGTGAATGCCTAAACAAGAGGTCGACCATACGTAGGCCCGTACCACCACTCAGCCCTATAGGGCGTATCTTAACATAAAGAAGTGAGTGAATATGCAAACATATGAACAATTGAATATATAAACACGCGAAGCCCCGCGCACACATACAACAAAATCTTTCGCACACATACATACAAAATTCCCTCGACTTCTCCAGTTTGGATTTTCCCTCAACTTCTTCAGTTCGGATTTCCTCCTCATACGACGAGATATCTTCGTCTCAAATACCTTGCATGATGGCAAACTTGAACGATAATAGTTCTTCCTCTATCCTTCGCCTTCCGGCAGAGATGAAGATAGAAGTCATGAAATCGCTTCCATCTATTAGGGACCTGCGAGCACTGTTGACCACCTGCGGCGAACTGTACGAAACTTTCAAAGGTGCAGAGGGTGTTATTGTGTATCAGGTACTTCACAATGAGATCGGTCCTGAGGTACCAATTGCGGTCGCGGATTATGCTGCTTCGAGGGGAATGACCTTCGAGAGCTGGGACGATCATTCCAAGCAAGTTACAGCCTTTTGCAATCTGTACTTATCCAAGCAAGGCACCGAGCTACTTCTGCCGAAACCCTCCTTCTCTCTCGATATGGCACGGTACATCTTAGAGTTCAGACAAGATATCGATTGGCTTGTAGAAGCAATTGCACTACAGACTATGAAAGACATGAACTCACAAGCAGCCCCTACGGCGACCGAAAAAATCCGTATTCGGAAGAGTTTTTACATTCTAGACATGGTTACCTGGTTGTGTCCTCGAAGTCCAGTAACCCAAAAACAACATCGCAGTCCAGATATATCACAGCATGATCAGTACGTACCTCAGCGTTCCCAATTTCCTAATTGGGAGTCACATCTGTCAATTAAAGACGACCCAGGGCCCTCAATCCTTTCCATTAAAGACAGTTTCTAACTCCGGATTCCCACAGTACCTTTAGCAAGTTTTGGTCATACTTTGCTCCATGGGAAAGTATGCAAGTGTATTGTCTATGGAGGATCCTGGCATGTAAGATGATTCCGAGTAAGTGAATTTATATGTTATAACATCTATATGCGTCATAAACATATACTTATGGCAATATATAGGACAGTATTCGATGAGCTTATTGCGGGTGGATCCTTTCGGCTCCGGAAAGGCTATTACGCACCTCGGTCTCAGATATGTTGCTCAGTTACTCAGAGCTAAACAGTTTTCTGACCTAGAATATCATATCATCGTTCGCTTAGACGAAGACCCAACGACTGGAAATATCCGAGACTTGCTATGCGATGCGATGTATCTCTGGTTCAAGCCGGTGCTCCCGGATAACAATATTGATCATCAAGAGTTTGAGGCTAGATGGCCTGACATGCGTCACTATGTGAGTAACATCTGGATTAATCTGCTACCCCTTCTGCCTGTTATAGGACAGAATCCCCAAACGAGATAGATTCGAGAACTGGGGGCTTCCAAAACATGTTTTAGAAATTTGACAATCTATGGAAAGAAAGTACTGACTTTAGATTCTACAGAAAGTAAACATTGACATCCAAACCCTGAAGCGATACAACGCAGACCTCGATACTGGACCAAGAGACACCTGGTTATGGACATTGGAATCTTGGGCATTCATGCTCAGAGATTCTGGAGGATTGTTTGCCGAGGGAGTACGGTGGAAAGATGGAGAAAGGGGCATCGACTTTGGCGTGTTGTGGTAGGATCGCGAGCGTGTAGTCGACTCCTCAGCAGGTTCATTGCCAGACATAGAGGAGATGTGTGCGGAATTGGAAGGTACCAATACCTACCTGTCCCCGAGTTACTATCGCGCCTTTGTTGATTTCAGTCAAACCAGCACAATGCTTAGATTCAGAGGTACTGATTCTGCTGGCGCAGCAACTTCGAGTCCTGGGCGCTTGATTATAGAATTTGTATAACCAGAAATCAGTCAACCTAGATATTTAATATAGGCTAGCAACATTACCTAATTTATTGACATATAGTGAATGTTAAAAAATAACTCTGTTAGTTATTCAACACAAATCTGTACCACCGAAAATATCACATTATAAAAGGAATCAGTTATTGAGTTGACATGCATTCTGTCACAAGATGAACATATGAGGTAGCAAAACAGCACAGTTGTTGCAAAAAGAACTGACTAAAATGTTGTTCATTAATATACATAAACCTAACAAAGAATCGTAGCACATACTTTAATAATACCGGTAACCCTTTATAATTTTGCTATCACAGTGATTGCATTTTAAATGCTACTGTGATTACAGCCGACTGTCGACTTCAATCAATTGTTTCGTTATCTAAGTAATCTCCAACTAGTTGTCCACAGGATCACACTTAATAATGTGCTCTTGGGACTGTTGCTTTCCTGAGCTCTAGAAGTAAAGGGGGTTTGAAACAGGTTATTCTATCGTCATAATTGTCATTTTGGTCATATATTACTAGGTTACTCCACTTCATGCAGCATCAGCTGATAGGAAACAAGACGATGAAGTTGTAGAGGCGATGTTTTAAGTAAATTACCACGGGTCCTGGCACAGACTATGTATATCCTCCGGATAGTGCGGTCAACCATATTGCTATGTTTTATTTGCGTATCGGTATATGGTCCAATATTTCGATGTGCGACATATAACGTGAAAGTAGGATTGGCCGCCTCCAGAGTGGTCCGTGCCAGTCCCCGTGGGAATTCCAATACTTAATAAATGCGGTAAGTCGGAAAGAGTTCCACTTTTAGCGGCTGGAGCAGATGAATGATAGCGCGAATGCCCCGACTACCTGGACATATAAAGTTCCTTTGGGCCCACTAAATGCGGCATGCCTGTTTCCCTCGATGAACAACAACATTAAGTTCTCGTGGTAGCCAATAGACCCTCGTTCAAAATTGTCGAGACTAACAGCATCGATCCAGGCCACAAAATGATGACTATGCTGACTTTGCCTGTGCTCGCTATGATGCGCTTCACACATTGAATGGTTGTTTCCTAGTTGTCGTCGCTTTACAACACTATAAAACTGAGAAGTGATGTGAATTAAATATCCATAGTGGGTTTGAGAATAATACTACAAATCGAGAATACCGAACTATGGCTCAGGAAGAATGGTCCCTGCCCATTCACCCATGAACAATCTTGAATGTCATTGTGCTCTCTTTGTTGACTTCATCAATGCTTTCAATGTAGTACTGACAGCTACCTGACTGCCCTGTGCTGATCCATATATGACTAGATCTTCTTACGGTTCCCTCGAGAACCTAGTCATCATGAATACTTGGTGTGACTTGATCCTTTAGAGTGAATGTGTGTAGACCTTATAAGAAGTATTACTGGAAGAAAAGAAACTTGTCCAATTTGCAGTCTCTGATCTGATATAGCAACATTTAGCACATGTCACCCAGAATCTCCGCCTCGACTTAAACAAAAGTAACATGCGGTAGACCTGCTTAAATCAGAGCACATGTTGCTTGATTCACTGTTAGGATCCTTTGTTAGGATCATGTATATAGAGGTTGTTCTTCGAACAACCCTTTAGTTAGTTCTTCGTGCAATAACTGTGTTGTTTGCTACCTCATACGTTCGCCTCGTGACATTCACTTTAGAAGAATCCGTGACTACCATAAAGTGATTCACTGCACGCATATTATCTTGACCCACTTGACAGTTTTCTGGAGCTCTGGATCAAAATTCCCGAGTCACATAGTCATTCAATTGTCCACCATAACCTTGGATTTATATTTTGCCTTTTCACCACGTACTGGTGTCTTAATCTCTGTTTTCAAGAAAACCTCCCTAAACCAAACCACCTTCTCGATCTTTACGTTAAGACACTTGATTTCTATTTGTTGTCTTGGTGTTTATACGGATACCCTACGTCCATTTCACCTGTCATGGATGCTGAGCTGTTACGAACTCTCTCAGAGACAGATCCCCGGGATTTGGACTGGGTGAGAACTGGAGAGCCTCCGCTGGATCCTTTCGATGCTCGTAGAAGGATTGACCTAGTTTTCCGGGCAGTTGAGGTAAGAGCTTTCCTTCCAGTTCCTAACTAGCTACAGAACCTTTGACAGATCATACACTCACGCCTGACTCATTTCACCAGAGGCTACTCTCACTCGTTGAGGATTGTGCCACGGATGTCGAACGCGCGCGTCTTCTTGAACAGACCATGAATCTGTTGGCCGTGCTAGAAAATAGCTGTAAAGCCTGCACGCACCCTTCTTTCTCCGAGGTCGAAATCCAAGAGATGCTAAACAGAACCTCATTTTTGGTAATTTCCGTCAACGCCAAAATCGACGAGTGCAATCGCCAGAAGAGCATTAGAGAAGAGCACCCCCTCCCCTCCGAGTGGATTGACAATCCCGCGCATAAGCAGGCCGAATGCGATTGCGGCGATTGCGACGATTGCCTTATTTGCAAATTCCACCATTCTTCCCATTGACGAGAATCACATCGTTGAGGATGCCCTCCCCGATGAGACTCGGGATAAAGAAACAAGCTAAGAACGATCGGGATGGCAATGTCGACGTAGAGGAAGACCTAGGTCATGATACGAATATGATACGTGGAATCACGGCCGCTCGTACCAAGGCTGAACAGAAGGTGAGGGGCAGCATGGCCTCTAACAAAGCGAAGGGAGAGCAAACGAGACACCAGCTACGCGTGCGTGAGGGAGTTAGGAGGCAGATATGGTAGCTATCTAGAGGAGACCTCTATTCACTCTACTTATGAGTCCAATCTCTTTAGGTAGAAGCTTTTCACGACTTCATTGCAAGATTCTAGATTCACCTACACGTACTGTATAGATTGTGAATAAGATGATGATGATTGCAAATACGACTTAATATAAGCAAATTGCTCTTATTGCCTTGAATGTTCGAGAGGCCATATTGTCATAGACACTAGACTTGTAAGCTGTCTTCAATGTTCCCCCGATTTTTTCTATCACATGCAACAAAGACTTGGCCCGGTGGTCTTTGATTTATCACAAGTGCCAGGTTATGATGGCTTCCACGACTCAAACGAAAATACAAGACAGCAGTGGGCATTATATGGTAATACAAATCAGCCACTAGTCTACGGAGTTGTTGGGGGCTAGAAGTCTAAGACAAACGCGGCGCAGCAAATTATTCTAGTTCGCGCACGATCGAGGCCACTAGACTCAGCCCCCTGGCCATCATCAACTTAACCCACCTGACCTAGGTAACACTCTTGATGCACGTTTCGTAAACAATATGGTATGACAAAGACGATAGGCTACGAGAACAACAAATGCAACCCGCATACCGGCAATGAGGCTGGATTATATATTCTCATGATCCATCCGCACTGCCCTCCAATTTAACGTTGTTCTTCCTCGAGAACATACCCTTTCAACTGAGAATATCTTAGGCATTCAGTAGTATCCAAACCTAATTGCTCACTTGAAGGAAACTATTCAATACCTGATTGGCCACAAATAAATTACTGTTTTGTAGAAAGCACCAAAATTGAACGAAATGAGCTTGGTTTTTGGGTCCACGAGTGCTCCTACTTGTCCAGGTATTTATTTCACGACCATGAGAAGGATGTGGACAGCGAAGCGGCCCACGACAGTTCTAATAATACTCCTAGGTCTTCCTTACCAGATATTGGAGGCATCTGCACCACTGCAAAACGTGCTGCAACATGTCGAGACCACTAGTCCCTTCATCGCTAACGTAGCGGCATATACACACGCGTTCACATCTGTACAGGCTGTCAAGACAGCCGCAGACCCAGAATCAGTGGAGCAAGCTTTTGAAAAATTTTCAAGCATATATACGGTAGCAAAAACACCAAACCTCTTCGAGGCAGTAGGAAAGATCATCTCGTTGGGCCTATCCACGATCGGCCTCGATGACATCAAACAATACATAGCCGAACTCGCCAATAACGCCGCCAGTCATTCAAATACCAACCTGAAAGAGCCAGACAACATTATTTACCCCAGAGCACACTCGCAAGACGCGCCGTACAGCTTCCCGGAAGACACTCTCCGTGGCGCGATCCACATCCCCACCACCTTCCGATACGGCGCCGAAGGAGCCCCACAACCAATCATCCTGGTCGGCGGCACCGGAAACCCCGGGTACGTGAGCTTCGCGGGATCCTACATCCCGCTACTACAAGACTCTGCGACAAGCTTCGGCGACCCGGTATGGCTCAACATGCCGGGCCATGCTCTCTTGGACGTGCAGGCGAACGCCGAGTTCGTCGCCTACGCGGTGAACTACATCCACGGGATCAGCCGGGGGCGCCCCGTGGCGGTGGTGGGCTACTCGCAGGGCAACCTGGACGCGCAGTGGGCGTACAAGTACTGGCCGTCGACGCGGGGCTTAGTGTCGGACCACGTGGCGCTCTCGCCGGGGTACCACGGGACCCAGCTCACGGAGATCCTGGGGCTCGTGCCGCAGCCGCCGGCGTGGCTGCAGGCGACGTACGACAGCGCGTTCGTGGCGGCGCTGCGCGCGGGCGGCGGCGACTCGGCGTTCGTGCCCACCACCGTCGTCTACTCGGCCACGGACCAGGTGGTGCAGCCGCAGCGGGGACCGGGCGCGTCATCGCCGCTGGCGGACGCGTGGGGCGTCGGGGTCTCGAATAACCTGATCCAGGACGTCTGTCCGGGGTGGCCAGCGGGCGGGTTCTACACCCATGAGGGTATGCTCGTGAATCCGCTCGCGTATGCGTTGGCCAAGGATGCACTAGCTCATGAGGGACCCGGGAGAGTCGAGCGGTTGGATTTGGAGGCAATCTGTAGGAACTATCTGGCCCCCGGGTTGAGACTGGAGGATTTTTTGGTCACGGAGAATAATGTTGTGTTTGCGGGTGTGGCCACGCTGCTTTATTCTGGAAAGTCACGGTCTGAACCACGAATTAGAGGTGCGTATGACCCTGGAATTATGGCTACTGGATGCCATGTGCTGATGAAGCATAGTTTATGCAGCCTAGTACTTTCTAAGCCGTCGAATCCCTTCAGTTCCCTGATCTATACATGTTGTCAGCCCTGAGGGTGCATGCATCATTCCAGCTCCATCATTCCTGGATTGCCTTCTTTACTTTCAGCCTGGTAGGAAGATGACATAAACTTGCAAATCTTGACCTCAGCGAGGGCTTGAGCTTGGTTTATGAGGAATCAGGGCCCAATTTCTGCTGTATTTCAAGCATCCAGTGATTGCCTTCGGGAAAATAGGGCGCTAAAGACGGCACACCATGGAGTGATGCTTGATGCCAATCGTAAGCCATGCTTCCTAGTGCCTTCTCACTCGACTAGACCACCATTGGAGGCCTTCAGTAATCAGTGATTCTAAGCTTGAGCCTATAAAAATCACCATGTCGCTTAGGTACCACAAATAGTGTGTGAGGGAAAAAGTGCGCGGTTTTATCCAACCACAGTAGTAAGAATCTTGGCCTTCTCTAGCTAGAGCAATCGATGTATCTGTATTGACGTTGTTAAGGCGCAAACAGAGTCTAGCCCATTCCAAGACAACTTCGTAACGATACAGATTATAAGCAAGTAACCTTTGCAGCACCAGTGTTCTGTCTTGTATTTGATCGTAGTGCAGTTGTCGTGCCGCCCGTTTCTGTAGGGCCAAGTCAAATCAAGCCAAGTTACACACCTTATTTGGCTTGAAATAATTATGAATTTGACTCGATTGGTAGTCGTGAGCAGATAGAGGGTACGTGGTTTCATAGGACGTTTTGAATATATTTAAAGACTTTGAATCAGTATTTTAATGTGTGATTTACTTATAACCACGACCATCCTCCTATACATTTTCCGTGCCTCTTAGATAGCTTGATATTCAGCCCTCCATTTTTGCTCACAGTAATCCACTAAATTTCCCCTCAATTTACCCCTGAACCCCTTAAACCCCCATGGACCCTATGAGTATCGCGAATTTCCTGTTATTACACAACTAGCGGGGGCCACGAACGCTGCGGCCGAGACACGCTTATGAGACGTTATTTTGGCAGCATTACAATCAAGGTTTGGAGAGCGTTAACTAGGATTGACGATGAGTCAAAAACAGGTCTCTGGTCGTAGATGGGATTTCCTAAGGCTTACTGATAACAAAGATGGGGATAGAGTGGAGGAGTGTAGTTTACCGAGTACTCAATAAATCATCCAAGCCTATAATATATAGTCACTTCTATAACTCTTGTATCATTATCCCCTGGTTTATGAAATGGTATAATTTATCTAGGAGTATCATTAGTGCCGCCAGCATGAGATGCAATTCAGCTTTATACTGTTTAGTGGATACCGTCACCTCGGAATAGGAAATTAATAAGATAACGTCGATTAGTAAGAAGAAGATGTTTAAACATACATAGAGGATACCCGCGCTACGATTTATATGCCCAAAAGGGTGGAGGGTGTTGTCAAATACAGGAACGAGAGCTGACTTTGTTCAGGCAGCGACTGCAGACACACGTCCTATTAATCCCGCTTAGGTGATGATCCGAGTATAATCATGTTTCAAGCGTAACTATACATCCAACGTACCCATTAGGGTGGTTATTAATTCAATTCACATCCAACTTTATCTATACAGGCTAGTGACATTAATATCTGACAGAGCCTTCGTATGTAGAGATATGATCGAGTTCAGAGTAGCCAACGATGTTCTTGGTTAGCTTCTATGGTTTATACAGGTTTGTCGGCATTGCAAGACTAAAGATGCTTGATAAATTACATGCATCAAAATTTCACTTTCACTGTATAATAGTTTTCATAGGGGCTCGCAGGAACTCCAACAGATACTACGTCAAAGGAGCCGAATCAAAACTTGTGCCGGACAAGTGCCTAGCCAAGATGAAACCCAAGCCCACCCACGGCTAATCTCCACATCAAGATTTGAATAGTTCCAGGCATTGTTAGAGTCAGGCATCACAAATACCCCAGAGAGAAGCTAGGATTCGCGGGGTAAATGCAACATGACGCCCACGTTCGGTTGATAGCATGCTATTAAATCAAAATTGAATTAGTCTTACATTGAGACCTTGTCTCGGCATACAATACATACCTCATTTGGAGGCGGCCTAGTTCGTTCTGTAGCGTGTTGGTAATACCGTCCTGTATTTCTATATACGCCTATTAATATCTGCCGAAAGCTATGATACAACTAGATGGGCATTCCGGTACGTGGACTATGAGCATTGTAGTTATTGAAATAGCAATGAAATCTACAGATCTAGGTTTAGTGTTTGCTGGGAATATATTCGACCTTCTACTAGACTTTCAATTCTCAACAGCGTGTCGAGATGGCTAGTAATTCTACCGACCAGCCTTCTAAATCTGGTTTACACTTAGTGCATAGGTATTCCATTGGGATCGTGGGCGTAACATGAGCTAATGAAGCCTTAAAGTCATGCATATGAAGATATTCCAGGAACTGTTAATGTTCAGGCTAGCGGTCAGTGTCGGCGAGTAACCTTAGCTATCCCGAGGCTAACATACTTTATTCAAACAGAGGGAGATGATACAGCTTACGGTCAGGCCCTGTTTCCTGTCCCAGCGGAGGATCCCAATGATCCTTTGCAGGTAAGTGTATTTCTGCATGGCCTAATCGTTGCGAGAACAATATCATTTGTATAGAAACTAATATCACCATAGTGGTCGAGGTCCAAGAAGATCATGATACTCATCATTATTTGTGCCTATTCGTTTCTCGGAAACTCAGCTCTTCTAGGGCCAGGTCCCTATCTCACACTCTGGTCGAAAGTATTCAACGTTTCACAAGCGGACGCTTCAACATTGATATCATATCCCAACCTCGCATACGGCTTCAGCTCCATCCTTCTTGTGCCACTATATCTAAAGATCGGACGACGACCCGTGATGCTTGGGTCTATGTTAGCTGTCAGTCCTGCGTAGAACATCTATACCGTAGTCATTGACTAATTTGGGATAAATAGTTTATCGCTGGCCTTGCAGGCTCTGCTAGAGCCAATGATTTTGGTGGATTAATGGCTGCACGGATAATTCATTGCTTTGGTGCTGGCGTCTGTGAAGCTTTGCCTGTGCAGCTTGTCAACGATATCTTCTTTCTACATGAGCGTGGCAAACATCTTGGCTACTATACCTGTATGGGCTGTCCACTGCTTCCTATCGGCAATAGCTAACATAATCTAGTTGGCATGTGCTTTGCGGCCATTGCAACGATTCCAGCAGCCTACATGCTGCCAACTGAACAGTCGTGGAGGCTCTTCTTCTATGTTATCCTAGCGTTTGCCTGCGCACTTTTCGTCTTTGCATTCTTATTCGTCGAGGAAACCTCGTTCGACCGGAAGACCCACACGGGCCGCGACGTCTCGTCTGACCGTTCAGATGGACTTGCAACGTCTACCAATTCCGAAAAGCCATCCGACAGCATTGTGGAGCGAGTTCCGGGTATACCAGATCGTAAAACATTCCTTGAAACACTTCTCCCGTGGGGCCGAGTTGATAGTACCATACCATTCTTTACTTTAATGTGGCGGTCTTTTACCTACTTTCTTGTTCCCCAGGTCCTATGGGTTATCACCTCTTTTGGGATCTCAATTGGGCTCGGCGCGCTGGCGTTCAATTATGTATCGCCCATTAAGGTAACAGCACCTCCTTATAACTGGCCAGTCGTAAGTATTCCCATCACATTTTCTATATAACGGTCAATTAATGCACACTTTTAGTCTAGCTCGGGACTACTTGCCGTGGGATCAATCCTTGGTTTCTTCCTCGCCCTCCCATTCACCTCATCATCTGATCGACTCGCTGCGCACCTTACTCGGCGCAACAATGGCATTCGCGAAGCAGAAATGCGCTTGGGGGTCCTACTGCCAACTATGCTCATAGGACCAGCCGGGCTCGTAGTCTACGGGTACGTATCCTAGAATCCTTTCTCTCATTTTCCAGCCTGTGTCATAAGCTGGGTCTGGCTACTTGGGCGTTTATAAATTAGAACACTTGTGATATTACTGGAACATCCCGGGGTCTTCTGAAAACAATACTGACTAACTCTGTATTCTGTATAGTTTTACTGCGGAATTGGACTTGCATTGGATTGGCTACTTTTTCGGCTCTGGCATGACAACATTCGGTGGTTATTTCTTCTATTGCTTTACGTTAGCATACGCCGTCGACTCGTATAACAGCAACACATCCGAGATGCTCATCGCTATGAATGTTGGGAAACAGGCGGTAAGCTTCGGCTTAGGCTTTAGCGTCCTCGACTGGATTACGCAGAAGGGTTATGCAGTTGTCATTGCCGGCGCTTTTGGTGCAGTCCTCTTAGTTAATAACTTGATGATGATTGTCTTCATGCTTTGGGGTAAGCGAATCAGACGGTACATGTCAAATTCGTGGTTGGCCAAGTTACATGGGAGAGGTGGTTATGAGGACCAGGCGCTCTGATTCTTCATCTTCAGCCGTCGTCATGGGAAGGTTCTACAGGTGAGGGAATGCCGCCTGATATAAATTTGATACATATGCAAGGCTAGCTTGATGAGTATCTAGGGTTTAGAATAACCATAAGTTAGAAATCTAAACAGACAGTACAATATCTCCTTTTGAAAGGGAATAGGAGAGCCGACAACTATTAAAATAGTGCATTATAGATGCGCTATGCAACTCAGTATTTAGGCTCCATTCCGTAACATGAAACGTTTTGCCTATATCAGATTGAGTGAACCTCCCCTATATTTTGATTAAATCACAAACTAATCATCTGAATATGCACTATTTTGAAGACGAGAACCAGATGACCATGGGATATTTACTCTTAACTAAGGTCCTATGCCAAAGCCCTAGATGAGACTATTAGACTTTGGCAACATAAAGCAAGGACATATATAATATTTACGTGGTTCCGCAGCGTGTGTCAGAAGTTGGTAATATGTGAGAAGATAGGGGGGAGATCAGAATACATAGTTCTTTCCGCATAGGTTACTTATATCGTTTAATCCTTTAGGTATGAAACTTTAAAGTTTCATACCTACCCAAACGCTAGATAGTTCTTAAGCAAAGTCTCTCATTGTCATATTAGAAGAGTAGTTTGACAATCCATTCGCAGAACTTTACCTACAGGCCCAAGTTTCCCTTTAGTAAGTCCTTCAAGTTAATCTCATTGTTGTATTTGTTTAAAAATACTGACCATATTCAAATTTTCAATGAAGGATCTATATATCAAGTTATAATCTACCATGATCAAATCTAGGGGAATATAAGGGTAAGTTATGAAATTTTTCATCTCTGTATATAAGTATCAAATGGAAGCATTAGTTCTACCAGGCTGGTCATCTCACTACCCAGTTGCTCTCACTCAATAAAGCCATAATTAGCTTTGCTTAGGACACTATTTATCTCCTCGTCTCTCTATCCCATTATCCCCGCCCCCCCTTGTTACCTGGTCTTTATATACCTCAATCTTGTTCGACTCACTTATTGGCCATCACAGTAACATCGACCTCTCCTTTTAATATAGACAGCACTACAGGGAGAAGCGTCCTGAAACTTCTTTGAGCTTTTTGATATATCGTATTATTGAGAATGGCTATACATGAATCTGCCCAAGAATGAAAGAAGAGCCTGCAACATCCTTTTATGTTAGATTTACCTACATGTGCAGATGCTGCTGCCGATCCTAACAAAAGTATTCGTCTTCACTGCATTACGAACAAAAGATAGGCGTAATGTACAAACACTATAAGTGCAACTCATATCTCGTTATAGAAAACATCATTTTGTTCCAGGCTTGCTTTGCAGCAAGCACTGCTTCAAGTTGCTCAACTCCATCTCACGAGATCAACTTTATGAATGTCGTCAAACCCATACTTGAATCGTGCTACACTGAATCAAATGCTAAATTCAAATCTGGGAATACTACACGTCTATGGCTGGCCATGAATTACACTCACCGGCGCTCTCCAACTCAAAGAAACACAGGCACGTACTACCATCGGGACCACCATCAAAAGCTCGAGGGCCAGGAAAAGAGAAACTGGTGAGACGGAAGCGAGGGAAGACGAAAGCAAGTGAGTAGCTTCTAAACAAGTTACTATTTCCTTCTGTCCCGACTCATGAGCAAGAATTTCCTACCAGGACATATCCGGCAGTTAAAAACTTCAGAAACAGATTTATACCTACCAGTCATTGTAGAATTGCCCGGAAGGAGGAAATACTAATTCTGGGTGTTGCAGTCACAAGCTGTGAACGATGTCGAAATGCTCACATCAAGTGCGTATCGAACGGAGCTGGAGTTCCTTGTGAGAACTGTGCCAAAAAGCCATCCCGGGTTTGCAGCTTCACACTGTCTAACAGGGACAAGAGAGTCGTTAGCATGACAGAGAGGGTTGAAATCAACCCGCTTTCACCTCAAGGCCATCGCTTACAGGACCTTGCTGCTTCCGTGTTGGCTTACATGGAAATGCGACGGCCCAAGACATGAAGTTCAGAGTGCCATAGAACCGACTGTGAAGATCATATGAACGAGATCACATCCTATCCTGGCAGTGTTTGAGAATTTAGAGTTGTGTTGGGCAGAGAGATTCAGGGGGTGGGATAGCTTGCTGTATTATCTATCGCGCTGTCAAGAGTGAGTTGAAGGAGTTTCATATCGTCAGACAGCTTACATATGGTTGTACTTGAGGATGATTTGAAAGGTAAAGGGGTACACTTGTTGGCTAGCCTTCTCTCCATCATTGCCGCTGATGTCACAGCCAGTCACGGATTGCCCGCATGTTGGATGTGTTTGATCTCAAATGATGAAAACCTTGTTTTGTAAGTCATACGTCAGCACTCCAGAGAAGCTCTTGTACATAATTGTTTCTGACCCGAGCTGTCCGGTGCGGAATCGACATTGTTTACTTCTCCATGCCAAGCCAAATAACATGATTGGGGTCCCGAGCCGCGGATATCTAGTTCGGGTGGTCCCACGTTACGGACCGATTAGCATACTAGAACAACGTCCGGTAGCTAATGTTCTGGCGGCCTAGGTCAGAGAACAAGCTGCCATCGTGACCAAGAAAACACCCTAGGTCACCCCAAATCTCATGTCCCGTACCCTGCGGCACCATGTCTTGAGGACTTAATACTCAGCTTAGCCAAGCAGCCCAAGCAGTCCAAGGTCAAGCCAACAGAGGAGGGCCGATTACTGTGCGGGGGTGGCTCTTAAATATACCTGTTTGTCTCCAGTCTACCACTCCATGGAACGAAATCCCCAATAGTTCGGGGACTAGAAGCCCGATGCAGACAAGCTAGACATCAGTACGGGGAAGATCATTACGGTTGTAGCTGGCCGACACGGCAAAAAGTCGGCAATACGGGTGAACGAAGCTAAAATGTTGTGGGGAAGAATTGGGGTGACCCTGGCTGGTTGGGGAAAGAAGCGGGGATAGTGTGGAGAACGCTTTACAACAAATTTCCAACTCCAAAAATCACAAGAGAGAGAAAAAAACAACTCACTCTCCCATCCTCGCTGTCGATGTGTCCCAGATCGCACCTTTGCAAGTAGGAAACGTAGCTGGATGTTATGTGTACAATATATGGAGCGGACTAATAATGCAATTGTTCGCATTTAATCAATAAAACTTGTCAAATTTTGTTTCAATTGGAACCAAGATTATCTCGATGCTGGTTGGATCGGTGAACTACAAAGTAACGATGCTATATGGAGTATTAGGCAGAATGTCGCTTTGTTTTCTGGACGATCTCATTATCCTCGGTTCATTATACACGCAACCTAAGATGACGATCATTCCACGAAAAACTTCCCCCTAGCGCCCCATATTAGTTCGCGAATGTGTTCGCGCCAGTCATATTTGTCGTTCGATATCGCGAGTCTTGACATAACTTTTCATTAGCCTCGGGTCCCGTGGGGGGCACGTTTACTCCATAGCTTTGTTCTCTCGCTTGTCAGCCGCTACTACTGAACCACGCGCAATCCCGATCGTAGTGCATAGTAGCCTAGTAGCCAGGGTAGACTACCAGCCTACTGAAGATCTCGTGATGGCGGTTGTACTAATGGTTCCGATATTCTCCCGGCCCAGGGTTGTCATATCACGATCCGCTTCAAGATTCCAGAATTGACCTTTGCACCGACTCTTGCATCATGGGCCTCCGCACTTGGATGGCTGGGCATTTGCAGCCTAGTTCCCTGGCAGCCCTGGATAGTTCCAGCCTAGGTATATATATAACGTGGATGTAACGATGGTTTGAGTCGTCTTGCTGAGAAGTCACATGCACCCAAGTCTTCCTATCATGACCTCAATTTCATCTGTGCTACTTTCAAGTCTTGTGCTTTCACCTTTCGTGAAAGCACAAAACTTCGGTGGAAGCGGACGTAGTGAAGATGCCTTCAGCTATGTTCAACCTTTGAACACCACCATCTTGGGCCCCTATGGTCATTCCCCGGCAGTATACCCATCGCGTAAGTCCCAAAATCTCGTGTGGTGTTTCAGTAGAACTAGAACTAGGTAACTAACCTTTCTTTTCTCTAGCAAATGCCACTGGCAATGGCGGTTGGGAGGCGGCATTGGCCAAGGCCAAGGCTTTCGTTGCTGAGCTGACCATCGACGAAAAGGCTGACATGGTTACTGGTCAGCCAGGACCTTGTGTTGGTAATATCATAGATATCCCCCGTCTAGGCTTCCCGGGACTATGTCTTCAAGATGGGCCTTTGGCTATCCGAGTGGCAGACTTTGCCAGTGTCTTCGGCGCCGGTGTATCAGCTGCAAGCACATGGGATAGAGATATACTATATGAAAGGGGCTTTGCTATGGGCCAGGAGTTCCGAGGGAAAGGTGCGCAGGTCGCGTTAGGACCTGTCGCTGGGCCACTTGGTCGGTCGGCCTATTCAGGGCGAAATTGGGAGGGCTTCGCCGCGGATCCTTACTTAACTGGTATTGCTATGGAAGACACCATAAGAGGCATCCAAGATGCTGGTGTCCAAGCTACGGCCAAACATTTCATTGGCAACGAGCAAGAGACCCAGCGCAACCCCAACTACGACGACGATGGCAACATTGTCCAAGAGGCGGTGTCGGCCAACATCGACGACAGGACTCTGCACGAGCTTTATCTTTGGCCTTTTGCAAACGCTGTCCGCGTCCACTGCGCCAGTATCATGTGTTCCTACAACCGACTGAACGGCTCTTACGCATGTGAGAACTCCAAGGTGCTTAACGGTCTGTTGAAGACCGAGCTCGGTTTCCAAGGCTATGTCCAGTCCGACTGGGGCGGTACCCACTCCGGTGTTGCTTCCATCGAGAGCGGCCTAGACATGGATATGCCCGGAGGAATTGGTGCATATGGTCAAGATTGGGTCGCCGGTTCATTTTTCGGCGGCAACATCACAACCGCTGTTAACAATGGTACCATCGACATCTCGCGCGTAGACGACATGATCATTCGGATCATGACGCCATATTATTTCCTCGGCCAAGACCGGGACTTCCCGTCTATCGACCCATCTGGTGCCGATCTTAACACCTTTTCACCAAAGTCTACCTGGTTACGGGAGTTCAATCTGACCGGTGAACGAAGCCGCGATGTCCGTGGAGACCACGCTGCTCTTATCCGCAAACATGGCGGTGCCTCGACCGTCTTGTTGAAGAATGAGAATAGCGCGCTTCCTTTGAAGACACCGAAGTCGATCGCTGTCTTTGGAAATGATGCAAGCGAGGACACCCAGGGTTTCCTCAATCAAGTTGACTTCGAATATGGCACTCTCTCTGTTGGTGGTGGTAGTGGAACAGGTCGTCTGACTTACCTGGTCACACCGCTTGAAGCTATCAGGGCGCGCGCTGCGCAGAGCAAGACCTTTGTTCAGCATTGGCTCAACAACACTTTAATCGCGACATCCAACGTCACGGATCTTTGGAATCCTACGCCTCCCGAAGTATGTCTTGTCTTCCTTAAGACATGGGCGGAAGAAGGCGCAGATCGCCAGCATCTAGAAGTCGACTGGGATGGAAACGAGGTTGTTGAGTCCGTCGCCAAGTCCTGCAACAACACTATTGTCGTAACCCACTCTTCGGGTATCAATGTTCTTCCATTCGCCGACCACCCCAACGTTACTGCCATCCTCGCGGCGCACTACCCCGGTCAAGAGTCCGGCAATTCCATCGTGGATGTCTTGTATGGTGACGTCAACCCATCAGCTAAGCTGCCCTACACTATCGCTTTCAACGGCACCGACTACAACGCGCCACCCACGACCGCCGTCAACACGACCGGTCCAGATGACTGGCAATCGTGGTTCGACGAGAAGCTGGAGATCGACTACCGCTACTTCGATGCCAAGAACATCTCCGTGCGCTACGAGTTCGGTTTCGGACTCTCGTACACCACGTTCGAACTGGCCGACTTGAAGACCGAGTGCCTCGGCGGCGCCATAACCGCTGCGCCCGAATCCCGACCGATTCTGCCCGGTGGCAACCCGGCGCTCTGGGACATCCTATACAACGTCACCGTCTCCCTCACCAACACAGGCGAGGTTGATGGTGCCACCGTCCCTCAATTGTATGTCACTTTCCCGGCCGACACTACACCCGCGGGTACGCCGCCGAAGCAGCTACGCGGTTTCGACAAGGTGTTCTTGACGGCGGGCGAGACGAGGACCGTGGGCTTCGAGCTGGCCCGGAGAGATATAAGTTACTGGGACATCGTCGCGCAAGAGTGGTTGATTCCTGCTGGCGAGTTCACGGTGAGTGTCGGGTTCAGCAGCAGGGATTTGAAGGCTGTCGGCGCGATTACTCCTGTCTCGGCTTAAAGAGATGATAGACGCGAATTAAGACATAGAGTGGTTGATTTTAGATGAGTTAATGTTAATGATATTATTTACTCTTAATGCATATAAGATGATTCCCGAACTAATCCAATCGCCGTAGCAATTCGTTCTATTTTATATGTTGATGTTGCTCTTGAGGGTGGCGTGGATAGTATGCAATCTTACTACCTCTTATTGTTATGGCGTAGATGCATACTACTGCGTAAGCAATAACAGTGAAGAGGAATAGGGGTACTTCGATTGAATGCTACGGTCGCACTCGAAGTTCGAATTATCGAGTCTCGAATGGGAATATCTCAAAATGATCTGTCGAATGGGCGTATGAGAATTATGACAAGTGTTGGAACCTTATTGCCGGGTAAAGCGGTGTCATGGGATTGGCCGAGGTGATGCAAGCTTCGTGGGATATGGCGTGCGAGGCTGCCACCTGAGCATGAAACACCAGGATTGTGCAACATCAGGCCCAGTGATCCAGAGCCATTTTGTCAGCAGGCAGAATGTCTCGGCTCTCAGCGTGACGTTTACATAGCAACTTCTGTAACCATAAATTTCGTAGGTTTACAATAATTAAATTAAATTTTCGAATAGTCCTAGACCCGGCATCATTTATACATACTTGTGAGACATCGACTAACACCGGAGGCTGCTATTGATTTACACCTGTAAACTATACGCGGCCGATCGTTCTGATTCCGCAAAATGACTACTTCGCACGGCGAGGAAGCTCCCTTGTTGGGGGCGCAGGCAATAGACAATACCTCGATACGGACATCCTCCTCGACTCGCAAGCCCTCGGGCGAGGAGGAGGGTACACGGTCGCCGCCAGACTACGGCGTTCTCGATGATGCCGTGCTACCCGAAGAATCCGTGTTGGGCCGGAACATCGACTGGAAAAGCGCGTACATCATCGCCATATCGCGTGTGATCGGGAGCGGCATCTTCGCCGTGCCCGGTGTCATCCTGACTTCCGTCGGGAGCATCGGGCTCTCGCTCTCGCTATGGGTCCTGGGCGCCGTCGTCACGGCCTGCGGCCTTGCCGTGTCGCTCGAGTACGGGTGCATGCTACCGCGGTCCGGCGGCGACAAAGTCTACCTCGAATTCACATACCCACGGCCGCGCTTCTTCGCGTCGACCATGATTGCCGTGCAGGCTGTTTTGCTTGGCTTTACAGCTAGTAACTGGTAAGTAGTATTTCGATTTTTGATTACTCCCTCTATCATGTTTCAGGGGTAGATTGTCTTATTCGGGGGGTTTTAGCTCTTAAGATATATGTTAGGATTTTCGACTGTTCGTTAAATTGTTTAGAAGTAGTCAATACTAACTCTCGATGATGTAGTATTATTTTTAGTCAGTACGTACACTTCGCGTTCGACGTCGAGGCGCGCGATGCCTCGAAGAAACTCCTGGCCGTGGGACTTCTCACTGCTATCACTGTTGTACACAGTTGTTGGTATCGGGCTGGAATACATATCCAGAACTTCCTTGGCTGGGTCAAGGTGGGCTTGGTTTTGTTCATGGTCTTCGCTGCGCTATACGTCGTGATTTTTAAGCCAAAAGAGGATTTCGAGGAAGAACCGACGAGACTACAGGCCTGGGACGGGCTTTGGGAAGGTAGTGATTGGAATCTTGGGACTCTTGCAACTTCGCTCTTCAAGGTCTTCTATTCGTATGCCGGGCTATCAAATTTGAACAACGTCATGAACGAGGTGAAGGATCCCGTCAGGACGCTGAAATCAGTGTCCCTCACTGCCCTCGTCACGGCTTGTCTTCTATATTTACTAGCCAATTTGGCCTATGTTGCTGTGGTTCCGATCGAAGAAATCAAGCAGAGTGGTCAACTGATTTCAGCTCTCTTCTTCGAGCGCACATTTGGTCCAAATGTTGGCAAGATTTTCTTACCCCTGGCTGTTGCACTTTCAGCGGCAGGCAATGTCATGGTCGTCACATTTTCAGTCGTGAGTATCTTTCTCTGTGAAAAGATATTTTAGGAATTTACTCGGAGCATCTAACTAATTAATTTTAGGCACGCCTGAACCAAGAGATCGCCCGCGCGGGTTTCCTACCCTTCTCCAAACTTCTTTCTTCTTCAAAGCCATTCAACGCACCGATGGGTGGTCTTATTGTACATTATATTCCTTCACTCCTTGTCATAGTTCTCCCGCCATCTGGCGAGGTATACTCTTTTATACTAGAAGTCGAAGGCTATCCCGGACAAGTCTTCGTACTTGCTACCTCGATAGGGCTTCTTTGGCTACGATATAAACGACCGGATTTGGAAAGACCGTTTAAAGCTTGGGTCCCAGCAGTCGTATTTAGAATCCTGCTCGGCTTTGCGCTCCTCGCAGCACCATTCTTTCCACCCTCTCACCCGAAACCCGGCGGGCTTTGGTACGCCACATACGCCATCGTCGGTGTTGGAATGTAAGTAGCTATCTAATATCTCACCCGCAGCATCAATGAGGCCATTCCAATTTCTAATCAGAAAACTGACAAATCCACAGACTTGTGTTCGGAGTTTTGTACTGGTTGATATGGACTGTGATACTACCACGCCTCGGCGGCTATAGACTAGAAGAAAAGCAGGAGGTATTGGATGACGGTACGGCGGTGACTGTATTGGCACGCGTGCCCAAGGTTGAGTAATCGTACCACACGAATCTACGGTACGCAATTGAAACTATTGATTATGCAAGTATCTGACGATCTAAATCATGCATGAAACCGTAGAAGGCATATGGTTGGATGTTGGATATAGAATTATTCAATCACCGTGTAACTGACCTGGAGTATGATGACAAATGGAGCAGTATTTCTAATCCGGCGCAACTTATATGCCGGCACTTGCGTATACTACAGCCCATCACACGGCCTTGCGTAGCTCTAGATCTACTGTCGTCACTTGACTATACGGATTGCGTGCTTGCGGGGAAGGTCGAACTGCTCGTCCTGAATAATCGTCCGACGTCCGTTGATACTATAGTATATATGAGGTCGCATCCGGCCGTCCTAGTAGATCCGAATAAAGCTACTCTAGGCATTACTTCATAGCTTTAAATACTACAAGAAGCAACTCTAATTCCACCTACATCTTCAACGGAAGTTTCTATTGCACCCCTAAAAAACACATCTAACAATCATGGCCTCCCCAGACGTCCAGCTTCCGAGCACCGCCCCAGCCTTCATCGCTGACAAGCTGGAGACGACCTCGGCATCCCCGTACGATGTCGACACGGACTTGAACTACTTCAAGGACTCGGAGGACGGCTCGCCGCCACACGCGACGTACACGGACCGACCGGAGACGTACGAGCGGCCGGTGGAGTCGCACCGCGTGCACATCACGGACGTGACGGGCCACGAGGCGGAGTACACGCTCGACCAGAACGGCTTCGAGTACGTGCGCCACACGGCGCAGGAGAAGGACTTCCTCGACGAGGACCACATCCGCGCCGTCTACTACCCGGAGACCGAGCAGCTGCTCAAGGACGTGTAAGTTATCTAACCTCGGGGAGCTCGCCTCACTACCTACCTAGGCCACTGCCTAGTCGTGAGGGGTAGATATGTAGACATGTAAAGCTAACCGGCGCCTGCTCCCCGCAGCACCGGCGCTTCGAAGATTTTCATCTTCGACCACACGATCCGGCGCCAGCCGTCGGACCAACGCACCACGAACGCCAGCGCGCGCGACCGCGCGGCCGCGCTCCGCGGGCCCGTGAACCGCGTGCACATCGACCAGACGTACCGGGCGTCGCTGTCGCGGGTGCCGCACCACCTGCCGGCGGAGGAGGCGTCGGAGCTGCTGAAGGGGCGGGTGCAGATCATCAACGTGTGGCGGCCGATCAAGACCGTGCTGCGCGACCCGCTGGCGATCGCGGACGCGCACAGCGTGTCCGAGGCCGAGCTGGTGCCGCTGCAGCTGATCTACCCCACGCGCAAGGGCGAGACCTTCGGCGTCCGCTACTCGCCCCACCAGCGCTGGTATTACAAGCACGCGCTGACGCCCGAAGAGGTGCTCCTGATCAAGTGCTTTGATTCCAAGACCGACGGGCGCGCCCGCCGGGTCCCGCATACCGCGTTCTCGGACCCGAGGGCGGGCGATGATGTGCCCAGCCGCGAGAGCATTGAGGTTAGGTGCTTGGTGTTCCATCCCGATGACCGGGACTAGATGGGTGGATATCTATCTGCAAGAGAAGAAATAACAGAGAAGATATGTATGGTATGTATGTTAAGGGAAGGGTTTGATGGATTATTGCTAGGAACATAAAGGTAGATTGTCATACTATGGTTACACAGGGTGAAGTATTAGAATACAACGAAAGCTGGTTTTGATACGCATGACTTCGATATAACTTTGTACCGTGCTGGCCATTCATTTTGTGACGTTGTATGATTAACTAGCAATGAGTACTACCTAGTATTTCATTTAATGCGCTTAGGCATAGCATAGCAGTTCGCCAATTTGAAAATATTCGAAATGATCTGATGTGAAGTCGTGAGTCTTATAGACAACTTTAAGCTTTAAACCGTGGACCCACGATACGCTGAATCAAGGGGTGTAAATACTCTAGCAACTGAACGTGAATATAAGATGAATGTAAGACCAAGACAATGACATCCACCAGGCAAAGAATTGGCATTTATAAGTTTAAATCCATCTAAATTTCCCATATGCAAGACTAGGATATCTACCTAAAGACTCCTACCTAAACGCCATCCCTATGCAAAATACTATACTTATATACAACACCCCCTTCCTAACTCCTCCCTACACATCTTTAAGATCCAGCCCATCCTCAAAATCCAACCCCCTAAACCCCTCCTCGACGCTCCACGCCTGCCCCCTCTGGAGCGTATTCAAGAACTCGCAGGCGCGCCCCACGACCAGCAGGCCCGGGGGCCGACTGCCCTCCTGCTCGACCGCCTCCGCGACCTTATCCAGCGTGGTGCGGATGATTCGCTGGTCGGGACAGCTGGCGCGCTCGATGACGGCGCAGGGTGTGTTTTTGGGCCACAGTGCGCGGCGAGCAGCGTGCGCATTCGCGTTCGCATCGCCCTCATTTTCTTGCTGTCCCCCGTCCTTACGTGCCAAAACCTCCGTCTCCAAATACATCGTCAACTCCCCCACGAGCCCCTCGATACGATGCAAAGCCATCAGAAACACGACAGTCCGACTAGCCACGTACTCCGGCGGCGCCGGCGGCCTGCCCTTCTTCCCCGTGCCCGTGCAGACGAGGACCTGGTCCGCGACGTCGCGCTGGGTAGGCGGGATAGCCGCGAACAGCGGGGCCGAGAGCGCGGACGTGACGCCCGGGAGCACGAGGACGCGGTCGCCGAGCCCGTGCTTCCTGAAGTACTCGACCTCCTCGCCGCCGCGCCCGTAGATGTAGGGATCGCCCTGCTTGAGGCGCAGGACCGTCTTGCCCTCGCGCACGCCCGCGGTCGCGAGCTCCTGCAGCTCGGTCTGCGCCTGCTCGGCGTTGCCGGGGAACTTGCGCGCGATCTGCACGGGCGTGCGGCGCGGGATCAGGTCGAGCACGCCGGCGGGGACGAGCTTGTCCGCTAGGATCAGGTCCGCGCGCTGGATCGCCTTGTGCGTGGCTTGCGTCAGCAGGTCCGGGTGGCCCGGCCCGGAACCGGCGAGGATGATCCGCCCGCGACCCCTTGCGTTGCTAGCGGAGGTGGACTTCCCCACTGATTCGGCGGACCCTGAGTTCTCGTACGATTGCAGGATTCGGTCGACGTCTTCGTCCGTGATCGCGGCAAGGCGTTTCAGCGGCCAATACTCGCAGACTTGGCTCAGCCAGCGCATGCGTCTGTGCTTCGCGGCATCCAGATCCGCTTCTGTGACTAACTTGTTGAAGCTGGCAGACTGGTCAATTGAGTCATCCACGTCGCCTCCGTCGGCCAATGTCATATGTAGCAAATGATCTTCCTCTTGTATTCTTCTTCGCACATCTCCTAATCTCTGGCATGCGCTCCCTAGTGTCTGTGGTAATGATGATGCGATCTCGCGCCGTATCCTAGATGCCAACTTGCAACCGCGACCATTCGTCGTCACACCGATCTGGAGCGGACCGTCTACGTGTGTGGATACGAGCGAGAAGGTACAAAGTCGGGGCGCATCGACGACATTCACGGGTATCCGATTCCGCTTGCAGAGCGCTGATATGTGGGCGCCTATGTTCCCATGTCAGTAATTATCTAGCCACCAATTGGGGTGAAAACGTACCCAGTGGTTCTCTAGCCCCCGAAGTAACGAAAACCGCATCAACTACGCGGCCTATCTCCTCTCTCCCCAGATTAAAAAGATGGTCGTCTTGAAAGGCCTCCCTCAGCCATTTGACCTGTCCATCGTCTACAAACTTCTGGAGCGTATAGTGCAGCTCTGCCGATCCCGGCGCAATGAGTATCGGCGATGCGCCCGCGCTCAACGACTGGCCGCACCGCGCCGCGGCTAAGGGGTTTGAGCCAACGATTAAGTGAATGTGGGATCGGGCATCCGTCGCCGTCAACATGGAAACGTAATCCGACATTCTCTGCGTAGTTGTCGCCAGAGCATATAAATTAAATGAGAGAGTATCGTGATATCTATCCACTCCAAGCTAAACTACTAGCAATGGAGGGGCTCTTAGACCTGGGAAACAGAATCCAGGTAAGAGTGTTTAGGAAGAAAGAAATTTATATCACGTAGGTGATAGAACATAGTATACTACCTTCGCCAGCCCAAAACGACTCTCCGGGAGTGTCTGGGACTTATTAATACCTGTAATGCGCAACTAAACTACGAGTCGCCTCGACGGCCAGCCGGCATGGTGGCATTTTGTGTGAGTCTCGAACAATTCCGCAATTCTCCAATTTTGGCTCCCCTCTAGCAAAATTTCGGCGGGGCTAGAGGGGCGCTTGCGCTGACGCAATAGCTGATAGGCTTATCGGGCCAATCAGAGGTGGGAGGTTAGTGATGATTCCGAGCGCAGCAGAGGTCCGCGGGCCGCCCGCGGACGGCTATCGGAGATCTGAATGTCGTTACTAATCTCGGTAGCATACCTAGGTATCGCTAGGTCGATAAGTACCTAGGTGGGTACCGTACCTAGGTACACCCTCTTGAATATCCAGTATAGATTTATGAGTTGAATATGTCATTAACCATTCCCTTGCGATGTCCAATGACTGTTTTCGCAATATATGTAGAGCGAAGTTCAGACCCTATATACCCAAGTGTACACGATGTTTAGCTCCCTATTGCATTCATTGCCTTGTCTCATATCATCTTACACATATGCATTCCGGAGTGTGTCTGAATTTTTCCTATCCCAACATCAATAGCACATAACATTACAAACGAGCGTCTCTGTAGATATACGATCACAGGAGCTCCTTTAACAAATCCTTCTTCTTCGGCTTCTTGCCGCCCTTCGTCCTCCTCTCCGCCGGCGCATGCCTCCCGACATTCTCCTTCGCGCTGTAGATACCCCGACTGTCGGCATTCAAATTGAAGACCCGATTCTTGTTCCCCTTCGCGGCCTCGCGAGCGCGCACGCCGCCGTCGTCGGGCGCGCCGCCGCCTCGTCCCAGTCGCACGGGCCGCGCGACCCTGGTCTTGGCGCCCAGCGCCCACAGGTCGCCCCACTTGGCCTTGCGCGCGTCGTGGTACGCCTGTCGGCTGAAGCTCTTCGGGATCGTCCACCGCTCGATGTTGCCGCCGGGGGTGCACACGTCGAGCGTGACGTGGCCGCGGCGCTTCAAGGGGGGTAGGATGTTTCGGGGGAGTAAGAGGTGATCTGGTGTTTCTGCGGCAGCTTCGTAACCCGAAAATGCTCTTTTCACTATATCATTGCTCTGCAGAGTGGTGGGGGCACTGTCCTTCTCCATATTCAGTGGGTTTCCGCGCTGCATGGCGATGAAGCTGAAATTGATGTCCTCGTGGTTCTCATGCGTGGCCCCGAGTATCTTCTGCAGGAATGGCGGGCGGATGAAACGTTGGTTGAAGTGGCAGAAATCTTTCCGGCCGACTCGGAGACCGGGCGTCAAGTACATAGGACATTCCTTGTGGTTGGTGCATGGGGCAATGATCTTGCCCTGTTCACGGACTCGCTTTTCTTCTGTTTCGTTCTGTTCCAACTGAGGATCGGAAGTAGGCGAGACGATGAACTCGTTCAACAAACGAGAACGAACGTCGGCAACAGCCTCGAAACCCCGCGGGTGGCCTTTCTCCAGGAAAATCAGAACACCACCCTCGGGAGACAACATTTCCCACAGATTGTCCAGCAGTTCCTTTCGCTGCCACTCTCTTTTCAGAGGCAATATGAGATGAGAGGCTATGATGATATCGAATGACTTTCTGGGCTGCGGTAATTCACCTTTATCCAGCAGTGAAACATCGGTCTTAGAGTGTATGTAATCCGGTAGCCGCGGAAGGAATGTGGTGTTGTCAAGGAACTGTGATACTCGTTGTCGTAGTTGATTGGATCCAATCACAACTGTCTTCTTTCCTGGTAGCTGAGCCACTGTATTATAATTTCCATCCCGGATAGTGTCCCACTGAGCCCGAAGCACCTGCTCCCATGCAACTATCCCAGCTCCGCCTGCGCCCGCGTCAAGGACACGAGGCCCTTCACCGTCTCCTCTCGTCATGAGATTCATCATCCACTCCGACCCCAGACGCTTCCGTACTTCGACAAGAATACTCATCACGGACGCATACATGCCTGGCATGTTTGCGGCCATATAAGCATCGGCATCGATCTCGGACAATTTGTGGTTGCTTGCCTCCATGGCTACGGGCTTTTGCTCAGCGTTCCTCTTCGACTCAGGGGTAGCAACTGAGTGTGGGAGCGCAGCACCGCCAAAGATTCTCTCTGAAGCTTCTTTGATATGTTTCGTATCTGTTCGGCCTAGCAACTTCGCTATTGGAAGGACAAAATCGGCTTTTGGAAGCTGAAGAGTAGTAGGATTCGTTCTCCAATGACCTGATCTCGTGTGATGGTGAACGCGGTCAAACGAAGGCCGGAACATGGCATCTGGTTCCTCATCCTCATCCTCATCCTCCTCATCGTATTCATCTTCCTCTTCCTCCTCCTCTTCGTCTTCTTCAATTTCCTCCTCTTCGGCTGGCTGGAGATTCGATTTTTCGAAATCTTTCTGTAGCTGTAAGAGAGCATCGTATTCCCGTTGACTTTTAGCAACAGCACCGATGTGTTGCAGGCCAGCATCAGAAGGCAGTTCTTGTGGCTGAGGAATGCCCTCTGGAAAGGCCTCCGGGGGCACCTCCGTAGTCTCAGATACAGATACTTGTGCCTCGTAATACACCTCTTCCAGCTGTCCGTCATCCGTTTCTCGTAGTAGTATCCTCTTTGTGGACTCTTGCACATCATCAACCAGTTCGTCCGGAATAGGCATTCCTACGTCCTCCGGCCGTGTCTCTCGTAAGGGCGCCCCATACAATCTCTCATATAGTTGGTATTCCTTTTCGTTCAAGTATCCTTTTGGTAAAGTACTACCAAATGCATGCTTCGCTTGACGCACTATAACCTCGATGTCCTCGCCCTTCGGTGGCTGCGATTCGGGTTGCACATCTTGCGATTTGGCTCTCGTGGTTGAGAACAGGCGCGCATTGCCTTTTCGGTTTGTTCGAAAGACTCGGATACTGGAGGCCGTCGGTCGCGACAGGGATCTCAATTCGGCACGGGGACTGGCAAAGCCACCCTCAAATAAGGTGAGAAGCTGCAGTCGACACTGAGGACAAGACCTCTGGGCTTTTGAGGCGGACAGCATGGTGCTTTAGTTTCTGTGTTACAGTTGTTAAGCAAGTCTAAAAATGGATGGCAAATGCTCATGGGCGACTTTTCATATGGAAATTTTGAGAACCTGGTCCGTGCACTTTGGCTCATCCAATCGTGTTAAACGGATTTGATTAACCTGACATAAGCCGCCAAGTCCATAAATAACCTACATAAAGTATACAGTACCTTAGGTAATCCATAGACATGTAAGCAGTGCCTGTACCAAAATCAACGATGTCTTGTAACATCCGTCAATACTAATACAAAATTCGGTCCAAGACGACCTTAAACAACCCTGTACACAGGAGGCTCAACTCCCACCAAGATCGGCCAACGTCCTGACCCCAGGCCGCGCTGTACTACCTTGTCCACCCGGTCTCTGCCCATTTGCTCGTATTGGTGCAGGTGGTGCTCTAGGTTTGTTGACATTGAAGTCAGAATTCTCTGCTGACTTGTAGGGATCAAACTGGACGAGGTTAGTATTCCTAAGGTTCTTGAATATGTCCATTGCCTATGATAGAAGCGAGACATACCGAGAACAGAGACACGAAGTATAAGCCAAAGAAGGTGAGAATAGCGTTGAAGAAGTGAAACGGGCTGAAGTTCCACGACCGTCCACGCCCCCCTAATGTGTTCCCACTGCTCCTCGCAGGCGCCCCCGAAGACGGTGCCCCCAACGTCCGACCCGGCGTCTTGAACGACGCGCCCGGCGCACTGGTCCCCGCCAGCTTGACGGCCTTCTCAACGGCGGCGGTGAGCGCGGGCGGGTTCGCGCCCTGAATGGTGTCGATGACGGAGCCGTTCTTGAAGACGAGGAAGGTGGGCATGGCGCGCACGCCGTGGGACTGCGCGATAGCCTGCTGCTTGTCGACGTCGACCTTGCAGAAGGTGATCTTACCCGGCTTGGAGTATTTCGTCGACAGCGACTCGAAGGTCGGCGCGATCATCTTGCAGGGTCCGCACCAGTCGGCGTAGACTGTTGTTCGTTTGTAAGCACGATGCGAGCCGACGGTGATGCGACGGACTTACAGTCAGTGACCACGATCGTCGAAGATCCTAGGATACGCTGCCACTCGTTTGACGAGCTGATATGCACGGTGGCGCTCATGTTCGCTATTATCCTCGCGATGTTGATCTGCGCGACTAAGGTAAAGTTCGTAGTTGGTAGGGTGAGTATTAGTCAAGGCAGTCCTCGTAATCTAGCAGTCTACTGCACAGGTTAGTGGTTTAGGTAGGTGGAGGGGGATATGTAAGTAGATGGATGGATCGGTGATTGATAATGTGGGGGGGATCTAGAGAAGCTCAGCTGTCCAGTTCGTGTCTTAGTGGCACGGACCCTCATGTGGCAGGCGGTGAGTCAAGGCGGTAGATATTCTGCCGGTATTATTTTTCCCAAGTCAATTCTTTCGACAATTTTATTTTCATAAAGCTTGGCTCATAGTAATTATACTAATTATCACCAACACGGAGCTTCTCTTTATCTTTCGGAGCCTTACATTTCAATATGGCAAGCTATGAGCAGGATAGACAGAAGGTGAGTGAATACGCAGCCAATTTTTGTGTCGATTTTTGTACAGGTCTAATCAATTGGTCCGCAGAAACGCAGGCTCACGGAGGATGGTGACTATGAAGATACCTCGAAGCCGAGTGCATTCTTCAAGCCAGCTGGAGGACGGGAGTGGACTGTATCTGTAGCAATCCCGGGGAGCGTACTTTCGACGTCAGTGATTCATGACTCACTTCAGCTGTTGTAATCGGGACGAACTGACTAAAGTGCCAATTAGCTGTCGACGGGATGATCAACGGACTGGCATTGTCTCACAGATAGCACGTGCTCTTGCTGTCTTCAGCATAGACGAGGTTGTCATTTTCGATGATTCACATCCCGATTCTCGTATCAAAAATGTCGACCCTGCTGGCTACACAGGCGACTTGGATCCATGTGGCTATCTTGACCATCTTCTGCAGTATCTGGAGATGCCCCCTTTCATGCGCAGGACCTTGTTGCCCCTGCATCCCAATTTAAAAGGTGCCGGCCTTATGGCGAGTTTGGACATTCCGTCGCATCCACACCAAACTGACTGGCTACCGTACTGCGAGGGAGTAACAACATCTGGGTCACCCAGGGGTGGAAGCGGTACACTTGTCGATGTTGGCAGGAAGAATCCAGTAACTATCAGTGACGAAGTTCCGCCGAAAACTCGCATTACTATCCAAATTGATTACGATGATCCGTCTGTGGGGGAGCCCGTAGCCCCCTCTGTGCCACGCACCGAAGGAGGTTACTACTGGGGCTATTCCGTCAGACGTTGCAGATCGCTCGCAGCTATCTTCGAGGAATGCAGCTTCGAAGGTGGATATGATCTCAGCATTGGCACATCAGAACGCGGAATTACTATACCTGAAGCATTTCCGGAAAGGAAGAAAAAGGACATACCAGCGTTCAACCACCTTTTGGTTGTTTTCGGTGGTCCTCGTGGACTTGAGTACGCAGCAGAGAACGACCCCGAATTAAATGGTATGGGTATTGTGAGGGGAAGGACGAAGGAGCTTTTTGATCATTGGGTCAACATCTTACCGGGACAAGGAAGCAGGACAATCAGAACGAGCGAGGCGCTGTTTATCGGACTGTCAGGACTGAGAAGGATATGGGAAGGAAGATGATCTACTCAATAAGATAGAGCTCTGATACATCACTAAGCTAGTAGGACTTCAAGGTTTGTTGCAACCCTTAGCCATGATTTAATATTATAGCTTCTCGGCATCTTGTTCCTATTAGGATCGCGGCCCAATCGATGTCAAATCTACGTCTTCGACGCCAAGCTCCCACCCCTTCCCACGATATCGCTTAGGCCAGATACCATTCCTGCCCGGTGCTAGGATTCCATTGGGATCTAAGGCATCTTTGATCGTCTCATTGAAACGCATGAACGCCGAATTATTCCAATTATACGTCCCAGCCACCTGATCTGCGAATAGGATATGCGTCCGATACTCACCAAACCCCTTCGCTGCACACTCAGCAATCATCTCGCGCATAAGCCGTATAACGCGTGTCTTCATATCAGCATCTGCTCTATCGAAGATGATGTTCGTGATGTAGTGGATCTCACGGCCTGCCACACACAGCGTGGGAAACAAATCAATGCCATGTCTTTCATGAGCAGCAACAATGATATCGTGGACCGTACGCGCATCTTTGCCGCGCGTGGGTGTAATAGGTGAGAAAAACAGATGCGCCCCATTCGGCACCCAGTTCAGCCAGTCCAGCTCCCTCAAGACCGGTGTTCCGCTACAGACTAGAGCTCGATCGTGTAGATAATGCGATTCCGGCAGGTCATCGGGTAAGAAGAAGCGCGAACCCTCGACCTGCGCGAACGCAGCTTTAACGATCTCTAACTGCGCCGCGATGGACTCAGGGGGCCCATACTGCGTGCCGTAGAAAACCCACGCGCAATCGCCCAGCGGCAGCTGCCTAGCCGCCTTCCGGATCTCCTCACGCTCAACTTGCCCCGGTCCGGAGTGCACGTCGGCCTTGCGCAGACCTGCGACACTAAGCTCCTGGATCACGTGGCGCAGCTGGGGGATATTCCCCAGTATGCGCTGCTGCGCCAGCGGGCGGATCAGCTCGACGATGCGCTCGAAGTCGCCGTCGCGCGGGAACGTGAAGCAGTACGACTGGTGGCCCGCGGCCGGCATCAGCTGCATGCCCATCTTCGTCACGACGCCGAAGTTGCTCTGCGAGAACACGCCGTCGACCGCCGGCCCGAACGCGTGCTGGAAGCTCTGCCACGTCGGGTTGTCGGCCCCCTCGGGCCCCGGCATCGCGCCCATGCCCGTGCGCAGGAGCTCGCCCGAGGGAAGCACCACTTCTAGCCCGCAGTGGTTCGCGAAGTGGTCCCCGTAGGGTGTGTACCCGACGCCCCGGTCGATCGCGTTGCCGAGAACGCTGCCGCCGCCCAGGTCCGGCGTGTCGACCCAGAGAGGCAGGTTGCGTGCTGCTAGCGCCTCGTGCAGCGCGAAGTACGTCACCCCTGGCTCGACGACGCAGCTTGCGTTCTCGCCGTCGAGGCTAAGGATGCCGTGCATGCGTCTCCCGAGATCGACGACGACGCCGCCCGGGACCCGCGGGGCGGCGCCGCCGTAGCCGACGTTCCGGCCTAGAGAGATCGGGTAGATCGGGATACCGAACTTGTTGGCCCAGCGCACGGTAGTTTGCACTTCGGCCGTCGAGCCGGGGTAGACTACGGCGCTACTAACGAGTTCTTCCTGGTCTGCGATGTGGAAGGCGTCGTGGGTGTTGGGGTGCTCTATGTACCACCCGTCGACCAGGGCTTTGTCGTTGATTTCGACATTCGCGTCTCCGATCTCTGCCCGCAGTTCCTTGATTGCGGTCTCGAAGTCCTCCGCGGTCACGTCTGGAGGGAGGCGGACTTGGCTTTTTCTTGGCCGGCTTGCTGGCAGGGTGCGATTTAGCAGTATAAGCTTCTTCGCTTCTTCGGCTTCCTGGTTCAAGCGAGCTGGCGCGCCGCTATATTTCTCCTTTAAAGAAGGGATCGCATTGGTAACTGTTTCTGCCGCCATAGTGTCTCTGGTGCGTGTACATCGAATTCCTCTGTCTTCGAGGAGTTCACTCCCTCTAGGTATAGGTACAAGAACGCCTCCCCTTAGTTGCTTTCCCCGCATCCCCAGACCCCCATCTTTCCCCCAGATTCCTCTCGGGAAGGACCTCGGCGATGCAGGTTTTCTAGTGCCCGTCTAGGGCATTCGACGATCCAACCAAGGTGGGGTTGATATTGGGGAAGTTCTCGGCAGATACATGAGTATAGCATTCCGCATACAATTATGCCGACTCGATTTGCCATGGGATCCGAACGCAGGATTGACTCCTCTTTAGTATGCGCCATGCTGATCAGGGTCCGAGTTTCGCAAAGTCCTAGACGTCGACAATCAAATCTATCATGATGAACGGCGAAACACAAGACAAAACCATCAAGGGTGGGTAATACAACTGGCACATAAACCTGCATCTTATAGCCCCACTCTCAAATAAGGGAGGTGCTGAATGTGTAACTAGCCATCGTCATCGGCGCCGGCCTAGGCGGCTGTGCCTGCGCCCTCGCACTCAAGCACCACGGGCACTCCGTGATCATCTACGAGCGCCTACGAGGCTTCCGGCGTCTAGGCGACTCCCTAGGCCTCGGCGAGAATGCACTGAAGCTCCTCGAGCGCTGGGGCGGTTCGGCGCTGTACCAGCGGCTGACCAGCATCGGCAACCAGGCACCGGACATGCAGATCCGGCGGTGGCACGACGGCAAGGTCCTCGCGCAGCAGCCGCTCATGGACATGGCCGGCTACATCGGACACCGCGGGGACTACCACGAGGCGTTTCTGCAGGCCGTGCGCGACGCCGGCATCGAGATCCGCATGGGGTCCGAGGTGGTCGCGTATGACGAGGCAAAGCCGAGCGTCGTGTTTGTGGATGGGAGCGAGGAGCTCGCGGATGTTATCGTCGGCGCCGATGGCATTAAGTCGCGCGCCAGGGAACTCGTGCTGGGGTTCGAGGACGCGCCGAAGAGTAGTGGATACTCATGCTACCGCGCGTATTTTCCTGGTAAGCATTTGCAAGAAGACCCGTTGTGTCGCGATTTCGTGGATCATGACTGTGTCAATATCTGGTAGGTCCTCTCTTTGGAGCCCGAAACCCTAGTAGGGCTCGATGTTAAAGGACATGATAGGATTGGTGAGGATACACATTTGGTTCAGAATACCCTTCGAAACGGCGACGAGTTCAACTGGATCATAACGCGGAAGTTGTCCCACGAGGCCGACATGGTCATCAAGGAGTCGTGGTACCAGGAAGGGAACATGGATGATGTTCGGAAGTCAATCCAAAACCTAGACCCCCGAATACGGGCCGCTGTCGAGAAGACGGACTCGTGTCTGGACTGGAAGATTTGCTACCGAGATCCCCTCCCGACTTGGGTCTCCAGGAGTCATAAGATTGCATTGCTTGGAGACAGCTGCCATCCGCATCTGCCCACGAGCGCTCAAGGGGCGAGCCAAGCAACCGAGAGCGCTGGGGTTCTAGCAGTCTGTTTGAAACTAGCTGGAAAGGACAACATTCCCCTAGCTGTAAGAATTTCACCTACGCATGGGTTTTATACTTGAAGGAGGCTAACCGTAAACAGACAAGGACCTATGAGAAATTACGATTCAATAGAACCAGGGCCAGTCAAACAAACGGAGAAGACCTCAGAGACCGCTGGCACAACGCTCTAAAGAATGTTGACGAGGGCGTCGAGATTGATCCAGAGTCGGTAAAAATGAGGAACAGATGGTTATATGCCTTTGATTCAGAGGCTGATGCTGTCGAGCGTTGGGGAGAGGTCTCATCGTTGGTTGCAGAAGAGCTTAAAGCTGGCAAGATCTCTCCTTTGTGTTAGGTTGAATCCTACTTATTGAAGTCTGAATGATGCGGTCCTCGAGGAATCGCTTACATACCGACCTTAAGAAATAAAAGATCCAATCGGTATTACAAGTTGGACATTTAATAGATTGACGGAATATGAAGTCGTCGTTGTACATAGCCGAGTTGTGTGGCTAAACACAGATTCATTAGTTATCATCAACTACCTATGCAAGTGCATTGTCACTTATGAGCATCTCCTACACCCACCTCCTTTTCTATTATACTAAATGCTACATAGAATGCCGCACGATTGTGCTTATGAGCACGAGTTGGCGAAATTATCTAGCATGCATCCTAAGGTCATATACGCTCTCCTGGTTTCTATGTGCATTATATATAGAGACAGGCGGCACCACCAACTAAATTGAAGCTGAGAAGTGCAATACGAAGAGGTGCGGAGAGTGAGAGCGAAAAAAAGAGAGAATCGAATCCGATCATCTGACTAGTCGACCTTGGAAAGATACTTACGGTCTCTGTAAGCTCACTGGCTAGTGTATTGTGATGCTCGGTTGGGCACGGCATGGATTCAGCAATGTGTATGTATACCGAACTCTTTGATCAGATGTTTTTCATAATTAATAGGATCATCTTCGCATTGTAGTCTTGCATAATAAATATGACCATTGCATTCAAATAGCACCCGGCGAAGTCTATATTAATCATACACATGGTTCCAATGAAGAACATTGGCCGTATCATTTGAGCCGCAGATGCATATAATCACGCTATGAGAATATTGACAATTCTGTTCATCCTATTTCATTATTTTGCTCGTGTTCATTTCTTCCTAGGTCCTCAATAGTAATACATTTATCCTTGGCTTCTTAGCCCCTAACCCCTTTTCATTTTGAAAGACATAGTGTTAAAGAGTAAGTCAGGCACTAACAATGCTTTTTCTTATCTATTAGCAAAATGCGACAATAGACACTCATACACAACGGCTTATCAATTTAAAGAACGGACGCTTCGATACACAAGACTCAACATTGACGCGGGGTTATCGTCTACGTCATCTGTATTGACTAACAACGCCGTCATAAACCTGTTTCGCATTTTCTAAGTTCATTCATAACAACATTAACTACACCTCGCAACTCACCTAAATTCAACATCCTCGTTACGAGTCAGCCTGAGCATCATCAACTTAGAGAATGTTTCTACAAATCCTCCACCTTGGGCAGGCCGCCTTAGCTGCATACGGCGGCCAGCAATCCTATATCGCGATTATCAACCTTCGCAAATACGAAGAGACCAGTGAGAAGCTCGCCAAACACTCCAAAGAAGCAGCACACCAACTACACAAAACGCGCACGACGCAGACCTCAGGAGCTCTCTCGCTTCTCCTTTCATTGTGTGCCTCTCTTGTACTAGCGGTCAGAGGGTCCTCATATGGCTTTCTAGTGCGCTACCTGGCCTCACCTGCGATGCTGGCCGCTATCTTCTTTGCGAGGGAACACATCCAGGGCTATTGGGCTGGGAAGGATGACAAAACGTTCGGCCTGAAAGCGTCTCTGCCGAAGATGGGAGATTACAGAGAGGCAGAGGGCAAGACGCAGGAACTGCTGCAGGTATTGGTGTGGTTGATGTACAGCTGGGCTGCGACATCTGCTATGGCTTTTCTTGCAGGATACTAGGTTTCAGAGACTTGAAGGATATGAGGTGACTCGGGTGGCAAGTTCTACAATTCGACAGAAGCTAGGAAATTTTCATTGAGCATAGATTCTTTGATGACCCGGGTTGCTCACGTTGACATAATTCCGGGAGTCACCGCACCAACACCAACGGCAAAAGTAAGTTTGCCGCAGTTGACTCACCAACATCACCAACTCTTACACAATGAGTCAGTCTACATCGATTGAAAAGGAAAATCTTAAGATGATTCCTTTGATTTGAACCTATATGCTGCTCTATCTATTGTGTGACACATTCTATTGCATGGCAACCCGTCACTGATCTGTATTAAGTGTCGGGCATACCTTCTTTTTGAAATTTACACTAGTAGTGGTTGGTTAAGCCTTCGTCTCCTATTTCAAGCATCTCTGGATATACTTGTCAGGTCAGCCACTTGATCCACCGTGAAAAACTATTGTGCTGACAGCTTGAAAGCTGAACGAAGCAAGATGTCAGGCCAGATAAAGATCGTAAAGTCGAGGCCAGTAGGCTCGGGTGGTCGAGAATTGGTCTATTGGCGCATGGACAACGGAAATATCCATACCGGTCTGTGCGAGTGGACGACAATGCCCAAAGAAACCCTTCGCGAGTATGTTAGAGATATTAAAGAGAGAATTCCGACAGGTGAAATCCGAACGAAAGAGGTTCACACATTGGAGATATTTGACGGTTTTTGCGACGAGGCGACTCGGACCGGCTTGGTTTACCGGTGCAATCGGCGTCCTAAGGATCTCCGCGAGATATTGTTGAAAAGCGAAAAGTTCAAGCATACCCTTAGGCGCTCCTTTTCTAGAGACATCGCAACACAAATCCGATCTCTCCATGTACACTTTCAACTTCCCCACAATGCCTTGCGTACTGAAAGCTTCGTCTTCTTCTTCGATGACCGGAAGCATAGGACACCTTGCAACGAAATTTGGGTCCTTGATTGGGCGCGCCCACCTTCTCTCGACATATACCAACATCCTGAATACCAGGCGGACAAACCAGCCTGGTTCTATCAGGCCTGGTCTTTGATGATGGTGCTATCTGAGATTGCCACGTGGGAGCCGCTTGACGGAACAGTTCAAGACAAGACAGAGCTGCTGAGGATGAGAACAGAGAGGAAGCAGCTGCTGACAAGCTCTGATTGGGAGGATCCTCAAGATACCAAGGTTTTCCAGTTCGGCTTCGGGGTTCTTGAGAAGGATCGCGAGACACTCGAGAAATATAGCCACTGGCAAGTTAAGCGTTTCTACGACAGGCTTTGTGATCTTCTAGCATGAACCTGCTAAGCTGGGATCATTTAGTCTCAGTCATGGAAGCTGACTCCTAGAGACTTGCCCCTCTGTGTTCTCCGAGAAGATCATGTCGATGCCCTGCCTAAGACTGCCTGGTTCAGGTTTCTTCTACTGGGGTTTCTTTCATAGTCATTCCCTCTACAACGACATACAGATATACCTAGAGTCTGGCTCCCCGATTGCCGAAGCTTATAACATCCCAATGAATGTGACTCGCCTTGATTGATAACCAGATAGCTCTGGGAGTGATTATGATGAGAGAGATCTAATGATAAACAAGTACAAGGCTTGGGTATATTGGCTCTCTACGGCAACTTCCCTTAAGTAATAATATTGAACCACTTCCATTCCTTTTATCATTGAGGTACTTGCGACTCAAGTTCATCTTCACCGGTTTCTCTCAATCCACGTAAAGGTTCCAAGGTAGTGAGTTCTAACCTACGTATCTCGTGTCAAGAAACTATTTCTCGATGAAGAAGCACATCTAGGTGGATGTAGACCATATGATAGCTAGCCGTAAGTTTGACAAGGTGGAGCGCGCAGTCAATCCAACGACGAATAACTTACCACCAATCTCAAGCCGTGAATAGTACAGTATCGAAATTGAGCATGGGTTACATTGCCCTTTCTGATACTGATTGTATTACGTATATCTATCTTGTGGGACACTAATGACATTGCCTCAAGCTAAGAGTATCTAGCCGTGAAAGTCTGCGTTTCACAGCGCAGGTGAGCTACTGAAGCAAAGCCCATTGGCATTGATGATTATGGAACCTAGTTTCATTTTTCATAGTAACATGAAGTCTCACATGCCGCAGTATACCATTATGTCCATTTCAAACAATACGCGTGTGGCGGACGCCATACCAACGTGTCTAAGAGGCGGCTAGGAAGATGTCGATTTGGAAAAGGGGTGGACCAGCCATGGTTTGTTGCATCACTTACGCAATATGAAGGAGTAGCTCAAGGCCGGTACACGACATATCGGACTCTCGTTGTTATGTGTCACGATGCGAGTTGTCAGGTAACACATTTCGTGTTCACAGTCCAGTGTTACAGAAGACTCAGCTCCTCCTGTACATACACATCCGATGCAATTCACTGTCCTTTTTAACTTAGTAAGACTATTATTTACGAAATGTTTCTTACATATAGTTTATCGTGGGATTCTCGTCAGGGTGCATATTCTTGAGACAAATTTTCATGGCATATTGTCAAAAGCTGTGGGGGCTACCTAAAGCAGACCATTGCAAGCCCACCACTTCATGCCCAACTTGTCCCACAATAACAAGTATTTATGGCCCCCAATGTAGCATGCAGCTTCACCAGAAAGGGGCGAGTAGCCTGAGAGGCTGGAAAGTAACATTTACGCAGGCTGCCATAGTACAAAGCAGGGCCTCATGTTCACTAGGGAAGAAGTACTTACCTCGTTGTAGCTTGTGATAGAACCCTGTAGATAGCTTGTCGCGACATACCATCTCGTGTATTTCAAAGTGCAATCAACGGGTTACCTAGGAGCGATCTCCTCGGTGATACAGATGGCTAACGACATAGTTATGCGCTGATGTGAGGCAATGACGGCGCATATTTCCAGCACAACGCAATATCGTCACAGTCTACATTTTCGGAAGACAGGGCAAGATAACATAAACCAAAAGCACAGGGGATCGTTTGGAACAGCAAGAAGAAGCATAGTAAGAATGGTAATTAACTGTCTATTTCTATCCAATGGTGGCGTTTCAAACTCCAACAAGCCCCCTGGTCCCAGAATATGGCCACCGAAGCTGACGTCGTTCTCAGCTTAGGAGGGAATTTTTCAGTGCGGCTGTAATGATTTTGTCACCCATTTGCCTGCTTGTTTGTCAGCCCCTTTACACCAGTATTCTCGTGTGACTGTATACACCCACTATCAAGTCACCGGTGTGCGTATCTGCCCAATTAAGCCCCATCACCTTATATTATTTGCTGTTCGTTTGGATACTCCTGCATATTGTGATGGCCTGTTTTGCCCGGGCGCATTACGCATGTAGCGCTGGCGACGGCGCCTTTCTTCTACAGATTTTGCTGCCTTGATAGGCCTTGTGCCCTTCACTGCTGCTTGTGCCGGTCCATTGAGAGGCAACCCGGGTGGCGGGACTGCCGGTGGGTTTGGCTGCAATAGCTGTGTTTCCTGTACGTACTGTGCAGGCTGAGGGTTACTCTGAAAGATTGTCGTAGCTGCAGTCTGTGTCCAATCCATGGCAGTAAGTGGGGCGGTGATGATTGTCGTGTCTTGCTGGCTCGTATGTGACGAAGTTTCCAAAGCCGACCAGTCAATATTGGTTCGCGAACTTCGCAATAATGGCCTACGAGTGGGTTGTGCGAAGAAGTCATCAAGGACCTCGCGCGCCGACGGGCGCTGATGAGCGTCATAGGCCAGCATAGATGCATAGCGAGGTGATGCTGCTTCAAAAGTGTCTCAAAGTAATCGCGCCTTTCAAAATAATCCCATGTAGACTGCTCCCCCTCTTCGTTTGGAAGTTTCATCAAACATTCCACGACAGTCACCCCCAGTGAGTATATATCAACCTTCGTTGATTGTTTACCTGCCCAAATTACCTCGGGGGCCCTGAACCACCTTGTTCCGAGCATAGTCCTGGAGTCGTCGACCACCTTCGCAATGCCGAAGTCCGTCAGGAGGAATTTGTCGCCATGGATCTGGTATAGAATGTTCCCAGGCTTGATATCACGATGAATGATTTGCGGATCATGCGTGTGAACATAATCAAGTGCATCCAAGATTTGGGAAAGCATTCCGTCAGTCATATCCCTGACTGCCCGTAGCAGTACCTCTGGCCTGTCAGGTCCGTGTTGTACCTGATTTGGCAGCTCTGACGGTTTTGGCAGGTATGGCAGGTTTGGCCTGTATTTTTGTATTAGGTTATGGAGACTACCGTTATATAAAGGCATAAATATTTCGATATTCTGGCCAATGTTAAATCCCTGGTGGTGATCGTACCCTACGATACTCTCCTAATAAAATAAATAGCATAGGATGAATAGACAGGTAGGACACAGAGCTGACATGATGTTGAAGTTGCTTGACCAAATTCACTTCCTTTTCAATCCTTTTTCTGAAAGCCGCCTCCGACACTATACCTAAGTGTGGTGCCTCCTTTACAACCAAAATCTTGCAAGCAAAATGGTTGCCATTATACATGTCGATAACTTTGTGCACTTCACCTTGCGATCCCACCCCGAGTCGTCTTAGCTTTGTATAACGAATCACTTTGTCTTCCGTAGGCTGGAGTGGAGTTAGTAACCGAAGATTATGAGGGTTGGCAGTCGACTGAGGCCTGTGGGTAGCTGTCCGCAACTCGGATTGCAGGCCCAGAGCGTCGAGTTGCTGCATGGTCCCTTCGTACGTTCGATCGAGATCAGCTTGGCCAGCGAACGCAATTTTCTCCTCCGTGAATCGCGCTTCATCTCGGCCTTGCGCCCTACTTGGTATGAGGTGAAAGACTGCCTGTCCCAGTTTAAAAATCCATTTACGGTCACGATCGTTGTAATGGTCGTAGGCGAGGACTACAACGCATTGTCGAGGGGTCTTCCATATCTGTGGACGGCCCGGAGCCTCCTCTATGTCCCCATCTTTGTTGATCGTGTAGTCAATGTCGTAGAGTTGCGCAGTTCTTTTCTCAGATATGTCGTGCAAGAGAAGCTCTCCAGTCTCCTTGTTGAAATCAAAATAACATTGATCGTTTCTCGAAAAATGTTGATCGAGAACAACATCGTTGTGGTCACGCCTGCCAAATCTGGCAAGATACGGGGGGTTTTTGAGCCTTTGGTCTAATCCTAATCGCAAAATTGGATTAGAGGTGATGTGTTGCATTACGCATCTTCGTTCGCGGTTGGCAGGATTTTCGACGATGCTGACAGCACGAATGTTCCCCTCGAAAGGGACGAGATAGAAGACTGTCCCAGGAGCATCCATCTTCGAAAGACATCTTGACGAAAAAAAGACATTCAACTCAAGCGGATTAAGAAGATGGTAAATGTTTCTGGTGGCAGGAGTGTTGCTGAGCTGATTGCTAACAGTCCTACATAGTTCCTATCGGTATTTTCTTTGTGATCTCATTTTCAACTAGGAGAGCTAATCTATAACTCAGTTGCTCCTCAAAAGGAACATAGTCCCGTGGACCAACGGATATCACCAGCACTAAGCCTTGTCCAACCTGATTCTAATGGCGTTATGATTATTCGCTTTGTTAGCTTATTTTATCCTACCCTTTGGACTACAAAGCTCTGTTATCTAGACAGGTAGTTGGTCCTGAAATTGAACACGTGTGGGACAACACCAACGAGTATCACAAATAGTAGGATTGAACAAAGGATGGTGATGCTTGTATACATGAAGGTTGTACATGTACATGCAGTGTGTGTGAGCCTCCAACTAATAAAATGATAGGAGCAAACCGAGGCATTGACATCATCCGACCCAACCAACACCAGTATGTACAGAGCCTTGTCCAACCTGCAACCTAATAAGCTAACAAAGAGAATGCCAATAGCACTGTTGGGGTTCGAAATTGACCTACTTGATTGGCTCATTGGGGCACAGGTTTGACAAGGCTTGGCGCTTGTAGTACCTGTTGGTTCATAGGTGTGTGTACATTCCTTGCGAGGGCCAGCGATATATGTAATACAGATTAGCTGTTGATTCTTGAAAGAAACGTACCAACATGCAGGACGGCACGGGGAATGAGGCACCCATATAGATAGGTTAGTAGTCACTAAAAGTCTATCTTACTTAAAGATTGTGGCACACTTTATTCCCGACTCCCAAACATCTCAACTAGCAGCCAGCCAGTTACGCAACACTTTCTGCTCCCTCAGTTCCTCGTCTGCCTCCAAATCATGGCCTCAGGCACACATGCACGGCATCAACTTGACATCACGTCAACAATTTGCCCATCAGTTGAGCAGGCCTCTGACAGCGGCAACCTCGTTGGTAACTGCGAGTCTAACGATACCGACTACAAGCCTATCAAGACGAAGAATCTCCCAAGACAAGAAACGTTGACACCCGAGCCAAAACCATATGATCCTGAAACATATTTAGCTTGGGGTCGAAAGCGTTATGGCGAAGAGTGGTATGAGTATCGTAATAGCTTGATTCAAGAAGGCAAAACAGTCGTATTAGTATTGGGAGAGCAGATGACTATACCACAAACGTTCGACCCCAATACATACGATCCCGACAGACGAATGCCATGGACGCCCGAGCCAGAACCATATGATCCCGAGACGTATACGGCTTGGGGGAAAAAGCATTTTGGCGACGAGTGGTACGAACAGCGTAAGACCATGCTCCAGGAACGGAATCCCTATATGGTCCGTGATCGAGTCTACAAGGAACGTCAGAGAGCCTTGAGGGTATTGGAACATACTATTGAAGGGCGTCCGTTCAAGCCACGATCTGGTATCCTTGACCATGACTGGCAGCTATTATGGGCTCGACTGTCGAAGGATATCTCGCGCATCGGGACCCCACCTACTCCTGAATCTTTGCGATCCCGCGACGGTGACAGCGACCTCAGCGGATTCAGTACATACCCCCCTACCCCCGAAGATCGCGAACCGACGCCTCCGCCCAAAGACCCGTGGGAACGGTTAGAGTTTAATCGAGAACGTTTTCGATGGGACACGGAGCAGTATCACTTTCATACGATTTTTCTCAAAGAAGCCCTGATTGACGCGGCTAGAAGGCATCACGAAGATGAGGAAGGAGACAAGCAACGTGAGGAAGAGCTGGAGGAGCTACAGAAGATCAAATATGAACCAGGTACCATGATGATATCATGGGCATACGCAAATCGAAAGAGGAAATTTGATCTTCGGGCAGATGGTTGGACGCAGGAGCAGGTCGAGGCCAAAGAACGAGCTGAAAAAGCTTACGCAGAAGAATGCCATCAGCATTACCTGCGTATGACGAATCCAGCGCCTCTCAGTGAGCCACGAGACCAACAGGATATGAATGAGAGGCCCCGCTCTCGTGAGGCCACAGGAGCCAGCGATGAGAAGCAGGGAGAATCATCTCGACCGGCAAACCTTACTTCTCGCAAAACTCGCAGCGGTCGAGTCACAAAGAAAGCGCCACAGAGACAAAGCGGTGGTCTCAGAAGTACCGGACCCCGGCAGTCTACGCCGGTTCGTCCAGAAGCCCTACCATCCAATCGAGACAATGCACAGCCAGTACCACAGGGTCGCCCAAGGCAACACAAGACATACGAGAAGCAGCGGGCAAGCCGAAGGCTTGCCGGGCAGTTGCCTGAGTATGGCATGCTGCCAGAAAGAGGGGAAGCACCACCGCTCTATAAATCTTCATTGCGGCAGATGTCGAACGCACGCAAGGCGAATACCTTAGGCCCTCGCAGTAGCGGGCCGCCAAAGAAGCCAACGGAAACCAAGGGCGTGAAGGATTCCACCAAGCGAAAAGGGGCAGGCCGTCCCAAGGGGCCAGCTAAAGGGTCAAGAGGCTGAATACAAGGGCTAGGTAGTATATACTGACATAATGAGTCAGAGCACTCACTATGACGATGACAAGCAACTCTTGCAGACCGAGTCACATCTGGGGTGATTGGCAACTGTAGATGTTTTGCTCTCAATCTGGCAGATTCCCGCGATGCAGTAGAACATACAGGGGGGAGTTTCAACGGTAACAATCTAAATGATTGATGTTTGGGGTCATTGCAGCCACTGCGAGATGCATAATCATTAGTCTCCTAAGTGATTTCGTCTAGTTTCAAACAATTTCGTTGCTTCATGGTTAGATAGGGTTATCGAAGCGTTAAATTGTGTAGCTGGTCTTGGCGACAAAATTGCGCGCTCGACAGCATAGACACGAACAAAGTACGAGTCGGTTCTCGAGGTTAGGGATCGACCGTACTGGACCATTACATGTACTCTTCGTCTTCGTCGGTAACCCCTGAATTGAATCAGTGATCTCATTTTAGCACTAGACAAGCACCGATAGGGGTTTAGTGAGTTCCGACGGTCTGGTTCAACCGGCCTTGGTGGGGCATCGCGCCCGTTGGTTGAGCTGGAGTGAGTTAATAAGGCGAGTTAGGTTCGTTTCCTGACAGCGCTATATGGTCATTCGCCTTGTTAGCTCATCTGGGCAGCCGGGTTGAGTCCTTATTATTAGTTCGCTCATTGTAAAACTCTTAGCAACGATGTCTCAACTAACACAACAACCACGCAACACTTGCAATAGACTCTGGAGATCATGGCGTCCAGACGAAACAAACCAACGTGCAATGAGGGTTCCTAATCAGCAATAACCCTTAAGCAGAAGACTGAAATGATATTTATAATCCATACATCTTAGTTGCCCATAAATGAAGTGTTTTCTTGCTTGGACGATGGAAGATCAGCCTATGAGAGACAATAAACCTTCAACCTCGAGTTGTGACGCCACGTTGTGGCTGTGCACCGTTATATCTACTGCAGTTTGGCATAGATAGTTTGGCATTTGGGCTGTTTCGTTCTTGATTAACAAACCACAACACCCGATACAAGCTTACAACTATGTCAGCACGTATGGCCAAGGTTATCTCGACGGAGTTGCTAGTAAGTTTCAAACAGCGTGAATAAGATTTCCCAGGGTGCTGATGTTTTTTCACCAGGACAACAAGGATGCGAAATGGATCAATCTTGTCAAGTTAGTCGCAACTCTGCTATCACATCTTACAGATACTAGGGTGTGGCATTGTAACCGCATATATTGTGCAGGATCACTTACGAGGATGAAACTGGTCGCATTCGCACTTGGGAGGCCACGAGACGGCCCAACCGCCCCAAGACCAGCAATGTGGATGGTGTTCAAATGATCGCCGTCCTGCAAAAGCTTACAGGCCCAGAGTTACTCCTCGAGAAACAGTTCCGAGCGCCGGCCGGCGAGGTCGTAGTCGAATTTCCAGCTGGCCTCGTTGACGAGGGTGAGACTGTTGAGCAGGCTGCCTTGCGCGAATTAAGGGAGGAGACGGGCTACATTGGCGAGATAGTACCAGATCGTGGGAGCAGACGACCTATTCTCTTCAGCTGTAAGCCATGCCGAACTAGTTATACAATCGCAACTATATGCTAATGTTTTCAGCTCCTGCTTCTTCGAGGTAAAGCTTGACATTCTTGGACTGAACGGTCTCTTAGCTAATGTAATACCTCTAGCTCTAGCACGTTCTTGATTCATCTCAAGATCGATCCCAGTAAGGAAGAAAATAAAGATCCAAAACCGCAATTGGAAGATGGCGAGTTCATCGAGTGTTTCTGGGTACCCTTGAGTGAATTGTATAATGAGTGCAGGAAGCTAGAGGCTCTGGGTTTCGCCATTGATGGAAAGGTAGGCACTTTTGCAGAAGGCCTTGAGATGTCAAAACTATGGTAGGTGCAGCTTGGAGAACGATGGCCTTGCGGGACCCTCGTTCATATTTCTTCGCACAAACCTTTCTCTTGACGAACAGACATAATTAGATGCCCCGTCAATAAGAATTCTCCAGCCTATTATTCTAGAATCTGAGAATCAGAGTGAAGTCTACAAACGATAGATACTAGTACAGTAAGCCGTCAAATAGTGAAATCTCATGAGATTCTAAAAGCCCCCCACAAGCCCTGATAGACTTGACTCACCATCACGATAACGTGAGTCCTTCAGAGGTTTCGTAAATATAGTACTACCAATCTAAACTGCCAAACCATGTCAACTCATTTCAATTCACAAAGTGTATTATTCATTTACGACAGGATGTAAATATATTTTATCGGAGATCAGATAGGCATTATCATCGTCAACACTAATGAAGTATCAATAAGACACAAATACAGCCGCACATATACATACAAGGTATTAGGTATGAGAAGAAACTGAGGTACGCTGAGATATTAGTATATCTAAATATAAGTGATGAGTGAATATTACATAAACGAATTGACGAGCTAGAATAAGAAGTCATAGGTACTAGGGAATTTAACTCGACCATATTCACATTCATCATCAGTATGTATATAAGCCATAATAGAAATGTATTCAGCAGTGTCTCCAATGATTACGTGAGAAACTTTTTTATTAGCATCCTCTTGAGTATAATTACCGATTCGTCGGCAGCCGCTTGGGACTTGAGAGTTCTACAAGTTGGATCCAATAGAGTCCGTGTGCTCCACAAAATGTAGCAAAATTTTCGGACCGGCGGTAAGTATAGCGGAGCTTTATACTCTTGTCTCCTCACCCTACCTGACTCAAGCATTCGCCACAACCGGATCCAAAAAGAAACGCTTTGATTTCGCCCAGGCTCGAACTGGGGACCTTCAGTGTGTTAGACTGACGTGATAACCAACTACACCACGAAACCATGACCTGTTGTGAAATCAGCCTGCGCAAATACTGCCTATGAGAAGCCGAGGAATTTGCAAGTTCCGACACCCAGCAAGACTATCTAGAGAGAGCCACAAATAATAAAAACTACAGGCCAAGTGTAAATGCTCCTGTAAGAAAGTATCTATCATTTCAGAATGGTGTTGGTCTCGTAGGACAAAGATCACTAGACGGCCATTGTTGGACGTCGAGGTATCTTTAGGAGTCCACCATTGACCAAGGTGCTAGAGACGAAATTGTAGGCGTGAACAGACTCAACCGCAAAGTCTATCCAGCTATAGGCCTGGCATGTATTACATTGAAGCTATGAATACAGTGTGATTTGTAACGATGCATCATGTCATCAGTTTCATCCCCCGCGGTGAACGCTAACTCGAAAAATGTGACAAGAGCTGTAATTCAGGGCTTAGAAATATATTAATTCAGTAATAATTCTCTAGCCCCTCTGAGGGTGCTTATGGTTCTAAGTTTCAATCTGAGTCTGAGGTTCGGCGACAGGTTTTTATAGACCTGATGCCGCGGTACGTATTCCTGGTATGTATCTAGTCTGTTGCCGACGTAGCCGCCGTCTGGTAATTATACCTTTTGTTAGGTAGTCATATATTCCAACAGTATCGAATAACATCTAACAGCACCCAATATATGTACTCGTGCAGCATTCCTGCATCTCGTATAGCTTCCAACAGGTCTTGGCTCCAATAGCCGTGTGACAAAAAATGATGCATAATGCTCTACATATACCGTGCCCTCATGGTCTTCATCGCAGGGTTGTCAGCTCGGAAACCATCAAATAGGCGCTTCGGGCCAACAAAGGAAATCTTCCCATCGTCCCGATCGTACGATATTAAGGGCTCGTCACGAAACGTCCCCTGATCCGTTGAGTCGACCATGCCCTCGAGCACTTGGTACAAAAAGAGTCCAACCTCATCGATAAGCTGCTGCGCATCCGAGGCGCTCGAGTTATGACCGCAGGCAATTCTCACCTTGTTGGACCTGCTTGCGTTCCATTCCCGTACAAGTTTCTGAAGTTTACCCAGCGTGTCACAGTACTGGTGCAAGTTACCCTCTAACGGGAATACAATATGAGCCCACTCGTACATAGTATCACCGACAAATATGACGCGTTCTTCGGGATCCCAAATGGCGATTTCGTCCGGTGTGTGACCTGGGGTGTGGTAGATGACAAGACCAAGGTCCCGGCCACTGTTGTCAACAACATGTTGACCATCATCTGCCCACCTAGAGACTTTATATTAAGGCGTCTCCATGCCAAAAAAGCGACAAAGTGAAGTCTTGGGGAGTCGACCCTCCCCTTCAATGAATGACTTCTCGTAAGAACTTGCCCAGATGGTGGATTTGGCGTCTGTGAATTGAGCAATAGCACCTTGAAGCATATATCAGTGATTTCCTCAACGGTTCGCTGAATCAGCTACACACCTATATGATCGAAGTGGCAATGCGAGCAAAGCACGATGTAGTCACGCTGAGCACCCAGGTTTAAGGGACGGCCTTCATTATCTTCAACTGGATATGTCTCGAGGAATTCTCGTAGATTAGTTAATGTTGCGGCTTCATTCTTCGCCGCCCCACCACATCCGGTGTCGACGAGCACAAGCACATTATCATAGACCTTGACATAAATGAAGGGCGTTTCGTTCCATTTATCATCTTCCACTACCAAGAATGTAGTGCCATTCACCCTCGTACAATTGAAGCATGTCGTTCTAGTCCCCCCGGGTTCACTTGCAGGCAGTGCATCCCGCGCAGCCTTAGTGATCGGGCACATATTAGTAAAGCTAAGTTCTTCTCTAAAATGATTAAGAGTATGACTTCAATTCGATATCTTAGAGGATCAAAGTGCAAATGACACTTATACTACAGACGGATAGAGAGTAGAAAAGAGGGGACCAAGCGGATGCATCTGCCAGTGAAATGCCCCGCATCAGATCAATACGAGCCGCATACACAGATTGACAAGACGCGCAGCACAGTCACAGGTAGATAAGAACTTGTGTAACGCAATCATGTAATCGCGAACGTGATGGCTGTTTTCTTCTATTGGATTATTCCCAGGGAAAAATATGATTGACTCGGCACTTTTGCTTGTTTTCTGCATGTGCTAGTTTGGTCTCAGCTCAACGGTCACACTATCAGTGGAAAGGGGGATCTGCCAACCCATACGCGACTGGCTTATATCAGTCCCCGACACAGTATAACTGATTGAGTTCGAGTTTGTCTCAACCCACATTACGGTAGACGCAGCCTTTGGCATGTCACCCGGTTGAGACAGGGTGATTGATATGTTACCATCAGGGCTGACGTAACTAAAGCCCTGTATACTTCCCGCGTCTACCGTGATAGTCACCCCTAGAGGGCCAATGAAGATCCTCCGCTTCACTGGCCCTTGAGTCTGGACACTAACGATGCCATCAACGGAAGATTCCAGTATGCCACCGTACGCCACGAGCCCGAAGGCCTTGTGCTGAGCAACATACGTGCCAGATCCCAGTACCATACCGAGGAAACCAGGGCCATAGTCGCCTGAATAACCGTCCCACTTCAACGTATCTGGCCAGGAGTGAAATGAAGCAGAAGCGAAGCCGTCTTGGTTGATATTCGAAAGGGGCCCACTTGTGCCGCCATAGCCCACTTGCAAGAGATAGGTGTCTGAAGGGTCACTGCGAAACGCGGATAGAAGCACTTGAGCGTTGAGGCCTGATCCGTAATGGTGAATTTGGCGCTCGATTCTCTGGAGCTTCCCGCCATATCTAAGACATCCAAGGTTAACGCAGGACCTAGTAATAGGGTGTGATAGAACGTCTACTAACATATTGTCCCAGTATCTACGTGCGTTGCCATCCCAGCCCCAGTGAGGCACTGTAGGCATATATCCAAGGACACTATTCACCGTCTTAGTCATAGTATCCGTGAACCCAAAATATCTGGTAATAGAATAATTAGCACAGAATAAACATAAAAAGAGGTCCTGGTTTGAGGTCCAAGACAAGGCCGCTGAAGGCAGCGTCTGTATCCTTCATGTGGACCAAATTTGGAAATAAGCACTTACTTAGCCCAGTAATATACTCCTTCTTGCCCAGTTGAATCCCAGGCCATTTCGCTTCCAAAAGGCACTTCCTCGGAGTCCCACTGAGTAGCCCGAGATTTCATACTTGAAGTCAAATTATTACTTTCTGATGTCAGTCCCTCTCGAGTCAAGTCAGTTAGGATCTCCCCGAAGACAGTTTCACCCATCAGCCCTACACGGTTATACCCAACGTCAGACTGCATACCGCGAATGACAGTATTGTAAGCTTGGCTTAGATACCAATCCCAATCGTGGCTTTTAACAAGCTCGGGATAGGCCCTAGCAACGCGATACAATGACCAGTATGCCGCGGCGACATGCACATAGTCGTAAGCGCGATCAATTGCATGAGCTGCATCAACATCCCAAGATGTCCAACTAGTCCAGTCAACACTAGAGTTATAAGTATATCCTGGAACAGCAGGAGGCTCATAAAAGAAAGCACTCTTCCGTACTGCGAAGTCTTGTTTTGTCTGGATCGTACCCCAGAGAACGTCATCAATGAACATCTCGAGCTTCGAGACTTCCTCGGCGTCTGGCTGGATCGCCTGTTTCATTATCGCAGCCAAGTACGCGCCGACGCCCCCTTCATCGCTGAGTCCCGCTATCCAGACGCGGGGGTCTTGAGTCACGATGGAACGTGTCTCATAGTCGTAGCTCATGACGGAATTTGAGCGCCCGAATGGATCGGAGGTGTCGTTGAACCACTGCTCCGTCGTGAGAAAACGGCCAAGGTCGCCAATGACCTCCGCTCCGGCCTTCGTAACATGGTAGTGGACCGTCTGGGTCTTTCCGTCATCATACTCAATGACTAACCGCGTTCGACCCCAAGCGGTAGAAGACGGCGTTATGCTATATGAGCCCGGCGATAGCTCCTGAACTGCCAATAAACCCGCCGGCTCACTTGCTATGTACTGCACGTTGGAATCTGTTTGGAGGAAGAGCTGCGATGGTGAATCTCTTGGGATGATATATCCGGGTACACCGAAAGCCACTGGTGTACCAGTAGTTCTAACCGTGTCATCAATATCTCGAACGCCTCCCTTGGCTACCGTAAAGCGCACACCGAACTGTATTGACTCTCCTGGCTCCAGCTTTTTAGATGAGGGGGTGTTCCAGGGATCTATTCCCGCCCACTCCTTCTCAGCCCAGGCTTTGCTAAGGACTTGCCATTCGTAGAACCCTTCGAAGGTTTGACTGCCGTAGTACGTACCCTCATAGGAGGGCTCAACAAGATTTCTATACGCCTCCAGTGGCGTATCCCCTAGGGGCGTAACAACAAGGGCTGGGCCGATACCGCTCACTGGGCTAACCCGAATGTATCCTGCATGCATGCCGATATATGGATCGGAAAGTGAGCATAGGCGCTGGGTGTCTACCGCCTTCCTGTCAGTGAAAATGCTGTTGAACTCGGCGGGGAATCCGAGACTGCCTATCTCGACTGCTGATTCTCCGGTATTCTCAATCGTGAAGCGCAAGCCTAGATCGCCTGATACGTCCAACCATTCTCGAGTTACATTCAAGGGTCCTTTGGGAAGAGTTGCACCCAAGTCGGCGGCCGATAGGGCTCCCGTCTCGAGGGCGGAGACGGGTTGGCGGGCCGCAGCAGAATCGCCATCGGTCCAGTCGCTACTCCCATCTTCACGATATCGAAATGTGATATCGCCCCAGTGATACTGATTGTTACTAGCGCGAACTGATATCAAGTCGAAGGGGAGAAAGTCGAATGTCTCGTCAGCTGCGGTCAACGTTGCCAGCACCTGAGCATCGCGAACAATCCTGGCGTTGAAGTTCGTAGTATTGATATCAATATAGCCATTACGAAGGCCTAGATCGTCATCTTGGCAACGTACGACTGAAAGGAGGGCAGCAAAAGCAAAGAGGACTCTGCCACACAGCAATAGCATCGTTACAATAACAATTTAAGCATTAATCAAAAACTAACGAAGGTCCTTAACTCTCCTAGTATGCCACTGTATAGCAACGCTTTATATCTACACCACCTAGACTTAGATACATTCTCATACTGTTCCTGAAGATCACATTTTCGCGATATTGCATCTATGGACCATGAGTACGGCATCGTGTTGCGGGGTATAATTGGAACGCTGGAGCTATTTAGGCCCTGATAGATGGGAAATCATCAACCAAGGTTACATTATAGTTCCCCAATATAATAGATGTCGGAGCGGCTAACTTCACCAGACTTTCTACTAGGGTTCATACCTTCCACTTTTGGCCTACTTTCTTCAACTTATCGGAAAACAAAGGCGGAATTGCTCTTTAGAAGCTGCCACAACAACGTCTGATGATACCCGAATAATCAATCAATTTTGTACAAATCCTACTCATACAATACCAAGAGTTGCGATGCTACTTGCTTGATTCTTGCTTAACTAGACGTAAAGGTGACGATTGTACGAAGACTATAACAGTAGAGAGAGCGCAAATCTATATCAGTGAAGATCTCCCTTAGTCTCCTAGTCGCAAACCTTATTTAGCTGATTGATATCAAAGGTTACTATACCTCACCAACGCTCCTATAATGAGGAGAGATATGATAACGCTAACATCTTCCTAATACTACGTAGTAAATGCCTATCAAAATCACATGTAGTATAGGAAAATCTGGTCAGTACATCATATCGTCCATTAGCATCTAGCCTTTCTATTATAGAGCCATCGTAACTTTTAAGCCTATTTTGGCAAAAAGCTACGGCATTTCCTATCTAGCGTTACAGTAGAATCTCCATCCTGGGGGACTGTATCTACTACTCCTCATCCGACGTAGGCCCAGCGAACTTAGCCACCTGGACAGGCAGCCACCATCCCTGTTTCCGCATATGCTGCCTTGTGCATCTATGTAGAACGTTACATAGTACAATGTAATAATGGAAGGATGGAGTTGACGACACCCCGTTTCACCTATCCAGTTGCCTTCGTAACTACCTAAAAAATAAATCCTCTCAATCTGATTGGCCCGCATATTAGATATTGGAACTCCTCCCCTTATCAAACCGCTTTATCCGAATAACCTTATCATCGGACGACTTCCCAGCCCAGGACCCTATTTAGGAATGATAGAGTATAAGAAGCATTTCATGAATAGCTGCATTGGAGGGCATTCCTTATCCTGTTCTTTACTAGTTACTTCCCGTGGTTCATCTTATCCGGCATGATGGTCCGAAAGTTCGCCGTCGCTCTTGCAGCTATAACCGGTTCATGCATTGTACATTCAGCACCAACATCCCGAGATGGAACTTCTCGTATGTTATTGGCAAATCTTAATTTTAGGTCTCTGATATGGAATACTTCTAACCGCACACAGTTGTTCAACCTGTCTATAAGCCGCTAGACTTAGGGTCTATCAAGCCGCTTGGCTGGTTCACAGACCAGCTAGAGCTTGAAGCTTCAGGTCTCTCTGGAAATATGTTTGACTTCTATCGCTTTGTCCACGACTCCAAGTATATAGGTGGATCTACCGAGTACTCTGCTCTGGAGTAAGTACTTGATAGTATACTATCCCTCGTTGGGTTTAGTCAAGATGCCAAACCGAATTTATTCGGGTTGCTTTCAGAGTTGCGATAAATTAGGCGGGAAGTCGAAGCCTAAAAGGGACGCATAAGAAGGCATTTGCTTACTCTCGAGTGTGATAGCGAGGCATCCCCGTATTGGTTCAATGGCCTTGTCCCACTAGCCTTCGGCTTAGGCGATGAGAGGATTCGTGGTCAGGTCAAGTATTATTTGGATTACATCCTCGACCATCAACAAGAAGATGGATGGATAGGGTGGGAGACCACGCATGAGACCAGAGGACTCTGGGCACGATGTCTGCTGTTGCTTGGACTCATCCAGTACGCCGAGGCTGATCCAACCCAGACTGAGCGCATTCTGGATGCTATGCACCGCTATACTGTTCTTGCCCACAGCATGCTTAAGAATAACTACACTGGCCTTCTTGTACATGGCGACGATATCTTCGATACTGCGGGGTTCGGCGTTGGTCGTACACATGAAATGCATATTCCTATGCAATGGCTCTGTAAGCGATTCCGGATTTTTAACAACTATTGATATTTGAATTCATCAGTTGTTTGGAACTCTCGTCTATTCTTAAAGCTTACCATTTAAGGCGATTACTGACCTCAGATGCCATAGTGGAACGCGATCCTCGAAATAACACCGATATTATTCTGGAAACCATGGATCTTATGATTGATGGGGGTGTGTTATGGGGAGCAGATTGGAGAACATTTTGGACAGATGAGGCGTACCCGAAGGTTTTATACGAGAACACTCCATTCGACTTGAGCTGGGTGTTCATACACGGTGTAAACATGGCTCAAGGTATTCTAGCCCCTGATATTCTCGCACCTAAACTCCATCCAAGAATGTGCTATTGACTTGTAGGCCCCAGGATTACGATACACATTATCGCTCTATCGCAATACTGGCGATCCAGCACTGAAGGCGCAGACCAGGAAAGCTGTTGACTTATTAGCTACCTATCATCGATCACTTGCGGGCACGATCCTGGCAGATGAATACATCGCTGATCTCAACCCAAGTAGAGGTGCCGAGCTCTGCATAGCTGCCGAGGTGATGTTCTCGTCTGCGTATATTTACCAATATTTAGGGGATAATGACATTGCTGACTGGGCGGAACAAACCGCTTTCAACGCATTTCCTGTTTCCGTATCGGCAGACTGGTGGTCGCATCAGTACGTTCAACAAGAAAACCAGGTACTTAAAAATCAATTCTGAAAGGAGAAACCTCATCTCACGAAATCTAGCCTTGGTCTCGGAACCTCACCACAGATGACCTGTGGTGGGACGTCGATTCGTACGCCAACGTATTTGGTCTCGAGCCGAACTATGTAAGTCGCCTCCTAAATACCTACCTCTGCCCCTGAACCGCTTCTAACCAGAGGCTACACACTAGCCCTGCTGCACCGTCAACCACCCGCAAGCATACCCCAAATTCCTTGCGAACTCCTTCGCCACGACCGAGGACGGCGGGCTAGCGCACGTGTTCTTGATCCCGGGCAGCGCGGCCGTGAGCCTCGCCGGCGACAACGCCGTCTTCGTCAACGCGACCACGACGTACCCCTTCGGGCACACGATCACGTACTCGATCTCTGCGAGCGCGCCCTTCACCTTCTACATCCGGATCCCGGGGTGGGCGGACGTATCCCGCAGCACGCTGACCGTCGGCGCCGTCGGCGGCGACACCTCGGTCCCGGTCCCGATCGCGCCCGACGCCGGCACGGGGCTGCTGAAGCTCGACGCGCCGGCGGGCGTCATGACGCCGACGCTCTCGCTCGCGACGGCGCCGCGCGTCGAGCGCCGCGCCAACGGCACCGCGGCCGTGTACTACGGCGCGCTGCTGTACGCGCTGGCGATCGAGCACGACGCGGTGGCGGCGGACCCGGTCAACTACCGCGACGGCGCCAAGCTGCCCTCGAACACGACGGATCCGCTGGGGCGCACGCGCGATTACCGCCTCGAGCCGCGGGCGAACGCCACCTGGAACATCGCCATCGATCCTAGCCAGATCGCGGTCGTGCGCAACGGGGATGGGGAGGATAACGAGGAGCTAAAGAATCCCATTTGGGAGCTCGGCGCCCCGCCCGTGGAGCTGCGGATCGCGGCTGTTGAGATAGACTGGCCGATTGTGCTGGATACGGCCGCGGATCCGGGCACGTTTGACGTGGTGCCGCAGGGAAAGCCGTTCGCGGCGCGGTTCGTGCCGTATGGGAGCAGCAAGTTGCATATGGCGCTGCTCCCAGTGCTTGATTTGGATGGTGTGGATTTGGAGGCTTGAGTTTTGGTCTGTAGATGAGGACACTGCGCCTCGTATAGGTAGTTTACGTATCCGTCTATCAACATTTCCTGGGTAGTTGAAGATAGGGTTCGGAATGAGTAACTGCCTCGACTAAACATGACCTCGGTTATAGCACGTTTTTTTACACAGACTGTCTAGTCTGAGTTGACCAACCTGGGCTTGGGCTCCTTAGCTGTGTACCAGCTAGGGTGGATTTTTGGGTATCTTGACAAGCAACTTGAACCATGGTTGGGCCATAGCAGACGGCTTCGTATTGGTCGCTATCCAATCTTCGCTGCCATTGAAGAGCATCGCCTCAAAACCAAGGTATTGGGGGCGCAATTTCGCGTTGAGATGGCGGATAATACCGATCCATCATCACTCGCAAAGGGGAAGTCTAGCATTGAGATATTTGGTGTGGCAGTAACATCTTTCTATACGAATAGCTTGATATGACGCTTGTTAGCAGATATGTCTGCCAAGAAGTGTATTCGTTGGTTTTCTCATTGTATTCTGGTTGAAGAGAACATTTACGGCCAGCCCTAATTCCATACCCTCCCTGTGCGAGCACAGATGCTACCATTCTATATACGCCGAGTCCATACCCCCAGCCCTCCAATTGAGGATCCAAGAACAGTTCATGTTATACGTGTGATATACAGGCCTGTATACATATCTAGCGTGGCCGAGGCTAAGTAGCTTGCACATTTATTTGGTGCTCGATCCTACGCCGTATCGGCCTTCAGCGCCTCTTCCACAACCACGGCTCCCTCCAATTTACTGTCAGTGCCACCGCCAACGGCCCTCTCTCCCGCCCGCTTCCTCAACACGTTCTCTATGAACGCCTCGCCGGCTTTGTAACTGCTTCTGACGAGAGGCCCACTTGCGACGTACAGGAATCCCATGTCGAGCGCGCGCACCCGCCACATCTCGAATTCTTCCGGCGTGACGTACTTTTCCACTTTTAGGTGTCGCTTCGTCGGGCGCATGTACTGTCCAAACGTGACAACATCCACGCCGACATTGCGCAGCTCCTTCAGGGCGTCGTTGACTTCCTGTTCCTGCTCGCCGAGTCCCAGCATTATACTCGTCTTCGTGATGATGCCCTCCTGACCACGGACTTTCTTCGCGTGTTCCAGCACCTTCAAGCTCTGCCTAAAGGTCGCCCTCCGATCCCGCACGTACGGCGTGAGTCCCTCGACCGTCTCGACATTGTGCGCGAAGACATCGAGGCCGCTCTCGGCGATGAGCTTGACGCCGTCCAGATCGCCCCTGAAGTCGCCGGTCAGCGCCTCGACAAGTAATGTAGGCTTCTTGGCCTTGATCTTGCGTATCGTCTCGGCGAAGTGTCTAGCGCCGCCGTCGGCGATGTCGTCGCGGTCGACGCTCGTGAGCACGACGTAGCCGAGCCCCCAGCGCGCCAGGGCCTCGGCGGTGTGCTCGGGCTCGTGGGGGTCGAGCGGCTTGGGATTGCGGTTCGTCTTGACGCTGCAGAAGCGGCAGCCGCGCGTGCACGTGTCGCCCATCAGCATGATGGTGGCGGTGGCGGCGTTCTTGTTGTCGCCGCCCCAGCACTCGGAGATGTTAGGACACCGCGCCTCCTCGCACACGGTGTGCAGGTTCAGCCCCCGCAGGTCCGCCTTGATCTTCTTGTAGTTGTCGTTGCCCGCGGGGATGGGCGTCTTGAGCCATTCGGGCAGACGGGTGATGGTGCGGCGGTTAGAGGCGGGACCGACTTCGGCGGTGCGCAGTGTGTAGGCTTCGGTGGGTGATAATGGGGCGGCGGCGGAGGCGCCAGGTAAGAACTGGTCGAACGTCCCGACCGTGGTGTCTTTGAAGTACGTCGGGCGACGAGTGGGAGTAGGCGTATTTGTTGTTGGGATGGTGGCATAGGAACGGGTTGAAGAACTTAGAGATGATGCAATTGCGCGCTGAGCAGGGGCGCGGATGCGCTGGAATGAGGCCGAAGGAGATGCCATAATCGAAGCCCCGTCACTACAGCCCAGATCAATCTACCACGACGTTAAGATGGAGAAATGTCTCTTCAAAGAGAGAGAAAAGATAAAAATGTCGATGATGCTGATTACAATTACGCTATCTATAAGCTCCCGCTTTTACACGCCCCACCATTGGCCACGAACAGGTCCGATCGGTTGGGACCGGAGTTCTAAGGGTCTAGACACCTATTATCTAATCAGATGGCCAGCTGGCACCAGCTGGCATTTAGCCCGAACACTCCAATGTATCTTTCAATCTACCGCATCACCAACGCCACTAGCTTCAGTACTGACTTACTTTACTCAACGTTTTCAACGTCAAACACAGTACTTCTAATTAATCATATAGATTCAAGATATTTCCCAATATTCAATAATTGACAAGTCCTTTGTAAGCAATGCGTGTGTTTGAATCTTAATAGTAGCATGAACCCCTAAGACCAGACTTGAGCACATTCATCAAGTCATAGTAAGCCAAGTTAAGCTACTTTATGACGTGACTTGTTGAAAGCACTGTTTAAAAATCTCATGTACAAAACTTAGATTCTAAGATTTATATATATATTACATATATAGATGACCAGTTCTCTTCTGTTTCGGAAGCTTAATTCTCAGGCTTCTGCTCTTGTGATCTACCATTCGAAGTACCGTAGAATCAGTTAGTGATACCGTAGTCAACTGTTTCATTATGCTAGTACGACAGAGATCACGTTTCTATATATAGTTTAGAGGCGCCGCGTAGAACTGAATCTATGTAGCTGACTCATTGTGACTAGACACTATTCAAGGCGGCTCAGCCTAACATTAGCTTAGGAGTAAAACATCGCCATCTCACATATGAGGCTATTAATATGAGAATCGGGTTATAATACTAGGATGTATTGGCAGACACTGTGAAGTAAAGTTCATTTCTCCCACCGGCCGTTTACTCTCTAGGCACAGCTCGAGATTGTCTCTTCAAAGTAAAGAAGATCAACATCGAACGTCTTCCAAGGAAGATACGGGAATGTGATGAGCACTACACAAGGTGCAACAAACGGGCTCTTTCAGAGGAAATAGGTATCATGATCCAGGTCTCTATGGTCCTCTTGATACTTTTCGTCAGTGCATCGTCCCGGCTCCCGCCGATCCGGTGTCTGCCGCCTGGAGCTATGTCCGGGATGCGGCATCACCACTGAATACCACCCGTTCAAACCTGGGAAGACTTCATGATCCAGGCTCTCTCCCAATCTAAAAGGCCTTGATTGTTTGCCATGCGTTCCACCGAGTGGAGTCTTCCGGTATCAAGTTCATCTAGGTCGATTCTATTGATATTATGCAAGCAGGGCAAGATGATGCACACAGGGAATATTCGGAAATTACGGGATATCAAGCACAGTTTCTCATGCCAATTCCACCATAATTGCTGTTGAGAGATACAATGCCCACTATGATCTACCAAGGATATGGGACATATTTGGGCCAGCAGTAACGGGGCAAGTGGTCTTCGATCTCAGAAAAAAGAATGTCATGGAAGTTCTTCTTACCGCCGAAAGGCTAAAAGGGTAAAATAACTTAGCATACATCTGTTCAGCCAAGAGCTGCGAAGTTCCTCTAGAACTAAGCCTGACATAATTGAAGCCATTCAAAGTATAATATTCAGATAATGATATTTAACCAAGATATTATATGAATGAGATCACAAGAATACCCGACATATCGGACAGACAGGCAGGGCTTTGGTAGTATATTCGCAGAGCCTTATAAATCTGGCTCGATACTAGGCTAGCCCTTAAGTCTCCTAGATATAGCAGCAACTTGTATAAGCCTCCTTCATATCGTTAGTTTTCTCGGTGAAAATATGGGTTGGGCTATCCTATGAGATTATGACCAGGGTCACGAATTTTCATTTCTCTCCTCATCCTCAGTGTAACGAAGGTATTAATATATCTAATATCACCTATGCTTAATGTCTCATTTACCTAATACTAAGCACTGACTGGCGGTCGAGAGGATACCGCAGCTTCCGCTTCCACTTTGCTAACTACTGTATGGTAGCTAGGACATCATGAGAGCCACACAATAGACTGCTATCTAACCAATATACTGTGCCATTTCTACTAATATCGAAATACGAAATATCCCTTCGTTAGCAAGGAGAAACGGTTCAGTTACACATCCACGCGTTGGTTCGAACGTCCAGCCAAGACACCAATGGGTCGTCGTGGCATGGTGGGCCATCAGCCAATCACCATCAACTCGAGTCACAGATTGGGAAGTCTTAGGACTGTTAGTGACACTTGCGCGACTGACGCTAGAAATTAAGTGCGAACAGGCGTAAGCATATCAAATTATAGGCCTCAAGTCTCAACATGAGTTTATCGATGAAGAACTAAGTGGGGCATGAGTGGGCTTGGGACTCTTCGTGAAACTTCGTCGTCGAGCGTTTCGCAATCTTTCGCTTTATACGGAACGCGCGATGTAACCCATAGCACCGACGGGCAACTGCCATATATTTACTACTAGAGAATCAAAGCGTTACAGGCCGTTGCTTCTGTGTGATACTTATTCTAGGCTGCTGTATATCGCCCCGCAAGAAGCAGTGTTGTCGCTGTCGCTGTCGCGTCTGTATGTAGCTGATGCGCATCAGCTATTTGAGTGTCACCCGCTCGTACTCAGATACAGATAATGGAGGTGCCCTCAACATCCTAGTGACTTTGGGCGACGGTACACCGTTGACTATTGGACTAGTATTTATAAAAAAAATTTTTGTACGTATATTAATTATGTTTGATAAGGGGCAATCGACCGCAAGACTGCAATCGCCATGAACCTCAAAAGCCATAGTCGCTAACCACCTCAACTTTCGTAGGTATCGCAAGCGAGCGGTTCTTGTCATACATCCTATGAAGCATCGACGAGGTCTGCTTGTAGTCTCATCATATGGTTCCCCAGTTACCAATAACACGTACCTAGTGACAAGAAACCCCTAGTGACATAGCCCCTATTCATACCCTCTGAAACTTATCGCTCGAATACAAATAATCTCGACCCCATCTGTGAACTCCGTGTGGTGTGTTTTCCAATAATGATACTGACAAACGGTTGAATATGTTCAGGTAAATCGATAGGTCAATAAGTATTATGAGACAAATCCCTCGTTTTCTTCCTTCTTTGTTCAAAGGGGAGGACGGGCAGAAAGGGGTATCGAGGGGAACATATCAACCTGCGAGGCACTATTGATTAATTGCTTGAGATACGCGTGTACGGAACCCCTTACGGGCCTGGTAATTAATTCATCACATGTGGTGCACAACGTATCATGAGAGTGTATGTAACTTCAAAGTGTCAATTTCAAGCTATGTAACCGGATGCTTTTTCTTCTCACACAATACACCAAGCCGTCCATTGCCCCCATCTCCTTTTTCCTTTCATAGGAGAATCATAAAGCAAGTATTCGCATGAACTTGAAATTTTTCTTAGAACAGTCAAAAACCAACACAGATCTTTCAATCTCTCCCGCATGTTTCCTCGAACCAGTCCTCGCACGGCGAGCCTCCAACAACAGGGTATCTTAACAACACGAAGGCGTGTAGAAGGGTAAATAAAATATGTTAAAGAGTATAAAGGTGCCTTCGTGGGTTCCTACTCCGTCGGTCGTCACCGACTTCCGGGGTAGGGGTAAGAAGAATAACAAAGGGGTCCGCTTCAGAAGTAAAGAGTATAGACCAGCCAGCAACACACTCTTCTCCACATCCAAAAAGGCTCTCATTCCTGGCCCAGTGTCTCAACGGCACATGGGGATGTTCCAGACCTTGCACAAATAGTACGACCAGCCCCCAAAGCTGAGTCGGGTATCAGAAGGTGATGAGTGAATCGGAAAGAACGGGATGTAAGAAGGTGAAGTTCAGACCTCGGGGGATTTCGCAAGTCTATGCAGGAAGAGCCCGTGATGAGATGTAGTTGTATGTAGTCAATGGTCTGCAGGGACTTTATCGACACTATCGATTATGACGGTAGAGCGCTGCTGGTTCATTGAGACATTAAGGGCGGTTTGTAAAAAAAGTAACTCCAATCGCTCCACACCGGTAGAAAATCAAAGTCGTTGTCGTTGAGCCGAAAATGGTGGGTTCGCTCACACTAATATGGAATAGTTTCGGTTCGAGTTGATGGTAGCCATCAATTGTGATATCGTTGGGTCATTCGTATCGTCGCATGTAATGTAACCGGACAGCGCTGAAAACGAAGAATGCTGGTTTTTGACAAATGAAATGAAGGGTAAAGATGTTCGCATCGACGAGTTCGGGTGAGCATTGGTAAATTTGTGTAAAACACACATATCGTTTATATAAGCTTCAACATATCCTGGGAGCTAGGCTACAGCATAGCGGCAACAAGTAGACCAGCAACGCCGGCGAAAGCGACCTGGGCTGAGCCTAGTGAACTGCCACCGTTGTTGTTGATGGTAGGGCTGACAGTTGGCGAGCTCACTGTAGTTGAGCCATCAGCGCCAGTCGTCGTCGTTGGGAGGACGACGGCGGAGGAGGATGCGCCAGTGCCAGTAGGGAAGAAGACGGAAGATGTCGAGTTGGCGCTGTAAAGAGCCGACGAAGTAGTAGCAACCTTCTGGATGGTAACATACTTGGTCATGACCAATGTCGATGTCAGAGTAGATGTCTCAGCGACAGCCAGCAAGGGCAGAAGCGCCGTTGCGACAAATGATGTAAGTTGCATTGTGATTCGTGTAGTGAAATGCGCTGTAAAAGATTGTTTTCCTTCACTGTATCCTTATATCTTCTCCTTCAAATTTGCTGGGAATCTTCAGCGCGTGTCTCGTTATATGTGCGTAGATATACGGATGTCGATGCGATGAGATTGATATTGCTCAATGAATGTTCAGGTTGAATACTCGATACTCAAAGTTTGGGGCTGATGCTGTATTCGTAGATGTCGTAAGATGAACTCTGCCAACGAAGTCCTATCGATATAAAGAGAGAATGTACGGTGAAAAGTGAACGTGCGGGAAAGGAGCGAAAGTGAGGTTAAATGAGGGAAATAGAGGATGATGGTGCGTTTGAGAGGAGCGGGAAGAAGATCCACGATCTTAGGCGCATCCTTGTGTGCATGGCGCGAAATTATAATGGCAATGGGGAATAAGGCAGGGGTACTCAATTGGTGTACCTTTCACCCTAGTCGGTTGGGGCCGGGGTCGTCTGACCAAGGGAACCAATCGCTAACGGCTGTTGATTGAACGCTACTATGGACAAGTAGCAAGAGAAGCGTGTACCCGCCTGCCAACAAAGAAAGTCGGGGCTTTAGACAACAAAGCCCAGTATTATTATTCCATAGAAGTCTGAAAGACTCTTTGAAATTGCTCACCTAGTCTAGAACTGTAAATCTCTGATGTCGAATCTCCAAAGCCCTTCAAACTTTGAAACTACACTTGGCACCCCTAACAAAGGTCATAAATATAAACATATGTACTGCCGAAGATATACAATGAAGCGGATGAGGCAGCGGTACAAGCATGTACTCGGTACTCATGCTCTCTCACCTTGGGCGTTTGGCCCCCGAGTCACACCAGGCAACGGAAATTAGAAGATACAGAAAGGCACATAGCACATGGGTAGGGGCTATCGTCAAATAGACGCTCAAAGCGTAGCCAGCTAGCCTCTCTGGGACGTGCCAAGCTATCCTCCCATTGACAATTTTAGGTCGTCAACATCATTCCCACAAGATCCTTCGACATGCCTACATAGTACCAGAAATAGCGACGGTGAGGCTCGATTCCTCGAGCCAGGTGGTTCACACATACTATTTAGAGATTATAAAAATTGAGACTCCGATCGTCGCTTTAAGCTCTCACACTATTTACTTTTTAAGGCTAGTGAGCCTGCCAAAGTTAGAACGCTTATTATACTGTAGCAACGAGTTCATACAATGCGACGAAACCGTTGTTAGGAGGGCCTGTCATCCGAAGTCTCTTCTCACCTGGGCGAATTAGGCCGCTCGTCTCTCATTACCTGATGAGAACTCCTTTGGTTTGCCATACAGCCAGTCCCGCCTGCCCCATCCGTCGGTCATTCATAAACAACAGAAATGCCAGACGAAGATTGCATAATCTCATTTGACCCAGGATCCTCCTAATGTATAACACCTGATTGGCCCTAATTGACCCTGTTGGTGCCTTGCAGCTTTAGCTTTGGTTCCTGACTAAACCCGAATAAGCAGCCTATCCAGTCTTTAATTGCCGCCTTGTTGTCCAGTGACGATCACTTGAAGAATTTGATCAGCTTTCCCCCCAGATGCCGTCCAAGTCGGTCACCATCGCCGCAACATCGCGTGCTATCGATGGCGCCTTTTAACTTTATTTTAAAATTTGCGGAGAAGATCGGTCGAGGGAGAAGGCCATGGATTGAACAAATTAGACAGGAAATCTCAGTAATTATACATACGGAGCTTAACGGAGCATATAATCAGTTGCTTTGGTCCTCTGACGCCCAACTCGGAAATCCTGAGGGTCATCATTATAGTTATGGATTACGCATACGTTGCCGTCCCCCAGCATCAATGCAAGCGTTGTTGGGCCAAATGCAAACGCCCCTGACGCCGCATGGGTTGTGCATCGAATGCAAAATTTTACTGTAAAACTTCTCAAAGGGGCTTTCGACTAACAAACATCGCTATCACCGCTGTTTGCTGCAGGCTGCATGTATGTAGTATAGTAGGCACTACTATAGATCATTGCATCGTGTCACAAGCGAGAATACACCACGTTTTAATTGAGTTTACTCAATAGTATTGTCATTGGTGTGTACCTGCTTCTCAGCCCTACTTCCATCTTATCGGCCTATCAAGGTCTTCCACGCGTCGCGCGTCCTGTGCAACTAGGATAAGTTTCAGCCACGTACGTAGGTCTACTATGTACAATAGCAGTTGTCGGGCAAAAATGGCCCACAGGTATCGCCAATTCCCGTCCTGAGAGTAGGTATGTGCACCCGATTTCCCCATCTTGTGGCGCTCGACGATACGACCTGCCGATAACCTAGATAGTAGATAATTACATTCAGTCGGGAATGTGATGTGTTATCCCGCTAATCGGAGGCACGCTAACTGAACGACTGAACATGAATTCAACTCTCTGAGTCTCCGAAGACATCGACCTCATAACAAGTACATAGAACGTTGGTTTAGCTATGGGCGTCTTCATACAGCCTTCCAAATGCTGGAGGACCCTATATTGCCTCTTAGTATCGGTTTTTCTAGACTGGTCTGAAACTTCCATGCCCGTCATACTTGATGCCTATATAACGTGAACAGGGTACTTAATACATGTAATACTGGCCACCTGAGGTCCGGTTAAACTTGCAAGCGCATAATCGCCAGATGAGACAAAATCGGTTTCCAATGCTTCGCGACGTCTATCATCAAACCTACTAAGATTTCAAAGGAAATTATCGAGGAGTTTGATTACGTCTTCATCTTTCTCACGTTATTTTCTATCGCATGCTAGATTCTGAAATGCGGCAATTTCAATAAATTGTTCTTGACTGCATATATGCCTTCATCAACGAAAAAGTTAGATATTTTGCAAGCAAGGTGTGAAGTCAAAAAAGCCGGCGACGTTCTGTAGATTGGCAATGATAGTCAAGATCGTCGTACACCAACAGCCCTAGATCGTCAACCTGTCGGAAAATCGCGATCTATCATATTACCCACCGGTCCACTGTATACTGTTGATCAGCGATATTCGTTAGGAGGCGCTGTGCTAGTGGACACTTTATTTCATCGACAAGAGTCGATTTAACCTCACAGTATCATATCGAATAACGACTATTTACAGCCGCTCAAAAGACGGACACCTTGTTCTCCCAAAATCAATATTTCAAGATCACTGTAATCTTACGATTTCATATCCAAAACATATAGCCCTATTCAAGCGCCGACCCTGAAATCTGCGAGATTGAGCATACTAGTCTGCCTCTGCTACATGATAGTGGAATAGGCCCTATTGATTTCGTATGAGGGCGAAAGAGGGTGTTATCATATTGCAACTTACCTCGGAATTTAGAGTAGTTGCCACTAAGATATGACGCTGGTCCCCATTCAAGATCAAGGCCTTGATGCGAGAAGACATTGAGCCTGGGTAGGGTTACCGATTGGTCTGAGGCCATCCTCTGAACCGCAACTAAGGTAGCGAAAATCCATGGAGTCTATATCCATCGGCCGTTCCTTGGAATGCCGCTGTCTTGCGCGATTTTCGGCCACTTCCTGTCTCGTCCATTCTTCTGCCCGGTCTCGAGACCAACTCGTCCCCATGTGCTTCCCAACGGACGCTAAGATTGGCTCTAATCCTTTACATGCCCGTATTGTACACCATACGCATGAACATAATATCACGATAATGATATATATACGTACTGCCTCATAACACTGCAGTGTTCTTTATGCGCAGCTAACCTTACGACGAGTCAGTGCTTCACTTCAACCACTAGCATTGAGTTTTCATGCTTGAAGCATTTGACAAGGGGGCTAACTAAGGTCAGCAACGAACAAAAGCTTGAAGGCAGGAAAGAGGTATCTATGACTGCATTAGAATAAGCCTTGCATTAATTCCATCTCCAGCTCTTAGAAAGCCCACGATGATGATTAGGAACTCATAGAGGAAATCCACACTCTCGTAATATAGGAAATTCCTAGCTAGCAGGTAAATACGCATCTGGCTTCCGTTCCGAATCATTTCATCATGAATTCAGTCGGCTTCTCGGGTGCGCATACTGAAACTCCCCTTTCATCAGAGTAAATATCTACATTCACAAAATCAGAATCTCAGAACCTGCGCAAAAACATTGCCCCGTCGTTACAGAGGGCGTAGAGTAGGAAATCAAAGACGAAGATTTTGACAATGAAGCGGCCACGACATATCAAGTATCTCAATTGGGTTACATGACATATCGTCCAGCTCTCTAGCCTCTGCAACGATATGTTTCTTGGATCTGTTCGGTCCATAACGGACAACAAAAGGGTTTTAGTTAGCATCAGCCTGCCCACACATAATTATATTACTCATGGTCGATGAAACTGTCGCCGTGCTCTGAAATACAAGATCAGCATCTAGTGGATTGGAACAGGAAGTGGTAAAAAAAAAGACTGGCTAATAAATGGAACTAATGGATTATAATTACCACAGCCTAATTCATTACTAAACTTTATACTACAAAGTTTACTTGGTGTACAGAGCGTAAGTATTATAAATTATTTTATTGGTTGACGATCCTTCTTTTAACGTTCAGTTGTCTCAGGCGATGAATCTGTTACAGTTGATGGTAACACGTCCGTCATCAACAGACTATGCACAACTCTGAAATTGATTAAACCTGTCAGTTTGACAGCCACGCTGTCCGAGTTAGATATGCACCTTAACTGAAAACGTGAAATCGGTCGCACTGTAATACTGCTGATCGGCCTCCTGTAGTACATGAAAAGTGTTGTAAATCTGGATGGGTGGAAGTAGGAGTATGAAGTTTTATGCCAGTGAAATGCGTGCTTTGACAGAGATGATGGTTGTTTATGGTTAATATATATACCTACGTGTCATTGATATCTATTCTCCCGCACTGCATGATTATGAATATAGCCATAGTGTCAATTCAACATAGTGCATATGTTTGAGTATGGCTGTGGTGAAACTGAGCGACTTCAAATTATCATGAAGACGCTTCAGTGTACGTAGGTATTATGATGTTAGTCTTGTATAAAATGAGGCAGGCGGTTTAAGTTAGCAGAATTATTATGTTTGACTATGTTCCATGCTATCGACGTCATTTACCGTAGCTCAGCTCGTTCGTAATGTAACTTGATGCAGCCAACAACTTAAGTAGTTACTTAATTGAACACGATTAACAGCAACCTACTGTTGCTAATCATCTCCTTAACTCAAGTTGTTTTCATTCTCAACTTTAGTCTTTTACTGTGCTTCGTAAGTGTGGACAGCTGGTGGATATACGTGGCAGCTGCGACATGAGCTAGTGGGAGGCTAGAGGCGGGGGGCCAAGTCAAAAATCTGGATTAATGACTTCAACAGTCAATCCAAACTTGGATCAACTCAGCTTCATATGGTTCCGATATTGGCGCCTCGGACTATCCTCGTGCCGGTAAATAAGACTGAATTGGCAAATTACCTGTGATTGCTCTATCGGTGACCTCACGCTCCACGTCAACTCTTTTCCGATGCTCAACTCCTCGCTACATTATCGAGTTCATCACCACCCCGTTACCTGATATCCTACCCCATCCATACTTCACAAAAGTCATGGATCCATTGACCAGACTGCCGCCTGAGGTCGTCTTACGCATCCTGAACTTCGCGTCACTCAACAGCATAGCTAACTTAACTTGTTCGTCTCAATCCTGGCACGAGTTCATCGATTCCAGTCATCGAGAGGTCATATATGCTGCATTAGCTCCTGGTGCCAAGAATTTACATGAACCCGAGCATTCACTCGATAAACTCAACTTATTTTCTCACCTTGGTAAAGGGATTAAATCATGGAAAGATGTATGCCGGGCACGCCTGCTTCTCGAGCGATCTTGGAAAGATGAGATGCCAAGTCCCAGAGAAAATATAATACAGGCAGGACGGCATCCTGTGTGGCGTTTTAGACCAGATTTCAAGCGACGCTTCATTCTTTCCACTTCCCATGTAGGCGGTGTCAGCGTGACAGACATGGACACTGGCAACAAGCTATGGTCCTTGGACAAGGACACAGTTAGACCCTTTGCTCATCTCGAATACCAAAATGGCACCGCCGTTTGGGATAGGGTTGGGAATGCTTTGGAGGTGTGGAGGACCGACCTCCCGGGCCTAGAGCGAGGCCAATTCCAGCGCATTGCGGTCTTGAACCACAGCGTAGAAACGCGTGGTTTCCAACTCTCTTATGATTCTCTTTGTGTTGTATCGACACAGGGCGAAGGCTTCGTGTACGACGTCCCAGGTCATCTAGAGAAGCCTATATTACGAACACATGGTATGTATTGATGCTCTTGGTATCCCTTCTTTCTCCTCGTATGCTTGCAGCTCTACTTAGCTGCACGTCCGGTTCTAACCCTTTTTACAGTACGTTGCCCGATTTCTTAGTCACGTTTTAATTTAGCCTTGACTGGGCTCGACCTGCGAAAAGAACATGTACTCACTCAAAGCATAACTGGGAAGCTAACTATATTAGATGGAGATTGAGCAGGACGCCATTGGTCATCTAGACCAGGATGAAACGGCTGTCATGTACTCTATCGGGACTAAAGGTTACCATGTTCACGACAAACAGTCCGGTCAGCTACTTGGTCATATACATCCTCATCTGGTCAAGCCTTCTGAGATCTACTACATTCATCACCCCCCAGCAACGGTTGCCGACACAGAACTAGGTAGGTTATGGTAGCATGCCCAGGTTCAAGACACTCGTTATTAATAGTATCCAGATTACCTGCACCATTATCTTAACTCCCCTCGCCCGGTTCCGCTGCCTCTAGATCGTCAGAGAAAACGTTTAATGCGTCTCCAGACCAGGCAAGGCCGGTTTACTCGGTTCCCTCCAGTTTCCCCGACTACGGAAGCGGTGGCATTAGATGAGGATGATTGGGGTGCAGGGATGGTAAATGGAAAGACTATGGTCGGAATTTCCAATGGAGGGAGGTTGGTCATCTGCTCGGACTGGCGGCGTGCTCTCCGCAGCGAGGAGGATTTCACTTCGGTGACATCGGTTGTCGAATGCGACCCTAGCGGCGACAATGTCGACCTTGGCGGCTGGCTACACATCCACGATACTATCGCTGGTAAGCTTGTCATATTCGAAGTCAAGGATGACATATACATCGTATCCCTAGACGCGGAAGGTCGTCTCGATACCGTGAAACCAGTATTCGCTACGAACACCAGCTCCACGCCCCAACTTGCCGTTCCTGTCAGCTTTATGGGTATATACGACGATTGCATCATGAGCACCTTCACTACACTGGGGACCGAATCGGTCCGTACTGATCAGGTGGATAACGATGCTGCGAACGTTAATGAAGGGCTTCAGATACATTTCCCTACAAAGGCTATTAGAGTGCTTACTTTTGCACCTGATTGTTGAGACATGGGCACTAGCAAGAGAGAAGTGAACAACTAGACTCGCATTCGTTTTATACTGTCTTTAAACTCGTTCTTGTCAGCAAGATCAACAGAAAAAAGTGAAGGTGTCCCTGTCAGGGCTATTTCAAAGAAACGTAGGGTCTCGCATTGTGGCACCCGTGACACATGGCATTATTAGATATGAGGCAGCACGAAGTCTTAAGGTAGCATCCTCAACTTTCTGAATGACGAAGCCACATTTGCTTGAGGTGTATCTCGGCAACACGTTTCACTGCATATGCAGTTTTCCGACGGCCAATCATTTTACAATAGCATTTGGAGTACTGAACCATACACAATGCGCGAGGCTACCCGCCGGATCCTCTCCAGTTTATCACTGAGGAGAAACAGCCAGACAACTTTTGCTCTTGTTAACAACTCATGATATGTTATAGTATCGGTGACCATAATGGCTTAGTAATGGTATATTCTCAGGGTTTAGGCTTCGAGGGTGAATCTTGAGCGATTATAATGGCACCCAATACCCCGCCCAGCCTTGCTATCAGTTGCGCTGAGAACATCGCTGTGCTACAACTCCTGCATTCTGTGCCCATTAGCCCCTCGCCTAACCCAGAGACCGAAACTCAACGTCAGTTAACAGGTTATACCCTATCCTTCGATGAAGAGCGTAGTCTCGCTGGTACGTTAGCCTTCCTAGCTCACACAAAGGATGATCCGAACTACATTCCGGCTGTTTGTCTTCAGGAGGATCCTGGGGCGAGTTACCTAAATGTCCTCATTAGCGTCAACAAAAGCGGCCCCAATGATGGGAAGCAAATTTTACAAGTACTTCGGGAGAAGTTTGATGGAATATTCTCCCTCCTTACTCAAGTTGATGGTACTAAGTCTAGACTGATAGTCCATGCCCCTGTAGTTGTTTATTGCTAACCTATATAACCAGATGGCTCACAAGACATCAGAGACGATGTGTTCAAGGCTATCGTCTCTATGTGTTCGATGCGTATTCTTCAGCGTCTGCGCTTCACCTCAAGTTACAAGAACAAGGGAAAGCCACCAGTCAAAGATGCTCTTCGGAAGGCCATAGATTACTTCAGACATGCCGAGCTCAGACAATTCGACGACCCGGGGCTCTTTACGGCCGCATTCGCCTTCGTATATAAGGGCAAGAAAGTGGTTGCCCTCATCGACGCGTACACTAAACATCAGACACAGCCTCGACTAGAGGAGCTGATAGATGGCATCTACCACCTCCGATGGCAAGTGAGGCCACTCAGAGCCTTACTCGACAAGATATCTCCCACCACCATGGAACAGTCAGCGCGTGACCATCTCTACAACATGATCAACAAAGTAGCCCGGTACCGTGAAGCAGCCCGACTGCTTTGCTACACCGCGAGGAACATACCGCTGGTCCGTCGCATGCGTACCATCCTCGCCGAGCTGCCCGAGGAGGCCTTCAACAGGGTTCCTCTACCAGACAGCTATAATCTCAGTCTCGACGCAAAGCTTTCGAAGACCCAGGGCCTGAAGAAGGGCGAGATGAACCTCGACCGCATCTGTAACCTGCTCCAAACCAACAAGAAAGACGCAAACAAGCAGTTTGGAACCCAGACTAAACAGACGCTAAAGGAATCCAAGATCCATGCCGAGATTCAACTCTTATACTTCATCGAGATGCGCCCCTTGTCTTCGTCCTCGTCATCTAGAACGCCGCTGCGGGTCCCACGGGTCGTGTGCTCGAGCAAGGATGCCTGTTGGCTGTGCAATTGCTTCATCCTGATGTACGGCAGGATACACACGCCCAAGTGCCACGGAAGGCTGTATCCGGGATGGCGGCTGCCCGCGCTCGGGGGACCGATTTTCGCCGACCTCGCGAACAGGTACAACCAGCGATTGCAGAATCAGGCTAGAGACAGTATCAGGTTGTTGCTCAGGCGAGCTGAGAGGACGGCATACCCTGATCCGAACGAGAGTACGTTGCTCACGCTGCGTTGGTCCAACTCGACTCTGGCTAGCGCGATACCGCCGGAAGTTCTTCTGGGAACGGAAGAGCCGGAGGTACGGGAGGTTGTTGCTGTTGATGCTCAAAGTGCTCCAACTCATGCCCAAGATACTCAAGAGCCCACGGTCACGGAGAACAAAGAAACAAAAGAGTCTCTTCCCTCGATCAGGGACTGGGCTCAGGGGCCTTCTGGCGCCAACGCAAAGCAGACTGAAGATGTGCCTACTAAACCAGAACCCTCGTCAAGCCCCACTGGCGATAACGCATCGCCCAACCAGGGTGAAAGTGAACCTGAAACCGTTGATATCTCCAAGGCCGTCGAGATCGACGCTCAACCAACTATCATTCCCGATAAAGTCGATGCCCCTGACAAGATCCAAGCCGCCGGTGAAGGTCCTAATGCCAATAAAGAAGCCAGTGACAGCAAAGTCGTGAACCAAGTCGATCCAGGCCCTGCCCCTGCCCCTCAGCCCGCAAGGTCACGGTCACGATCAATATCATGGTCACGGCCACAGTCACAGTCACAGTCACAGTCACGGCCCTACTCCCCAATCCCCCCACCGAAACCCCTCCCCCTCCGCGCGCCCCCAATGCCCACGCGCGCCCCGCCCATCCCCTCACCCTCCCACTCCACTCTCAAAAGCAGCTACAGCCGCGCCCTCGCCCCCGGCGTCCCAAAATCCAGACAAGTGCCCCAGGGCGCCGACACGCCTCTCTACACCGCGGGCCCGCTCGAGGTGCAGATCGAGTACGCGAGCGCGGAACCAGGCCAAGGTCAGGGCAGTGGTAAAAGTAAAGGGGCCACGCTCTCGTGCGCCGTGGAGTGGCTGACGGAGCGCGAGGCCGCGAGGCTGCGCAGCAACGGGGGAAAGCTGCCGCTCGTCGACGTGACGGCGTTCGAGGGCGAGATCGCGACTGGCACGGACGAGGCTGGGTGTATATACCTCTGTGCGCAGGAGGCGGTTATGAGGATTTGTTTGCGGCCAGGGGTGTGAGGGTGGGGGGAAGAAAGGGGGAACGGGAGGGGGGAAAGGGGGGAGGGGGTGGTACGTAATGTTTATTTGTTCAGCGAGGTTTTGGATACTTTGGATAGCTCGGATTGGATTGGGTATGATGGCAGGATTAGGTAAAATAGGTATAGGTTTGGGACTTTGCGAGGGAAATTGGAGGGCGCTACATGTGTTCATACTACATAAAGAGGAGGCAGATTCGAACTAGATATCTCCTAATGTTAGATTGGGGCTGAGGATGCATCGTAGGTATGTGTAGGGTTTACAGTGTGTACTTAAAGTTGATCTAGATATATATTACATCTAATACCTTCGTAGATTCGGATTAAATGAATAAATTCTCCCAGCCAGCACTGCTTTAGAATGAGTTGTGGTCTGCTCTCTTAGTCTTCACAACCGAGATAATCAACACACGATGCGTGTCCCTCGTAAGGAGATTCATCTAGGCTCCAAGGTTACAGAATGTTGAATTACACTCTATATCTGTCTTTTCTGTCTTCTTTTCCTTCATTCGTACATCTACAACATGTCTTCGTCTAGAGCTCTCTCTGTCTCTCTCTCTCTCAAGTTTTCCATGCAAGCCAATCCGGTCCCCCATTCAGTTCCCCCCATCCCGTCTAGCTCAGTTAAGGGAGCCTTGTTTTTCGGAAACCCGGGTCTGTCTAGTAGTTGAAACTCATCGCAGATACATATCATATATGACCTAAAACCAACCGCATCAATGCATGCATGCAATGTTGAACAGCGCACCACCACCAGACGCCTTAGAGAGAAAGTTGGTGAAACTTCTTCCGATGCTTTCTTTATATCATCCATGTTGAACAACAACGACAACGACGCCACCGCCTATCGCATAGAATCCGGTACGCCCGCCCCTCTCTCTCCTAGATGTTGAAAGCAGGATGAATGCCCGTAGGTTTCTTACAGTTGCCGATAACTCTAATACCATGCGCAAAGAAAGATGCCAGAGATGATGACGGTGAAGAAAAGAAGACAGCTCAGCTAACTCAATGGATGGTGGGTGCTCCATTAGTTGTCGCCGGTGGTGTCCTCGACCGGCGGACACGTGCAGAAGAGGTTCAAGTCGCCATAAGCTGTGACCTCGTTAGTATTGCCAATATTCTCACATATACTTAGCAGGGAACTCACTGTCGTCCACCCTAGCAATAGTAGGCCAGAACTTCTTCTCCTTCAGATACGGCAGCGGATACGCGGCCTTCTCGCGCGAGTAGCTCCTCTCCCACTTGCCGTCGCCATCCCCCAGAATGATATCCCGCATGGGGTGCGGCGCGAGCTTGAGGACGTTGCGGTCGCGCGGGGCGCGGCCCTCCTCGACGTCGCGGATCTCCTCGCGGATGGCGACGAGCGCGTCGACGAAGCGGTCGAGCTCCTCCCTGCTCTCGCTCTCCGTCGGCTCGATCATCAGCGTGTTGGCCACCGGCCAGCTCATCGTCGGCGCGTGGAAGCCGTAGTCCTGCAGCCGCTTCGCGATGTCGATCGCCTCGATCCCCGCCGACTTGCTGAAGGGCCGCGCGTCCAGGATGAACTCGTGCGCGCACCGCCCGTGCTCGTTCTGGTACAGGATCGGGTAGTGCGGCTTGAGCCGCGCCAGCAGGTAGTTGGCGTTGAGGAGCGTGATCTTGGTGGCGTGGGTCAAGCCCTCGACTCCTTTTAGGTTGGTCAGTTAATATATCACACCCCCTATGGAAAGTAAGGGCCGCGAGAGAAAATGCAACTGGTTCAGAAAGGATGCATATATACGCGGAAGGACTTACCCATCAAAGTATTGTACGCCCAACTGATGAGAGCGATGCTGGCGCTGCCGTACTTAGCACTACTCACGGCAAAGCCGCCACCAACGGGGTTATCCCTGCTCTCATCGCCGGTATCCCTGCCGATAGGATCACGAGGAATGAAAGGTGCGAGATGTTCTTTGACACAAATAGGGCCGACGCCGGGACCGCCTCCGCCATGCGGGATACAGAAAGTCTTGTGGAGATTCAGATGGCACACATCAGCACCAAGCTGGCCGGGAGAGCAGAGGCCGATTTGTGCATTCATGTTGGCACCGTCCATGTAGACCAGCCCACCATGATTGTGAACGATCTCGCACGCCTGTCTGATCCCAGGTTCGAATATACCATATGTGCTTGGATACGTTATCATGATAGCCCCGAGCTGTTCCTTGTGTTCCTCGCATTTCGCTTCGAGGTCTTCCAAGTCAAGATTACCTGTGACTGGATCACACTTGATGGGCACCACGCGCATACCAGCCATAGCTGCCGAGGCAGGATTCGTCCCGTGAGCAGACACAGGAATGAGGCAGATATCCCGCTCCTTGTCACCCTCCTTCTGATTCACCTTATGGTAATCTCTAATAGCCCTTAAGCCAGTGAATTCACCCTGGGCCCCCGAATTAGGTTGAAGAGAGGTAGCATGCATGTCAGTAATATTTCTCAGCTGACGACCGAACCATCTCAAAACAGATTCGTATCCTCTTATTTTATGTATCGGGGTATACGGGTGTGCCTGAGAAAATTGCGGCAGTGATATGAGGGACATCTCAGTGGTTCCGTTCAACTTCATAGTACATGAGCCGAGCGGAATCATGGAATGAACCAACGAGAGATCTTTAGACTGCAGATGATATATGTAACGTAGAATTTCCGTCTCGGAGTGATGCGTATTGAAAACGGGGTGTGTCATGAAGCTAGAGGTCCGTCGAAATTCGTCTGGTATAGCGAGCTCACTAGGCTGTCGAGAAAGTAATCCAATAATATAATCTGCTTGCCTGTCTCGTACATGCTTTTTCTGAGGCTGTCTGGGCCAAGCTTCCGGGTTAAAACAGTCTCGGAACATATCAGAAAGATTTCTGAGGTCGTCGAAGGACGTGGTCTCATCAACCGATATGCCGATACTTTGGTCGCCGATCTTTCGAAAGTAGAGATGTTGCGAAGTTGCCTTCCCAATAAATTCGGCCCGCTTTTCAGCAGATCCTATATCAATAATGACTGTATCAAACAGGACGCCTCCATCACTAGACCACTTGCTCTTCTCTGTAGTATACCCGTTTGCTTCAGCGAGAGCTTGAACAGCCCGTGCTCCGCGAACAGTTCGTTCAGCAATCGCTTTGAGACCTTCGGGTCCATGGTAGATTCCGTAGAGAGCGCTCATGTTTGCCAGCAGGGCCTGCGCTGTGCAAACATTACTGGTGGCCTTTTCTCTTCGAATGTGTTGTTCTCGCGTCTGTAAAGCGAGTCGGTATGCTTGGCCGCCTAATCGATCTTTGGAAAGGCCGACGAGTCTCCCAGGCATCTTTCGTTTGTACTTCTCGCCCACGGCGAAGAAGGCAGCATGCGGGCCTCCAAATCCCATGGGCACACCGAATCTTTGTGCACTTCCAAACGCAATATCAGCGCCCCATTCGCCAGGAGGTTTCAGCAGAGTCAATGCCAGAAGATCAGTGGCAACACTGAGAAGGGCCCCCTGCTTATGCACTACCTCGGCCAGGCCTTCAAAGTTCTCCAGTCTGCCGTAAGTGTCAGGATATTGGACCATGACACCGACGAGGTTTTCACCAAGCGCGGTAATCTCCTCAATCGATTCGCTCTTCGTGAGATCCAACGGTAATATTCTAATACCGAAACCAGCAGCACGCCCGTGGAGGACCTCAATCGTCTGTGGATGAAGAGTTTCAGAGACGACGAAAGTCTTCCAGGCTGCCTTAGCCCTTGAGGACGGCAAGGCATTCAGAGAGAGCGTCATAGCCTCGGCGGCGGCGGTCCCTTCGTCCAGGAGACTAGAATTCGCTATGGGGAGTGCGGTCAGGTCTGACACCATGGTCTGGAAGTTGAGCAATGATTCCAAGCGACCTTGACTGATTTCCGGTTGGTAAGGTGTGTAGCTCGTATACCAGGCGGGGTTCTCCAGTACGTTTCGTTGGATGACAGAAGGGGTGTGCGTTCCATAGTAGCCGGTGCCAATGTAGCTCTTCTCCGGCTCAATCTGCCTCGCGATAGCCTTCGCCAACGACAGAAGACTTGATTCGGTATAGACTTTACCGAAAGCGTGGACGGGGGAAAGCTTGATGGGGGTGAAAATGTCCGCGGGAATGACCTGCTTCACGAACTCATCCAAGCTGTCCACGGCTGGGGAGAGCGCCTTCAGCATCTCAGCTGTATCGGCATCATCGGGGCCAATATGGCGACGGGGGAAAGTGTCCAAGCCAGCAAAAGCAGTCCAAACCGCTTTCGTATGGGGAACTGAATGGACACGTTCGCTGGGTGCATCTTTGCTGGGTGCATCTTCGCTAGGTGGCTCGACAGACGTGCTAGAAAATGCCCTTCGTCCAGCAGATACTGCCACAGCTCTGTATGTGCATCGATGGCATACCCAGGAGCTAGAACGCTGTAGCCGAGGGTTCAACGACGACGAGATCCGCGCCTGAACTGCTAACTGACCCAACCGACGAGGTATCGTCCTCGCACTCGCCGACACGAGTTGAGCCATATTGGCAGTAAGGTGTTCCAGCACCAGTCCGATACCGCAAAAACTAAGGTGAGAGAGCTTCCTGTATTATAACCCGTCGAGTCTCACAGGTTATAGGTCAAGTAATATGCAACGCTGGAGGGTTGGCTCAAGGGTTACAATGGCTAGCTTGAGCTCATGCGGTCATGCTTATTAGGCCCCCCCCTTCATGTAAGTCGAGAAAGCCAATTGAACACTCGGTACAGCGGTGCAACGTCCGAGAATCGAATGGAGAAGAGACCAGAGCTTCTTCAACAGCTCTGTGATTTTTAGAAAGACGGTGAGTGAAGGATCGCGGCTACCAATTACAAACAGGCAGGCATGTGAGAGATAGATATGTAATCTCAGGTAGAGGCAGATAATGGGATTAATTTTTTTTTTTTTGTGTATACAGCCGTCATCGGGCTACTGGAGATACCGATAAGCGTAGGCCGTGGTGTGGTGGCGGGACTTTTCGGGACCACTTGCACACAGATAGCGCCTCCAGTTCGAATCTGCAGAACTGCAGTGGTGTGATTTGCGGGCTGTCAACGCCTGCCCGCATGTGGCATGTCTCGATGACGGCCGCTATGCCCGTTGCGTCTTAGTGGCTATTCGGTACCCGCCTAGGGCAGATAGGTATGAGTCCCGAGCGTTCCTTGCAGGGCTGGAGGGGGGGGATTTAAGCACTCTGGCACTGTAACAGCTTATGTACATAGGCTGATAGGTAGGTTAACCGAGCCAGCGGGCGTGGGGAGCTCTTCTTGCTGGCCTGCTAACCTATGTACTGCTTTCAGCTGCTTGCTTATCGGTTATCGCCAATAAAAATTTCTAGCGATATCGTCACTTCTTGTCACTGTTGTCTCGTGCCAATATTCCACACAGCCTTACGAACGTGCATTAGCCAAGACAACTGCACTAGCACAAATACCCCCAAATCATCAGATATACACAAGTACAGAACCATCCAAGATGTTCGGCGGATGTAAGTCCTGACGGGATATCCCAATTGAGAAAGTACATATTAGGTACGCGACAGCTGACCGCGCAATATCACAGTCGGGCCCCCTCAACTCTCTAAGGAAGAGATCGCGGCGCTCGAGGTCGAGGCCAGCTCCACCGTCGAGCGCTTCGTCGTCGCCAGTGTCCTACTCTACTTCTGTAAGCTCTCTGCCACCATCGGCAAACCCTACTTGTATTTGCGAACACCACTTCACCCACTGACAAATATGGTGCGCAGCTCCCTTCGTCGTTGACGTCGTCTCGAGCATCTTCTAGGAGGTGGTGTGCTCATTATTGTTTGATCATCCGTTGGACGATTGAGGGCTGCTTTTTAAAAACACCAGGGGCAGCCGACAACAGACAGGGTAGGATGGACAAAAGCATGGGGTATTCACAGGACGGATAGGGCCCGTTCCCGGTATAGACAGACACCGGAAGACTGCCTGGATAAGGCGAGTGGTAATGGTTCTGGGCGGGTAGTATACATAGGGATTGCATAGCAGCATGCTTTCGGGGTGTATCATATGTGCATAGACTGGCACCGGAGCCGGTACATCACCACGTACTCGTTAGAATCGATACGATTTTACGTCCTCTCTGCGTCCTCTCTTCATCAAGACGGGCTATAACATGTCTCAAACATAGAGTATCACGGTCGGAAGGAGAACCAAGATGGTTACAAACGTTTCATGATATCAAGTCAGGATGCCACCTTCCAGTACCGGGAAGCAGACATCCCCGAACGCCGGGCCTTTTTGCAAGTTTCCTATAGCCAGAGCTATGCGTACACACAAAGCGCTCGCTCGCTCATCAAGATCAAGTCTCCAACAGTACAGAAATCCGATGCATTATGATTAGACTTCGTCAACCCCCGTGTACATGGTATCGTAGCCCTCCATTCTCCATCTACTTCTTTGAGGGCGGATTAGCCTCAGCCTGCCATTCATCGTAGTCTTTCTTTATCGCGTCGACCTGCGCCTTGAGCGTCTGCAGTTGCTTGTCGTAGTCTTCCAGGATCTGTGATCACCAAGTCAGTACTGACCTACAAAATCGTACGATTAAGGATGTCAGTAAACCTACCTTCTTGGCTTTAGCCTCAGCCTCTTCACCCAGTCCCTCCTGCGCTTCCGCGCCACGTCGGTTCACCTCGTTCTCGAGATGATCCGCATATCCTCTCAGCAGCAACAGACGGCTCCACAGCTCCTCCGTCCGCGCGCTGAGCGCCGGGTCCGTCATGCGGCGGTCCAGCGTCTCCAGCTTCGTCTTCAGCTCGTCCTCCTCCTTGTCCAAAGCGTAGCCGCGATTCCGCAACACCTGGACCTTGCTCGCCAGCGCCAGGCACCGCTGGCGCAACAGCGCATGCTTCCGTCGGGCATTGAGGGCGCGCACGCTCGTCTGCAGATCGTGCTTCGACAGGATCGCGTCCAGGCTGGAGTTGATGGAGTGCAGGGCCTGCCGGTACTTGGCGAGCACCTGCATCTGCATCTGGAGCCGGCCGGCGACTGCGTTGAAGCCGGTGGCTAGCGCGGGCATGTATCCCGGTCCCGGCTTGTCGTGGACGGCCTGTTCCCATTCTCGGGGATCTTCTCCGGGCCCGGGTTGGAAGAAAGGCACGGCTGACTGGTCGACCTTGTTATAGAAATAATACTTGAAGACGGTGTTCGGGTGTTGGGGGTGCCATTTGTTGAATATGTTCTCAAACTGGACACTGACCGGCTTGTTGACTGTGGTAGGTAAGATCAGCTCGATATCTACGAAAAGAATAGTACTAAAATCGAAGTGAGCTTACTCGTGGTCTCGCGGCCTGGCTCCCATATCACGCTCGAGCGCTGTGGTGCCTGGCTCGCATTAAGAAAACTCGAGGTACCATATTGCTGCTGCGGCTGCTGTTGGTTCTGATTTTGTGGCCGGTTCAGTAGACTTCCACCAAACGCATTATTCTGCGGCTGACTCTGCGGCTGGCCAAGCAGACTTCCGAACACACTTGGCTGTTGATTCTGAGGCTTATTCATCATGCTTCCGCCGAATGCATTGGTCTGTTGATTTTGCGGCTGGCCAAGTGTACTTCCGAAGGCACTGGTTTGTTGGTTTTGCGGTTGACCAAGAGCACTTCCAAAAGCGCTGGTTTGTTGGTTCTGCGGTTGACCGAGTGCACTCCCGAAGGCACTCGTCTGTGGTTGATTCTGCGTCTGGCTGCCCAGTATGCTTCCACCGAATAGATTGGACTGTGGTTGTTGGTTCTGGGGTTGCTGCGACTGGTTCTGGGGCTGGCCGAAGAGGCTGCTGGCAGAGTTATTCGCAGGTTGACCGAAGGGGCTTTTGTTGACGGAGGCGAACGGCGACGCCTGGGCGCCGAAGGCGGACATGGCGATGGTCAGGCTCGAACTCAACTATCAAGAAAAAGCACTGCTAGCAATGGGGCGCTCGGCAAGGGAACAACGTGAGACTGTGAGAGACTGTGAGAGACAGTTGTTGTGGGAGGAGTGAGCATGGAATGTCGTCGCGTAAAAAAGTTTGGGTCTCAGGTCATGACGGTTTGTTAAATGGCAAATAGTCCTATTTGTAGGCCGTATCCAGGACTGTGCATTAATCGCTCTCGATATTATAATCGGATATCGACGATGGTTGCTGGTGGTTATGTCCTGATCATCACCGAAGTTACCTACGATCCTCTCCAGCTATGTATAAATTTCATTGCGAAAACAAATGCCCAGCTTCAGGTAGCTGGGTCAGCTAGGTGCAGTTTACATAGCTCCCGGTAGTACGTACCTCTACTGGGGTAAGTGTGGCTGACTTAAGTGGCTGATATCAGTACGTAGCTACATAGGTACATAATTCAGCCTCAATCAATCAGAAGCCAATCAGTGTCCCCGATTTGCTGACCTCACCTCAACCCATCGAACTGCTCCATTTCCCAAGCTTCCCCATACCACGAACGACTTCGCAGAGAACCTCGACGATATCGCAGCCATGGCGGCCCGGAAGCCAGTGTACGTTCTATACTAAACTATTCGACCCATCGGACCAACAATTGCCTCCCAACCCGTTCTCGTGCTCCCTCAACACTACATAACAGCAAGCAAGCATCGCTAACTGCGCTCATAGCTTCAACCAGCAGGTTCTCTACGACACCACTCCCCTCCCGGACTCGATCCCCCCGGTCAAGGAGGTCGGAGCCACCTCCGCGCCTCTCCTCTCCGCTTCCTTCTTCATCGGCGCCCGGTGCCGACCGTATAACGATGACTACATGCAGTGCAAGACCGAGAACCCCGGCAAGGGCGAGTTCGAGTGTCTGAAGGAGGGCCGCAGAGTCACCAGATGCGCCGCCAGCGTGTATGTCAGCCCCCGTCGCAACTATAATGAGCAGATGCTGTCGACTACTCCCGAGAGCCGAATTCCCTACTAGACAGCCTGCCCGCGGCTCCGCATAGCAAGCATGATGTAACAGAGCGCGCTCGCTAACCGCAGTAAACTACCGCAGGATCGAGGACCTGAACAAGCACTGTCTAGAGACCTTCCGCAAGCACTGGCAGTGTCTGGACAACAACAACCACCAGCTGTGGCAGTGCCGCAAGGACGAGTGGAAGCTCAACCAATGCGTGTTCGACAACTTAGTATGCTTGGGGTCTCGCGGGCTCGAGGAGGTCTGCCCGGCTAATGCGCGCTACAGAAACTCGAGAAGACCATCCCCGACGCCCACAAGGACCAGATACCCGTCCACCTGCGGACGAAGCAGATCTACGCACATTACCCCATCCTACGGGACCGCGGCCAGCCGCCGCTGGGCAAGTCCGTCGACCCGCCTTCGGTGCGGGCGGCCCAGGCTGAGGCGGCACCGGCGTCATGAGGGCTTAGTGTTTGGGGTGGTGGTCCTCAGAATGGGGAAGTATGGTAAACGTGTAAATAAATCAAGGAATATCAGCAATCTTTCTATCTTCAACAAGCCTTTGATCAGTGATGGCTAGGTATTAAACTTGTTTCCAAGTGCAATTCTATCTCTACGTCTTGGCTGGCTATGTGCGTCGGTTGATGTACTTCGAGGTTAATATAGTTACAGTGTGGGCAATGATCATTCAGGGGCTGCCGTCACCAATAGTTGCCAATTAGAGCTGTCAAAAGGTAAAGTCCAAGTGATCTCCTTTACAGCAGCCCCAGAGATCTCTTCTAAGCTAAAGGCTCTTGGAGCAACTGCTCCGCCGAGTTCTATTTACGTACATAAAGGCACTCTAACTATTACCCCCCATGGTGACAGAAACTCAGAAGCGCATTCCCGTGGACTACATATGCACCTCTGACCCGTGGGCTGAAACAACCTATGGGCTTTTTTCAGTAGCATAGAGTAGAACTGTCCGTCTATACGCACGGTCTACTGGCTGCCTCGAAGGTGGCACTCCTCGGAGACGAGGAAAAGGCTGCATTATATAAAATGAAGGATCCAGACGGACAGTTTCTTAAAGATGTAGTAGCTTTTGAAAAAATACTCCAAGAAACCTGTGACTATAACTACGTACGGAATGATATACGATAAGCCTACTAAAGAAGATGCAAAGCCCAGATAAGTAAGAGTTTAATACACAAAAAAGCTCAGAACCGGAATTTTCAAGCTCTTGCAGCGTGGCTTGAACTCCGGAACCTTCGAAAAACTCCCGCAGAGATTTTTCTGGCCGAGTGACTGCCCCATTAACCAATGCTGCTTTTGGTTGAGGCAGGTAGCGTCGGTTAGGAACCTGCGCTGTTACAATGGTATAGATTAGTTTCTTCCTGTTTCTTCATATCTGCATCCGAGGGCCACTCTATTAGTTCACAAAGATAAAGACACAAGATATCACTCGGGATCCAGAAAGGCAGTAGGTATATAATAGCTACGTCTAGAGAAGACTTCGATACGTTGTGAGCCACTTCAGCAGCCAGCCACCTGTCGTGTCTGTCTACCCATACGACGATCTCTCAGGCACATATGTATATCATTTCTCCGCCATGAACACGCATGCGATCCCATGCGACCACCTCCCGGCCAATATGGGGTTGAGTCTCTTGCTGGCTATCTGCCTGTCTACTGCAGCCTCTCGTTTATCAAGCGCCACTCAGAGTTCCTCGGATAAGCACCTGAGCCAAACAGAGCGCGCCAGGTACTTGGGGTGTCTACTATGCTATCCTATGCTGTGCTGTGCTGCGGTGGCTGCAGTGGTGGCTGTATGCACCCCAGGCGGGCAGCGGGCCTACATGTCCCGAGCCTCTTCACGAGCATTGCATCTTTACATATCTAACACACCAGCGACGACGGCCGGTAGCACCGGCTGGCTGCCTGCCTGCGGGGTACATACCTGGCTAGTGGCGGCAGCTAGCCGAGAAAGAGCTGAAAATCTACTCGTCTGGGGTTGATCTCAAGATGTCGTGTATACCTGCCCTACTTGCCTATCCTCGATCTAGAAGGGACTGCCGGAGCAAGAGAAGAGAAGGTTGCTCTACTAGGGAGGCAGGCAAGCCGGCCTCGCGATTCCCAAGGGCTGTTGCCACCGTTACCTATACACATAGGATAGACAGCAAAGTAAGGTCCGTTGCTCGACGTCGGCTATCTCGGTGTAAGGTCGAAGGGCTCACGAGGGGAGCGAGCCGGATCATCCGTCTCTTGCCTGCCGAGGCCGTTCTTTGTTGAAGAATTAGACTAGCACGCGGTATGCGCATCACGAGCTTACGTAAATCCATCATCGTGTGGTTCTCAAGATGTGTTCCAGATCCCCCTAGATTCCTTCCATGTCATGATGCCTTCCTTCCAGGTGCAAAATAGACATTAGCATGTGCTCCCCTCCGCCTTTCTGAGCTGAGCCATGTAATACTATAGATTTGACGCTTCACATGTCGGTTCGTAGAATCCCGGTAAAGACACATGCCCTATTAGGTATGTTCGCATATCGACCAGCGTACAGCATCGACGCAGCCGTGATGCCGTGCTCGCACAATCCAATCTAGCGTGGCACGAGATATGCTATTACGCAGAGCACCTATTGGAGCAACAGCAGCTCATGCGGGAATCCATGCGCTGGCCTCGTCAAGAGACGGCTGGATGCTCTGCCTTCCTGCGTGTCTAGATTGTGCTTTTGCGGGGTGAGACATCCGTTTCCTGCGTATGTATGCATCCCGTAGAAAACTACGTTGCATACAGCTCGGACATTAACGACGACTAAAGAGAACCTTGAAAGTCATTAGCGTTCGTCGTCCGATTATGGGAATACTGACATCTGCATGCTTACATCATACATATATATATCCATGATATTTATTATGTGCATGTTTAACATGACTACACACCGATGTTGAGGTAAGGTGAGAGCCGCCTGTGGCCAAGTTGTCGTTTCATGACACCAGGCATCAGACGTTGCCGAGACAGGGCAATCGCCGTTGTTGCTTCTAGAACCTCCGATGGCACAAGAAAGTTTACGAAAGTTAATCCAGACGAACATCGACCTCGCACGGAACGGAGATGTATGTGTCTCCTTTCCTAATTCCGCAAGAGCTCCGAACATGTCGCGAGTGACACGCTTACATCCACCCACCGCTCATCTACGTACGACCTGTCAGCTCTCCTCATCTCTCTTGTCAGGAGAGGAAGCCCGGGAGTTAACGTGATGGTGAGGCGGAAAAAACAACTGATGAGTAAGAAATAGGTCCGCTGCTTTTGGTAACATACACCCAACACAGTAGATCATTTATCGTTTTTTTCCCAACTCCCTAGACGGTAAGTAGGGTCCTGTACAGGAGGTAGTACAACCCCCACAGCGGTAACCACGATATATCTGTAACTAACTATCCAACGCCTCCGTTGTACGGTATCAAGATAGAGTTCAAGACAGTGTCTGTAAATGCTAAAGAGCTAGTGTCTCTCTTCCGCGGCTGGCAACGTGAGGGGGCCAGGGGACATGCGGTGTAGGTCTATACATCGTGCTCCTCCTGAATTACATAGTCCACACGCATACAAAGCTAGAGCGCGAGGGATAGCTCGTTCGGTAATTTCCACCCAGCGAGGTACCGGCACTTTGTATAATAGGGATCGAACATTGACCTGGTAGTTCGGCACTGAAACGTAAAAAAAGAAACTTAGACAGTAGATCTGTACGGGACACGTTGTCTCGGCCCGACACTCGGGAGGCGGAAGAAGATCCTGATCGTAAGTGTGGTGACACAGACTAGATCGGTTCGCGGAGCCTAATCAGGCCAGATGCGCATAGGAACGTCTGTATCATTGCTTAGAATTTTGATGCTGAGCACTACCAGTACCAGTTGTGAACCTTTCAAGAGACATCATGCCTTGACACCGAGGTGTCATGACAGGCAAAGGCATCAAAGAGGATGTAGCTGTTCTAGAAGTGTAACCGTGAGCACATGTAGTGCGTACGGTGACTGAGACAGCACCAAGTTGAAACCCGACTTTTCTTGGTCTCAGTGTCGGGATTTAGAGCCCAGGCAGGTGCCGTAGCATCACAATGCTGCCAATCTCTAAGACATCGGTCAGATAAGCTGATTTCCAACGGCACGGGTCAAGGCTAGTTACTTGTTCGACTTCGAAACGGAGAAGGCACATCATAACTCTAGCTTTTCTGGTACAACGTGACGGGGAAAGTCATGTTCCTTCGGATTGTATAGGCTCAAACTACGTATTACAAACAACACTCCGCCGGATAGGACTAGCTCACGCTTGCAGGTAGGTAAATAGAGCAGCGAGGGTATACTCATCAAAGGAAGTAGTCTTCGGGATCTCGTCATGTTCCTAGTGAGTTAGACTAGTGTAGCTCACTTATTACTGGATATGGGAGAGGGTTATACTGTGTCAATCTATAGTAGAAATTAGCTGATAATTATGATTACTATGTATAGTAGGTTATATCTGACTAAGGCAACCGACCTGCCTACCTGGCAGGTGGAGCTGTAGAGAATACTTATGAGAACTCCTTCGTAGGTGTGAAAGCAAATCTAGGCTACAGAGTATAGGGTTGTTAGCAGTATAGTTGTTATAGTAATTATAGAATGTTAGAAAGTAGCAAGCCAGCAAGCCCACAGAGACAACTAGGCTTAAGTAGAAAAAAGTTGGCAGGCGTCGGGTATGCAGACAGGCACAGAGTCTTACCGCATCAATCACTATTCCTCCAGCCACTGACGACGCTGAGGAAACAAAACATCCACGATAGTGCTTGCTCATATGTTGTCTTTAAGCTTGAAGGTAGTTCCTTGTTTAGGGAGGTGACACAAGAGAACCTGTCAGCGTGGAAATGAGAGGGTCCGCTTGCAGAGTCTTTCAAACTGGCTGGAAATGCGGCCGGCCACTGAGCGGCGACCCGGGGAAAGAAAACATGGTGAAAACTTGCTTCGACCACTCGGTTGGTTCTCTCATTGTAAATGCGAGGCCATGGTCAGTTTCATACTGAAAGCTTGGATATGCTTAATCCGGGCAACTTGGCAACAGCTGCGAAGGGTACATGGCCCCCTGTCTTGGCTGGCTATTTGTCGAAGATAGATTACAGTCGCTTATTTCTTTGACTGAAGGCATACCTTAGCGGTGTTTGTGGCGGACTGTCTCCTTCAAAGGCTTTTTTTGCTCGAGAAACACCAGGAGCAACTTCGATACGCGAAGCCATCTCAGACCGCGGGAATGTGCTTGTAAGGATGATGATATATTTGTATAAGTGCAACACGACACCAGGTCCATGTCATGCTTCATTCCAAGTAGTCAAGCAAGCTACAGTACCTTGCCGTCTCAATACAAAGCTGCAAACGTAAAGGCAGCAAACAGGCCTCATCTGCGCAGCACTCACGTAGTGGCACTTCCCGATAGGATCTCCGATGAGATCTTGAGAGCACATTGCATTGATGTACTGTAGTTCGATAATCGATCTGAACTCCATTGCGGAGCTCGGGAGGGTGAGCATTGGAGGGATTAATTTTACTGCGTAGTGCCAAGGAGATAGATTTGGTGGGCCAGGTCAGTGCAGGCGTTGAACAGTTTAGGTACATACCTTGGGTACCCAACGACCTGTAAACCCAGTGGTCCCGACGTAAATTATTGGCTGGGTAGTGGTACTACGTAATTTTCACCGATCCTGATTCACACCCGTGGCGGCTCTCTATTGCACTGGAGACAGCAATGGTGAGAATTTGGGCAATTGTTGATCCTGCATGACACACGCAAAAGACTGGCTGCCTTGCTTGACTACGCAAGGCAGCTTGCATCTTGATACAGCCGCCACCAACATAGACACGTGGGGATCGATCAGCGAGATACATCGGCCGAATACTAAGAAAAGCCTGCACATCGATCATGCTAGATGCGACTACTTTTAGTTTACAACTACCTGCCTTAAGGTATGCAGTCCATCTTTAGAAGTTCCATATATGTTGCCGCCACTATATTTTTCAAGCATCAGCCTAGAAGAAGTGGGAGTCTACGATGGATGTATCACGATCTTGAGCTGGAATGAGACTCCGGACGGCAAGTTCGATAAGGCTTTCCGCCTCCAATGTTTCACCTTCGCTAGTCTTTAAGCAAAACTATACCCCCACTGGCAGGACTGGCCGGCGGCGTTGTCATCCCATTCTTAGTCATGAACCCCAAGCCTGGAGCTCTAGACCATAGCGACCTTTCTATTCTTGATGAGTGCTTCTGTTGCCCGTTTCAAAACGGAACTCTCCACGAATAGATGGAACCAACGTGAGAGAGTGAACACCGTCGTGCAAGGCTTAGTCCAGGTAGTACTGGCCTCTAGAATAAGAAAACTGCGTAACATGCTTCGTCGGCATCGCGGCTTCAGCTGTTTGTGGTGTCATATGGCAACTCGATGGCAGGAACTGAGCACTGATGAGATGAGGCGACAATTCAATTCATTGAAATCCAACTAGGGGTGATGTGACATGAGTTGTTCTAATAAACGTGGCTGCGATTGCCTGGTAACAAATAGGAGTGCGACGTACGTTTAAGGAATTCCATAACCCAGACTTCGGGCGCGGTCAACCCAGGTAAGGCAGGTACGAAACATCCCAGCTGGCCAGCTGAGTGGCCCGAAATTAAGGTCTATGCACGTACCACGCGCCTCGTTCGTCTGATCTTTATAAGGTTGTCTCAGAGGTACTGCGTAGGCGCGCGGGCTGGCGGGCTGATGAGCTGGCAAAGGCGTTGCCAGACAGACAGACAACGCTGAGTCGCTGCTGACAGGGTGGAGTGTAGGGGGGGAAAGCCATGAACACTCAGGAGGATCAGAGGGGGTGTACCTGAAAGAGAGGGGCAGCACAGATGGGTGGAAAACGCTGCAGCGAATCATCGAAGGCCTCGAGTGCCGTTCTGGGGCATATTCTGTTAGCCCCGCGCTTGGTAACCCGTGACGAGCGGGAAAGGGGAACAATTCTGCAAGGTACCGGATTCTCTGCAGGGGTGGGAAACAAACTAGAGATCCCCAATTACTGGCTGTTCAGGGAAAGTTCAGGGACACACCATGCGGTCTAAAAAGGAGAAACCAACATTCAAATGCCAACCTACAAGAAGGACGAGATGTACGACACGAAATAGATTAAGAATGCTTTGAATACAAGAAAGAATAATATCAATCAAGTGCCACAAATACAGTATTCTTCAACAAGACCGGATTAGGGAGAAGTTGAGATGTTGTAAAAAAGGGTCACTTTTGAATTAATACGAGGATACTAAGACCTAGGAACCCGCCCGGCCCCATGCTACAGCTTGCACATCACATTCTCCCAATGATTCTGATAGGCCATCCAGTACTGTGTATGGACACACTACGTCGATCAATTTATCTTCCCGTGGAAGAAACATGACGTTATGTACTGAATAAGATGTACTAGTAGTAATTTATTCCCATCATCAAGCACGAAAATCCAACATCGCGATGTCTAGATTCATGAAGCATATGCCCAACAGATAACTATTTAATTGACAAACCTTATCGGTCCATCTCTCTTGACTTACATACATGAAGCTGTTTACCCACTTGCATTATTATCTGTACCGAAGTTATCGAAGCCGTCCATCAGTTCGAGAACAAAGATAGTCTTTTTCTGTATAACATCCTGATTTGTGCGATGCAATTAGTTCAGTTTGCCTGTATTTGGATATATTACAGGCCGTAAGAGATAATTACACATAGCTAGGGCAACTTATAAGACTGCGACAATAAAGCAAAGTGCCGTGAACACTAACAGTATACTATCTTGTAACTGATATTAAAGTCATCCTTCGCAGTTCAGGCTATCCCCTGCTATACTACTGAACTTAGCCCAAATTTCAGACTTCCAGAAGCAATTTCGTACATGCATACACGTTGGTACCTACCTAGCAATCTTGAGATCCCGAAGTCAAAAAGCGTGTCACATATACATAATTGGGCCGTCACTTGGGAGATGGCAATGGAATCACTAGTACAGTCATTAGTTATGTATGTACCTAACAGAAGGTGAAGGCCTTACGGCGAGAACAACAAAAAATGCTAGAATCACCCCGTCAAACACTGTATGTGTACAGTAAGGTACCTGCCCTATGAATGACACTAAGGTAGAGATCGACAGCTCGTATACGTAGTAGGTACAGCGCAGGTCCAGCGGTCTACATACTTAGACTAGCGTACCCCAGTACGCAGTACCGTACCTTTTACATTGCCCCACACCCCTATCAAACTTGTAATCGCTTGTATCCCTATTCTTTGGTCGTCCCGTCATTTTCCTCGACCAGAATACCCAATTTCTTCTATTCACCTTCTCACACCTTCAAACTTTGGCCAGGTCCGTTCATTCCTTGAGTACATCTCTCCTTCCTGCCCACTCGACTGTTTTTTTTCTCTCTTTCCATTTTCCCTCCACCCCCAGGTTTGGCCTGCCTCCGATTTGTGACTCGTAAGACTTCTCAAGTCCGACCAACCACCCTCACTCATTCGCGCGTCCGCCTTGGCGTACTTCCAGTCATTGAAATACCACCAATCCTCGCTCACTCTGGTCTCGCCTTGACGACCTGTCTCAACGGCCTGGAAAATATATCCCGTTGTCTCGAATCGATCAACTGACTCGGTTCCTTCACTCATTCACTGCGTTTTTGTGTCATTCCTTACTAGGACGCCAGCCGCCCTTGTTCATCCCACCTGCTCTAGACAGCATCAACCTCGGGATCTAAACTAGAAGACGACTGTCGAACAAGCCTTGTGCTGTCTAACCACACTCGTTCGACTTCAACCTGTCCATCGTTGGTGCCGAACATAATCGCGATCTCATCGCTATAAGTTAACTATCCTCGCCACCAGCTGGATCTGAAAAGTCCGTCGTTTCCCTAAGCCTCGACTTACACCAAATCCTAGACTTTGGGCCAGGACAAGACAACAAGGTATGTGGCTATTAAATTTCGTTGTTGATTTCGAACCTTCCAAGTTTGCCACCAGCTATTTTCGTTGCCGAGCATCACAAAGGCATGCATCATTTGTCAATACCCGCCGTCAACAAAGCCCAATTTCCCAACAAAGCAGAGACATATATGTCAGGTGGACTAGTCATCATGACCAAGATATGCCCACAAACAAAATAATAGTAAAATAAATCTGGACTCACTTGACATTCACCACCCGCTCATTGTTCCTCTCACTTCAGTCTGTCTTAAATTTTGCATCATTCCCCCCAAGCCTTGGTTCTTGGTATACCACATTCAAAGTTCCGCTCATTAACGCCTTTTTTTTCCCTTCATACACTCATTTATTCACCCTAGGGTAATAGTAAATACAATACTCACATATAATACAGTCCTTTGTTACGAGCAATATTCGACCTAATATTACAGCAAAATGAAGTCCTCGATTTTCATTGCTGCGTGCAGCGCAGCTTTGGCTGTGAGCACACCTCTTGCGAAGCGGAAGTTGGAGACTAGCGTAGTTATGGACTACACAACTGTCACTGTCACAGACTCTGAGGAGACTTCTAAGCCCACCGCTTTCTGGGGAAACAAGCACCGACCTATATCTTCAAAGGCCGAGGAGGTGGTTACTACAGTGGTGGAGGCCCCGGCCCCGACCCCGACCCAGTCGCAGCGCTCCGTAGTTATCGTCACCGAGACCGCTGAGGCGACCGCTCAGGCCGCTGCTCAGCCGACTACTGAGGAGACCATTCCTCAGCCTCAGGTGTCTGCCTCGGCAGTCGCGTCCGCAGTCGTGTCTGCATCTTCCACGACGGAATCTGATGCAGAGCCTACTGAGCCTGCCGATGATGACTTTCCCGGCAACGCTGTGTTCCATCACAACATTCACCGTCTGAACCACACCTCTCCTCTGGTGAAATGGAGCGACAAGCTTGCCGGTTATGCCGAGATCACTGCTGCCAAGTGCAACAACCTTCATGACATGTTTGTTTCCCAATGAGCTTGCAGTGTCTAAAATTCTAACATGTGTCTAGGGATGAGGGTGACAAGGGCTACGGTCAGAACTTAGCCACATGGGGCACAAGTGATGGAGCGAGAAACCTGGGCGATGTTGGCGCCATCAAGATGGCAACAACCGACCAATGGTACAACGGCGAGTTCAACAAATACCTGCCTGACTTCTACTCGAACGGGCCCGACATGTCAACATTTAAGACGTGGGGACATATTAGCCAGCTTCTGTGGAAGTCCACTGAGGAGATAGGTTGTGCAGCTCAATTTTGTCCTAAGGGATCTCTGTACGACGAGATGGATGCCTGGTTCATGGTTTGCAACTATGGCCCTCCAGGTATGTGACAATTCTGTTGCTGTTTCCCTAACAATTCTGTACTAATAACCAATATAGGTAACATCGGCGGTGCTTACACTACCAACGTTCTCTCCCCTCTGGGTAAGGCCTCTGTGGTCGTATAATCCAACTATACCGAACGTTTTTGTCGCCTATTCAATGGCACCTAGCTAGTAGAGACAAAGTCAACTAGCAACAATGATATTCGCCTTCCAACCTCATCGTGTATTGTATTTGTACACAAGTTCTGTCTCACCAGCAACCCCTATTTCTGTCTTCCGTGCCCTGCAATCAGGGTGGTATCGTCCATTGTTGGCAACACCTGCGCAAACTCATCCTCGCATCTTCATGATGGCGGCGACCCAGGGATTCTAGGCGTGATGGGGATGAGGGAAAAGGAGAAGGCACTCATGGATTTTTCAGCATTTTTTTCACTTCGTTGCCAGGCTTACATCGGTTGCATTCGGCAGTCAAGGAATCTGGCTCTTATTCCTTGGGGCAAGACTTGCCGGTATTCATCAACCAACCTGTACGTCGACTACCTGCGATGCATACATTACATAAGTCTGGCCCTTTTGATTTAAACAATCGATTCATCTTCAATTCGTGTACTTAGGTTCTTTTTGTCTGCATGGTATCGATCGTCTTGTGGACCACGGACACGGCTAGGCTCCTGATGTGCAACTACTCATGGAACGCATGTCTGGTCAGAGACACATTCTAGTTCAGGCTCGGGGTGGGTGCGAGGTGGGTGCGAAGTGGCTGGAGGGAAGGCATAAGCCAATATTCGCGTTGTTTTATTAGATTCCATATGAAATGCTGACGATGATTTATGAGGATACCTCAGACAAGTACGTGATGACCTGAAGATTAAATGAACTGGGATGTGAGTGCCCCTGGTGCAAGTCAAAATAATTGCTACACCCAGACAGCATATTATATATATATGTCAGTTGAAATGCATGACAACACCCGAAATTACGGATTGATGCTACTCTACAGGGATCTTCGTACCGTGTCTCTATCAAGGTTTCTCCCTGTCGAGATCATGATATCTTGAATTTTTTCATCCTGTCGTATCAATGTCTTGCGAGGCACAACCACCCGAAAATACCACGCACCTCAGCTCATTAGTCGAAAGTAGAACCACCAGAGAAATTGCCGATTATCAGACATTTTCGCGAAGACAGTCAGTAAAGTATCTACGGATGAACACGCGGTTGCCCTATCTCTAACCTTACGTGTTCATCAATACTCCCACTTCACCATGTTCACATACACAGTAGCCAGTTGACGCATGAACGCTGATGTCATATTCAGAGCAGCCTCTATTTACTTACTTACAGCCCTACACCTTCGAGGAGCAACTCAACCCAGTTCCCGCGCCAGGTCGGTCGGTTTAAGCTTTCGGCATGGGGCCATGCAAGACCCGCAAATCCTCCATCCGTCCGCATTCGATATATGTATATATATCCCGGCGCGCAAGCCAGCCCCGGGAAGTTCCTGGCGGAAGGATTGTGGCTGGCTGGCTGGCTGGCTGGCTAGCTGGCAAACGAACCCGCTGACGAGGCGTCGACTCCACGAGGGCGGTGGATCTGGTGTACGCAATCCCGTCCCCGCCGGGTTGCAGTGTGAATGATCGATTTAACTGGTGGCTTGGGGCAGCTATTTATTCCCCAGCCTCGTTGGCGGTGACGCTGGTGCAGACCGGTGTGTGCTACGTTCGTTGATGCGAGGTTGGTTGATTGATGGACGCGACGTACGTACGTACGCGTAGTTCTGGGTTTCTTATTTCGCGTTCGCGTGTGGTTGACCCTTGGCTTAAGGGCCAAGTAAATGTGCTGGTATTGACGGTATGGATTATATGGGCTGGCAACATGGCAAGATAGACTACGGTCGGCCAACGCGATTGATGTCATGGGGAGCCGGAAGCACTAAGTCGGGAAAGCCTTAAGCTTCAAGGCTTCTTTCTGCCAATTTTTAGTGCCAGATTGAATAATTAGACTTATTGTGTCATGGAAACTACGCGTTATCTTATCCTTAATGAGTCTATGTGATCTAGTCGGGGCTGTCTCTACAAAACCTCAAGTGACAGATTCTCATCATGATCTAGTTGAGGCAAACCGGGGGGCTTTTATTCGGTCCTGGGAGATCTTGAATGTATCGAAATTACCATATCCAGCAAGTCCCGTAATCAGGGGGTCGTAAGCTTCAGATGAAGTACGGGCAGGCAACGGCCTCAAGTTGTCACATTCGTAACCGCAGTATCTACTCATGCGTCGTCGTATTATAACTGTTTGTCGAGGAATCTATGGTTTGTTTATTAATCATAAGCCGTTATAAGTTGCTTGTGACCATGATGCTCCTCTCCCTCTTGTAAAGGCAAATAGTTCCGAGGGCCTGACTAACATCTCGCGCCCCCTTTCAAAACTTGGCCTGAGTCAACAAAACTAACACCATTAATTAATAACTCTGTGGATTTCCACAGTCTTCTCGTGAGCTCCTCCAGTATAAGCTCGACTCTATCTCGTAACCTCTTTCGCAGAATTTACGCTATGCTGATTGTGTGTGATGAACATGTCTGTAACTCTGATCACTTGTCTTTGTAGAGTGGCTTGCGTTCCTGGTACTCCCATGTTGGGACTGCGCTGGTACCCTGCTAGGTAGATGCTGGTCTAGTCCCGTTTTCTTTTCTCTCTTTGGTTTTGCTTGGGGTATTTTACCAGATTATCCTCTGGGAGGAGTTTGGCGAGCTAGCCACTCATAAACTATCAAAAGGTGCGTGGGGCGGTGACGGAAAGTTGCTATCACGTTCGAAATTTGCTGTTGTCTCACAAGCTTTGGAAGCTATGGTTATGTATTGGAGACATCAGAAGTATATGAGTATTTGTACTGTGGCATCATAACCACTGCTGAGTTCTCTTGATATACACCAAAATTCCAAGCTTTGTGGTATATTTCCCATGTTTCTGCCTGGCCATTATCTGCTAGTAACTTGTCTAGGAGCTCAGTAACAGTACTAGTGAATAGTTCCATGTCCACAATGTACATAAGACGGTTGTCTTGATATGGCCCGTTTTCTTGTGGCAGTTGCCATGATTCTCTTCTTGAAAGATCGAAGGCAAATGAAGACCCAGGTAGTAAGACCGTCCCTAGGAGGTGTCATATAAGGAAAGTTGATTTGAACTGTGACGAGCCAATATAAATTGTATTCGTAAACACATGTACTAGGTAACTTTTACTCAACATAATGCCCATCTAGACTTCGGGTACCTGCTTGGAGGTAATTTATGATATCGTACTCTATCCGGTCCCGTTACAGCACAAAGAACACCGACAGTTTCCCTTTCAAGCTTGATTTACCCATGTGAAAGAGCGATCTCAGGATAGGGGGAAGGAGAGACGGAGGTGGGAGGTGTCAATGTGCCCTTTCTACAAATACCAACTCTTTGACACAACCATGATCACTCACAGACCTAGAAGAGCCACACATATTGGATAATCAAACCGTACTGGTGTTACTGTAAGGTTCGTATTTCAGGCACACGTTGGTCATACCGAGGTAACATCCATGGATGGCTGATCTGGAGTACAACATACAGGATTGCATTACACGTTGTTATTGATTTCTCCAGAAGCACAAGCTTCTCCCTAAATTTCAAAATGCGAGGCTGGAGAGCTATATATGGATTCAAGATCATGCTGCCACCCCTAGACGATAAGGAAGCCACTGTGAATTGATGCGCAGCACAGATCAAACCGCATCGCCATTTGCAACACCAGAACCAAGCGACAATTGCTGCATGCTTTGGTGGTATAGGCCGTGTAAGCTTAGAAGTTACACATGAAAGGTAATTTGTGCAGTTTTCTTCAGTAATGAAGTTTGATTTAGTCCTTCCATTGAATTTCGAGTCTTGATGATTATATATATCTCATTCCAATACTGAGCAGTAAGGCATGATGAACAATTGTAGATATGATTAAGATGAGATTTTTTTTTACAGTACCAGAACATGTTTTAAGAGTCACAGTACTAACCTATACAATAGGCTTACATAACTTTCTTTCATGTCGCCCTTACAATTGTCGACTTCTTTCAGTCCAGGTCTTACGTGATGTGTACTGTTCATGTCCACTCAACCACCACCTCCCAACTGTTGACTAAAGCACCGAATCGGTAAGCATCTGGAGCCATATCATGAAGTCTCAATGCTTCATAATCCCTAGGTTGTTTGACTTCTGGGCTTTTTATCCGACAATGCGTTGTTCAGGCACATATAAATACAATACTTGATTATCTGAAGCTGGTGTAGACTGAATGCCCATGCCTTAACTGACTACCTAGGTATAACACTGTGTCTTATAGGTGTGGGATACCCCTGCACTCACTTTCAATCGTGACAGGTATAGAACATCTGGTTAAGTAAGGGCGCTAGTAAAAGATGGCATTAGTCCAGATCTACATATCCATATTGTATTTTCATCGCCCCTCAACTGACGTAGTTCCCTAATCTCCATGTAAATGCAGAAGCATATCAAGCTTAAAACTGACATCTCACCGAGATTTCACTTATTATAAGCTATTGCGCCCAGAGAAGTCTTGCAGCCAACACCCCTTGAGACGCAGCAGAGAACGGTAAGGGCAGACCTGCTGCTATTTGTTGGCTAACAAGGACCTGCTGCCTGCCTCACAAAAAGAGATACTATTAGCTTATGATACGTGGACGTTGATTCGCTACCCTGCCAGCCCTGCTCATGTACATGCAATAATATAAGGTTGTCATCTTGGCGTAGGAGTTCTAGATAACCCAATATCGCCACTACCTACCTCCTTGCCTTGCCACCTGACTGCCTGAGCCACAGCTCTGAAAATTGGTTACCTTGATTGTGGAGGCATCTTGTTTCGTGATGTGCCATTCGATGATCTCTGCCGTCCTCTTGCCACATTGATTGAATATAGGCAATGCTCTTAAAATATGATGCTTTTTGGTTGGTAAAAGGTCAAGTGGTCTGACATGCGCATATAGTAATATGTAGCACTCTAGCTTAGCTTAACTTGGGGAATATGGATGTACTGATGAATGTAGGCTGCGGACCCGACGTATTAACCTATCACCAAATATGGTATTGAAGTTGCGGTTCGAATCACCTAGCCAGCTAGCACACATGGTTCAGTATACATTATCCATACGAGGCCATCGTTGTCAGCATCGTCAGCATCGTGCATGAGAGAACGAACTTTGTGGACCTAATAATTTCAGGAGACAGCTTTACACAAAGAAGAGATTTCATTTATTGGACTGCCCGCATCCACCGCGTTCCGTTATTACTACATAAACCTATTCGTTGATAAGGAATTTACCGTAGGGAGTAGGTACGTGTAGGTCCGTAGCTAGCTGCCATAGTCCGGTAAGCGGCCTGGCACTTACCGGGCTGGCAGCGCTGGCCAGGTCCTGACAGGCAGGTGGACAGTGGCAGAGTGGGAGGCAGAGTGGGAGGCCGAGTGGCTAACCCCGTCCTGCCCCGGTCTAATTTAGTGGCGCAAGGAGTGCTAACTTAACCGAAGGAATTGACCTTCTGCAGCTTGGACCTTGAAACTTTCCATGATACCGCATCTGGCTAAGTGATGACGAGTCCCTCGTCTAAACCCCGATAAATCCTCAGATCCCCCTACGCAGCTACATCGGCTGCGAGAATACGCAATAGTATAAGGTTGCTCTGTTTCGCAAACCGTCCTATCTACATGTAGGCCCTCTCTGAGAAACATCTCTATTCCCCACCCGCCATCTGATACGCGAACCACCTGGAGGCAAAACGGCTCGAGAAGCGAGCTTATTGTCAATCACACAACCCAGCGGCCGGGCCACTCATAGCCACCCATAGCCACCCAGACTCACCCAAACACAACGACGATCTCGGGGTCTGGCACGCCAACATCTTGGCGTGAGCTTCTTGGCAAAAAGACGGAAAGAACGGCATCAGACAGTGTTGATCCTATTCGTGTTGCATCTTGAATAAAAATAAGGGGCGGTCCTTGGCGGCCGCTTTTTATCGACTACGTAGTCCTCCTCCAACGCGGGAGTCCCTCCATTCAATCGTTCAATCTTCCAATCCCACGATGTTGGACGCTCGACACTAGGTTAGGTTGCGCCATTTGTCTTCCCGGCTCGCTCTCACTTCACTTATTCTCTCCTTTGGTATTCCTGTTTTCTTTTTCTGCTTCTTTGCTTGGCTCGACGTCGAATATTTGCACATAGACAGCGAACGAGAACGAACGAACGAACCTAATTCCACAGTGCCGCGGGGGATAGCAGGTGATTGTATTACCTGACACCTTGGTTTTACCCTATCGCGATAGGAAAAAGACACCGAGAGATATGGACAAAATCCCCCGTCAAATTGCCTCAAGCCCGTACGTTTCGATGGTCCTGGCCAGGAGGCGCATGCTCATCTTTTTGGGCTTGCCATTAATATTTATCGGTACGTTATGGTAGTCGGCATGAAGCTTCTATTCCATGAACCACCAACTAATTTTGAAACCACTCATATAGCATTACTCTTCTCTGGAGCTGTTAATGTCGACAATGAATGGTCGCACAAATTAGATGGTCTAGGTGATAACCTCAAGGCCGGCGTTACCTATGTCACCGGTAACGGCACAGTCCGTGTCTCATATCCCTCAACCGATGTTCCCTCCAACACAACATTCGCCCCTGCCTTCCCCAGCGAGTTGGCGAGCGGTGCTTCCAGCAGTACCGTGAAGACGAAGCCATACGCACGACCTGGCTATGAGGCGCCGCTCGCCAAGGGTATACCCCTTCGCATTATGGCCCTGGGCGCATCCACCACCCGTGGAGACAGCCCCGAAGAAGGCATTGATAACAATGGCTTCCGTCGCCCCCTTCGCCAGAAGCTGATGGACGTCGGCAACAAGGTCAACTTCGTCGGCACGCAGCGTCTCGGGAACATGACGGATAACGATATCGAAGCTTATCCGGGCGTGGTCACCTCCACTATTCATGGAAATGCGAAGAACGCTGTACCGAAATCGAAGCCCAACCTCTTCCTTGTCAACGCTGGATCCAACGATTGCTTCCAGCACGTCGACATCGACAACTTTTATAAGCGGTATGATGCGCTAGTCGAGTATCTGCTAGAAGCCTCGCCGAGGTCGACCGTTATCGTCTGCACTATTCTCCCTACCTGGGATAAGCGCTTTAATGGGAGAGAGGACGTCTGGCGTGTCAACCCCCAGATCAGGAGGCTTGCGAAGATATATAAAGCGCAGGGAAAGCCAGTCGTGTTAGCCGAACTACAGGGGCCCGATGGAATCCAAGACGGCAACCTAGCTTCCGACGGTATGCACCCCGGGACTGCTGGCTATGAGATGATGGCGACCAAGATGTATGACGCCATCGTGGAGGCGGATGCCAAAGGCTTTTTGCAGCCTCCTGAGCCAGTCGCGGGAATACTCGATGACGGCGACGATGAGCGCAAAGACAAAGACTACATGAGCTGGTTCGAGGAGAAACAGATGCTGAATAACGCGACAGAGGCGGCTGAACAGGCAGAAATCAGCAAGATGGTGGCGGAATTAAAAAAGATGAAGGAGCAGCGCGAGGAGCAGCGCGCAGACAATACTAAATTGAGGCGGCATCCCAGACAGCTCTTCTAAAAAGACAGAAGTTGAGACAAGCGGGATCTTTGTCTTAGACAGCCGGGCTCTGAGTCTGCCCTTACGAAGTCACGGCCAACCTACTATACCATATATATATATAATGTAGATCAATAAGCCGGTTAAGAGGTCTTGACCGTATTTAATAGCATATACTACCTAAGCATGTCAAGCCTACCTGTAAAGTACAGATGTATTGCCGTTTCCAACGATATTCGGTTGGACTATCTACACACATCCCGTGTATAGCCTCAAGTGCTCTTGGGAATACTTAGTCTTCTTTCTGTAATATACTTCACCTTTAAAAAACCACTTATGTACTTTTAAGCATATTTTAAATGCTAGGCTTTGCATGTCGCTAGCAGGGGTAGGCGAGAAAAGGTAGCATGGGATATGGAGCGGCTATTCCGAAATCACCATGGATTGAGTTTCCTATTCTCGTTTGGTTTCAGGTTGTCAATTGAGTTTACATAGGTAGTATTGAAGGGGTCGCACATCAGTACCCGAGAAAGTTACCATTGCACCGGATGGCAAACAAATTTGAATGAACCTTATCTGCTTGCGGGCCTAGTCGCGACACCAATGCACATGCTACTGCAACCTCCACATATTTTATGTCAGCAATCTGGGATCTGGGGCGATCCATGAGATTGTCAAAGGACCGTCCTCGAAGAAGTCTTCCTGATTGTCGTGTTTGCCGAGACACACACCGGATGACACAAGGCTGAGAGCGGTAGTGTGACATTAGTATACTTCAGTGTCACGAAGGAAGCAGGAGACGATAATTCATGTGTTTTGGGTATATCGACTTAAAATATGGCGATCCGTTTCCCGTCGTTTCATTAACATCCATGCTAAATCCAAGGGCACCGTTCTTAAAAACAACGACAAGCGCGTCTCGCGATGGCTAGTCAGGTCAGCGTCGCCAGCAGCCAGCCCGACCAACGCCAATTGCGTCTTATCGCTGCATCTGCCCAGGCCAACGAGGCGCGAGTCCGTGATATACTGACCGAGGAGGCGCCGTGGACGTCCTCTACCGATCATGACGCGCTGCGGCAATCGCTGCAGAAAGTCGCCGCGCGCGGCAAGCTCTCCATTGTCCGTCTGCTGCTTGATCACGGCGCCGAGACAAATCCCAGACGGGAGACGGAAATTCCAGCCCTAGTCAAGGCAGCCGAGGGCGGGCAGGCCGCGGTTGTTTCCGAGCTCCTGCAGCGCCATGCCGATCCGAATGGGCGCAACCGCAATGGCCAGACGGCCCTTTTCAGCGCGTGTGTAAGGGGCCATGACAAGGTTATTGAGGCGCTGCTCGCGGGCGGGGCCAGCCTCGATGCCCAGGACAAGGAAGGGCGGTCCCCTTTGCTGTTCTTGGCTTCGGAGAAGCCCGGGAAGGTCAAGTGGACAATTGACACGGTTAAGTTGCTCCTCGACAAAGGGGCAAACCTCGAGGTGAAAGATCAGATTGGCCGGACACCGTTGTTATGGGCTGTCACGAACGGCAATGTCGACCTAACGCGCATTCTGCTGGAAAGTAATGCTAATATTGCTGCTACTAATAATCGTGGTCGCACTGCCCTGCATCTCGCCGCTGAAGGTAGCCATAAGGAGTACCACGAGGAAATCGTTAAGCTTCTCCTCAGTCACGGGGCTAACCCCTGTGCTGCCAGCGACGGCGGCTGGACGCCTCTTCATAATGCCGCTCAGAGCGGCTATGCGCCTATCGTCGAGCTGTTGTTACAAGCAGACGCGAACGTGAATGCTGAGCTTTCCAATGGAATGACACCCCTGCATTGGGCCGCCTTTAACGGGTTTGAAGACGTTGTACGACTCATAATAGCTAGGCCAGAAGTTAACCTTGCCATCAAGGACAGTTTTGATCGAACAGCCATGCTCTGTGCTGCTGAGAAGCATCACTCTGACATTGTGCACCTACTGTCACCTGCACGAGCAGCGGACTGCTTATCGCCAATCGCGCGGCAGGCATGCGAAGCATTTGAAGCTACAATTGTTGACTTTGGTGAATTCGAGAAGAAGCAGCTCGTTTCTAAGCACTCTGTTTATGACCTCCTGTACGGATGGGACCATGAGAATGACAAACCCAAGATTCCCACGCTCACGAAGAATATCAAGTATAAGCCAGACTTTAGATGGATCCATCTTCCTGCCAATAATGTACAATGTGATTGAAACTTCCATATCTTGTTATACATGCACTAACATATCATCTTAGATTGCCTGGGTCGAGGTAAATAAACACCTGCCCCTCTATCTTTCATTTGCTCATTGAATTTTAGACCCTCCTTGCTAAGTCCTTCATCGAGGCCGGTCACCGAGATATCGAATCGTTCAAGGCACTCGAGAAATGCTTTGACCAAGAACATCGAGGGCCGTTTGCGCATGCGCATTTCATGAGAACATTTTCTCAACGTATTACTTCGCCTCGGAACGACTTCGTAGAGAAGAAAGAGGATAAGTCCCTTGCACCGTTGTCTGAAGAGGCATCGGAAGCCAGCACAAAATCAAGCCAAAATGGCGGCGATTCAACCCCCAAGAAGTTTAATGATCAGTTTGAGAACAGCACACCTCGGTCTGACACGAAGAAGAAGAGCAAATCAGAGCAGATCGCCGAGCGACATCCTAAAAGGCACAAGAGAACTAAAGGGCCGCCAGGCAATCCACCTCAAAGACAAGAAAGTACTGCAAGTGGCTCGAATGGCAAGTTATCGGCTCCCCTCGCTTGGGAGACCTCGAAATTCGCGGCTTCGAATGGGAAAATCGTTCTATTTGTATGTCAACTTTGCTCGATAGTCTAGTATAACGCTAACCTATAAAGATGCCTTTCCTGCACTATGAAACGGATGAGCGACGGCGTAAGATGAGTAGCGCTATCAAAAGTGCCCGCGAGGGCCGACGCCTGGTAGAGATCTCGTCGCGCGACTCCTTAATTGTTAATGCTTATTTGAATAATACGCCCCCTCTGCATCCGCGGAGGACGCTCGACCAGTTCTTCTATCATGGGATTGATACCTCTGCCAGAGATACGGATCAAGTCGTATATCGGTACTGTAAAAGACACAAGGTTGAGGCTAAAGTATTTATGGTCGACCAATTATGGCTTTGGATCATTGGAAAAGGTACGGTGTATAAGTGACTCCCTTCGTAAGCCTGGTAGACAGGGGACTTACTTTTCATAGATCTTATCATTACTTGTTTTCCTCAGCGCTGGGATCAACCTAAACAAGACCCCTTGAACGTTTTAGCTGGCATCATCGAGGAAACGAACGCAAAGACACGGCCACCAATTCAATCAGTCTACGATCTCGCGATGCTTATTACAAGCCGCTGCTCAGGTATGTTTGATCGACATAGACTCGATAACCAAGACTTTCAGTTCCTGGATATGTTCGAGAGCTCCATTGGACTGGTGACGGACAAGGAGTCACAATTATTTAGGCGCTTCAACCGAGCGTCGTCGCAGTCAGCGCAATGGCTCCAGCACCACCGGCGCCGGCGCATGGGGCGTCCCGCAGGCCTGCCCTCGTTCGGGCGCTCCGACGGCGAAAACGACAGCACGACCACCATCAACCAGTTTCCGGACGCGCTGCTCGACATCGGCGTCGAGACGTCGCTGCTGGCCGAGATCAAGGACATCCGCGACGAGCTGAGCATCATCGCCGTGATCCTCGACTCGCAGCTGGCGGCGCTGTCCGACTTCGAGGACCAGGTGACGGAAGAGCTGCGGGCGGCCGAGGGCCCGCGCCGCGCCGCCGACGCCGCCGTGGCCGAGATCCGCAAGCGCGCGCGCGAGCAAGGGCGCCGCCTGGAGGTCCGCCAGAAGGACATCTGGCGCATGGACCATCAGGCCGAGAGTCTGTATATGAACCTTACGGACCTGCTAGATTTGAAGCAGAAGCACTCGAACGCGCTGGAGGCCCGATTTGCCGGCGACCACGCCGTTATCGCCGCGCGCCAGGGGCAGACGATCATGGTGTTCACCATCGTCACCATCATCTTCCTGCCCATGTCCTTCATCGCCGCCGTCTTCGCGATTAACCTCGCGGACTGGAACGGCGCGCTCACCTTTGCGTATGTGAGCAAGTACATGTTCGGCATCGGCCTCGGCATCTCCATCCCCATGATCGCCATGGCCTTCGCCGTCACCGACATCACGGACGCCGCGCGGGGCCTATTCCGCATCGTGCACCCGTGGTGGCTCCGGCTCAGCGGGAGGAAGAAGACGCAGGGGCCCCGACGGTCGAGGCACAACCCCGACGACGACGACAGCTGCGAGGACGACGACGAGAAGACCGAGGTCCGCCCGCCCGTGCTCTCCCTCTCGTCGCCGCGCCTGAGCCGAGACGTCCCGCCGTACCCGCACCAGCAGATGACCGACGGCCATGCCGGCGGGCCTTCGGCGCGCTTCTCGCCGCGCCACGCCCGCGATCGCAGCGACGACTACGCCTCGGCGGCCGCGGCCTCGCGGCTCTCGCCCATCTCGGGACACCGCGCTTCCGGGCACAGGAGGGTCAGCTTCGGTAGCCCGGGCGCGTCGTGGGCTCGCCCGAGCCTCGATCGGAGTACTCGCGGGAGGGCCAGGGATGTGGATGGGGATCTGGAGATGGGGAGGCGGAGCGGTGGGTTTTCGAGGGGGAGGGGGCCTTAGCGGCTAGGCCTTAAGTGTGTGAATGATTGGTCGGGCTGGGTCGGAAAAATTGGTAAGAAACTATGGATTGTAATGAAAATGAGACGGATCTAGGGTTGAGAAAGGTTGGCTGGTTGGGCTAGTGGTCTGTGCCCGGTTGCCATGAATTTGCAAAACTCACGCCTGAAGTAGGTTGCGATGACTTGTGCGTATACCAAACAGTGTTTAGTCCATATCTGCGGCGTGCTGTTTCTTTCGAAGCTTTTGGATTCCTGCTATATAAAACTTGAGCGAGTTGTTGGTAGGTTCTGGGGAACTGTTTAGATCCTGTGGTTGATACTGCCAGAGCTTTGATGATTCCTGACTGACACATAGTATTCAGACAGATAGGGTTTAAACATAGGTGTGGTGTGAGTTGATGTAGCGGATGCTGATGTTATCAAAATATCGCTTGGGAGGAATATTGAAGACCTATGATGGTATCTAGACTATAAGGCTGGCTACTTCAATAGGATCAACTGACGAAGGTGCTCCAGATCGTAGCCCTGGTAGATGAAGGCCTGATCCGTCGCGCCCCTATTACTGGTAGGTTCGATTATGCTAACTTCCCTTGTTAGAATAGAACTAGGAACAACTGGTTCTGACCTCTAACCCTAACTATGCTGTATGAACACTACTTATGTTTGAGTAAGTCATTCATATGAAATGCCAAAGCTACTAGGTGTTAGGCCGAATTTATTTCGCTTCTATGCATACATAACAGCTATTTATAACTCGCACAAACGAAAAGGGTTGACCTGAGAAAAACAGAAATGTATACTGCATGTCCTGGTAAAGTATTATCTGCGTAGGTTAGAGGGATATGGTTGTTGATGGTGCCGAATAGCACATATGACTACAACGCTAACTGAAACTATATCAATCCTACGATTGGCCAACCTCAGATGAAACAAAGGTCTCCTATCCAACCGCATCCTCCTTTGCCTAACCGGCATATTCGCAATAGGTACACATTTTGTTGGGAATTTCATTAGTTCGAGTTGATAAGTACCTAATTTGGCTGTAGAGCTAACGACCCCGAGAAGTACCGCGTAGGACTTAAGCATAACAAATGAGGCCTGTGGTATAATGACGGCATATGGCATAGTATATTCTCTGAGTATTATGATGAGTATATGCCCGGTGTTGGACTTGAACTAGAAGTACATATTCCTATATTCATCCGAACATTTTGACAAAGACAAAATTGTGTTTGCTTCATTTTACTGCCCCTCCATACCATGACTTCTTTGCCTTCCAGCTCCATCCATTCTTCTTAGGAAAATCTCTTCAAGGTATCTTTCCCTCCCGAGTTACGACTCGTACCCTGCGATCCTATTTTCTTTCACTCTGAACGACTGCCCGTCATGGAAACCATCTCCATCAAAAGTGGCGATGACTCGCACCAACAAAAGACGTTGAAGATCGAAAATGTATGTATGAGCCTCAGTAGATATTGGAGTATGTGCTTACTTTCGCTTTCCTTCGCCGCTGCTAGACGGATAAACGCGACGTCCTCGTTGAGATCGAGAAGAAATACCAGGAAATATGGGCAAACAACCATGTCTTCGAGACAGCTGCCCCATCCTCCGTGGATATCCCGATTGATTCGATCTCGCCACAGGAGCTACGCACCCGCTATCCCAAGTTCTTTGCCACCATGGCATATCCTTATATGAATGGCACCCTGCATGTTGGGCATGGCTTCACCATTTCCAAGGCCGAATTCGCGGCGGGCTACTTGAGAATGCAGGGCAAGCGTGTGCTGCTGCCTCTTGGATTCCACTGCACCGGGATGGCCATCAAGGCTTGCGCTGACAAGCTCGTCCGAGAGATCGAAATGTTCGGCCAGAACTTTGAGCGCTACATCGAGGATATCCCGACCCACTCTGACATCGAGACTCCTCAAGACACAACAGCGGCAGCTTCAAACGCCACCGATGTCACAAAATTCAAATCGAGCAAGAGCAAGACTGCTGCAAAGTCGGGCAAAGCGAAATATCAATTTCAGATAATGCTCAGCCTAGGAATCTCAAAAGAAGATATACATCGATTTGCCGATCCGTATCATTGGGTTAATGTGTTCCCGGAGGCAGGAATGCAGGATCTGGCGAGTTTTGGCTTACGCGTCGACTGGCGCCGCTCATTCGTAACCACAGATGCCAACCCTTACTATGACTCCTTTGTGCGCTGGCAGATGAATAAATTGAAGGAGCTAGGGAAGATCAAGTTCGGCAAGCGATATACCGTGTATTCGCCCCTCGATCAGCAGCCATGCCTAGATCATGACCGTAGCGAAGGGGAAGGGATCACTGTGCAAGAATATACTGCCGTCAAGATAAAAGTTCGGAAATGGAGCGAGCTTGCAAAGCCTCCTGTCCAAGATTTACCTCCCAACGCCAAGGTTTACTTCATAGCCGCCACTCTTCGACCGGAGACGATATACGGCGTGAACGGCTGCTTTGTGGGGCCGAGTATCACGTACGGTATATTCCACACATCTGGAGACGAGTATATCGTTATCTCCAACCATGCAGCACGTAACATGGCCTTCCAAGGTATATTTCCAGAGTGGGGAAAAATTCCCGAGGCTGTTACCAAAGTCAGTGGAAAGGAGATCCTCGGCACGCATGTCGATGCGCCGCTTTCATATCGTAGGGACGAGGGAGTCCGTGTTCTTCCCATGGAAACGATCAAGGAAGTTGAAGGAACCGGCATCGTCTCATCAATCCCAGCAAACAGCCCAAGTCACTACGCCCATATGATTGACTTAGCCAACAAACCTGACTATCATGGAATTAAGGAGAAATGGCTCGTTCGATGCGCCTTTTCCGCATTTAATACGCCGGCTTATGGCACCTTGCCAGGACCTGCCCTAGTGAAAAGGAACAATATCAAATCTCCAAAAGACCCCAAGCTCACCGAGTTTGAAGAGATTGCGTGCAAGGAAGAATTCTATAGGGGCATTATGTTTATTGGAACATTTGCCAAAAAACCAGTTCAGCAAGCTAGACCCCTTATCAAGGATGACTTGATTAAGTCGGGACTGGCATTCAATTACGCTGAACCCGATGGCATGGTTATTAGCCGATCTAAAGATGAATGTGTGGCCGCGCATCTTGATCAATGGTACCTCAACTATGGCACAGAAGAGAACGGGGGCGATGGTGAATGGTGTAAGAACGTGATTGAACATCTCGATAGCGGCAACCTCAACACCTTCTCGACCGAGGCAAAGAACCAGTTTGAGAATACTCTTGGCTGGCTCGGGCAGTGGGCTTGCGCGCGATCGTATGGCCTCGGCTCCAAGTTGCCTTGGGACCAATCTTTCATCGTTGAATCGTTGAGCGACAGCACCATATACCCTGCTTACTATACTATCGCGCATTACTTGCACATGGATATCTACGGAAAGGAACAAGGGATAGGCAACATATCAGTACAGCAGATGACTGATGAGGTGAGCAAACAGAATCTTTTATTTTTCCTTTCAGTTAGATTTAGGAGCTGTTCACTCCTGATACATGACTTTGGAGCCATGCACGCTGTGCCGCGGCTGAGAGTACTCAAAATAGCACACATGAAGTGACTGCTGACTCTTTGAACCTGGGATAGGTCTGGGATTATGTGTTTGCCCGGGTAGACGAGGTTGACACTGATATCGAACTCGACACTCTTCGCGCTATGCGCAGAGAGTTCACTTATTGGTACCCGCTTGATCTCAGAGTTTCCGGTAAAGACCTGATGCAAAACCACCTGATCTTCTTCCTCTATATCCACGCGGCTATATGGCCCGAAGAGTACTGGCCAAGGGGTATTCGACCAAATGGCCACTTACTCCTGAACGGAGACAAGATGGCAAAGAGCACAGGGAACTTCCTCACGCTGCGTGAAACGGTGGAGAAGTTTGGTGCTGATGCGTCTAGGATTGCGATCGCGGATGCAGGAGATTCGATCGAGGATGCTAATTTTGAGGAGGCCGTTGCGAATAAGACAATTCTCAAGCTCTACGAGTTAAAGAAGTGGCTTGAGGAAGTAATCCAGGAGCCCAAACTCATAGACTCTGCCGAAGAATATGCGAAAATGCGTGATGATTACCCAGGAAAGAACCTGGATACTGTCCAGCGCAAGGGAGACTTCAATATCTGGGATAAGCTTTTCCAGAATGAGCTACGACAGCTTGCCAACGAGGCTAGAAAGTCTTACGATGGGTAAGTTCACTTTCGACCGAACACATATAAGGATGACATTCTAATTAATGCAATACATCAGATTCCTTTTCAAGGGAGCCTTGCGCTTCGGATTCTACGACTTTACCACGGCTCGTGATTTCTACCGAGAAGTTACGAGAGCGGCTCGGTGCGGCATGCACCACGATCTAATCCGCGAATACGCAGAGTTTCAAAGTCTCCTGCTTGCTCCCATAGCGCCTCACTGGGCTGACTACGTCTGGCAGGAGATACTGGAGAACTCAACCACAGTCAACACTGCTCCTTTCCCTGAGTCGAGTAAGATTGATACAGGATTGACAGCAACACTCAACTACATCAGAGCGACCATATCAAATGTCACTTCGGCCCAGGCCTCTCAGGAGAAGAAGCTGGCGAAAGGGAAGAATACACCCTTCGATCCTAGAAAACCATTCCAGATGAGCATTTTCTGTACTACGACCCTTCCAGAGTGGCAAAGCAAATGTCTGGACCTGGTGCACGAGGAAATTGAGAAGACGGGAGATTGTACTACGTTGGATATGAAAGCTATCAGTCAAAGTATCGACCAGAAGCACGCCAAAAAGGCGATGTCGTTCGTGGTGGAGCTGAAGCGCAGGATTAATGCAGGCGAACCAAGCAGTGTCGTCCTAGACAAGAAGTTATCGTTCAACGAGCTGGCTATTCTTAAGGAGATGGATCCCATCCTGCGCCAAGTCCTGCCCAAGTTGGAAAAGGTCGTCGTGCTAGCAGTGGATGAGGATGGGAAGAGTGGTGGTGCAGACGTACTGGATTCGATGCTGCCGACGGCCGCATGTGCTCTGCCGAGCAACCCAACGTTCTATTTTGAGAATTGATAAAGGGGTAAATAGATACCTTTACATGATGGTAGATAGGCCCCTATAAGCCATCATAAACAAGCATAAATTGATTTCGGAGTTCTGAATTATGTCCGTCTTGCCCACTTTGAGTGCATACCGTCCATGGAGGATCCGTATCAAAGAACTGCGTATCAAAGAACAGGCGAGAGAACAGACAAAAAAAACAGTCATCACTTTGCTGTATGTGTATCTAATAAGCTACCGTAGGATATAGTAGAAAGCCTCACAGTTCTTCGAGATAAATTTACCTATCTTCTCAACGCCCAGCTCGAAGCTGTAGCCTGTATGCAATGACTGTCCGTCATGGCATGATGTTGATTTGTTCTTAGTATGAGGAATGAGTCTATGTCAAGCGTAATGTCTACCTTGACTGTGATTTGCCTTTTATTCCTTGGTATCAGAATATTTATGGAGGATCCTGCCCCAATGTAAGCATCTATGACCCTGCACTAGTCTCCTGGGTAACTCCTTTCGGGCCTAGAATATAGCACCGAATACATTTAACGTCTGGTCTTCAACGTCCCCCCACCATCTCTTGCTTAGGGCTCATGGGTTATCTGCAAAGGAAAAGAATGTAGACTTAGTCTTTGTGTTAGAACAAATGCATTATAACTATATGCCAGAACAAAGAGTCTGTTGGATGAATATGTTACTAAAGAACTTAAGTTATCTTGAAAAGAACTACAGAATTGGACAATTGTTGGGTTTACTTTGTGTCTATTTATGACTATCTATTCTAACCCCTTGGTCTGTATGACCATTACTCCCAAAACGCTTGCCTCCCGTATGAAGCAGGAAGGAGATAGTTTGATGACATATCATTTTAAAAAGTTTTGGAATCACTTACCGGATGTTTTCTTCATCTACTCGAGATATCGTCCAGCAACTAAAGCGGATCGCTTCCCCGTTGGTCGGTGTTCCAGCCACTGCTTCTCGATATCGGCGAGGACCTCCTGAACCTGCTCCTTCGAGGCGAGGTATCGCTGCTTGTAGAACAGCTCGACCGCGTCCGCCACCCACTTGGCCATTCCGGCGCCCGAGTCCGCAAGCTCGTACTTATCGCGTCCGTGCTCAAGAAGGAGGTCGAAGTACTCGCCAACCGTGGGGCCCTTCGATGCGATGAAGAGCGGCGCCACACGGTTGTGGACGGCGAAGATGTCGCCGCCGCACATCGTAGCGACAAGCTTCGTCTGCTTGCTGCCCTCGGTCTTGGGAACGATCTCTAGCAGGATGTACATGTTGCTGTCGAATTGAAAGCCCAGAGACCATCGGTTCCAGTCCTCTCCTAGGGGAGAACCGTAACCTATGGCGAAGACCTGCGATACTACTGGCTGGCGAATTTGCTCCCGTTTTTCCTTGCCGGAAACGGTGCGAAGCTGGTAGTTGATCGGGTCGTAGCGGCTGCCGCTCGACGGCTTAAAGCAGTTGAACATTTTTGCTTGGTGAAAAAGAGCTAGTGGATAAGTAAGCTGACAATGAGCTTGATGATTGAGTAGTAAGTGTTAAGTAGTAAGTTCTTTGTGTGTTGGTGAAGAGTGTGTGGTTGAGATCTTGAACTATTCCTTTTGTGACTACTTCTCGCCGTCTTTATATATGCATCGATAACAGGACTAACAACGTAGTGGAATGTAATTGTTTTTTAGGCAATGCATAGTTTGGCGAGTTACTCTCGTTTATGTCTACAGACGATAGAAAACACTATATTCTGATAGACAACTCTAGTTTAGTCTTAAGACGACTGCTGTTGAGGCTCATATAGAGGGGATAGTTGTTAAACAGGCGAGAAGAGAAGGTTCTAGGTCTTGTAAAGAACCGTACCATATGCCGGAGTTCAGATTGACAAGATAACATGATTCTATGCAGATATGCTGCATGGCATTAGCAGTGTAAGACAACGGCCAACGACTAAGACTCTAAGATACTACTTTGACTGTTTCTCTCACCTAAGTTGACTATGCTAATTGAATAGCAAAGTTCAATCTTAGATGGCCACAGGTTTATCTTATCTTACTATGACAAGTGGGCGACATGATTTCTTTTCCGAGATTAGAGATTCATAATCTCTAACTGTTGATGTCGATATAGAAAAGAGAGTAATTGTAAAGGAGTGTATTGGTAGTTGTCAAGATGGAGAACTAATAAATGAGTGTGTGTCTCGCTTGAGTGACCTGTTAAAGAGAGCAAACGGCTTCAATGATATATGATGCTGGCAATTCAACCGATACTAGAGGCTATATTTATGGTTAGCCTCGTATGGTCTGGTGCATAATTAGTATAACTACACACATATAGAGTCTTCATCATTAATCATAAATAACACTAGGTTAATTACTCGCATTAAGAGAACTATAGGACGTGGATGGGGCGCTACCTTAGGCTTAAGTCTACCGATTTAGCTCTTTGCAATATTTCTTAAGGTTATAGTGTTCCGAGACAATGAAGTATCCTTATAAATAAAAGCTAAGATATATATATAATACATATGTACGTGTGTCGCTACTTAAAGAAGACGTTATCTCGAGAGAAGATGCTCTCGGGTAAAGTGCTCATTCCGATGTGTATGATAAGCGTATGTACAATTGAAGTACCTAACCGTACTACTACAATAACTTGATCTTTTGTCACTTATAACTAATACTGTGAACTTGACTATTACGGGATAAAAAGACTCGTTTCAGTTAATGCGTAACTATATAATGCCTTTAACACCAAGCTAAGATCTATTAAACATAAAATAAGAAGCAAAAATATAAAACGTTAGGTAACTTGGGACATCTGCAAAAATTTAATTTTCCAGATGCATCAGCCGCGAATCGAACGCGGGGCCCATCGATGGCAACGATGGATTTTACCACTAAACCACTGATGCTTGGCACTGAGCTGTGATATTCGTCGCTCAATTGCTGCTCATATAGATCTCGTCCCGTAGTAACTGCTCACCCCCTTTCATGCCGACCGACATTCTGTAGTCATCATATAGATCTTGCGATTCTAGATATCTCAAGCCAGCACTATAGCAATACAAGGGATTTAAGAAGGAAAATTGGGTTCATGAATAGCGCCATACCATATATGCGTCTCAGTCTGTTCATTCGTCTATCATATGTACGTAGTAGTACAGTGTCTTAATTATAATAATTCTAGTAATTGATCATGGGATGTGCTGATGCATGCATGCATCACCGCCCCGTCTCGTCTGCCGCGACGCTCCATCTGAGCTCCCTCTCCGTAGGAGTCGAGGTCCCATCGATTGATTTTGGGAGCGCCGTGGCGGGTGCACTCTCGCTCGCTTTCCGCAGACGCAGTCCCTCGTCCTTCCACGGCGACACGGTCTCCTCATCGACCTCATCCTCGTCGAGCCCCAACCCCTGCCGCGCGCCTTGGACCGTATCCTCGTCGTCGTCGTCGTCTTCGTCATCATCGTTGTCCGTGTCGCCGTGGAGCAGCGACTCCGGATCCATGATGACGTCCGTGGGGTGTCGGCGGACGGGCTGCGGACTGAAGGGCCGCACGCCGCGGCCCTGCTGCTGCTGGTTGAACTCGGAGAATATGCTCTCGGTGTCCGCGCCTGCCCGATCCGCCTCTCGATCCCTGCTGTCCACCGCCCCCGCCAGGCTCTGGTACCGGTCGTCCTCGACGAGCAGGCTGTCGGCGCGCCCGTGCGGGCGCTGCCCGCTCGCCTCCGAGGCCGAGTCCGCCAGGATGCTCTTGGGCGGCAGTATACTAAACAGCTTCGCCCCGCCCCCTCCCCCGCCATCCGCCGATCCCGCGCCGCCGGCGCCCACGACCGCGGCGACGGTGCCGACGGCGTCCTCTTCGCTGGCGAACAGGTCGCGGCCCTTCTCGAGCAGCTCGTCGAGGCCGCCGCCGCTCCAGCCCTTGCGCGCCAGGCCCTCGAAGATGTCGACCTCGGCGCGCACGAGCGAGCAGCTGGCGTCGAGGATCTTCTCGCTCGTGTCCTGGCTCTCGCGGAGCATGTTCCTGGCGTGGTCCGCGTGCAGCGTGGTCAGGCCGTCGAGCTTGCCCGTGAGGTCGACGAGGTGCTCGCGGAACTTGGCGACGTCGCGCCTGCGCTGCTTGTGCAGCTTCAGCCCTTCCTTCTCGAGGCGCCGGATCTCGCGGCTGCGGAACCCGACCTCGTGCGCGTACGCCGCCTCCGCGTCCTCCATGTCCCGCCGCCACTTGTCCACCTCGTGCAGCAGCGGCACCTCGAACGAGCGGTACACCGTCTCCGACAGGATCTGCTGGTGGTTCGCGATCAGCTGGTGCACGCCGCTTGCGCTCATCAGGAGATCTGCCGTGCACGACCCCGCCGGCATCGTGAAGCTGTTCGTCATGTTAAGGGCCGTCCCGCCCGGCCCGGGGCCCAACGCATCGGCTCTCGACTCCTTTAAGCGTGCACAGGCCTCGAGGGCGGAGCCGAAGGCGGATGCTGCGGTGGAGAGGGAGGCGAGGGCGAGTCGGTAGGATTTCGCGGTGGCCAGGAGGTCGGAGTATGCTTGTTGTGAGTTCTCGAGGTCAAGCTTGGTTAGTATGGTGTGTGCGGGGCGTGGCGGAGGAGGGAGCGGTAAGCTGTATGATGAGAGTTGGTTGGCGGTGGATGCATAAGAGTAGACGGGTGAGGCAGGCAAAGGAACTTGCGATGGTGAGGGCGATGGGGCCCGGTTCGTGGGCGCTGTGGTCGTCATTGTGTGCGGCGGGGACGGGATGGACGGAGGAATGGACGGAATAGTGGACGGAATGGTGGTGGTGGGATCAGATAGATATATGGATGTCGGTTCTAATAGTTATGAGTGGTGGGCGTTTGTTTACATTCGCTTCTAGGGCATCGATGGGGGCAGTAGATGGTGGCAGTCGATGAGGGAGCTGGAGTTTGGGCTATTGGGAGCGGTAGTACGATACTTGTGATGTCGAAAACGACATTTTTCGACTACGGTAGAGATATACGGGACTGGAAAGCCGTGCGAGTTATCACGATGCGAGGATCGAACTGTGGTTTTCTTAGGAGAGTTTGGCCAGCTGATTTCTTGTTTGGTTGTCCTGTGATCTGACGACTTGGGGGGTCCACCGCAGCCCGCACGCCCTGCCGCCATAGCCCACACTGCTGATGGTGGTGTAAAGATAAGATAAGAGCTCGGCTTACGTAGCTTGTGATAACCACCCAAGGTAAGTTAGGTAACATGGCAGATGATCCGGGTACCAGGTATTGAGGTCTCTTACATACATGTAACCTACTTTATGTACTTATGTATAAACTCATAAGACATAAATGGATTCAAATACCGGAGAAATCAAACTAACATTAATCATATCAACTAGCCGTTCTAAAGCATTTCTCCTATGTGAGACAGCCTCTACTCTAAGATGTTCTAAATCATCTTTGCTGGACCTCAATTGTCAATGGTCGATGTCTCAAGCGGAGTCTGTTGCCTACCAACCACGAATAAATACTGTACGACGCCGCTATCTTGAAATCTGGTCTGACTGTCCAGATGCTGTCTACGCGTACTCTATAGCAAGTTGAACCGTGAAAGAAAAAAATTGTCCATCACAGCTTTTGCTTGAATATCATATCATTTCATTGGGTCGTAAAAACAATCCTGTTCGATCCTCCTTTTTCTGACAAGTCTCATAGTTCTGACTTCTTATCATCTTCAGGCGGTAGGCGTGCTCTAAGGAACGCTTCGACCTCATCGAGTTCTTCCAAGCATGCCGAATGTCCCATGCCCCTGCATCCGTAGTTAGCCAGTATTCTATGTGAACTGTAGAGTAACTTACGGGTATAGCTTCATCGTAGCCTTGAAGCCCTGACTCTTGAGCATCTCGAATGACAATTTGCCAAAATTCACAGGTACAACTTGATCCGAATCACCATGACACATCAGGATCGGGGTGTCATGATTGAGGTCGCTCTCTCTCACGAAGTTGGCAAACTTGCTGTCCAGGGGCAGGTAGGAAGAGAGGCCGACTATGCCGGCAAGCTTGACCTTCGCCGTCAGTCCCGCAAAGAGGGACAAGGCGCCGCCTTGCGAGAATCCGCCGACGACGATGCGGTTTGCCGGTATTCCTGAGTCAATCTCGGCCTGGATCAAGCCGTTGACGTACTCTCTGCTCACTAGGATACCCGCCTCATCCTGCTGTGCTCTAATGTCCTCCGTCTTCCCAGTTAATGCGAGCTAATGGAAAGAGTTAGATATTAGGTACGATACATAATCATAATGAGCGACAAGGCAACTTACGATATCATACCAGCCCGGCATGGGCATTCCATCCGCCTATCCTCACCGTGAGTACTCGTTTATAAGCCTCGAAATGGCTGCGGGGATTTCTTACACATGTGACTGGTATCCGCGGAGCATGGGGTAAGATGAATTTGACCTCGTCCAACTTCTGTCGTCGTCTCCAATTTTCAACAGCCGCGGCCCATCCATAGCCCGTGTCGCCCAAGCCGTGGACGAAGATGACCGTAGCCGTGTGCTTAGCGGCGGCCGGGAATAGCAGCGGTGGAGCTCGTCGCAAGGTAGCCATGGTGGTGGAATCAGATTTTATGTTCGCTAAGGTGAAGGTCAGAAACAAGGCTGCGAGTAAGACTTTACATAAACAGGGTAATAATGTAAGCATTCGCCAGGCTAGGGCGGCATACCGTACCGTTGGGACTGAGGCTGAAAGCGGATTGATGCTACTTGAGGGTGGTAGATAGTTATTACTGCGTATGTCCCAATCCACGTTTCAGGGTGAAGCAGAGACGGACGCGGATGGCGGGGCACTCGGAGATGGAGAGGCCGTGGTGGGGTGACAGGCATCCGATTGGCTGCCGTGTGTGCTATCCGGGCACGATGTGGCTAGGGACAATTACCTAACCTAGGTAAAGCCTCTCTAGCAGCCCCACGGTGCTCCAGCGCGGAAAATGTGCTGACTGATCCTTGGTAATCGCTGAAGAATCAGTCTCTTTAGGGGGTTCTTACCAAGCCTCGAAGCACTAAACCGACCTCTGTGTATGTAAGCATACATCTCGACGCTTTGGTAAGCTTCCGAATCGTTTCAGTGGTTTTACCTTAGTTACTTGCCGATGAGAGTTGTATTTATTTGAAAATAGTTCCCCTCGTAGTCTTGATGGATTCATCTCGATCATTTATTAGAACATCATTATTGATTGTAGCCCTTATTACTGCAGTCGTAGCAATTGTACTCTCAACTCCGTTGTCTCATAGTTTGATGCCCCTTTTGGCTTGGAAGCCCCTAACCTCATTTTTTGCGCAGCGTCAACTCTCGGCATACTTCTCCTCAAAACCAATGGCGACTAACAAGCCCCCTGTTTATTTCTTCTCCCACGGCGGTGTAAGGTTACGCCATACTCCGAATCTAGGCGATCTCGTTTTCCATCTAACATAAGTTAGCCAGATGTCATGTATAATACGAAACACCCTGTCTACCCTGTCCTCCAGAATATAGGCAAGGAAATCACCGAGAAGGTCAAACCGAAAGCTATCGTGGTCTTTTCAGGCCACTGGGAGGCCGGGCCTAGACGTATCGAAGTCAACTCGGTAGAACACACCGACCTAATTTACGAGTTCGTCGCTGTGACAAGATTTCCTATATTGCGAAGAATATACTAACACTTGTTAGCTTCTATGGGTTCCCAAAGGAATATTATAAGGCTCAGTACCCAAATAAGGGAAGCCCGGAACTAGCATCAAAGATACTTGGTCTCTTAAGCCAGTCTGGGATTAAGGCAGAGGGAGTCGCTCGGGGTCTCGATCATGGTGTGTGGTCAGGGTTTCACGTCGGTTAGTGTCCCGTTGATAACACACCATCATAACTCTTACTAATCAACCTGTCCAAGCCTTTCACCCGGAGAGGAACCCCCTCAACATCCCTCTGGTTCAAGTGAGCTTGTACGGCAACCAAGACGTCGACATGCATTATCAACTAGGGCAAGCAGTCGCTGCCCTCCGCGACGAGAATATCGTCATCATCGGCGCCGGCATGTCTGTGCACAACCTGAGAGACTACATGATGACCGGTGGCGATCCGCGACCAATGCCGTATACGGTGTCATTCGACGAGGCCCTGAAAGAAGCCGTTGAAGCCCCGCCGGCTGAACGTCGAGCTCGCATGCTTGAAGTCGCCAAGCGACCCGATGCCCGACAAGCCCACCCGGTAAGTTCTATCTCATACGAGGTTGCTTTGAGGTTTGACTGACGATTCACTAGCGATTTGATCACTTGATGCCTGTCTATGTCGCGGCCGGCGCTGCTGGTGATGATGCTGGCAAGCAGACATGGACAATGCATGAAGGTACTATGGGCTGGGCTCAGTACAGATTTGGTTCAGTACCTGCATCATAGAGCATTTTTAGAATGGCAATCATCATGGCCGAATTAAAACATTACTGCCTACGCGATGATCCTCCATGTTGCCCTAATAACTAACTTGTAGTCAACCTATTTTCCCATCATGGGCACTAGATCGGGACAGCATATCTATAGCAAGACACGAGCTTGAGTATTATTAATTGAAGGAATTCGAAGTTTCCATAGTAGGCGAGTTCTCCAGCCTTTGACTTCTTCTCTAGACTCTTATTTTGAGACCCATAGCATAGAACGTGACAGTATCATCAGAAACTCAGTTCCTACAGAGTTCATGATGATATCAATGGATATTTCTCACATGAATCTAGTAACTGCAACATACATACCATAACCGCCATTGTCTTTGAGAATCTGATATGCACTTGCACCATTCTCTATGACATACGTGCCGCACGTAGTCTCTCCCTGTTTATGGGTAAGATGGAGAGGGCTCTTCAATAATTTACGAAATGCGAGCCTAACGAGAGTTACGGATTACTATGCACAGAAACTCACAACCCCAACCGTGTTCTAGGATTTATTAGTAAGTCATGGCATTCATACATGAAGCATTTCTTCTTCGTAGAAAATAAGACTCAAAGACGAAAGTACAGTCCCAACCCACGTAACGCCAACCAAGCGAGATCTCTAGTAAATGTGTCTACCTGACATGTCTGCCCTGAAACACCTGACACCACTTATGAAGCGCCGTTCGATTATCGTGTGCTCGAGCTTCCTCCTGCAGAACTCCCAGTAGCTGTGGTGTTGGCATCTTTTGGGGGCTTTGGAGACTCTGGAGGCCATGAAGCAGTGTGCACATCGAACAGCCGGATCACGTCATCGTGTCCGTCAATTCTCCAAGTCCAACGGTTATCCGGCGGGTACGCTTCGTTGCCACTTTGAACATCGGCCAATAAGCCCTGATAGACCATGCGAGCCTTGATGTAAGAACTCGGGCCACCGTCCCAGGAAGCTTTGACCCAGGGGCCGTAAATTGTTACACTATTATTCTCTGATGCCTTGGGTTGTTCAGGCCGTTCAGGCTTTGCAGACTCTGGGTTCTGGTCTATTTAGTAAAACATCATTTGTTTCGAATATTCTGAACTTACATCGAATCCACCGGAAGGATTCTTCTGTACACTCCTGATAGGAAGACTCTGGATGGAAGGAGACTATAAACTTGTTAGTCACTTGAACCTCGTTGTCTAGGTGGGCGGCGTGAGGTGTACCTTAGACATGTTCAGAATATGGCCAAGTCGTAGTCAGATGCTAAGCAGACTGGATGGCTTTACTTCAACGATATCAAATGCGAGATTCCAGTGTTAGGTGGGCAAGTCTTTATACACCTGGAAATCATGATGTTTGTTCTCTTAGAAGCGCAATAGCAAAGTTCTGACTAGCCGTTATGTTGTTTTGAACATCTTGATTTCATATGACTCTGCAATACACCTCATAGTTGCGCAAATTTGTCAAAAACCAAAATAAAACACGCCTGCAAGCTTCAACAATATTGATTAATCAGTGTTTGATCCTTAGGTTGACGATGCGGTATGATAGACGGTGTGGCTGGTCTGCCAGAAGAGTATGTATGAGTTGATATAGGCCCACCAGCTTTAGACAGGAAGTCGTACGAATTTTAAGCCTAGATAATACTGATAACAACTACATAACATAGAATTAGATAGGGGTATGGTTTCAGATTGTTCTTGTTTGTATGAGAATCCAATGAACTCACCAACGAAGCTTATTCGTCTTAACTACAGTAAGGGTCCAAAAATATCCGGTCCACCCCCCAATTTACACCAAAACACGCCTTTGTCACTCTGCGATATCTACGTGAAAAGAATACTATATTTTCTATGTAAAGTAGTTTCTGAAATATCGAGTATTAGAAAAGGTATCGCAAGGTAAACTTGGCTCAAGTTGGGAATTTCCAGTTTCCCATATAAATTAGAATATAAACTCGAAGTTTTTAACTTGGGTTAACTTTACCTTACGATAACTTTTTAATATACGAGATACTAGAATATACTCAACGGTGCACATAAAGTTCATCTAATTTTACATATAGAAAACCTTTCATTGTATTTTTGCGATTTTCTGCTATTGAGATATCGCAAAGTGACAAGGTAGCAAAACGACAGTTGGTGTGATTTTCAAGCTGACCCGGATATTTTTAGACCCTAACTGTAAATGTGTGAAAACATTCATCTGACTATCGCCTTACTGCGTTAGGAAGTATTGTAGAATTTTATATATGAACTAACAGCGGTAACAGTGACTATATTGCCAACGAAGGCTGTCTCTAGGTATTCATTGTTTTAATATCCTATAGATTCTGTATCTGATTAATCTACCGAAAGACTGCAAACTAGAATTGCTATTCTGCTGTCACGTATTTGTTGAGTTAGAATATGACCCACACTTTCAAGTAAGTACTTAAGTAATTACGATGATAAGGCTACTCCTGTGACGTCCACGCCCTTATATGAATAATTCTTTTGTAAAAGTGGTTTCAATTCTAAGATACTGGTATCATTCTCATAGCTGAAAGTGGAACAACAATATCTATTAGACCACCATTCCTCCTCAAGAGCTTCAAATAGAACATTATGTTCTACGCCTAGCTAGGCTACTCTCACTAAGTTCAATCATCCAGACCCTGTTTAGTCATCAAGGCCTTTGTTGTGAGCCCGGTAGTATTGTTTGGTTCATGAATACCAAAAGCACACCCATATACCTGCTTCTCTTCAGTTATTGCCAGAACTTGGTAGGGTCTATACTGACGTTATAGCGCAAGCAAACAATTCGTGCCTCCTCGGTCGCGTTAGAAAATTGAGACAAATTGTAAAGATGCCGGTGAACCCAATTTGGATGAACATTATTTTAATCAGAGTGCATTCCGTCATTTCGCCCTGATTCAAGCGATATAGAGGGTATAGTGGACACACAAGCAGTGAAACAAGAGGTACGCCAAGGAGGATAGCCCTTGCGAACATAACTTTCCGTTCACTGTGGATTATCATGAAAGCATCTTGGCCACTTTTGTTCTAATTGCGTGTGTTAGTAACATACTCTCAGAGTGTTCTTCAAACGTACTCGATCTTGGAACAGCCACTAAGTTACATGCAATTAGACCTGTCTGAAAACTTATAAAGACAATTGCTGACCTTGATAACTTTATTAGGCGAATCTAGTAGCCATTCTGCGAATAGCCTGTCTACTCCTGCTGTATCCCCGCGGGGCATCAAATTCACAAGGTCATCCCTATGCCGAAAGTACCGTTCCGAGTCGATGACAGGATCGTGATTATAGAAAAAATTGTAAAGACTTTTGTAGTCTGTATTCGAGGGGTTTGCTGCTGAAGAAAACTTTGAAGCATAGGCCATTATTGATGCTATTCTGTTAGACATCATAAGTTCAATATTCATGTTACAACCACCCATTCCTGAATATCCCCGCAACCAGCTACCACGTGATTTATGGTCGCCAAGGACGTTAGCGGCTCGGCGTCCAAGTCCCATTTACTAGGAAGCTATTCAGATATAAAAGGCTGTATTTCGCTGTCCCTTAGATAGTCTCTCTTTGCTAGCCAGCGATCAATCTAAGTATTTTACCTTTTACGCCTTCTGTTATCTCAAATCAAGACCTGTGGTAACGGCTTCGTTACAATTCATTTGCATTAACTTACCATATCTCTTATATTTGATTTCAATCTTCTGTACTTGCTATGGCTAATTCGCCTCGACACGCCCCTAGGGCGTTGCGCTTTAATTAGTAAAAAGCCCATGTAATATAAAAATCTCCGATATACATCTGCTACCACCTTAAATATTAGCAGATAAATGTAGATTCGTTAAGCGTTTATGTTCTTGTTTTAAATATATAACAGTGCGTAGCAAAAGTACTTCAACTTATATTACAAATTATATTGAAAGCTAAGTCACTTTTATACTCCACTGATATACATCGGAATTTTTATATTACTAGGGTCTTTTACTAGTTAAAGCGCAACGCCCTAGGGGCGTGTCGAGGCGAATTAGCCATAGCAAGTAACAACTTCCTGCGTCGATATGGCACACTTCCCTTGGAACCTGGCTTATCCCTGCCATGGCTGAATGCAGGATTATTGCGATCAATCTCATCAAGTTCGTTCTCATATTTTTGTAGTTGATCTTGGAGGTTCAGCAATACCCGAGCTTGCAGATAGTTAAATCGACGGAGTATTAAGAAGTTCTGGTCTGCGGCGATGAATGCACCGAGTCGTGGATAACCATTTGGAGATTCATCAACTGATAGACGTCAGGAGCGAAGAAGATAGGACGCGCGTTACCCACTGCCTCTAGACTTTACAGGAAGCTCGAGAGGTTCCACTGGCTTGTTATTGAATAGGCTAGCTACTTTGATCCAAATGGCATGAAATCCATTTCTTGTTGTAGAACTCTGGATACTCCTATTTTCTTCTCCTGTTAGCCGTTTAATGTAGTTGGTGATGCTTATATTCGAAATATTATAGTAACACAACATACCGTGGCCTGAATTTATCGCTTTAGGCTCTTTTCTAGTATCGTCATTTGGAAGGACTTGGTCTTCAAGGTCGTCCGCCATATCTCACTTCATGAGAAGTAGAGGGTTTGAAGAAAGGTGTAATAGCTGTTTCCTTAGCTGGAACTCGAGTGCTCTGGTATTTATAAATATTGCACTAGAGGGCGTATTTCTCAAGCAATTAGAGTATTTCCAATGGTGTAATGTTATTCGCGAGGGGTGACAGCTTTTTGTGTGCTTCACAAAATGCAGCTGTCCCGTGTTCTGTGTCCCCGAACTAAGTGATACCTTGTACTGCGCCTCAAGAAATTGTCCCGCCGTAAGCGGGATAAGGAATGTGGAATGCTGCTATCAAGGTTGTCTTACCAACAACACTGGGGTTAGTGGAATACCTCATATATATATGAACTACTGATACATTGGTCGGAACTTACCTCTCGTTCATATTGTTTGCTACTTGTCAAGAAGTCTCGAATGGACTGATGAACGAAATAGTTTGAAAGCAGCCAACTAGTGACCATAGTCATTTGAAAGCTAAAGGATACGAAACCAACGCGATTCAATTCGCTGGTGTTCTAATTTACCTACATCGCTCGCGAACGTCAAGATTTCATATGAGGGACAAACATCTCCCCGTCTTCCAACAGATAAGTTTTCTTGGTCAAATATTCACAACCAAAGGAGAAAAAAGTTTCTCCTATACCTACAACTAACAAGTCCCAAGCCCTGAGGTGCACTGCATTTCTCGTTCCAACTTTTTACTATCTTACCTGTCTGCAAGCTCATGCCTTTATCGCAGGGAAAGTGAGGTTGGAGAACAACTTAGTATGTACGGTGGCGTGTAGACTGTCTGAATGAGATAGTATCAAAACTGTACGCACCGTGATGTCTCCTAACTCATCATCACTAGTTATAGTTGTTCAATCAAACCCTACGAAGTATTGAACCTCATTCTAAGCTAATCAAGATATGAATCTGTTGTTCCTTCATCCTAGAATTCCGGAGTATCGAGATACTAGTCGAAGACACTAGGTCATGTCTTGACTATCACTGTCACTAAGCCGCCGAGGCTGAATGCACCTCTCGATGTCTGTCGAGATACACATGTACGGATCGTGAATTAGGTTTAGCTATAGTGGTAATCTAGCGTACGCACGTAACAGGATTATATATCTCGAGGGAGAGAATTGGAGTTTGGAAAGAAGGAACATTGATATAGACTCGTAAGTATGAGAAGGCTTGTGCAGCTCATGAAGAACTTTGAGATACAAAAGTAAAACGTGGGGGTCGAGAATGATGTGCTTCGTCAAGCTTACGATCACGCCTTTAGAGCTTGATGAGGTTTAAACAATGAATAAGGTACCTCAAAGGCGTTTGCACATATGATCTAGTGTTACGGGTAGTGATTCTACCCAGCCCATGACATCGAAGTAGAGTATAGATTAGTTCATAGTATTAAATCCTCAGTTGACTAAATTTTCACCATAAATGAACTGGGTAATGTTCCAGGTAATGGATATACATTTATACTTTAGGGTGGTGCTAAAATGGTATATAATGCTTTGATTGTCAGCTTTTTGCTGATGTAGCATACAATATTACGAGAAAGTGCTCCGAGTTTTGTGAGCTTCCTTCAAAGTATACCACCATCGTCAGGTCAGACGTCTTTAGTACACTATAGAGTTTTACTTAATTAAAGCTTTCTTCACGAAATCAACATCCTCTGCTGTCCCGCAAACCAGTCCGGCAGTTTCATTAACATGCTCTAACGGCCTGTCCAATATATCGCTCCCATCCGCCGGGCTGATCGCCTTGCCGCCGGCACACTCCACGATCAGCGCAAGGGGATATAACTCGAACAACCTCCGCAACTTCGCCTTGCTGGCCGCGGTCACAGGTGAGATATAAATCCCGTGGCCCTTGGTAAGCGCATGGACGACGTCCGGGACAAGCCCCCCGCTGTACCGCAGCGTGTACTTGTTCTGGATGAAGTGCGTGATCAGAGCCATGTACGGCTCGCTCTCGGCCGCAGCGCGGAGATTCGCGGGTGCGAACCACCGAGTCTTGAAAGGAGGCTCTGCGAAGCGAACCACAGGGCGGATGACCTCGCTATCGCGCGCTCCATTCTCGCCAACCCCTAGCTCGAGACACCGCGGCTCAGCGCCTGGAACACGCAGCGCGACGATAGCGATGGTGCGCGGCCCGTAGACACCAAGGATGGCGGCAACCTGCGTCGTGGCTGGAGGTTGGTTGAGCGCCGTCTTGCCCTGCCAGATGCCAATGATGGTCCCGACAGTCCAATTGGGCGCGATGATGGAACTGCCATCCAACGGGTCGAAGGCCACTGTGTAATGCTCTGCAGGAACGCTGGATGTTTGCGACCTCTGGGCCGATCGCTCCTCGGGGTCCTCTTCGCTGCTAGCGGTCACGATAAAGGGGCAGCTAGCAATAGCGTCGCGGACGGTGTTCTCGGCTAGGACGTCCACATTCAGCTGGTCGTCGCCGAACTCGTTTGAGGTACCCGCGCGAGATACATGGTGAGCCTTTCTCAGAGCTTTGGAAATATCCGCGATGCAATCAATAAGAGTTGGTAGCACGGCGTCCGCTAATGCGGAATGTGTTTGCGACGGGATGATAGATCGCAGGTGGTCTGCGAGATTAGACGAGACCTGGGGAACGCCGGCGGGATTTTCCATGTTTGGGCCACAACGTCTTGAAAACCTTGTGATGATAATAATCAGAAGGATTCCCACTAGCGATTTCCAGGATGAGACTTATTGTACAAACTTCGTTGTATGATTACAGATACGGTTTGCATAAGACTTGGACCTCACTTGATCGTGGCGACTGAAAAATAGCTCAAGTCGTCTCGGCATGTATAGTGGGTCTTGAGACGCAGCTAGCTTGTTGGACAAAACCATAAACTATTTCTTGAATTCCATCCTGTGAAACTCATATTTTACTACATAACGATATGAGTGATATGAGTTCATCTCACAAGAATATCTAAAATATCTATAGTTAGTCAATAAGTTCAATTCGTGTGGGTGGTTCGCAATGAAACCTGCCAAAATGGGATAGATTCAACCTTGCTGATTGGTTCATAACTGAGACGTGTTAGTGGCTTGGTCGCTAGTTAAGCCCTGTAACATAGGGCTGATGGAGGTTAGCCGGCCTAAATCATAACCCGAACGAAGTTCGACGGGCAGGACTCAAACTTCAGCGAGTCTTCACACAATTTCTCTATGAGAAACAGGGCCATGTGGGAATTAATTCCATTACAAAACGTGTATTGTGTCCATTTATATTAGGGCTCTTGATAGTCTCTCTTGAAGCCGCTGGTGACAAGCTTCAGTATCATCAGTATTCAGGCCTATGCTGGTAACTATTTAGGCATGTGCCATGTCGCCGGAAGAATTCCATTTGATACATTATAGGCTTCAGTCAAATATTCTCAGCCAAATATACCATGAAACCACCTGATGAGATTGACATTATGTTACACGTGAACAAGTATAATTTTCACATCAGCGTTACGTAGCGTTAGATGCTGGGCCACTATTCGTTGACGTCACCAGACAAGCCTGGCTGGAGCACAAATGACAACATTACGTGCAAATACTCTCTATATGATCTCCAGACTCACTCATTTTTAAAGTTCGTTATAATATTGAAATAGATCCCACTAGACTTGCGATCATTTTCAAGATGCCGATTAACTATCAAGGCGCAGAGGTCCCAACATGTTATGCAACATGTAGTATTGGGCACAAGGAGTCTCACACACTTCCCTTGAAGTTCAAGGCGATTACCGAGGCTGGGTTTGACGCGATTGAGCTATCGATGCCGGATATATTGACCTACGGTAAAATGTTAAATGGCCAAGAGCCTGGCCGCAAAGACTACGATACCCTCGTGGAGATTGGGAAAGCTATCAAAGCTCAGGCACAGGAGCATAACCTCAGAATTCTCATGTTACAGCCTTTTGCCAATTTTGAAGGTTGGCCGAAAGGGAGTAAGGAGAGGCAAGATGCCTTCGACCGAGCGAAAGGATGGATGAGGATCATGGAAGCGGTGGGAACCGATATGCTGCAAGTTGGTTCATCAGATGCCCCCGGGATATCCTTGTTGTTCGACGACCTAGCAAGCGACCTCGCTGAGCTGGCAGACCTCTGCGCAGCCAAGGGGCAGCGCATTGCCTACGAGAACTGGTGTTGGGCCACGCGAGCCCCGAACTGGAAGGACGTGTGGCAAATCGTGGAGAAAGCAAACCGGCCAAATATTGGTCTATGTTTAGATACGTTCCAGAGCGCCGGAGGCGAATGGGCAGACCCGAGAGCGAAATCCGGACTAGTGGAAGGCGTGTCGAAAGAAGACTTGGAGTCTAGGTGGAAGCAAAGTTTGGCTGAGCTCGCCGCCACGATTCCAGCTGAGAAGATCTATCTTCTACAGATCTCTGACGCATATAAGATGGATCCTCCGATCGAGGCAAAAGAGAATGAAGAAGGACTTCGACCAAGGGGCCGGTGGAGTCATGATTGGCGGCCACTTCCGTATGATGGCGGCTACCTTCCGGTGCAAGATTTCTTGAAGGCTGTACTTGGGACCGGTTTCAGGGGCTGGTTGTCGATTGAGGTATTCGATGGCAAGGGACCTGAGAAATATTCCGATATGGGTGAATTTGGCAAGAAGGCAATGGCATCTTTGGAGAAGTTATTACGGACATAAGAAGCACATGTGTTATATATTCTCAAGCCGTGAATATAACGATGAATGCAATGAATTTATAGACTATAGAAATAGGCACCAAGATAGCGAACCTGTTCTAGCAATTTCTCAGTACTAATAAAGGTGATTTATAGTATGATGTTCGCCGATAAAGCTGCCTAAAATGTCCGAACTCCCCACTGTTTGTCGGTATCCGGGCAAAAGAGACATCCCGCCATCAACGTCATCCATTCTTCGAGCGATGTCAGCCGAGGTCGTGTAGCTTTATTCATTAAACTCGGATAGAATGGCATTGGGAGGAGCTCATTAAATGAGTGGTGATCTTAATGAAGACCCGAGACCGTTAGTCCATTTAGAAACAATTTATATTGCTTAAAATCTCAATTCTGCTCTTGATATACCTTCTAATCATTCGCCTTCAATAATCACCGACCACTTCACAGATGACTAAGTCACAGTCACAGTCTCACTTTTCACAGTTAAAAGACTTTCTATCTCATCTCACAACAGTAAAAGGGGACCTCTCAAACATCACCGCGCCCCCTTTCGTCCTCTCACCCAAATCCGTGACGGAGATCCCCGCCTCATGGGCTGAGCGGCACGAACTGTTTCTTCGGCCGGCTCGGGAGGACGATCCCGCACGGCGCGCACTCCTCGTTCTAAAAAACTTCCTCTGCAGTTTGAAACGCCAGACTTACACGGAAGCAGCCTCCGAGGAATCCGATGGCGGCGTGAAGAAACCGCTCAACGCATTCCTGGGTGAGCTCTTCCTGGGGACATTCGAGGCCAGGGACGGTAGCACGTCCCAGTTCATTTCTGAACAAGTGTCGCATCACCCGCCTGTGACGGCTTCATTCCTGTATAATAAAACCCATGGCATCTCATCGTCTGGCTATGTGGCACAGGAAACGACCTTTAGTCCCACGTCCGGGGTCAGGGTGCGACAGATTGGTCACGCCATAATTCGCGATGAGATGCATAAAGAGAGCCACCTGATAACGCTGCCGACTATGGTGATCAAGGGGCTCCTGACTGGGCGCCCATACCCAGAGCTAGAAGGGACCTGCTATATATCATCCAGCTCGGGATACCTTGCAACGATTGAGTTTGAAGGCAAGAAGGCATTTGGACTAGGCTCGAAGAATAGTGTGCACGCTGAAGTCTCTAATATAAGAGACGGCGGCAAGATTATTTTCGAAGTTCATGGACAGTGGAACGGGCGACTCAGGATCAAGGACGCCGTTCATGGCAGGATGATCGAGAGGCTTGACGTGGACGAAGAACCCCTTACGGAGCTCAAGGTCAAGCCTCTGGAGGAACAGAGTCCCTGGGAATCGAGAAGAGCATGGGCTAAGGTTATCGAGGGCATTCAGAAGGGCGACATGCATCTCACGAGTGACGAGAAGAATAAGATTGAAGATGCGCAGCGAGAGTTACGATCAGCTGAAGAACAAGCTGGCATAGAATGGCCGAGAGCGTTCTTTCGCAAACATGACAGCAGTGAGGAGTTCGCTCTCTTAGCTAGTGTCATCCCCGATAAAGGGGTCATAAATTTAGATCAAGAACGGACGGCCGGGGTCTGGCAATTCGTTGGTATCGGCCCGGCTGAGGCTCTGCTTCATGAGGGCGTATACCACCGGTCGCTGGAGCCAACGGGACAGGTCAAGGATCCTTGAGAAGCGAGGCTAGTGGCCGTTTGAGTCTATATTCAGCTTCACACATACAGTAAACATATCCACCGGCTAGTTAGTATCAATGATTTCTAATGAGAGTCAATGATGAAAGATGTTTGCGACATGCATAAGACAATATGTGTGACGTTACGAGGCGGTGAGATGTAAAATGATAACTTTTAGTAAAAAGAAGCGGATGTTTGATTAGAAGTTGTTCCCGGCGCTGAGTAGCGTGCTCATATTTGTGTGTTGGAGGTTAGAATGTCTGATATATCTCGAACAGTCTATAGTGGACCGTGCTGAATGAGCGCCTATCGAGTACCGTCTACCGATTCTTATGCGCAATTTCAAGATCGTTCAGGTGGTATGGTTTACGATCCTCGAATGCGACAATGAAGTTAGGTAGTATGCATATCTACGTAGTAATCCGTAGATTGTAGATGTGTTAATCATTGACTGTTCCTATCAGGTGGGTGTGGGCCATCGGCACCCGTTGTCCTGGCACCTAGGCAGCCAGGTTTCTGGAGGCTAGACAGATTCGAGATTAGATCCCGGCGTTATAACTTCCCTAGCCTCGATAACCAAGCAAATCGTTGACGCTAACAAGGTGAAATAAGGTGTGATTGCCAGGGTCTTGATAGCGACTAACCTAGCGGAATGCTAACTTAGAGGGCTTGTGCTGAACATCTCTGGCGCGAAGATAGAGTTCAACGATTACATTGAGCCTCCTTTAGGCTTTACTATGTATCGTGTGTTACGAATTAACCTTGGAAGTGAACTTGATAAGCACCACACAGCATACTTGTATGCGAACACGTGAAACGCACATATCAGCTTCTCGAATGACCGCGTACAATGCACACTGCATCGGTCGTATTTGTGCTCGACCCCGGCGTTGTAGATACGCGGGGGGACCCTCTCCCCTGCTAGGCCACCCGGTCGATAGGACCATTATCAATCAACAACTTACTCCATCGGTTAATGTGACACCTACCTAAATAGTTAGTAGGCAAGGAGGTCAGAGCTCATGCTCTCGGGCAGGGTTACAATGTATAAGTGGTAGGCTGCGCGTCGTAGATGTTGTGATCTTTCGATGTTTTCTTCCCGCAGTGATTCTCTTCTTCACTGTTCCTGGGGTAGACAGCCATGAAGCCCTTTGTTATCAGCGCATTAGCGCTTGCTTCATTGGCAAGCGGAAGCAATACGACAAGCACGGCAACGGCAACTCCTACAGAGCCATGTGCAATTCTGAGCTCCACATGGTCCGCTCAGATCAATGCCATTGCTACGCCGACGGCTGAAGCGTCAATCGCGTATGATTGCCTCAATTCTATCCCAATCGACAAAGACGGAGCCCTCAAATTCATTGCGGAGTTAGAGCCGTACATCGAGTGGCAGTCTGATACTGTCTTCAAAAAGAACCCACCGGCTGATTATTTTTTCCCTCCCTATGATATATGGGCGACAGTGGATAAGCTAAAGGCCAACGTCACGGCAGACGTCTACTCTAGCGAATACGCGTGGCAAGCAGACTTATACAAGAGCCTGTTTGGCCCAGGCCATGACGGCCACTTCGTCGTCTACCCCGATGCCTTGTCGTCAGCGGTTGAGTGGCAGAGACCTTTTGCTTTGGTTTCCATCAGTGAGGATGGTCCCGACGGCTCTGCACCAGTGATCAAGGTGTATGACGACGTAATCTCTTGCCCGGAAACAGCATCCACTGTGAAGCTCATCAACGACGTTGACGCTGCTACCTTTATTGCGGATTGGATCTACCAGGCTGCTGGTAACCAAGATGCCGATGCTGCGTATAATTCTATGTTCTTTGAAAAGGCATTCCTGGCCGAGAACAAAAACCTCGGGTACTTCCAAACCGGAGGGCGCGTAAGGTATTGTTGAGACGTCCCATACTATTCAAATCGTTATTCTAACAAAAGTATAGATACATTTATCCCGGAAATACCACTTCAGTCACCTTTGAAAATGGGACAGTTTTAGAACTTCCCAATCTGGCCAGACTGAAGGGTAGTTGGACTGGTGTTGTCGACGGGCCTAGTTATTTCGAGAAGTTTTGTGCCGGGGCTGTTTCTAGCAACGTCTTGGCAACAACAACTTCATCAGCTACTACCTCGGCGACACCGACGTCGACGGCCGCTGCTGTGACTGGATACCCCGACCCTGTCATTGTCTCTAGTGACTCGGTCATCTCTGGGTATTACCTCGAGGACCCCGGTTTTGAGGATGTCGCCGTACTTGCGATCCTGTCCTTCTCGCCTGATGATCCCGTCGAGTTCCAGCAGGTTGCTCAGAAATTCTTCGCAGATGCTGTTGCAGCTGACAAGAAGAAGCTGGTTCTTGATGTTCAGGCAAACGGCGGAGGCTACATTTTCTCCGGGTATGACCTCTTCCGCCAGGTCTTCCCCGATATCGTCCAAGAAGGCTTGGGACGCTGGAGGCAACACCCCGGTTTCCAAGCTGTTGCCGATGTCTATTCTGCGGCGTCTGCGGACTTCGATCCGGATACTTCATCATCAGATATCATCAGCATATACGAGTCGGTTTTCAACTGGCGATACGATTACAATCGCACGAATGAGAACTTCACATCATTTGACGACAAGTTCGCTCCTCAGGAGTTCGGTGGAGACACTTACACCAACCTCTTCCAGTGGAACTTCAATGACCCATTGAACACCATCAATGCCACCTATGGATTTGGCACCGACATTACGGGCTACCGTAGTCGCCAGAACTTCACTCGTCCGTTCGGAGGCCCCGAGAACGTCGTTCTCCTGTTCGACGGCTACTGTGCCTCGACCTGCACGCTGTTCTCAGAGTTCCTGAAGTCCAACGCAGGCGTCAAAAGTATCGCTATGGGCGGACGGCCGACGAAGGAAGGCCTCATCCAAGGCGTGGGCGGAGTCAAGGGGTCTCAGAGCTACAGCTTCGACGACGTCTGGCAGAACGCCCAGGTTGCCCTGCTCCACACAAATGATTCTGACATCATTGAGAGGCTCAACAGCTACACCACGTACGTCTCGGAGCGCAGCACGGCGGCGAGCTTGAACGTCAAGGATCAGATTCTCCATTCGCACATCGAGGACGGGCTCCCGGCGCAATTCGTTGTGGAGGAGTCGGACTGCCGACTCTGGTGGACCGCGCCGATGATTACCGATATCGCAGAGCTGTGGAAAGCTGCTGCCACGGCGGCCTTCAAGGGCGGGAAGTGCGCTTACGGTAGTATAGACTATCCGACCAACACAACTGCGAAGAGGGCTTTCTCCCGTCCAGCGCCGTTCAACAGGCCAAGATATACAATCCCGAAGAAGCTGGCTGTACCGGCCAAGCGAGAGGTTGTGCAAAAGAGTCAAATGTTCATGGCAAACCAATTCATGAAGGCCATAGACTAGAATATGTTTCATTTGATATACAAGCCGATGTTTTCGCATATAATGTTGGATATAGACTATTTGAGTATATATCTTAGTATAGAATATGAATGACGAAGAGTACGTTTATATCGAACCCCTGAGCAAACATTTGGATATCACGAATGAACTACCGGAGTTGATTGGACTTATCTTTATCTATGTCAGCCGCAGATCAAGTAGTTGGGCGGGTCAATATCAGGATTGTAACTACTTGAAGACGAAATAATGGAGATGGTCAGTTGTCGGGTGGAATATTCACAGAGGATTACCACTTCCTCCTACATTCACCTATCATACATATCCGTGAGAAAGTACAATGGAGAGACGTAAGACGCCGCTTCCTTGAGATGGAAAAGGAGTCAGAGACAATAGGTATTGCATTTGACCACGACCTTCCAGAACAATGGATCGCTTCATTCTCTATATCACAACATCAGATTCCTGAGACGTCGCTCTTTTTGGATTGCCAAACATCAACATTCGCTTGCTTCTCTGGGTTGATATTTTTGGTGATCATCCTTAATCAACCTAAGTTTTTTGGCTTCGTACGATTTATTGGATCAAAAAAAGCAGAAAAAGCAGAAAAAAAGAAAAGAACAAACTCGCTCACTCTCCTTGAAGAACGCCCGAATACAGGATACACCAGTCGTTAGGAACAATGAAGTTCAGTAGGGTTTTGCTCTCGCGAATCATTTTCGCAAAAATATTGCAGTTTGCCGTTGGCTTAGACGCTGGGCCGCCGCCAATGCCGCCAAGTGAGTTCATCTTGGATCTGTTTCCTCGGAAGCGAGGAAAGTTGACATTGACTGCAGCTTGTGCTACGCGTTGCATGGTCGACAGCATGTTTATAACGCAGTGCCTCGACACCAACTGCCTCTGTCACCAGAAAGACTACCAAAAGGTCCGTGGGTTCTTTTTACGGATAGTTGTCCCTCGTGCTGACCCCGACGATTAGTCTCTCTTTCAATGCCTCTATTCGCAATGCGACTCAAACGAGTACGGTCCAGCTCTAAGCCACACAATATCAGTTTGTATCAGCATAGGAGCCGAGATCTATATGGTGGCCCCGGGCGTCGTTAGCGGTGAGCTCCTCCGCTCCCGCGAAGCAGACTATCTCGCCGGTAGAGAAGTAGCAGATGTACCGGGCCTACATTTACGACAGGAAAGCATCGTCGGGACGGCTACGGTGACCACGACAATGACGTTCTCCGTGACGGTGGCAGGCAGTCCAATTACGACTTCGGCTCTGGTCCCTGCTCCTTTCTTTGAGTCAAGTGATAATAACAGTAATGCCACGACAACTACGTCGTCCTACCGGCCGTGGATCGTTTCGACCTCAGGTACCAACGACTCGAGGGCGTCGTTCTCCGGTCTCGTGCTGTGGATTTCCTTGCTTCTTATACAGGATTACTGGACGAATGGCTAGGTACTTGAGTTAGGCGAAGATAATTATAATTCATCTATTTACTTAGGGTATGCATATGGGAAACTCGCTGGCAGGGAGAAGAGGATCATCACTCGATAATGGGTGTGTGGGTAATCACTTGTAAAATCATCACGCGAACAGTTGTCTTATATTGTCAAATGAACACAACCCATTTATCCATCTATCGTATCTAGGAAGCTTGTCCTGGTTTCATGTGAAAGTTTGACCTTAAACTTGCTTACAAACATCTAGGCTAAGAGTTAGCCCTGGTCGTAAGACGGCAATCCTTAGGGGATTTAGACTGCCTCGTCATTCAGAATCGTGTGTCTACTCGTAATGATCGCCGGTGAAATCGGTTACGATCCCGGCAAACAAGCTTAAAACACCTAAGTAATGGGAGCGCGCCGGTTCAAGTCCTTGGAAGTATAATCTTTCCTATACATGAATTCACGGAATGAGCCTTGGATTAGGTAGATATGTGTTGGTTGAGACATGATGAGAAACTGCAAATTACGGGTATCATATCGCGCAGAAACGCCTAGCTGCTAGCTATGAAGCTCCTCTCTGGTGCTTCAGACAACACGACACTTTCGTGGCCCAATAATCCTAACGATATGGCTTAGTAGAAAAGCAACTGCAGAGGCTTCTCAGAATCCTCTATGTACTTCTCTTTGAACTCCCTTCTCGCTAGCCATTGCGCTAACGGCAGCATGGTCTCCTTCATGTCCATGATACCTCGCTTCTTCTGGTCGATGTGCGAGGCGTCTATGACTAGTCGCTCAAGGCTATCCAGCTTTAATGATCCTACAAATGCGATTAGATTTCAGAATAGTCAATAGTCTTGGTAAAACCGCAACACTTACCATTCTCGACTAAGGCATCCAGCCTCATCGGCGTCCCTACCGCAATACCTGTCCGGTATTTCTTGAGAAACTGTGTGCTCTCCTCGAGCTTTATGTGCTTGGCGAACTGGAGAAAGTTAACTTACAAAGCCTATGGCTTTTAGAGCTAGATATCATACCAGTTTCGCGACCGTATTGCCCTTTTTCTGGTACTTTCGGACCGACCTGTAATCCATGAGTACAAGCACAGACGAGCTGTATGGGCGTCAAAAGAGCTTACCTAACAACATCCGCTGCTCTTAAACCAGCACCGGTGACGATGATGGTGTGCGGCGAGCCATTCTGCTTCGGCGCCTCACCGAGCTTTTTGGGATCTGCGAACGCCTCCAGGAACTCGGGTAGATTATCCAGGTTCCGGGGTTTCTGGAAAGATGTGGTGTCCTTGATGGAGTTCGCTGACATATAAGATTAGCCGGAGGCCCTGAAGAGAGAATAGGAGCCATCATAGGTATGATGCGTTCTACATACGTGATGTGTCCAGACGACTGAGCTCGAGAGGGTCCAGATCCGTCCCAAACCTCCGGATCTGCTTGGCTAAGTGGTCTGCAAGTAGCAGGTTGCCGAATGAAGCAATCTTCGTGTTGAGCCCTGCATCAAGATCGAGGTCGGCATCATCGTCCAGTTGAGCCTGCTTTCTTCGTTTCCGAGAGCTGCCCTCATCCTCGCGGGGACGCTTCTTGGATTTGGGCTTGCGAGTCTCGCGCTCACGCTTGAGAGGTTTCTCTTCAGACATTGTTGAGAAATTATGTATGAATGATTACGGCCAATGGTTGAGTAGACACGGGCGGTCGAATAACTTGATTCGATGCTGGTTGTAAAAGTCACAATTGAGATGAAAAATTCAATTAAACCGTTGAGAATCTTGATATTCATGAATCCACATTTTAGTGTCAAATTGCAATTATCCGATTTTCACCCCACCACGCCACTGTCACCCAAAAAACTGCCCCGCGTCTACATCGGCCGGAAGAGTCAGAACTGTGACTGGCAAACATCCATCACACCACAACAGCTTAGAAGGGTGTCTATTTAAGGGCGATTTGATTTCCTCTCCTTCAATCTAATCGGCAAACCTCTGCTTATTCAACTTATAGACTCTCTTTTTTCCTAGACGTACCACAACATGTCTGAGCCGCCCGTCGACCCAGCGCAAGCCGCAGGTGCTGCCCCGCCGGCCGACGGCGAAGGTGCAGCGCAGTCCAAGAAGGGCGCCAAGAAGGCCGAAGCGAAGGCTAAGAAGGAGGCAGAAAAGGCGCGAAAGGCCGCCGAGCGAGAAGCTGCTGCAGCTGCGCAGAAGGCCGCTGGTGGTGGAAACGAGGACCTTGCGAAGGACAACTACGGTGACATTACTCACACTACCAAGGTCGATGCCGACAAGGTACACTTGAAGGACCTAAGCGATGAGCATATCGGCAAGACAATCAAGTTACGCGCGTGGATTCAAAATGCGCGCATGCAGGGTGCGAAGATGGCCTTCGTCGAGCTGCGAGAGGAGCGCAACTGGACCATACAGGGTGTCATAGCTGCCAGCCCGGAGGGCAAGCCGGTCAGCAAGCAGATGGTCAAATGGGTCGGCAGCTTGAACCTCGAGGGCTTTGTGCTTGTCGAAGCCACGGTTCAGAAACCTCTAGAGCCTGTCAAGAGTTGCCGCGTGAGCGACTACGAGCTACATCTGACCAAGGCCTATCTGATTTCCACTGGACCCGAGGTGCTGGGCTTAGGTCTTAACGCCTCGAACAGAGCTATCGCCAGTTTCGACGACGAGGACCCGTCTCAACCTGCACCTCCCGAGGGCGTGGAGAACCTCACCCTCACTGAAGCAGCCAACGCTCCTTCGGCGAGCTTGTCTACACATCTGAACAACCCGGTCATGCACAAGCGGGCGCCAGTCCAGCAAGCCATTGCCGATGTCCGAATGACTGTGCGGAAACTCTTCAGCGAATACTTAGAAGCGAGAGACTTCGTGCAATTCGAGCCGCCGTGCCTGATTGGTGCTGCTTCCGAGGGTGGTGCCAACGTGTTCCAGCTGCCGTATTTCGACAAACAAGCCTACCTAGCACAGTCGCCCCAGTTTTACAAACAGTTCGAGATCGCTGGAGGACGAAAACGTGTCTACTGTATTGGACCTGTATTCAGAGCCGAAAACTCGAACACACCTAGACACATGACCGAAGTAAGGATTCTCGCGAATTGCTTATTGAAATGTAACGACTAACGCTCGCTCGTAGTTCACGGGACTTGATATGGAGATGGAGATCGAGGACCACTACCATGAAGTACGCAACATGATCGAGGGACTTATGATCTACATCTTCCGTGGACTTCAACAGAAGTGCAGAGAGCAAATCGATCTAATCCGCACCATCTACCCGTCGGACGAGTTCCTCCTGCCGGAGCCTGGCAAGGAAGTACGCCTCACATTCGCCGAGGGCCAGAAGCTGCTGCGTGAGGAAGGACCCGAGGAGTACCGAAACGTCAGCGACGACGAAGACATGAGCACACCTCAGGAGAAGGCCCTGGGAGCCCTAGTACGAAAGAAGTTCAACACCGACTTCTACGTGCTCGACAAGTTCCCCGAGGGCGCTCGCCCGTTCTACACCATCGAGGACCCCGAGAACCCCAAGGTCACCAACGCCTACGACTTCTTCATGCGTGGCCAAGAGATCCTCTCCGGCGGCCAGCGTATCCACATCCCCGAGCTGCTCGAGAAGCGACTTCGCAGAAAGGGCGTCGACCCCGCGAGTCCTGGCATCAAGGAGTACGTCGACGTGTTCAGATCCGCGGGCGTGCCGCCCCATGGAGGTGGTGGTATTGGCTTGGACCGTGTGGTTGCGTGGTACTTGAATCTGCCTAGTGTGCATTTAGCGAGTTACTACCCGAGAACGCCCAAGAGACTACTGCCTTAAGAAATCCGTGCTTCGCGAGATAGATAGATACTCTATGTAGCACCGAGAGATAGTTGATTTTACAGAAGAACAAAAGTTTGATGTTTTTTTTACTGCCCAGGTGATCTTTGAGTCGTTAGTTACCATTCGACTCTTCTGGTCAGGGTCCGATAGGCCGAGTAAGCTTCTTTGGATATGCCTAAGATGGCGGTACTTTGTAATATTATGATCATGAAGTATGAGTGCTTAAGCATTAAGACTAAGCCAGCAGTCGATCTGTCTTACAGTATTCGCCTTTTTTTACGTCTATTCCTAGGTCAATTACTTGATCTGCCCGAATTTGGTTCGGGGTCTTCTGTTTTCCATGGTGGCATTGAAAGAAAAGTTTACGACAACATGAGGCCTAGCCAGACTCGCAAATATACTCAGGACGGAAAGAGGCTCCCACATATTCTAATTCTTCTACAATTCAGGCTTACAGCCTCGATTATCCCCCTTCATGTGTACACAACTTCAGACAGAACTAGACAGAACGACAACCTCTCCATGCTATCACTGTAAACCTGCTCTCTCAGAATATCACTTGGCCATCTGGCCCTCAGGAAACGGATAACGGCAGTATACGAAGATAAATAAGTTATTATCTTCTCGGCTCCTTTTCACTCGTGTCTTTCCGATATTGGTTTTTGAATTAGGCACTATTTATGTGGTTTACTGCGAAGAGTGTGCAAGACAATAACTAGGTCTGGCAGAGGGGAATGACAGAAGAAACAAGGAATATATCATAAAACGAGCAAGGGAATATAAGCGTTTTGGATATACTAAGCTAGATGGAAAGTCATCTGTAAGACGCATATACATAAACCTACCCCTGAAGCATGACATCCACATACGAGTCAATCCCCAGTCTCACATACCCCTAACCTACCATCAGAGCACATGTCACATCCACTGAACCAACAAGTCTCAACTCAACATCAGCAACAGACAGAAGATCACAACTCTATAACATCTATATTCTCAAAGAGCCAGAGCCGTATTCCACCCACCAATTGCTACATGTATAGTATAGACTAATGCGGGACATAAGACAGCGCATCCAACACGTTTCCCAAATTTCTATTCATAGTATACCACATATCACATCCCTCCCCGCCACGAAGCTAATTAATATACACTTCTAACACAACCCTATCCATAGATGTCTATGCCTACGCTTTCCAGCGCAAATTAATCTGCTTCTTGCGAACCTGTAAACGTATCCATGGTTAGCAAAAATCGTATCAGTTTCAACACCGACCCTCGAGCCAGTAGAGGAAGAATATTAATGTATAGGAGACCCGGGAAAGGGAGAGAAGAGAGAGGAGGGAGACAAAACATACCATAGGCCTCAAAAGCAGCACCCCGCCCAGCAGCGCGAGCACCGTGCCCAGCAGCGCCAGCTTATTAAACCCCTTACCGAGGACGTCGAACGCGAGGCTGGGCGCGACGCGCGAGCCGAACACGTCGGCGCCGCCGAACGCGAACACGAGGCTCGTGCTCTCGAGCACGGCCGGCGTCGCGATGACGCGGCGCACACCGAGCACCTCGCGCCGGTGCGTCACCAGGCTGCGCGGGTCCAGCTCGATCGCGGGCGCGTACCGCGCCAGCCCCTCCTCGAGCTCGGCGGGCGTCGGGTCGCGGCCCACGGGGCGCCGCGGCTCCAGGAGTAGCCGCGGGATCCCGATCAGCGCGTGCGATTCGGGGAGGTACGCCAGCAGCTGCCGCGAGGTGATGCCCTGCCGCGTCTGCGTTACCGCCAGCGCCGTGATGGGCTCCGAGAGGATGAAGGTCTTGGAGACCACGGAGGGGAGCGGTGGGCCCGTTGGCAGGTCGATCGGGTTGAGGGAGGAGAAGTTGGCGGAGTCGCCGAGGGGCCCGCGGTCGTTGGCGGCTTCGGACTCGTACAGGTCGCTGATGACTACTTGGTACCCCTTTAGGCTCTGTGGCTGGGCATCCCGTAGTTCGTATTGGCCGTAGAACGAGCATAAGAACCAGTTCTCGGACGTAACACAGTTGACTGCCTTGGTTGGGTCGACGCCCTCAAACGTCGACGATGTTAGTACCTGGCCAGATACCGTGTCTAGCAGATACACCGAGAGCTCGCTCTTTTGTTCGTTAATAGCTGCCACGACGAGAGCGTTGGGGTTCAAGTATTTGTACTTGACGCTGCGATCTCCCAACACTCGGCCAATCGACGCAATCGGATCGTGCTTTGGTCGGCTCGCGGTCTCAATGATCTTCTGCCCTGCAGGAGGGGAGAAAAGCCAAGAGGGAACCTCGGTGGCTTGCTCGCCTTTAGACTCGAATGTGACGCCCTTGATCCCACCCTTGCCTGTCCGGGTGACGACAGTCTGTTTGGGAGCTCGTGAGCTGTGCATGTCACCAATCTTGCCATCCTGGCCAATGGGAAGCAGCCAGGGCCCCGCGTCACTATCCACCACAACGGCGTTCTCTACCGGTGGGAACAGGCCAGATGGCATCGACTCGACAGTCTTACCAGTGTCTGATTTGACGATAATGAATTCACCATGCGCTCCGCGAACAGTAACGAATCCTTTAGCATCATCGGCGTGGATAGCTTTGACGTCCCAATGCTTCCCGGAAGGAGTTTCTTTGGCAGACTTGGACCAAACAATTCTCCCGTGGTTGCCAGCATCAAGACCATATAGCTTGCCACGCCTAGTCGCCAAAACGACGAGCTTGTTGAATCCGAAACTGTCCCGTGAAAGCGTACCACTGGATGCTGAGCTCTCTGAGCCGATGACACTGGACAGGAGCCTGCTGGGAATGGATTGGAGGAAGGCTGGCAAGTATCGGAGATCATCAATATGACGGTTCACCCGATGGATATAAGCTGAGAGCGGATTGCTGTGAGCTTCAGCTTCCAGGTTCTTGGCCAAGTCCTCAGACTCAGGGATTTCTGCCCAGGTAGCAGCAACGGCACCACTCAGGCCCTCAGGTCTGGACCAGGCTAAGTCGCCATTGACGATTTGCGCCCAGTCGTCCGAGTCGGTCACGATGGCCGACCGCACGGCATAGTTACCCTCTGACTTCTTGATGACGTCAGAGACACCATGCACAGCACTCAGCTTGTCATCGCCTGCTTTCAAAGGCCAGCGGCCTAGGATACCATGTGAGAGGGACGAGGTAACAATGACTTCGTCGTCCGTGACTCGGGTAAAATAGACATTGGCAGCAGATGAGCTTGTCGAGAATGCGCTTGACCCTTCAAGCAATGGTAACTCGTATGCCTTGCTGATCGCATTGCTCTTGAGGTCGATATGGTACACATCTGCTTTGCTGCCCGACTTGGTACGACTGTGCACCAAGAAATGAGGGGAGGACCGGCTAGTATGCGGTGCATGAATTTCGACTTCGACCGTATCATCAACAAGAGGGAACTCTTGCCGCGTCTTCGTACCGAGCACATTCACCTTAAGCTTCGTAAGAGTGTTGTCCGTCCAGGCCACAATGGGAGCAGCGGAGTTCGCGCCGACGAACATGACATCTTCGGCATTCTGCACCTCGCCCTTTGTGCCGATGGGGATCTCATCCAGCTTCTTCCCCGTCAAGATATCCAGGACTACCACCTTAAGGTTGTAGGATAGTAGTGACCCGTGAAGAGTGACGACGAAGACCTTCTCGAGGTTGATGCTGACTTGGAGAGGAAGCGCTTTGTTAACCTCCCTGAACTCCCATACCACGCGCCCCTCTGTCCCATGTATCCTCCGTGCAACCGTTGAGCCATCTTCTTCGTGTAGCGCGAGGACGTCCTTGCGCCCGTCCTCCGCCGTGTCCATGACCTCGAGGTCCTTCACCGCGCCGTCGAAGTCCAGCGACCAGACATTGCGGCCGCTAATAGCATCCCACGCATGTACGGAGCTGCCCAGGGCGCTAGCCAGCCAGGTCTCGTCCTCGCCGGCTCGCAGGTGTCCGCCGCCGTCGGTGATGTTCTCGCTCAGCGGTTGACGCCATACGATGGCGCCATTGCTGGGGTTGACGGCGCCGAGGACGCCTAGGTCGCTGAGGGTGTACAGGAGGCTCGCCTTGTCCTGGGGTCGCGGTCGGTGGAAGAAGGTGGTTTCGCGTTGGGGCACGCCGACCAGTTCGTGGTGGTAGTCGATGTGGTCTACCTCGTCTCTGAACACGGCGCGTACGGCAGCAGGCAGAGCCAGCAGCAGCGAGAGGGAGAGCACTTGTGCTGGTAGACGCATTTTGATCGAATCTAATTGCACAGAAGCGTCTCTGCGCGGCTAAGAGACGCTGCTTAGTATCAGGGGTGTCGTATCAAGTGATCCCGTGCATTGGTCCAGCAACCTTGGGAAGAATACCAGCAAATCGACAGTGCAGGTAATTTATGTAATAAGCTTGGAGTGTGACGTTGACAGTTTGGCCCACGGCATCAGAAGGCGTTGGAGCTAAACACGCTAACACAGTTGGAGCTCTACAGCTCCACAGGGCACGGTCAGCTGCGAACACCTGCGCGACTTTGTATATATTCCCTGAATCTGTATATACCTACGCAATAGGGGGCATATATCAGTGTGTAACTTCTTTTCCTTCCCAAGTATCATTCTATAGAGATGGGAATGGCACCCGGTCCCAGGTCAATATGAACGAACACTGCTTCTTGTTACATGATTTTATTAGAAAAACTGTCAATTCAGACTAGACCAGCGTGAGAACAACCAGATCTCGTATCGGCCTGCAACTATTGGCCCTAACGAGATAGCCAATTGGTATCCCTCGAGAGAAAAACCTCCCATCTGCAAGTTCCTAATGATACATACATCGACAGATTGTTATGAGAGTTCTTTGATCCCATGCATCCTATACTTGGTAGAAAAAGCTTGCCACGTGCAAACAACCTGCTGCCGGCGGAAATATAGGGGTCTCAGGCCGTAACGTAATGGGGAATTGGTGACAATCTGCAGAAACGACGACGGCGGCAGTGGCAAAGAAAGACCAACATATAACCTGGGCGAAAAACGGCGGATGCGGTCGAAACTTGTTAGTAGGAAATGACCCTATAATCACTCCTCATCATCGACCTTCCTATTCACGATATTAGCTAGTAGCCATAGTGATAAGGAAACGTGGCACTTACGCCTTCCTGGGACGGCCCCGTCTAGCCTTAGGAGCAGGTGCCTCCTCATCCTCCTGAGCAGCCTTAGCCTTGCGACCACCCTTTCCCTTGGCCTTGGTCGCCTTGGCCTTGGCCTTGGGAGCGGACACGGGTTCCTCTTCCTCGGCCTCCTCATCCTCGTCGAGATCAGGACTCGGGGCCTGCACGGCCTTCTTGCCACGGGTCTTCTTCACGGGTACGGGTGCGGGCGCTTCAGGTTCCTCGTCTTCGTCTTCAACAACGGCCTTCTTGGTCTTGCGACCGCCCTTGGCCTTTTTCTTGGCGGGTTGGGCCTCTTCCTCTGCTTCTTCCTCTTCCTCCTCGACCTTCTTACGGCCACGCTTAGCAGGCTTCTTGGGAGTGGGCTTCTTGGTAGAACCCTCGTCTCCGTCGGCCTGTCCATGGACATTAGCAAGGGTCTAGAAAATAACACCATTTCTACTAACCTCATCCTCTTTGACTGCCTTTGGCTTTTTGGCACGGCCACGGATAGCCGTCTTACCAGGGACATTGAAATCCGGATCCTGGTTGACATTAGTAGGAGCAGAGTAAGTTTGACACGTAAGGTAAGCAAGCGACTTACGCCATTGAAATCCTCCGCATCGATGTGACCTTGGGTCACAACACGACGGATCTTCTCTTGGATATCGGTATGATCGCTGTAATTGGATTGTCAGTGATGTTCACCTACCTAAGTACCTTAGGTAAACTCACCCCATCTCATCATATCCATCGATCATGTCCCACTCATAGCCGTCCCCACTTGAGATCTTCTCTTGTAGATTAGAGATGGTCTTGCCGGAGACGCATCCCCTGAGAAGTGGTTAGCCAGCATATCTTAAAGTAGACGGGTCAGAATGCATACCAGTGTCTCCATTTCCAAGATCCATGCTCGCCATCAGGCAGACTGCAGCATCCAGAGTCAGCATTGTCTCCTAGACAGTTTGACAGATTATCCAGGATGCTAAGACCTGTCTCGGGAGCTTTCAACTCCAGAGTCAAGGTTGTGAAATACTTTTAGGTACTACTCACGTAACCCAAGTGCCGAAGCGGAGTTGGCCCTTCGTAATCTTCTGGCCACCCTTCTTACATTCGGAATCCTGACAACCGGCACGGTTGTTGGCCGAGATCTCTGGAGGACATGTCAGTGATGCTGCTGTACGGGCGGAATTGTGGAGAATGTGGTGTGATGATAACAGCCGTACTGCAGAATACGACGAACATTTCGAGAAGGGGAAACAGAGCTAGAAAATAAGACATACCGACACGATAAGAAGACATTCTTGTCTCAAGTTCGTCTGACTGGAGATACGTGAAGTTGGAAGGGATGAAAACAAGTTGGGTTGGCGTTGTAGATTGCTGTGACGTCAAGGTCAAATTACCTGAGTATGTAGGGGGGTGAGGTGGTGATAGGATGCAGATGCAGATGCAGATGCAAGATGGTGGGTGGGCTGGGTGATGGTGTTGTTGTTCCGCGAAAGTGGGATGAAAAATTTCGATCTGAAAGAATAAGGCAAGTATAAGGATTGGACGATTCAGACGAGGCAAAACAAAACACCTGCACACCTAAGGAATAAAAATCAGATCTGGGTGTTCGTTGCCAGGCTCTGAAGAGAGAGGAAAGGATGAGAAAAACAATTTCAAAGAATTGGAGGTTCGAGCTTGAAACGCGTGACGGACAGCGCGTCAAGAGCTGCAGGTAACCTCACAGCCTAAGGGGGTGTCTTGTCAGGTCTTACAGCCTGTGGGCTTAGCTGTCAACCTGCCTAAGGAGGTCACCTAAAAGTTTGGTTTTAGGTCAATATTTACTGACTTAACGCTTTCCAGGTAGGCAGCTGTTACCTAGGCATGTATCATTACGCCGTAGCAGACAATCATATATGCATCCCTCGTATACTCAATTAATTTGATCACTCCAGAAACTATACAATACTTCATGAAAAGTCTAGAAAAATGATTCGATTTCTCCCCGTCATTCATTATTAAATTGGTCTTAGTCTCTTGGTTTCGTCTTCCATAATGTCATACCAAATACCAAGTCCTCGTGCGACCGAGTGGCTTCGGGAAGCCAGGCAGACCAGGGCGGTCGCAAATCTCAACAGACATTTTGTAGGAGAAGTACTGTACATAAAACACCACGTAGCAAATGCATGTCCCCCTTAACAATAACACCAAGAGTACCATAATTTTGTCCCCTCTCTCTGCCCCCTGCCCTTACACCCTTACAAGAAAGGACACCACCCGATGTACATGGCTGCCAGATTCTTCGGGTTGACTGCCTGCTTGATGAGCTCCTCCACCTGCCCTTCGACTCCCAGCGGGATGCTCTCGTCCGGCAGCAACCCTCTCACTTTCCTCTTGATGCTCTCGACGACGCTTTGGGGGTTGAGTCTCACGACCTCGTTCTTTCTACGTTTGTCTCGTTGGAGGTCCAAGGTCGGGTCGTAGATGAACGCCTCGAGAATGGTCATCAGCGTCTCCTCCTGCTGCCTCAAGATGCGCAAGGTCAGCTCCGAGCATTGCCGGAACGGCCCCTCGTATCCGTAGATACCCATAGCGGCAACCATGTTGTGCGTTAGGCGGAAGGGGACCCGCTCTGGCTGCGCAAATGTGAGGCCCTTGTCGAAGAGGCAGTTGAAATCGACGTGGAAGACGCCGCCGTTGCCTTCTTCGAGGAGCACGTTCTCGCCGTGCCGGTCGCCCAGCCCCAGGATGGTACCGACCATTGACATGACGGCACAAGATCTTGTATACCGAAGCCTAGACGCAAACCAGGCCGATGGGTTCGGGAACTGTGCGATGAACCAGTTGGGGAGCACCGGCGGGAACATGCCCAGCACCCCTTCGGTGAAGATCCTGGTATTCTTATCTCCCATTACCGCATCCTTCATCATCTGCGCGAGGTGGGCGTAGTTAGGGACAACCCCGCGAGATCGGTAAATGGCAAGCAGAATGTCTCGAAGTGTCTTGAGACCGTCAACCCACTCAATAATACCGCACTCTTCGTTGAGTGGTGTTACTGCGTATGTTCTGATGTACAGTTGTCTTCTACTGGACTCGGCGTCTCGCTTTAAGGATCGGTTGATCATGCTGTTGAACTCCATGAGACGTTGGTCGGTTCGAAGGTCATCCTTCGGCTTGATCAGGAGACCGTAGTTGACTCCGTTCGACCCGCGAGCCGTAAGCTTCCGGGGCTTCGCTAGAGAGCCCAATACCAAAACTTCGTCTAAGAACGACTGAATGAGAATCACATCTCGCGAGAATGCTTTGTGCTTCTTAACATTGTCTGTAAGTGTGGGAAGCGTTGCTGTGAGGCAAGCCTCTATCGGGACGACAAGAGGACAAGGCGTGCATTTGTGGTTGAAGTTCAGATCGCGAGTGATGCTCGCTACCGTCGTCCGATTACTCTGGAAATCTCCATTATTGCAAGCCATAAGTAGCTGATCTGCTAGCTTTTCGCCTGTCCGCAGCAATGACTTCAGGTCATATGAGCCACTCTCCGTTTTCTTGCTTCTACCCCTGAGTTTTTGCAGGATTTGCTGGCCCCGCGCCCTACGCTCTGAGCTAGCTTGCTTGGAAGTCGTGACGGCGAACAAGCTCCATATCGCCTGTCTGGGGTGAGCCTCGACCACTCTCACAATGATCTCTTCTAGTAACATGAAAACTTCCGCATTGGGATGTGCAATACGTGCCACGAGTTGGGGCAACGCCGTGTAGAAAATGTACGCAGGCATCCGTCCTATGTACTTGAAGAGGTACTGATGGAGCAAGTCGAGCTGCGTTTTCCGACGGTGATGAAGCTCCCGAGAAAGTGAAACCTTACCTTCTGGGGCTTTATCGACCTGAGCACCGAGTTCGAGCCATAGAGTCAGGACTCGAGGAAGAGTTTGGTATAGGTACTTGGTACCATAGTTCAATGACCGAATGTAATTCTCGATCACGAGTTTGGCTGTCTCTCCTGTAAGATATTCATCACTCTGGTCGTCCGGTTTAAGTGCCTTTTCAGACTCGAGCACCTTCTTGTAATGTCGCCCAAGGTAGTAGTGGCCTTTCTCCCATGTTCCGTAGTTTTTGGGAACGCTTCTGTAGTGTTCCCGCAGGGCTGTGGTATTTGTCTGCCCTGTATTGTCCAGCCATTTCGCAAGAAGCAATTGAGCACGCGCAGTCAGCATATTCTGTTGTGAGTCAAAGTTCTTCTCTGAAGATTCGTGCTCGTTGAAACTTCGATTCATGAAAGATTTGCTTGCGATAGCACCTTGAAGAGTCTGTATCGCTTTCCTATTGTGGCCTTCCTTCCATAATAGCCTGGCATGCTCAATGGTAGCCGACTCGTCGCCGAGCTGGGAAGCATGTAGGACAGCATTGAAAGACTGATGCATCGAGTTGGCCTTTCTAGCGAGCCGAGCGCTTGACAGCCAAAGAGCTGAAATGTCAAAATCACCAAATCTTGGTCTAATCATATTAGCATTTAGAAATCATATATGGCACCATACAAAACCTACCGCATCAGTTCCATGGCAGCCCGCCGAATACTCAGTACGTACTGCTTGTCATTAACGTAGGAGCCGAGGACTTCAAGCCGCCGGTCAAGAGACTTGAGTACCTCCTGAGGTTGTCGGCTACCGTCGTTGTTAATACCAGCAATGAGTTCAAGATCGGTCAGTACATGACATCTCAACATCGGCTCGTGACAAGCTTGCAATGATGATGTAGCCGAGCCATTCATCGAAGAACTGACTCTGTCTCTCAGAATCTTCAGTTCATCCACAAAAGCTTTAGTCCATCTTTTTTGGAGATAGAGAAGAGCTTGGCCGATGGACACATTGAAGTTCTCGGTATGGTCTCCCTGAAATTTCGCGATGAACTTCTGCATTGTCTGCCATCTCCCGGTTGCCCAAGACGCTTCCACGGCGTAGGGTACTATCCGATTTATTGTCGTGACCGCAGTATGCTTCTCGATACCTTCAACATAGTTTAAGAGGACATCTATAATAGCCAGTCAGTTGAGAGCCTTAGAGTATGTACGATAGACTTACCATGTTGTCCTGATTCTTTGAGGCAGGTCAGAAGATCAATCTGGATATCGACGTTATCGGGATCTTCGGCCAACTTAATTTCATACCAGGTCTGGGCCGCCGCCCATCGCCCAGCTTTTCGGTGACTCAAGACTTGTTGGTTAATATCAAGCACATACAAGTGCGCGGATATTCCCTCAAGACCGTCAGGTTCATCAATCTGGGTGTATATGTCTTGAAGCCTCTGAAGTAGTCGATCTCTGTCATCGGCGCCTTTTTTTTCTTCGTCCACTTGCCGGATGTGTTGCTCCAGGTGAAATAACGCCCGAGAATACGCTTTGCAATCCACTGCCCGTTGGGATATCAATTCAGCTGGAATAGAGTCAAGTATCTGTTGCACCTTTTTCATAGCGGCGGTATCTCGAGGATTGAGGTTAGTTTGGGTTCTCTTCAGTTGTATCCACCGCATGGCGTAGTCGAGAAACCGAAACACGGCCTAATGAAATTAGTATAATGCTATCGTAATGATCCGTACGGTGATTTACCTCGCAGTATAGTTTCTTGTCTTCCCTTTCAGCGTAACTTGCAGTACTTGGGAGTTCGTGTTGAAGAACGTTGAGAAGTTCGCGGACCAGATTGGCACGCTCATCCTCTGTGGTACTATCTCCAACAATCACATGGAGTATCACATACGGAAACAAAAATTCCGCTATGGATAGATCCTTGATGCGAATGACTCGGCAAAGTGGTTCAAATATAAGTTGGGAAAATGGTCCCTGTGGTCTGCGCAAGAGGTCAAGGGTGAAGCTTCGCATCCAGTTATTGTACATCTTGCCCGGCCGAAAAATAGGATAGTCTATCTGTTGTTGGACCATTGGTGCTAGAAGATAGCGAGATGACATAAAAGGTGTCAGGACTTCTCGAGCACTCTCGGACATCGAAAGGAATTTTCGATAGATGGGCGCTGCGTCCCTTGAACCTTCCCTCTCGACAGCTAGTTTAATGTCGCACCTTTCGAGGAGTTCTTGCATGGCATACGAGAGAAAGCCTTGAAGCTTGGTATCAGTTGTAGAAATGAATGACTTGACTAGGACCTCCTCTAGTAGAAAGACGACGAAGTCTGTTGTTTCGCCAGAGTCTTCAAAGTTGCTTCGGACAACAATATGCCTCTCTGCACGATCCGTCTCCACCCGGTTCGAATCAAGGCATCCCACCAACCCGATACACTGCGTACAGAGATCACTGATCTCGGTGTGTACACCGTTGTATCTATACGCACAGTCTAGGAGTGCACGAGAAAGGCTAGATACAACGGAGTCAGGCTGTTCACTCACAGCAGACGCCTGCAAATAACTTTGCTGTCTTTGCAGATATGACGCAAGCTCTCTCAGTGCCTGCAGGACAACACCTGCGTTCTCATGACGAATTCTCTCCGCTAACAAGAAGAAAGCTGTCCGATTATCAACTTTTTGGCGAAGATTATTGAGTTTAGCTTCAATATCTGATAGACTGTTAATATGACTGAATGATGGTAATTTGCTTATGACCGCCTCGAGAATAGCATGGTCCTTGTTTAGCAAAGATTCAAGGAGCTCGCGAGCCCGCTGCTGCGTGGGTTCGTCAAAAGTGGCCCAGTAGTGACTGATAAGAAAGAATGTCGTCTCGATGAGAACTTCAACATCCTCTTCTTCGAGATGAAGAAGCATGGCAGCCCAACACGAGAATGCTGCAGGGCGAAGCTCGTCGTGCGACATTGCTGCTAGAATACACGCCGAGATCTACTTGAAGTTTAGCACATACAAGAGTAGCACAAAGGGGTTTCACATACTTGCGGGCGAGCAATACGTATGTAGTGCTTTCCTGTCCGAATCATTTCTTCCATTGCCTTGATACACCGTTCTCGTTCTTGTATTGGGGTTCGGTCCGATCCATCATTAATGACATCGGTCAGTCTAGCCATTAAGCCCAGAACATGTTGCTGTAGGAAACGGCCAGATGCGTGCGTCTTCTTCTGCTTCACATCACTACTCGCTGTCAAAATCATCGTTGCCATCTGACTCAAGGCGTTGCGAATCTACATATGAATTAGTCTTCGACTGCGGAATTATAGAATAGCCCAATCCTTACCTGAGGCTTGCGATCTTCATCAGCGTCACCTGCAACTTTAAGGAGTTCTAAGACAGTTGCCACTGGTTCTATTCGAAGTAGCTCCACAAGACTAAAGCCGTCGAAATGAGGAGAGATGTGCCTAAGCAAGCTCATTGAATGCTGCTGCACGTCAGGAGTGTCTTGGGTCAGCAAGAGAGCAAGTATGGGACCTAGATTAGCGTTATCAAGACAGGGCTGCCAAGGTTCCTTCTCATTGCGGACTTCCGCAATTTTCTGAATGACGTCCTTTTTCTTTGTAAGCACAAGCCAAGGCAATGCATGCTCTTGGATGTAAAGGAGAAGTTCTGAAACTGTCATGTCGAGCATCTCTGCTAACAAGCGTGTCAGTTTCGGGCGAGAGGTAAGGTCCTTTGTCGCGGAAAAGGCAAGGTATCTCCAGAACGGTCCAAGGAGCTGCCGAGGGGTCAAGCTTCGAGAGCGAGCAAGCTTCAGAATCTACATACAGTGAGAATTATGAACAAGACATCAAAAATCACCAGCCTACTATCGTACCTCAGTAAATGCGGCAGCCGACGTTATCGTGCTCGCGTGGCCCAAGTAATCTACCAACTTAACAACCACGAGGTTTAACTGGTCGTCAGACACAACACTTAGATGAAACATCAGTATTAATCTCACTATGGCAGAAAGTCGTCAAGCTGACCTTCCTACTTGGGACCAGGCTAGAATGCAAGACTCAGTAAGGTGAGGCAGGTTCTGCTCCGAGATGGATCGGAGTATGCCTAGGGCGGTCCCATAGTTCTTTCGAGCCACTCTGAGGGCAATGCCAGACTGGCTAGAATTTGACAACAGGACAGCAAGGGTTCGCCTGTAGATATGGTTAGTAAAAGGATACAGCAGCATCTGATGTTTACCCACCCAGCAGCAATGCGTAGTTCTCTAACAGAACTTTGAAGTGACTTCAAGCACCATTGAGCAGTCAGAGAGACTTCCATGTCGAGAAACTCGGTATCCGAACAGTGTTTTGCTATACGCCTCAGTGTAATCATCGCTGTGACACGCGGTCTTTGCAGTTCAACGAAGCTAGGGAGTTGAATCAATGAAGCAAATATCTCTGAAATTATCTTCTTCGCCGCGAAGTCTAGGCAAAGGGGTGCGTCCTGCGGAGACCGCGAAGCCTGACAATAACGACAGTCATAACGCGGAAGATTGACATTCTTCTTATAGCTCATTAGAAGTGTGTCATCTGCAGCACAACAGACATAACCTAGGAGCTCGATTATTTGGCATGATTCAGAATCGGTAAGTTGGGAAAATCGGTTTCTATAATTGTAAATAATATGTCAGAAAAACGCAAGATAGCAAGAACAACGTACCCGAGGACATTCTTCAAATCTGCAAGACTCGCACTCGTCTCAGTACCCAATAGATGGCAGAGCTGCGTGACCAACTTAGGCAACGACTGTGATTCGGCCGCGATCTTCCTACGTTTCGACTGTGGTTCAGTGACCACATTGTCTACAGGTCCGATTTTCAGACTGTGAACTTGCTGGCGAAGGCCCTCGTCAGAAAATTGGTCCGCCTGCACTACAGCATCCAATGATCTCGGCACGGGGTCGGTAACCACTTGGCGTAGAAGTTTCAAGCACCTCTGCATCCATATGAGCTGTCTATTCTTGTTCCAAGATTTGTGACTTACCCATAAGTCTGTGCCATCACTACCCACTGCCAATTTCTCCAGAATCGGTATCAGTTGTGATGACACGAGCCGCGCTAATGGTTTGTAGTGTACACAATGTTCGGCCACCTTACCAAGTGACGAATAGAGCAATTTATAGTCTGGATCATCTTGTCCTTCAGTTCCAGGCTTCTCTATTAGTTGACTTGACATCTCCATACAGAGGAGTGCCAAGAAAGTCTGCGCCTTTTGTTGAATCGAGGCGCCAACGCTAGATGAAGCCTCGAAGGACTCGAGGAGCTGAAGAACATTCTGCAGAAAAAGCGGAAGCAGAGTAGGGGACATGTATTTCCATTGACTCTGCGTTCCATGCAGGAGCAGGTAAGCATCCAGGAGCCATGGAATATAGTCCTGAAAAGGTGTCAAGTTTTCGAACCCGGTACAAGGGTGTGTCAGGGGTATCGATAAAATTGACAAGAGACCTGAAGCATGTTGCAAGGCTTGCGATGCTAACGGTAAGGTATATGTACATTGCTGCTGCAGTAATTTAAGATCATCACAAGCTGTAGACTGAAGAAAGGTGTCTGTGGGTAGTTGCAAGCGCAGAGCAACGTCTCGGTTTGTTGGGGGGGCTTTCAAGTCATTGAAATGACTTATTACAGCTGTACAATCTATCAGTGGAAGACTCTCTGGTGGTAATGTGAGCCATGGGATGCATACCGTCGAAATTCAGTCTAATGTACGTAATGAATTGTGGGACGAAAGGCCACAAGACAGCGGTCTGGGTCGCGGTCAAGTAGACTTCACGGAAAAATGATTCAATTGCTTCTGTTAAATCAGCACAATAGCTGCAGCCAAGCATCTTGAGGACCTTTGGGAATAGCCATAGCCAGAGAGGCTCGCTACCTCTGAAAAGGAAGGAGGCTGCTTCAGCAGTGGCAAGAAGAACGTCTGGTGTCTCCCTAATCGTAATTTTCAGAAAGTTCACTGCTCTCAGCGCATCTGCACGGAGCTGCGTCCTATCCGTACTGGGTTCATCCCACTTCAGGCCTTCCAGAACAACACGAGCATAGACATATATTAACATATGGTTATGACGCATTCGCTCTTCCGGCGTTGCCAATAGTTCTGGCTGGTCTTTGATCTCTTCAATTATGCTGAAGAACTTCTTCAGTTCTGCGGTTTCATCTGGTCGAGAAGAACGTGTTGAAGTCGAAATACTTTCCACAAGTTGTGCGGCCAAGGTCGATGGTGGTGGGCCATTATTACTTAACGAGCCATTTGCAGGGTTCTCGCGGCCATTGGGCCCTACTCTTCCATGGGATGTAGGAGCCATGATTTGTTTTCATCCTTCAGTCCTAGCTAGTCAGGGAGGGAAAGTCAAAAGCTAGACTGCTAATATCGCAATGATGGAAAGAAGTGACCGACGCGTTTTACGTGCTTTGCTTGTCGCGATACCACGTGATCTTTTATCGGAGAAAAAGGAAACCAAAGAGGCCCACCTATGGAATTTCCACAGAAGGTTTTGGGACCTAAGCGGAGCAACAAAGGGCCGTAGATCCTTTCGGATTGGATTGATGGAGCTTATGATAGGTCAATGCGCATGGGTCCGGAACTATCTAGGTACTTACATATCCCTTACATGCATACACACCTACGCTAGCCTACAACCATGCATTCGGTTTCTGATGTCATGCCATGCGCGTGGCCAGCTTCGGTTCTGCTTAGAACTCACCCGGATCAAGACAGCTCGACCATAGAGAAGCATTTATTATTACCAGTCGCAAAATGATTATTGACTAGACTCGACGTCTCGTCAACATCGCTATATTCAAATTTCCCACGACAAAGCCTCGCAAAGTCCGCTCACAAATACTTGAATTGAGTCATAGCCATCAAACCTCGAACGATCCTCACCTTCGCCATGGCAGTCTTTTCGGCCAAAAAGTATCGAGGCGCTGCTGATGCTAGCACCTTCGCCGCCAAATATCGCGCAATGATGGCGAAGCATCCATTCCTGCTTTTCGGGCTGCCGTTTATATCCGTAATTGTAGCCGGCTCTTTTGTCCTGACCCCCGCGACGGCAGTACGCTACGAAAAGCACGACCGACGAGTCCGACAACTGACCCGCGAGGAAGAATTAGGAGTCGGCAAAGGAGGGCGCAAAGTCAATATCAAGGACGAGTATTATGTCAGTTTCTTCTGGGAAATGCAGCTATCCCTGCTGTTCCCTCCAAGAGATACGTACTAATGTGGATTCCAGAGATTGGCTGCGAAAGATATCGATAACTGGGAGCAAAAGCGCGTCAAGAGACTTCCTGGAGAGCATGATGGTGTATTATGATTTGTCTTACCATGGCTGATGAGTTTGCCACCCCCTTTTCTGATCTACGTATGGTTCATGCCATACATTGTTGCGATCGAAAAGCTGGTCGATATCGACATACTAGGATTCATGCCCGCAAGGCTGAAACACCATGTCCAATAATTCAACTGTACGAATTGGGGGACCACGAATGGACATAACTATGTCATCATCGAAAAAATCGTTTTGAAAATACCCCTTGCTTACATGTAGTTCAAAGCAAGATCTATCTAAACTTGATCTTCACCTCAAAGAAATTAAGCCGAAGGGTCGCACTAGATTTCGTACGTTGCAGAACGCGCTCCTGAATAAATATAGCCAACGCCATGGTCATGAGTCTATTCGCCAAGTCCAAAGCATCCTTGATTTTGATACCTACCTAAGTAAATAAGCAAAATATCTGCTTCGTCTGAGCTATGCCAATATTAGTGGTTCTGGACACAAGCTAAAGTGGTCATAGCGAGGGGTCCATCTATGGCAGTTTGCTCACGTCAGTCATGTGGCATGCATCGTTGCGGCATCCTTCCTGACCACGATCTTTGAGATACATATTACGAATACATAAACGCTGGTCACCAGTATTACTCTATCCTCATCTTCAAGTTTGGATGAAACACTTCACAACTGTACGATTATAGATTGCGCTATCTTCGGCAGAAACTTGAGCAAACTTTCATCATCTATAGACTCGTTTCATATTTCTACCACTGAACCTTATAGCATTCAAACAATGGGACGTATGAGCTTTGGTTCCCGGCGGAGTTTATTCCAACCTCAAACTGCCGCCTGTCCTTACCGGCCGAAAAAGCCTCGAGCTCACTACAGTTCAGTTGAAATTTGACTTCTCGGGACAGGGTCTATTGGAATTACCTAGATGAAGTCAAACTCATCGCATAGCCTGACTCGCTCTCTAGAATCACAAGGCGCAAATTTGTCAACCTGCTTTAGGCTCGCTTGTTCCGAGATTCGATAGCCAGTCAATTGAATTCAGCTCTACCCCCCACGAATTAGTAAACCTGTACTAAGTGGGCGGATGAACTCCCAATAAGGCGTTGAATGGACCAGAGCCTCCGGCATGATAGTTTTCAGCTTTATCAAGAGTTTTTACCTCTTGGCCTGAAGTCGCTACCCAGAATAAGAAGAGCAAAGTTTAGAACTCTATACATGGATAGGGGAACCAGCAAATTTTTCCATCGCAAAGTGAGTTTACAAAGGAATTAGTTACTATATCGGACTAGTACCGACAATACTCGATTACAGCCATGTGACATCAGCTCGGAACTCCTTTGCCCTCAGCCGCACGCGGGAATGCCACGAAATTCCTATCAAAATACTGCGTAGTACGCATTCACATATATGAGCCTAGAGTACACTTGACGTTGTAATCGATTCGATCCGCACTCTGCATTGCATACGGTTGGCCGGTCCTTGTGAAGATCATCTCTTTTTATTAGCTTGGCATGAAATGGCTTATGAGGTACATGCGTTAGATCTTGAAGTATCGGATAAGGCGGGGAAAAGTCTGTTTCAACCAGCGTCGACAACGTGTGCCGCTGTCCTGAAATGTTTCCCGAACCGTCTAATGATCATCCCCACATCATCCAACCATCGGTCTCTAGGCGCCAAGTCTACGGATCATCCAAACTGATGGGACATTGTGGGATCGTACTAATGGCAGCCTTGTGCAATTGTCCCGCAGTTGTTCTTCTGTCATGAGCGCATCAGGATTCGACAGTCATCACTACAGTGTGTGTATGCATGCCATGTCATCCTTGGTTCCCAAAAGGTAGCAACTCTTCCCGAGAGCCTGGCGGCAGTGTGGACGTGAATGATAACAATTCAATCCACTAACATAGCATGAATAGCTATTCGCGCACATCGCATTTACTTCCATCCCACCATCCCACCACACACCCACACCATCTCATCCAAGGTCTGACCGACCTTCTGAGACACGCGATCAATTGATTGGCGGGCCTATGACACAGGGCGAGTGAGCGCACTCTGGTCTTGCTGCCACATGCCGCTTCTGATGGGCAATGATCAAATGACGCTTAGCCCCTCTTCACTAGAACAGACACGATCGAAGGTTAAGTGGAGAAATCGTAATAAGTTCGTATAGTTCGTGTTTCTGGTTGTGAGCTTTTTAAGCTTTTTTTTCCTTGCTGGCGCAGCTCATGGCCCGCATTTGTAAGTCAAACCAAGATGTAAGGTACCGTTTTCCTTTCTTCACCAGGGATCTTCAGGAACCATCGGATAAGATGTTGCATTCCCATGCATATTAATACCATGCTTCCTGCCCTGCCCTCCCTCCCCAGATTTGGCAAGAGGCTCATGTTTCTTCATCCCACCACGCCAACTTGATAGCTCGAGTGTCCTATCTACTGGCCTCTGGTCTCAGTTAGCCATCGAGTTAAGTAGTGGCAGCCTGTCCTTCTTTCATTTACTCTACTCATTAAGGCATATCACCATGCGTGGCATTAACGGGTCAACGCTCTTCCATAAAAAGTCCAAGAACAGCTTGTCTAGCAAGAAAAGTGAGGAGCGGAGTTTACATACACGAAAATGGAGCACCTCAAGCACCATCTCACGATCCTCGACGGGTTCTCACGAGAAGCTTGCTTCTTATGATCCTCTTTGCTTACATCCCCCATTGAGTATCAACACATCACCACATATCATTCCTGAATACGACGAAGATCGATATCGGGAGGAAGAAGAACGGGAAAGCCGGTTCTTCAACCAGACACATCACGCGGTGGACCATATACAAGACTCCGCCGAATACTCCCCCATCAAGGGAAAGAACTGCTTCTTTGCACGTCCTGTGAAAGGCAAGCCATACGTTTACGACCAGAACATCCAGTGGCCCTTGAAGGATTGGCAAACCATTCCGCCGGGCTTGGCAGAGATGGATGAGATGGATTCCTCGCCTGAGCAATCCCCACAATCACCGACTTTGCAGAGACGATCGACAGGTTGGATGAATGACAGAAATGCCCTCATCCAACGCGGTGAATGGAAGCGCCGGGGGATTGTCTTCCACCTTGGTTCGCACGAAGAAGAAGAGCAGGAGCAGCACTATGAGCTCCCCGAGCGAGAAAGCTACTTCAGCTGAGCAAGTCTCTCAACATCAGTTCATCGATCACTCAGTTACCGGTTATCTGTTGAATAGACAGCGTTCACGACAACACACCACATTCAAACTTCCGAAGCTTTTTAACACTTTTTAATTTATTCTTCATTTTCATCACTGTTATTTATATGCATACGAATCTCACGAGTTTATGTTTACGGGAAGCGGGCAATAGGAGGCAGGCGATGGAGCAAACTGGACAATGGTCATTATCACACGACAATCCTGTACAGATTGAAGATCATCTTTAGCACCTAGAGCACAGACTCTTGTACATCTATCTAATATTAGGGCTGCATATTCAAGTGTAAAACAGATAGGGGGAAGATACCAATTTGATTTCTATTTTCTATCTCGCACTAGTCTAGTTAATCTCATATGAAAAGTGTTCTATTCAACGTTCTACTCAAAGTTCTATTGCTCACATAAATTCTAGCGTGGTATTGATGACCAAACTATTATTTTTCTAGTGTACAAACAATAGAGCCACCTTCTGTTCTCGACCGTACGAACTCAGACTATCTTCCCACCGTGGCGGCCGCGTGTGTAGCTGGTCCCTTTCTAGACAGTACTGGGAGGCACGCTATGTACGCACGCACTTAACGCATGTAAAGTGTCTAAGTTGGGTTGTCTTACGTTGTCTCTTTACGTTGTCTCAGAAACGGCATACCTACATGTGTACACCAGTTGCCAGTACTGAGTGCATTACAGCTCTGCAGTGACTAAGACCCTCGGGCATCACCTCTGGAGAATAGTCCGGCGCCCGGGCTGCCTGTCCATGGTGCATGTAGACACATATCTGACTGCTCCAGGTGAGACCTGCATAATTGACGCCCTCAGGTCACACCGTTGCGCCCCTTCGGTCGCGGTGCTTCCTCAATGAGTATGTGCCCAGACACGGGCTGCGTCGTGTCCAACGCCACTTTCTTCACATGATTACGGGTGTACGCACTCCGATCAAGGCCAGGAGGTTGGCAGTTGGTTCGGTCAACCTATCAGGACTGACTGTGAGCTCTCCTTAACTAGACTCGGGCTTGTGGCGTCTTGATATCCCTTCACGTCTGATAGAAAAAAAACTCAATATTAGAGCAACGCTTTTAAGTTTCTGCTATCGTTTCGTATCCAGAGTCTTCAACAATCGCCTCGGTCACTAAAGTCGAATTAGGTTTGATCCCAAACAACGCTACACGTGTATGGGCTGTATGGTCATTCGCCTTCCCCGAATGAAGAGCCATTTGCAGTAAATCGCTGAAAGATGACCGGCTACCACCCGTTGCAGACCAACCACAACGTCATAAATGCCAGTTCCTGTCGCTGTCCGCCTGTCGTTACATGTCGGGAATAAGCCGACCAATCCGAGACATGGAAATTCCTGATTGAGCATCTGCCTTACCCAATTTGCTCTATCGACAGCCGGGACAGCGTTGCATATAGATTTACCTACGTCAGAAACTCCATAGTCCCGCACAACCAACCTCGGGTTCGCTCTCTTCGGGACAAATATATCACCCACTAGAGCCCATCCAGGCTGCCAGGGTGACGGGTCCCCGTCACAACCTAGCAGGCCTAGCAGGTACAATACATCTCAACGGGATGCGATTTCGTGCTCCCAAGCGGTGGAGAACTGGGTTTAGATAGTAGGTAACTAATGAAGCTACGGAAATTATTTTGTCCAACGTTTGACTTCTCCATTTACAGCATAATAATAGTCCCTACTATGCCCTACGTATGTAGGTAGGACCCTTGAGATTCAAGATCTCAAGACGGCTCCTTTTCGTACGAGAGATCTGCGAGATGTCAGTCATAGTGTGACGTCAAATATGGGTACCTGCGTATCAATGTAGATCCCCCCAAAACCTGTTACGGGGCCGTCGATCAATTCATTGTTCTCCAAGGGCGGGTTGCGGGTGGACCGGGCGGGTACGGGACGTGATATGGAAATAATGAACCACAACAACCAAGACATGGGTAATGAATGTGACTGATCTGACAGCTGACAGTCTGAGTAATTGTCTATATTGTACGGATATTGCTACTATGCTGTAAATGACGGCTGTAACGTATCTCACATCTGAGGTGTATACATGTAGTAGATGGAAATTATATGATTGAACAGTATAATTGGATTCAAGTAAATTGATATGTTGTACTGTTAGGGATAATCAGACATCGCAATATGCTCCTAGGTATCTTCAAAATGTCCACACATGGGATATGACAGCTCCGCGCACCACCCACCCATCATACATCCAGACCTAACTTGGATACATCAGCGCTCAACTCCCTACCCTGAATCATCTCAGCCATGACCTTCCCAGTCCCCAAACTATGGCTGATACCCCACGGACCATGTCCAGCCGCGAGAAAGACGCCCCCATCGGGCGCCTGCCTCGCGCCAACAGAGGGTCCAAGGTAACGATCCGGAATCCGGCTTAGGACCGGGGTCCCGCGGTCCGTAACGGGCCGGAAACACAAACCCTCCCTGACGACCTCAAGGTCGTCCCCTCCATCAGCGGGCCCCAGCACCTCCCTCGCCGTACGGCGCAGCGTCTCGATCGCGGGCCCCGAGATACCGCGCCTGGCATCCGTAGCCAGGGGCGGCAGCGGCTCCGCCGCCGAGTTCAGGCCCGCGATGTAGATCTGCCCGCCCACGCGGGAGAAGATCTCGGGGGAGTATCCCGGCTTGGCGGTCATGAAGACGGCGTGGCAGCCGTGTTCCTCGTGCTCCGCCGCCCATCGCGGGGACCTCACGACGATGGAGTGTCCCGCGAGGCTCGAGATGGGCAGTCTGAGCTGCGAGGTCGGGAAGAGCGTGGAGAAGACCTGGGGCGACCAGGCGCCTGCCGCGATCACGATGGCGGTGCAGGGGATATCTGTCTCGGAGCTCGAGTGCGTGTCCGCTATGCAGATGCTGGATAGCTCGTTGCGCACGTCGGTCTGGATCGATATCGCTTTCGCGGGGTGGTGTAGTTGCACGCCGGCGTCGAGGCATTTCTGCAGGAGGAATTGGGATAGCTGAAGCGGATCTCTATGTTTCTCAACAATCAGCATGTGCATTCATGTCTATATTGTATATGTTAGATACATAGGTAAGCTTTTAAGGCAGTTTGGATATATAGAGGTCTAGCCACTAACTCACACTTGCGCAACCGTGCCCTTGTCACTAATAACCTCGACGGCATCGCCCTCCTCCCTCCTCAACCACGGCGGCGCGACCCCAACCGACGAATCTCCGCTCGCGGCCTCGGCACGGCTAGCGCCATCTCGACACCAAACATCGACTCTCTTCTTGGACCTCGCCGAAGACGCGAGACTGATGGAAGTGCTGCGCGCATAGCCCCATTTGCGTGCGCCGTCCTCTTTCTCGGCAAGCTTGCGGTGTTCCTCGAAGCTCAGGGCGCCTAGCTCTGCAGTCGCAGACGAGAACCAGTCTTTCGCTAGGAAGCCGCCCGCGTAGCCGGAGGCCGAGGCGAAGAGCTCGGGTGATGGTTCGACGAGGTGGATGCTTGACCCGGGTTGGTGCTTGGAGAGATAGTAAGCTGTGGAAGTACCGATGATACCAGCGCCCAGTATCACGGTTGTAGCCATTGTGTAAGAGGCCCCCTCGACGAGGTAGACTGTGTGTATGTACTTGGTGGGTACCTGGGTTAGCTCACTAGCGTCCGAAGCAAGAAATACATGTATGTACTGCGTACAGTATCTATATGAGACGGACTGGTGATGTCGATGTCTTATACCTAAAGAGGCAGACCCGACAGCTCTGGACTGCCCCTCCTTAACCCCACTAACCTAACACCTCCAATGCCCCGACAGCTCCGATAAGATAAGTAAATAAATTGAAAAATACAACTCCCCCAAGTCGAACACCGTCAATATCAATAAATCACCTCAAGACGGCATAATTGGCACACAATCTTACCAAATTAGCTCTGATCAGTTAAATACCTATATCAAAATGGCATCCAAAGTGTTTATCGTCACCGGTGCTAGCCGGGGACTGGGCCTCGCTGTAGCACAGATATTACTTCAAGAGTCACATAAGGTGTTTCTTGTTGCTAGGACGGATAAAGGCATGCAAGCCTTGAAGACGCAACATCCCTCATCCGTTGACTTTGCGACTGCGGACTTGACAGACTTTAAAGTACATGAAATATCAAATAATCCCCATTTCCAGAACTCCCGCCGTTACGTTTCAGGTTATGTGCAGGAAGATTGGCTGACCTAGTACATAGATTGCGCCGCGAATCATCGAATCAACTGTAAAAGCATTCGGCAGGATTGATGGCATTGTGGTGAACCACGGTGTTATGGCCCCAATCACAAGAATATCCGAATCGAATGTTGAAGATTGGAGACATGCCTATGATGCCAATGTCTTTAGTGCTCTCGCACTGGTGGGCTTCACCTAGACTGACAACCATATGTGGAGTAGTATTGCTGACTCTGCTGGCAGCTTAAAGAAGCTATCCCTGAACTTCGGAAGTCAAAAGGCCGAGTGGTCTTTGTTTCCTCTGGTGCAGCTGTCGGCGCAGTCGCAGGCTGGGGATCCTACGGCACTTCCAAGGCGGCCCTGACTCATCTTTGTGCTCACCTGGCTGTTGAAGAGCCATCTATTACTACTACCGCAATCTCGCCGGGCAAGGTTGACACCGGGATGCAAAAAGAGATTAGAGATGACGGGAAAACCGGCATGGCTCCGGAGGTCTACGCTAGTTTTGTTAATGAGCACGAGACCGGCCGTCTGTTGGACCCGAAGAAACCTGGCGGCGTCATCGCAAAGCTTGTTGTCGACGCCAGCAGGGAGCTAAATGGCAAACACTACCGGTACGTAAAATTTACAGTGCCCAGACATAGAAGCCCATAAACTAACATCTTTTCAGATGGAATAGTGCTGAACTCGCAAACTTCCAATAGAGAGGGAATAATACATAGATCCGGTACTACTGCATGGCAGGTCAGCATGGATACATATGCTTTATACATATCATACAGGAATAGAACTAGAATTTGCTTCAGTCGAAAGATGAAAAGACAATATGAATTTCGACATGGGGAAATTCAGTGGAAATAGAGTTGAGTCATCACAAGCATCTAGTCTAGGGGGATCCAATTACAATGCATACCTTACGAGTTGAGCTTCCATCAAAAAGCCAGTATAAATCGACCTCAGCATTGCTCATGCTTCTCTACTATTGCAACATTAAAATATCAGCGCCAGCTTCCTCATGCGTAATGAATATATTGTCATGAAACCAATAGATGGTAGATTGATCAGGGAAATATTGATCCGTCATATGTAGAGTCGGTATTTGATAGTACATATAGGTATTCGACATCATGCTGACAGAAATCGTAATGCGAGCCTCGTAACGGACATACCTTTGGGTAGAGAGTGGCGTAGCCTGTAGAATTTTGTTGTCAGTGAAAGGGTAATCATCCAAGCAGTAGCAATAAATGATATATATTCTCTTTTGGGTTCAGCAATGTCTGTTTGGCTTGACGTGTCCATCACCATGTTGGCCATTGAGGCTGTAGTAAGACTGGGGCGACAATGTGCTCATCATAGAAGAGAGTGGTAAGTAAGGGAGAAAATGAGATACACATACCTAGGAATGTCCAAAACAAGACCTGGAATATTTTGTCAAATCAGTGAAGGCTCTCGCATATCCCGCTACAACACAGCAAGGACCCTTCGCATAGCATCCAAAGTAGTCCAGAATACTCGAAAAGATTGTTTCAATATTAAGACCAATGCCAGGTACTTTGCAAAGTGCAATTAATTCTCAAGGTTGGAAAGGAGGAGGCACTCCGTAAGATTGCAGAATAATTTGTTGTGATGAGAGGAAAAGGAAAAGAAGGAGAAATGACAAAAAACCTAAAAATTTGGTAGCAGACTAGGTAGCTGTTAGGTCAGGCGTTTGCTGCGCCACAGAGCCTTACTCACTGGCTATTACGGCCTATATTTAGCCACAGCTCCACCCCAATCATTGGCACGCTGGGCTGCAGCATCAATACAAAACATCGTCTAGCCCCCATGCTTCTTTGACTTCAATGAAAGCAGTTACATTGTTTCCTGTCTCCTAACGTCGACACAAGCTGTTCCTGCATCCTAATCTGCACATACATCGTGCCCATTCCACAAGCCTTTTAAGGACGGCCTTTAAGCCCTTGGCGCAGCACCATATATTAACTGGTAGTCTTTGCGATCCCGTCGACTTAATTCATCATGTCCGATCACGAGTATGGAGGTAAGTTATCTTACTCCATTTTTAACATGCGTTCATCCTCTACAAATTCCTATGTCTACTATTTTTGATAATCAATGGCCCGTTGTCCATTACATCACTGCATTGTTGCTCAAATGATGGACGAAGCTGTTTGTTCGCCACAGCTCCAACCGAGTACACCTCTGTCATTGTCCACCCTCGACACAATCTGACTTCCATCACCAACGCATGGGCATAAGGTACAGGCCAACACAGTTGGGGTTGTCATTTTCAAGCGTCACGTCCCTTGGTGGTGACAAGCATAGTGGTGGAGGTTTGATCACGGACTACCTACCTCTGCATTGCAGCCTACGTTGAGATGCGGTAGGAGTCATTGTCTTATCCTGACCCTGTGACTTTTCCTTTGTGTGGCAAGTGCATAGAGGTTAATGCTACTGGATGCCTAGATTCACCACACAATCAATAATAAATGAGATAGAACCTTAGTCTCTGGCTACAGTCGCAGGTTTCTCGTTTAATACATGAATCCTTTCACCCTCGTCCAGCACCAGTTCTCTTATTTTACCTTGCCCATTTTAGCCTCAAGTACCTATTTTCTGGCTTTTTCCTACTTTCACTATGCGTTCCAAGACAACAACCTATTGGGCATCTGTTGACGGATTTGGTATCTGCTTTTTCTTTTCTTTCTCACCAATTTTTCCTTTCAACCTCTAGAGAATAATGATTTACTAACTTGTTGGCATTTAGGCAGTGATGACCTGTCTCTTCCCAAAGGTATGTAATCCGTCGCTTGCGTTGGCTTCTTTAACTTCGGCCCAGCCAGCTTACAATGGCTGGCTTCTGAATGGAACCTCCAATATCTTCACATGTCGACATCCACAGGTTTATTGTTTCTAACCAAGTAACAGCGACTGTCCAGAAGATCGTTAGCGAGATTCTTCCTCCGTCTACGGGCGTTTCGTTCTCTAAGGAAGCTCGTGACTTGCTTATCGAGTGCTGTGTGGAGTTCATCACTCTTGTGTCCTCCGAAGCAAATGAGATCTCGGAGAAAGAAGCAAAGAAGACAATTGCTTGCGATCACATAACGAAGGCGCTAGATACTCTGGGATTCAGCGAGTACATCCCAGCTGTCCTCGAGGCCGCCGCGCAACACAAAGAGACCCAGAAGGTATGGTCAAATCTTGTCAACCAACCTAAGCGTGCAGTTTCTGACCATTTCAGGTTCGAGAAAAGAGGGGCAACAAGCTGGAGACGAGTGGATACACGATGGATCAATTGGAGGAGCTTCAGAGACAACAGTTTGCGCAAGCCCGCGAAAGACACGCGTAAGCCCGAAACGCTTCTACTTGGCTATTTCGTGCCAATGGTTCTACGATGGGGTTTCTCATCGTTCGGAGTTTTATGGGACCTATACGCGTATTGACATGCAAGGATGGTTCCGTGGTTGCTCTCGAGGAGCAGTGACGATAGGACATGGTGCATTAAATGGCGTTGGTAGGAGGAAACATGGATTAGTTCCCGCAATGAATTCAATCGATGAATGGGGCTTGTTTAGCAGTATTTGATGGGATAGATTGATTGTGAGAGGCATATTTGTTCGCAGCCGTCGTGGGCTCTAGGATATGATATCTGAGTAAATCTATAGTGCTAAGACGATAATCAGATCAGGTCACCATTCCGTCTTTACGATTTCCAATTCTTGGAGCAACCCCCTTTCCGGTATAAAACATTCTGAAGTAATTCCTTGGGCAACAACTTCATTTATGAATAGAACTAATCTAGGGACTAGACAACTGCTGAGAATGCGATTGCCCGATCCTCGTAGTCTTTCCAATTGATGCTAGATTCGCTCAAACACTACACGGATTACAAAACCGTAGGCCAAAATCCAAGTCCAGTAATAATCACTACTCTTATCTAATGGTGAGGTAGAATGATCGATAAGGCGGGAGTCTATCGTATAGAGTGTATTTCCAGAAGCGTTCTCGATTGCTTGATCCGGCACCGTCGGTTGAGTGCCTTGAAGGCCCCTTGCTCTAGCCTCTCTCCATATATCTAGCCTCAAGGCGGTCCTCTAATCTATCCGCAAACTACAAATCTGCTATCGAATAATACCTTTAGCATATAAACATCATTATTAATCACGCCACAAGGTGTAGGGTACCACTCCCGCAATGTGACATCTGCAGCCCAAAACCAACTCCGAAGAGGAAGTACTTGCTCTCTGCCCGCTCCCGTCAACACGCGTGCTCTAGCTACGCCGACTGTGACATGCTTGACTAGGATGTCTGCATTTGAATTGCCACAGAAGCTAGGCTTCTCTGCCTCAACGCCGGCGCCCAAGCCCTCCCCTATCGTAAGGCTATGTACTGGGTAGGTGCCCATGTGATATGTAGAACCCAGAATGCCCTATCGCCAGCAGTTGGAAAAGACGACTGCTATACAGATGGTAGGAGTGATAATCCAAACCGGATTTATTTTATTAGTCACGGCGGCTGCGTTTCATTTCGCGATAGTGATTCGAGGAAGAAAGATCTATGGGTGTATGTGGTGGCGGAGTTCACTTGCTGGTCTTCTACCCCCAATGCCCTTGTGTTACGTCTAGGTACGGCTCAAGTAGATAAATGCGAGGCGCAGAAGGAGATGCTACTGTCGCGTTCGCCCTTGTATATTGGGGTAGGCGAGGAACCTAACACTGCCACCACAGTTAAGCGGTGCTAATGCTAGTCGAGAAGCTTGTTTTGTACGCCATACAAACCAACGTTCAGATAATATAATATGAACTCCAATGGCACTGATGGGGCTTGTAAACATTGCTCTTCGTACATTCTACTCCAAAGGGAGCTCACGTATCAAGTCAGCCTTGATCCATATCTTTGCTAGATCCAGTTGATACCCTTTCATTGCAATAACTTTCCCTGTACTCAACGAATGATTACTAGCTTTGGGTACCTCAGATGGGACGGTAGCATGAGTTAAAGTCACCGTAACAATATTACCATTCAGCTCTTTTGAGTCAAAGGCGTACGGGGAAGACGACCGTGCGCGGAATTTCCTACAGCATGGCGTCTTGCTGTGGCAGTGTTTCCGTGGACTGAGCAGCTTACAGGTCCGCTTGTTCATAGGCAGATTGGGAACTTGCCGTCATGGCGAATCATACATGAACCCCACGGGTAAATCATACTTCGTAGAAACATGGGTAAGGCGGAAGCAGCAGACATCATTCTCTTGACGTACATGCCATGTATCTGATGAAAAAAAGGAGCTTCAAGAGCCGAAGCACGCCATTTAAGTTCCAGTATATTTACGACACTTTCATCTTCATTAAATAGTTAAACCACGTCATGACTGTCATATAAATGTCAAAGATATATCCACATGCCCCGGAAAACAGATTTACGAGTCTGAAATATATTCTGGTCTCTATCATGCGGCTTTTCTGGTTGGCACCATAAGGGGTAGCAATTGACACTCAGGATGGAATAAGATCGACAGCCTCTGCGCCACAACCCTTGGCCCGACTGAGCCTGTCAGCCTACCTCTACGATTAGGTATTATATGAGAGCCTGCATATCCTGAGAAGGCCTGAGTGGCCGGTTGACGGTACACAACATGAAAGATATGCAGTCACTTTGCCATAAGAGCTCGTGAGTCCCATCTCTACGGGCTACCTCCCCTTCAATGAACTTTGCTGTCCGCCATCTAGCCCGACGGATTGTCGTCATAAGAGACACGTATTGGAGAGTACTCACAATATGGAGGTAATCGCAGGGATCGCCAGCTTCATAGCGATCGGCCAAGCACTCGCAGCTACGCCAAAGATTATAGAGGTGCTTATATCCCTAGCTAACAGTAAGCAAGAGGTGTTAATCCTACTAAATGAGGTCAGTTTCAGCATGATTTTACCTCTCGAACTCAAATTGCTAAACTTTCTAGCTTGAAGTTTTGAATTCACTTGGCATCCGCATGAGAGAGATAGTACAGCATTCACCAGCCCATGATCCAGCATCTACTTTGCAGCGCTCACAACTTCTCCTGCTAGACAATATCGAGACTGATCTGTCCTCCGTTATATCAGAACTCAGGAAGATCGCAAACAAGTTTCAGAGGGCAGGTGACCAAAACGATGAAGGAAAAGCTTCCAGACTCAAATGGTTACGCTACAGGCCGAAGATCGCCTCGCTGAGCGCTAGGACTAGGAAGAGCCGTGAACGTCTACAATCAATCATGAGCCATATTTATCTGTCTACTATAATGTATGCTCAATCTGTTTTCTGGCTTACAAATATCTCAAACCCTACGCTAACAGAGCTCTAGGTCTTATGGTAAGATGATAGTGGAAGTCCATACGGTAGTGACAACTCATGCGCCACCGACAAGGACTCGTCAAGCCTTGTTACAATTCCCGGGTCAAGTAATCCAGAGCAACGAGAACATTACATCAAACATGGCCAGCAATAAGGCACTTAACCCAAGCATCGATGCAGGCACGAATAGCACTGATATTGCTATATTATCTGACGAGTTTCAGGAGTTAGGCCTGCCAGGCAACGCAAACGGGAACAATACAAACCAGCCTCAGACTCACGAGCCACTGCTTCAAGTCACAGCTGCTATTCGCAGGGGTTGTACTCGAGACTGTACATGCCAGTGCCACTCGCGCCGGTCTCAGCACCAATCTTCGGCCGCCAGCTCGCCGATATACGGGTGGCTTATGAGTGCCTACAACTGCGCTGTATGGTCAGGTACACGAGGTTGTGATATACGTACATGCCGACGGGCTCATGATCCCACCTACATCAACCTTCGTTTCCCGTTATGGTTTTGCTCCTCCGCTCTCGAAGCGAAGATAGCCTTGGGGAGTCTCACTGGACCTGGCTCTTCATTTCACCTGCATGTATCCCGCTTAATTCCCTTTGACGATGCTATCTGGAATGACGTCGAGAAGGGGAAAATTGAAAGAGTGCGCCGCGCATTGGTTGAAAGAGAGATCTTCCCTTTTGATATCGATATTGGAGGTTATGATGTTCTCCAAGTGAGTTGTATTAACAGGTGATTATATTCAACATAAACTAACAGTAAATTCTAGTATTCTGTAGTATGCTACCAATTGGAAATAATATCTATGCTCTTAGAAGAGTGGCAGTCGGTTTTGCGCGGAACTGAAAGAGGAAGGCAGGTGCTACCTTATAGTTACTTCAGGCTTCGTTGCTCACTACCTATCTAAACAGACAGGCAGCCATCGACGCCAGGCAGAGGCTGCACTTTTTTAGGCACCCAGACAGAGATATCGCTATATTGCAAAAGGTCGCCGCACTTGACGAGGAGTATGCAGACGAGTCCTGGCCAATCCACGAAGCAGCACAAGGCCGCGGTGATCTATTGGCGGCCTTGAAAAAATGCCCCGAAACGATCGATGCTCTTGATGACCTCGGTCGATCGCCTTTGCACTGGGCGGCGTCGAATGGAAACATCAGCGCCATCCACACTTTGATTTCCCACGGTGCAAACATGAACGTCCGAGATTATAGAAATGAAACCCCACTGATGAATGCGGCATGGGAAGGTAACTTCTATTGTGTTCAAATATTGATTAAAAGTGACTGCGACATCAATAGGAGTGATAAGGAAGGTGCGACTGCATTGCACCGTGCAATAGGCTCGCCTGTCAGGGGCTCGGCGAAAGTGGTTTCCCTTCTCCTGAAGCATGGCCCTCAACTTACCATTTCCCTATACGCTATCAATCTACTACACTCCCTTGCGTGTTATCCTGATGCTGAAGATGTAGGAGAGAAGATGCAGCTGCTACGCAAAGCGGGCGAGGATCGCGAGACGAAGGACTTTGACGGTAGGATGCTGCTGAACAATTCAGCGCGCAACAACAACGTTTGCATGACTCGGCTGCTATTTGACGCTGGTTGCAAGTTCGATGATTCCCCTAACTGGCGCAATAGTTTACACGATGCTGCACTTTTTGCAAATGCTGAAATCATCGACCTTATCGAACAGTCCGAGTTCACCGTGGATGTGCGCGTGCGAGATGAGGGCGGGGGCACGCCATTGGATACTTTCATGTGGAGGATGGAAGAACACCCGGCCATGCTACCAGGCGAGGTTACCAAACCCGAACACGCCGACATCGAAGCATTCCGACGATTACTCCGAGGCGCAAGAGATCGCTACCTACGTGCCGAGATCGAGACTCTGGAAACCGTCATCCAACATCTGAAGACGCATGCTTGCACGGATGCACGAGAGGCACTGCGGCCAATCATCCAAGAAAAGCTGCACTGGAACATTCCGACTGAGCTCAGAACGTTCCGAGCTATCGATGTCCAAATCAAGGAGGAAATGATAGAAGCTGCCATCGAGTCGTTGGAGGAGTTTATCGAGGTGTCGAGAACGCGACTTGGGACGGACCCTTTTGTTGGAGATTACTGTTATAGCTATACCCTTGAAATCGATGAATTCCTGGTTTGAGACAAATATTGATTATTGTCTTAAATCCGTATTGAATGGACTATTATTTGTTGCAGGCTTGGGCTGGTCAGGAGAATTTCGACAAGATCATATATCGATGACTTCACAACTTTGCTATCTAGGTACCCAGTTTCAATATTGTTCTCTTCTCGGAAGCCTATATGTAATTTCAATACCATCTCTCTCTTCTGTGATAATGGTGAGCCTGGGAAAATACATCCTTTGCAGACCAAAAGTAAATGTCATTCCAATCAGTCAGTCCCCCGTACAAGAAACAAGGTAAGTATTCCATAATCATATTACAATCTAATAACATATGACTCAATGTACCATCACCGATACTAATCTATCACAACATCTTAAAACACTACAGACTACAGCACCAATACCTTTAAAAAACCAAACCCCGCGAAGAGCTTAACATTTGAAGAACAATACAACTGCAGCTGTCAGTAAAACAATACAGTATACCACGCTAGTCTACAGCTAATGCTTATTTCTAAACTTGTCTCCAGGAAATAGGCCAATTCAGTACCGCACGCGCAAGGGAAAGGGAATAGGTGTTGGTAACAGCCATACCTGGATGCAGATACTTCACACTCGTGATGGGCGGGTCTCGGGTCAGTCAATAAATGACATACCGCAGTATCAAAGGAACCACAATGATATTACCAGACCAGTGATTAACTTTTGATATGGTAAACTTCAATACCACCATCCACATCATACCTCGCTAGTTCATACTTCATTTACCTCCTAGACCATCTATCAACCCTCCGGGCCGACTCAGCGACATTTTCTCGGATTCGAAACCCCGAAGCATAAGAACCTTTCCTGAACTGTAGGTTATTCTCGGGTTCTGGGCTATGAACACTAGCTAAGCCAGAGACAAGATCCCTTGCGTATGGAGAACCCGTTGCCTCGAACCTTGTACCAGTAGGGCCGTCTATCAAAGGGGTAACCGAGTCTCGGTAAGCGAGCTAGGTAGTCCGAGGTCACACACACAAGATGGATCGAATTAGATTTCCCAGATCAAACAAACATCAAGCGCTTCACGCAACTGCACACGCACCTGAGAGGCGGTATCTAGTCATAAGTCATCAATTCGGTACTGCTCGCAGTCTAGATACAGGAATATCCATCTCGTCCACATCCACACGTCCTCATCGCTATGCTTTAGCTTCGTAAACCGTACCGTCGTTAGGTGAAAAGAAAAATAAGAAAAACGCGACAAACACTACGTATTCCAATCCTGTATGAAAGTACCAGTATAGACCTATATATCAGAAATATCCTTATTACCATGAGACTCGTTCCATCCCTAAATCGCCACCCGAGGAAGGTTGTTGAGTGAGCCGCTGCTTTTGTCTTCCGCAGCCGTGGTCGAGGAGGTTCGTGCGTTCTTGAGACCGTCCTCCCGGCAGACATACCGAATGCCCTCAGTCTGTCTGAATGGCCTTTCCGTCATCTCCAAGAAGCGAACCGGGTAGCAAACCGTTACACGGCGTCTGCTCCTCGTCTGGGAATGACATCGCATGGGGCTTACTTAGCGGATGTATCCGCGAGGCGCTGGGCGATAGACGTCGCGCTCGACGATCAGCTCGTCATCGACCTTATCCCAGTTGACGGACCGGCGATGGCGCTGTCGTCGATCCCAGTCCCGGTACTCGCGCTCGTATTCAATCTCCCGAGCCCTATGTCTGCGGGCTCGGCGGATGTCGTCCGAGATGTTGACCAGCTCCAGAACATCCTCCTGTGGGCTACGTTAGCATGTGATTTCCAAGGTGCGGCACGCTCGGGGATGATGGGGTAGGGACGAGAATAAGTACGTACGTAGCGCAGGTACTGCATGACGTAGAAAAACCACTCGGTCTCCTCGTACTCGTAGTTGAGACGCTCGATGGCCTCGCGGACCACGAGGTCCTTGGTGATCTCGGTCCACATCTCGTTGCGTTTCCGGCCGGGGGTTCTCTCGCCGTCGCGGATCGAGATCCGCCTGTCTTGGATTTCTTCGACTTCGACGTCCCGGTCACGCGACTTGTCTCGGCTGTCGAATATCTGCACGCTGAGGCGGTCTCGGTCTCGGTCACGGTCACGGGACGGCTCACGCCCGCGAGCCGGCTCGCTCACGGGCGTGCCCTCGCGTTCGGGGATGAATCTGGCTCGTCGCACGCCGTTGTATCGCTGCCAGGTTACCTCGGCGCCGCCGCCGCCTACGCCGTCCATCTTCACGCGCTCCGTGCCCGGCGGCACGTCCACGATGGCCCAGTCCTTCGTGGCGCCGTTCCAGGCCTCGCCCATGCGGCCCCGAGAGTCGATCTTGCTGGTGATGTATTCGGCCTCGTCGTCGTAGTCGGCCCTCGGCGGCGGCGCAGCAGAGTGCGCTCGGCGGCGAGATTCCGATACGCGGACTAGATCGCGGTTCTTCTGCACGACTATGTCGTCGTCATCAAAAGACGACGGCTGCCGGCGCGGACGAGGTCGCTCGCGGGGCCGGGAGCGGGATCGTGTGCGGTTGCGGATATCAACATCAACGTCGGTCTCATTGCGCGACGTGTAGATGTCAATATCCGTCTCCGTGATACGTGGAGGTGCAGGCCGTGGCGGGGGAGGCGGAGTTGGGGGCTTCGCACGTTCAACACCTAAAAAAACGATTAACAAATGCTCTCTCTCACAATTCTCAATTATGGTTTGATAGAAAACCTACCGTGGTCGATGTCACGATAATGCGTGATAACTTCTCGCTCAATCGTCGGCCCGCGGATGACAGCCGGCGGGGGTGGTGGGGGAGACGGTGAGGGGCTTGGCGAGGGAGCTCGCTCTTTTTCACGTTCAATGCGGAGGCGAATAAGATCGCGATCGCGCTCCCTATCTGGTGTCGGCGACCTCTCGCGCCGTCGTTCCACGGTGCGGGATTCTACTCGTACAGAAGACGGCGGAGGTGAAGGCGAGCGTTCAATGTATCTCGGCCGGCTCTGCCGACGCTCTGGCGGTATAGAAGGTTCGCTCTCACGTTCCCTCTCAATGAAGCGCTCCCGATATCGAATAGGGCTAGGACTAGGAGGACGCCGGCGATCAACTGTCTCTACCTCGCGTTGGCGGAGAACCAGAGGCCCGGCTTCAGTCCGTCTAGCATCTTCTCTGAGAAATGCGGGGGTTCGGTCTACCCGGTCCCGTTCTCGTTCCCGAACTTGAATGTCAACATCTTCATATTCCCTCACGGGTGCCCGACGCGGAGGGTTACGACGTTCTCGCTGCTCAAAAATTTCAACATCATCGTATTCTCGCGGCGGAGCCCGCCGCGGTGGCCCAGGATAGTCTCGATCACTGAAATCGCTCCGGCTACTTCTGAACGCCATTTCGTTGTAGTCTTCCCGTCCTCGTGTTCGAGGAAGTTGTCTTACTTGGACACAAACGGGAGCAAGGAGCGGTCAATTGAGTTGGTCCTGCACTACTTATGTGTAACAGGTGTTGCAGCGGGGTAAAGATAGGTATGTATGTGTGAGTAAGTATTTTGACACTATGTCAGATAGGTAGCGTGCTGCGGCCCGCCAATCTGGAAACTTTCGTAGCGCTTTGATAAGTGTTATTTCGTGTGGTAGTTAGAATAGGGTAGGCGAGGATTAAATGAGATAGAGTTGGAGTTGTCAAAGGACCATGAGTTGATGGAGGGTCATAAGATTTGACCAGTCTCGCGGTTGCGGGATGCTTGGGCCTGGCCACGGGTCGGGTGTCAAAGTGACCTAAATGAGAAGAACAGAGTGCTGAATCTTGCCGGGAATTGAGCTGTGTCCTGGGATAGAAGCCACAAGTAGGTAAGCCAGGAAAATAGACGTCGTCATCCCACAGCAGCGGACTAGCCGGCAAATGGCCCCTCAATACTAATTCACCAGGGGGGGCTGGGCTGGGCTGGCTACCTAGGTTCGGGCTGCTTGGCAGGAATCAAGGCAACATGGAAGACCTATCAGAAATTCTACTTCACGTATGTAGCTAGACCTGGCGATGAGAAGGGGGGGAGATGCGGATACCTACTAAGACGAGAGCGTGGTTCAAGCGCTTAAGACAGTCAGGCGAGCAAGGCAGAGGCAAGGCAACGGGAAAGCCATTGCGGAATAGACAAATGCAAGAAAGGTCCATTTGATACATAGTGGCTTTGCTCTTTGCATGGAAGCAGACAGAGACTTGAATGTGACTAATTCCGACCCTGGGCGAAGCGAATTCGCTACTCAACAACATGCCTGCTCAGCAGATTAATGCAGGCTGAGCGTGATGGATGCCTCGTGAGACACAGGACTCTGTCAGACAGCTCTGGTTGGCTAGCTGGATGCGCAGGCTGTGCACATGGAAGCATAGAAGTCTGTAAGTGACAAGCTGTGATGGGGCATACTATTATACGCGCCACTTCGTCTCGTAATAGGTACTGTACAGATACTGACTTCAGACTTTAGAAATGCAGAGAATTTTTCTCACCGGGTTCAGGGTGGACAGCATCCAAATTCTTCCAGAAGAAGCAAATGCATCATCATACCTACTTAGGTAGTACACAGCACTTGCTGCATATACTTGCTGCATATCCCCTCTGCCAAGTTTGGTGGGCGATGAACGGTACTATGTAGAAGCCCTGAAGAGATGTTATATGTGGGGTAAGGTATCAAACAACTAGAGGGGATATGGAATGGCCGTTGGGCCGCTGACGCAATTATGTTCCAACGTGATTTCGTAAGGCCTCCGTCGCTCAGTGGCACGGACCACTGCCGGATGATGGTCAGGTTGGACCAACACGAGTTGACAGCAGACAACTTGACAGCGTTTCCCGTCGAATGGTATCTTCTTACTAAAGTTAGAAATCCCCAGTTCTTGGTACACTAAAAAGATGCCCATAATTATTCTTATTCACGAGGTAAATTGCAGCAATCAGCCTTGGCTTTGAGTGTCGAGAACCAAATATTTGCTCCACTTCCTATGTATGTAGCTGCGAACATGATCGGGATGAACCGTCACTCATAAAGCGGATCAAGAATGGCCTTAAGTTTGATGGAGTCTGGAAGGAATCATGCCAATAATAAGTCCTTATATACAATATTGTATAGTTGGCACAATTAATTCCGCCTTTTAGCTTCAGTAGCTACCTGAAGGTACATGTATAACAAGATCTGCAGCCCCTCATTGGTTCCCATCACAGCATCACAGGTGACATACCTAAGCGGCGTATGCAGACCGACAGCTCCTATATTTAATAGCTTCAGCTTGTAAGCTTTGTTCTTTCCTTTTCCTTCCTTCTGTTTTCTTCTTCATTTCTGGAGATTACACTGGGTTTCAGGGTATATTATTTTACTTCACGGCTCCGTCGTATCTCTGGAGGTGTTTCGCATAAAGAAACGTCGTGAAATAGCTCTTCATATACTGTATTCCTTTTCATTTTGCAATAGGAGGACATGGACATATAAAGATCTCCGTTGGCACCATCAACTGCCTCCGATATTAGGGCGCAATACTCTATGCACCATTCTTCGGCACTCTATAGCTGGAAATGTAAACTATCTACCTGTCTCAACACCTACACATACTTGACAATCGTGTCCTGCCAATTTGTTCTTTAGAGAGTCCTTCGAAAATACAGTGTACAATTCTAATTCACAATGAGTATCGTCAGCGGAAGAAATGGCAGAGTCTTTTCGTCTTCGACCAAAGAGCTACAAGGTTGAAGTTTAAGGACACCCTAGTTGGTTTGTGGGACTTGAATGCATTTTCAAGTGTTATCTAAACTAGGCGCATTTGACCTTTAATTATTGTATCTTAACTAATGTCGCCTTCTATAAGGAAAGTAAACTTACGTCTTGAAGTGAAGCTGAACTTGAGAACGTCGACATGAGCAAACTCCGCCTTAACCGAGTTAGGTTTCCGCAATGTTCCGCCCATGCTCGCAGAACCTTCTCTACCTATTTAAAGTTCGAATCTTGGGGGGTGCTGCACTATCCGAGATTACTAGGATTCTTCGTTAGGATTAGACATGTTAACATGGGCTGGTATTGTTAAGACACGCCCTATAGGGCTGAGGGCGGTACGGGCCTACGTACGGCCGCCTCTACATGTATATAAGGGGCTCTGCCACCTTCCTATAGTTTCACCTTGCACTTGTCAAGCCACTATGCTACTTATTACTTTGTCCTATATTCACAGGTATATGGCTTGAAATATATCAATTTAATTTATAATTCCCTGGGGCCTCTGAGGTGCTTGCTGGCCTCCTATATTCTAATGGGAGGCAATAGTTCCTTATATAGACCAATCTCGACAGTACGCATTCCATTCTGTTGCCGACGTAGCCGCCTTAAGGTTCCCATCCCTTTCGTTAGGCAGTCATACATTCGTCAAGTAACAAACAACAGCCAACGTCATCCAATATATTGACATCTTGCATATAACAGGTCTGAGCTCCATTCCCGTGTGACACATAACCACAAGTCAAAAACAAAGCGCAGGGGCAGATTCTACAAAATGACCAGACAACAATACATTAGATATTACGCATAAACACTTCTATGTTAGACTACTGAGTATGAGATATCTGATGCACTGTCAAAGGTCAGTCTAAGAAATAAATGAGTCAAAATACATAAACGTAAATTTAATTTACAAGTGTCATATTGGTTTTGAGGGCTACTAAGAGTGAACAGCTTCAACGACCCCCCTAGTCGGAGCATCTTCCTTGTGTTTCAGTAAGTTCTAGTGTCGAACACATTGAATATAAGTCGTGAAAGTGGTTAAACACGATATTGATTAACCATAAATGCTAAAGCAGCCTATATATAACCACAAATAATATGATTAACGAATTTTAGCCTATGGGTTTAAAATCGACTATATTTTGCTGTATTGTGAAGTACCGAGCATATTGGGACTATGAGTATCCTGACTAATCCAGGAGAACACACAACTACATTCACAACCTGATTAGAGTTTGATAGATGTGAAGAAGTTTTGATGAGACTAGTACTAGGACATATGCAGATAAAATTAAAAAGCAATGTATATGCTCAGCGTCACCTTGAGCACTGTCTAACTCCTTTTACCTTGATTCACCGTGAGATTTCTCGAGTATCAGAAGAAATGACCAACATAGTGTAAATGTAATCATGATCCATTTACTTATGTTTTATTAATGCTGCAGGTGCTTTCCTATATTATGAAATGGAGGGTGTCTGCAGGACCTTAGCCACCAATAAACCAGATAACAGGAAATAAGTCTCTAACGCATGTCTTTGGTACGTCATAAGGAGCTATATGGCACACCGCAGATGCGACTGCAACCTCCCGTGCAGCGCGGGGTTGTTGATACTCATCGCGGCCCTTCATGCGCACCCACGCATCAATTCTGAAGTGAATGGAGGGTGTTAGATGGGGAAACAGTAGATAGACCGCCAACGTAAGAGGTTTTGGCTGCTACTATGTGGAAACACGGGGCACAGATATCTCTTACAGATATTGAATAATATAAAAGAATATAAGAATCGAATGAGTACATGAACCTAGCTGTTGCGTGGCGATGGCCAGGATAATGCTTGCTAAAAGTCCTCAATAACAAAGGTGCTACTTACCTATTCATGTATGATCGCAACCTGTTTCTATTAAGAAGTATATAGCTCGTTGCACATCATTCTGGTCTAGCGTCATATTGTTTTACAAATTGCTGACCCTGCCAATAAGGAGTAGTAAAGTAATGCAATGCATGGGATTGTTGCACATATTGTATGAAAGAACCTATCAAGGGTAAGCTTGAGGTAGTGGTGTATGGGTGAAATCATAACATATATTTTGTGACGATGTCTTAGAGTGTTGGGGTATGGGATGCAGGATCATTTGTATGGTGTTCATTTGTTTTATATCGGGAATTCGCTCGACCAGTCGGATATGGGGCCCGATTCATCTTATTTGAAATTTAGTTTCTATGTTCCAGAACCCCTAACATTTCAGTATACAAAGCTTATATTGACCATAGTAAGTTAGTCTTTTGCACATGACAGCTCTAACACCCATGGGGCATCTAGCAGTATACAGCGTTTGAAGATAATAACTTCTTCAAAATGGTCGATATTGGTCGTATAATCCAAACTCCATGGCTTCTTACCGGGACCGTGTCGCTGCTTGTGGTGTACATTTTTATTACTACGTGGTCTCTATTCATGAAAGTACGACCGTTCAAGGGCCCATGGGCGACTATGTTCTCGGAGATCCCCCATATCCGAGCTTTCTTGAGTGAAGAGTGTCAAAATTGGTATGCGGAAATGAATAAAAACTATGGTACAGTAGTCCTAGAAATATGACAACAGAAAAGCAACGTTCGCTTACACGATCTTCCTAACCAGGACCAGTCGCTCGTGTCTCGCCTAGAATCCTGGCCACCTCGTCCCCGGAGCTATGGGCTCACATAAATACGAAGCCCGGATACACAAGATCGAAATGGTTTTATCGACCAGCTCGTTTCGACTGGCGCCGTGATACTGTCTTTACAGAAGTCAATATTAGGGCACATGATTTGAAACGGAAGCAGATGATTGCTGGTGTAAGACCTAATTGCCGTCCTATGTCTTTCATGATCAGTGTCTGAAAATTCTAGTATTCGGGTCGGAACAACCTGACGTTGGAAAGCGACGTCGATACCTGTGTCAGTCAATTGGTCCACCTTATCCAATCTGGCTATGCCCGTCGAAACAAACCTATGGATTTGGCGCAGAAGCTACAGTTCTTGACACTGGATATAATCAGCACCATTGGCTTTGGCAAGTGCTTTGGTCTGGTCGATGCGGATGATGATCCGGATGAATTCGTCAAGTCGACCGCTGTCGGCCTAAGGGCCATTAACAAACAGATGGCGTTCGGCACATGGTGGACAAATTGGATACCCCTCGTAGGTCCGAAGGTGAACGCTGATACTATGACTGCTAAAGGCTTCGACAAGATGGTAGTGCTTAGCTCGGCTACGGTCGAAGTCAGGGAGCAAGCCCGCAAAGAACAAAAAACTTCGGATGTGGTGGAGAAGGAGGACATGCTGGCCTCGTTCATGAAGAATGGATTGTCTGGCGACGATCTCAAGGCTGAGGTTGTTCTTCAGATTGTTGCAGGATCAGACACGACTGCTGCTGGGCTCAGAGGCGCTATGTTGTACATCCTTACTAATCCACGAGTATATAAGACGTTGCAGTCAGAGATCGAAGAGGCAGTTCGATCGGAAAATGTCCCGGAAACGCCTAAGATCATCAGCTACGCCCAGTCCAAGCGACTCCCCTATCTGCAGGCTGTAATAAGAGAAAGCATTAGGATATTTCCACCTCTAAACGACCCGCTTGCTCGCGACACTCCACCCGAGGGCGATACAGTAAACATCGAAGGCAAAGAAGTATTTCTCCCTGGTGGCATTAGCATCTTACCATCCTTCACAGCCATGCACAGGGACAATCGTATTTATGGAGCTGATGCTGATTTATTCCGTCCGGAGCGCTGGCTCGAGGAGTCGGATAAGGAGAAGCTAGGGGCTATGAAACGGACTAATGATCTTATGTTTGGCCATGGGCGCTATCTCTGCCTCGGAAAGAGCATTTCTATGATGGAGATGAGTAAAGTTGTCTTTGAGGTATGACACCTTCTCCCATTTGAACAAATCCTCACCCGGAGACTAATCTGTCATTGTAGCTGCTGAGAAACTTCGAATGGGGGTTGATCCGTCCAGAAAAGCCGTGGAGCTGTGCAAATTACATGGGACTCCGTTCCATTTCAGACCTATGGGTCCAAGTTGAAGAGCGACTGACAGACATCCCTTGACTTGGGGGAAGTCGACAGCTAGTAGATTCAAGACAGTTGCTAGCACCTAGTTGTCAAATTGCGTGCATTCGTCCGTCTTGAGTGCTACAAAGAACCCTGCTTGTCTTTTCCCGGCGTACAAAGCACTACCGTACTCCTATTACTCGACATTGATAAGTTACGGGGTCGTTTTGATATCTTTCTGCTTGGTACAGCAGTAAATGCTGTCCCTTCTACATATATGTACCTTCGATTATAGTAAGATTGTGCAGTCCTCCATGCTCTGCAAATATGAACTGATGTCTACGAGTCGAGTAGACGGTCGACAAATAAGAATTTGGTATTCAGAATTCTCCATTGCTTCTTCGGGGCGCCATCTGGTCTGTTGTCATCTCTACTTGCGGACTTCCTTGAATCCTTAACGTACTGCACCATTACCGTATGCCACTTCCAAGTCAAGTATACTTAAAAATTAACCTCTCCCGTCACTTCAAGAGTAGAATATTTGACCCGAAGTTTGAAGCCATCGTGGCTATGGACCATCTGCTCAAAGAAGTTTCCCAGCTGTACCGAAGAAGGTATTGATATATGTTCTGACGTAATATCATAAATTAGGAGGGAAACGCACTGACCACGGTGTGAACTCACTCAGTAAGTGAACAATTGAGCGCTTAAATACTGGAGGCCACTTATGTCCGATATCTCCGAACGTCAACTCCCTCAGTCCGTACTTGCGTACCTCTTCTCTTATTACTCGATCATCTGAAGGCGATTGTTCTGTTTCCCTTCATACTTATCCGCGTCCAATGCAAGCAACGAGTAGTCCGCTTTCTCGCCTGCTATAGAACGGCGAACGAGTCGCCAGGGATTTACGCTCGCACGATGCATCATAAACGGAAACGCGCCGAAGCCGATAGTACCTCGAGGTCGACGACGCTGAAGCGACGCCGCCATACCGCATCACCGGATTTGTTATCGCCTCTGTCTGACGAACTCCTTGTGCGAATACTCACCTTTCTCCCGCTTTCAGACCTTCTGAATACTGCGCCCGTGTCGAGGCGCTTCCACATTTTATCTGGCGACTCACAGATATGGAAGCAACTGTACTATTCACGATTCGTCCTCCCTCGTGCCTTGCGCATTCCGGGCTTTCGCGATGGCTCTGCTAAAGACGGCAAGGTGCATTATTCGTCGCGTAGAGCAGTATGGGTAGACGGAAGAAGGGGAGGCATGGTGAACATGTGCAATGGCGAGGAAGATAAACGATCGCGGGACTGGAAGAGACAGTACAGGCTCCGACATAACTGGTCCAGAGGGAAATGCGCCGTCGAAGAGTTGCGAGTCCGGAAAGATTCTGAGCTACGTGATGCAGATAGTACGCACAAGATGCTCGTGAAGGTGTCAGAAGGCATCGCTATAACAGCGGACGTGGAAACGGGCCTTCGGGCTTGGGATCTGAAGACGAAACAGCTTCTGGCGCAGGTCAGCTTGAGTGAGACTGGCTCCGCGAGCGTACCTAGCTGTATTGCAATGGATGACCAAAATCATCTCGACCAAGCGCTAGATATTGCGATAGGTTTCACGGATGGCAGTTTTGGTGTTTGGAAACTGGATATTCGAGAGCGAAGGATAGTGCGACGGTACCGCCATGAAAAATCTAGCAACGGAGATCTGATCGGGGTGGCAATATCCTACCCTTACTTATTGACGGCAACTAAGTCCGTCCTTATATCCTTATATACATTCGATGGGCCTCATAAGACGCAACGCCTTCCATCGAACGTAGGAGCCGAGAGCGAGACGGAGCAAGACCCCGAAAGCGAAACCACGCCCGAGTCTGCAATCCAGATAGAGGATGAACACGCTCTTAGCAATTCAACATCAGGGGTGCGAGAAAGTAACGCTCAGTCTGGGACCGCACTTCAAGCACCGTATCTGTTAACATCACTCAAATCACATACTTCGAGAGCACCATTAGCGTTATCGATTCGGAGAACGACGGGGAGCATTGTGGCTTCCATTGCCTACACCTTTTCTACACTTCAGGGCTGGTCTTTGGGTATCCAAGACTTGCATTTACGCCCTTCTTCCTCTGGTTCGAATCCGACGCCAGAGGTCACTTCCACCCGCCTAGCCTACACTTTGCCAGTAAGGTCAGCGCCTACTAATATTCCATCACCACCCACGTCACCTGCTCGAGGTGCTAGCTCGTCCGTCCCTACTTTTACTAGTGATTATCTTGAAGGGCCAATTAGCCTGTGCTACACACATCCCTATCTCCTTGTCACTCTCCCCGACAACACATTAATCTTGCACCTCTGCACGTCGAACGCGTCATCCCTTTCTATATCGCCTGGCATCAGGCTCTGGGGCCATACTTCTGGCATCAGCGATGCCGAGATAACGGCCCGTGGGAAGGCAGTCAGCGTTAGCTGCCGCGGTGAAGAGATTAGAGTATGGGAGCTGGAGGGCCGGGCTAACGGTAGGAGTATTGAAGTCAGGCCGACTGCGAAGCCTGTTGCGGATGACTCCGATGATGTTGACTCTCGCGACGCCTCGACAATGATCCAGTGGGATGACCGACGAAATTGGGTCGGCTTCGATGACGAGATGGTCATCGTGCTCAAGGAGTCGAAAGGGAGAGAAAGCCTGATGGTTTATGACTTCACATAGTCTAGGTATAATACTATGCAGAACTATAGATGAATTGACGTGTATATGAACGTAGTACTAGCTGCCGGGAGTCTATTTACTCCGGAATGATCGAGATTAAACTGTCTTCAACGTAGATAACATCAAATTGGTAACTATCGAACCGCACATTCATAAATTAAGCGAGCTCCTATATATCGTCCGTGTTTGAAAGATTCTTCAGGGTATAGAACCTCTCCACCCCCGGCGGATTCAATGTCCTTGAACCGCGGCGCGTCTCGCACCATGCCCCTGAACTACCATGCCCCTGAACTTACTGACCAAAATCCATATATGTCTAAGATGAAGGCTACCCCCTTAGTGAAAAACTGCATTGAGTTTCTGAACCCATGGGCTCGCTTAGGACACGAGAGCGAGACTTCATAGATGGACTGCTCGGTATTGAGAGTTTCGACGCGCGACGGTAAAGACTGCTGAGATGGTACTTCACGGCAAAGTATGTGATATTGAAATATGGATACATTCTTAGTATAAACCATCTCATCTACTCTTGATTTCGCACTGCTCAGTCTTGTGCTGATCCCTATGCTTTCTGCAAAAAGTGAATGGTCCCTAACTGTCTTGCTTCACCCACACCCAAGCTAATATCCTCCAGCTCCTCTAAGTCTTTCTTGACATTTTCTAAGTCCATCATTATCATACCCCGGGCATCAGATCCCAAAGGAACTCGAATCGGGATTCGTTGCCCGCGGCTGACGATAAGATATATAGCTGCGGCAATGGATGCTGGTTCGGACCAGGCACTTCGGTTCTGCTCATTGAGCATATATGTGAGTAAGGCATTCGTGGGGTAGTTAGGATTGGCGTAAGCAGGGTGTCGCTGGGCCATTTCCTTTAGAGATGAGGTTGCATAATTGGTCTTAACACCGCCGGGCTCAATGTTGCACAGGTGAACTGAGTGATACCAGCTATTAGTACGATGTACTTAGATTCAGATGAAAAAAAGGGCGAGGGAGAATGGATGCAGCATTGACTTACTATTCCATTCAACTGGTAGCTCCTTTGCAACAGCCTCACTCCATCCCTCCATTGCGAATTTGCTGGCATGATAGAACGATCCACCAGGGAAGCCCATCCATCCTCCCATAGAGCTCATATTTAGAATGACGCCTCCTTGCTGGCCGCTCTTGGGATTCTCATCTCTCATAATCCCCAAGGCTTTCTTAGACACGTCTACCATACCCCAGAAGTTTGTATCAAGTATATCACGCGACTCTTTATCTTCAGCTCCCTCGGTGTCACCCACTAAGGTGTAGCCAGCATTGTTCACGACAACGTCGATGCGGCCAAACCTTTCGAGCGTGTCTTTCAGTGCAGAGTTGATACAAGCTTTGGACGTGACATCCAATGCCATTTTGAGTACATTCGGACCATCTGTAATAGCAGATAGAGACTCTGCATTTCGTGCTGTTGCCGTAACACGGTTTGAAGACTGTGCGATGAGCTGTGCTAAAGCTTGCCCGATGCCAGATGAACAACCGGTTACTAGACAATAATCAGAAATCGTATGGGGAGAACACCCTGAACAGAGATTTGCTTACTGAACCAGACTGCATCTAAGGGAAGGTGATACGGCCGGGAGTTTGATGCGTCCATCGTAACCAACTTGCACTACGTAAACTTGAAGTCAGGTTTTCGGCTGTGGAAAAGTGATAAAGACACTCGGGATTAATTGGCCTTTGTCATTGAATACTATATAATAGAGGAAGTGTTCTCTAAATAAATCTAGAAAGCGATCATTGTTACTCTTAAGGTGGTTTTGCCTGCTGACCTACTGCTGAGGCACTTACACACAAAGGATAGCATTAAAGGGCTAAGCCACTCTAGTATGAGTACCTAGCTACGCAAACTAATTTCAGCTTGGTGTTGTACGGACTCCGCCTATGCATACTACTACTTCAACTGCATTAAATCCGTCTAGTCCCGAAACCTGGCTCTCTTACGGGCTTATACACTAGCAGCATAAATCCGTTAAACTTCGATCACCTGCAGCGATGAATCTTCCAAGAAACGCCACTGCCAGATTTCGTACAGCATAACCATCACTCTACATGTTAATCCCGGTAGTTGAAACACATGGGCGTTGCCGGATAAGCTGCCGGACGTTCTTGTTTACCGCGCCTCACAGTGTAGGTTGCAGTGGAAATGCTACTTGATAGACTGCATAGATCCCTCTACTGTGTCAGCCAACTTCAGTATTTTTAGATTTTTCAATAGTACCTAGGTAATGAAGTAGGTATAATAAAATCACTGTGAACAGGAGTCCGGCAGTAGTAAAAGTCTTTGATAGTTTGATATCATTATGTTTTACTACTTGGAACTTAATTTATAATAGTGAATGTGTCAAGCACAGGTATCTACCGGTATGCATGAAGCTTCTACTCGTTAATCGAGCGGTATTTCCACGGCATAGCTAGGTGGCGAGTAAATACCCTTGTTGATGTGTCTCACTTCTTGATCGGCTAGGCTCTTTAGAGCCTTATAGTAGTCCATAAGTTTGCTGATTAACAATGGAGCCATATATAGCCTTTCTCAGAGGGCTTTCAAAGAGATCTCTAATCTCGTCCAGATTATGTCCGGCATTGATCGCTAGCTGAAGCATAATCCTGGCCTGTTCTGCACCCAGGTAGCTAGAATAAATGATCGTCTCCGGTATGGGATCGGGAACACCAGTCCCTGTCACTGGTCGAGCAACCGCTATGGTGGGAACCCCTTGCTTGTACAGTTCCTTGGCCACTGCTTGTCCGTTCGGGCTTACCTGGGCTGCTCCGGCACCCATAATAACTAGACCTCTTGGGGCACTTGTTAGTATCGTCTAATAATTAATGATGCTTTTTTGGCGAAACTTACTTTGCTCCGTTAGCAACAGCAGCGTACATTAACGAAGCATCAAATCCCTCTATAATTCGATTTAGTATGACGTTCCACAATGTGAAGGGAGATTGAACTGACGGTGGCCAAAGAGAATGATGACAGATGGCAATTCAGTTGTATTGGTAACATCGAAATACGGACGTCCGGTAGGATAGGAGGGTCCGAAAAAATAATATGGTTGTCCCGCAAGGAAAGCACCTATGCACATTCTATAGTTAGCACTTTTTTCTTACATATAACCCTTAGAGTTTCCAGGCCTTGTCAGACAGTTTCAATTTATAGATTTGAATACAAATAGGGAATGGAGAACTCAAGAAAGCATACCCAGATTTCCTTGCTCTAGAGCTTTGAATGTATCAGGAGTATTGGCATCCAGCTTTGTGGAGTAAAATATTGATGAAATCCTGGGCCGATATTAGATACACCATATATATCTGCTACAGTCATAGCCGAAGAGGTTAACTCACCTGTCATTAAAAGCAATAAGACCGCCCCGATCTCTAGAAGAAGGCGAAGCAGCAGCCGCAACAGCTTGGTAGAAGTTCGACCGGCCATCTGGTGAGACATACGTGTCTGGCCGCATGGCGCCAGTAGCGATGAAAGGCTTCGAACAGTTAAACGTCAAGTCTACGCCGAACGCCTGAGAAAGCATCAGTCAATACACTTTTTCGTATCTCAATGAGTATATTTACTCACCGTCTCCTCCAGAGTGTTTGTGCCGTGGAACATAATTGCGCCGGCAATCTGCTAGATGTTAACATGCGATGTCAAAACCCACCATGATTACTCTTAGAATAATTGTGCTCTTTCTTTGGGCTAAGCCTGGCTACTTCAAAAACAAATAAGGAAACGTGTAGCATACTGACTAGAGATGTTAGCTACTGAAAAGTACGGAATAAATTTATAAGTATTTCAAGATCCAAGGGGCTAGGGGCTAGGGTCTCGCGGCGTGAAATGTGCCCACGTACCATCGGAGTCTTTAGAGCATAGTTGGTGGTTGGCATATTGACTAATGTTGAGGTACAATGACGAGTTTACCCCAGAACTTCCACCAGGTGCTGAGAACTTCACTATGGCAAGTTGCGCAACGTTTAAGACTTCGGAGACATTGGCAATTAACTCCTCTGGGGTGGGGCCCACTCCAGAACCGTACTTGATATTATCAAGCCGACTATAATTCGAAGCTGATAGAATTGTTCCTCCGGTACTATATATTCTAGATTTGTATGTTAGCCTGCAATATGTGCCATGCAATGGTTTTTGAGTTGTACATACACGACCTTGGGTAAGGAACTATTACTGGATATCCACTCGAGATCGAAGTCGTGTTCGCTATGTATGCCGGCGACAACACCTACGAGGGCCAATACAGCGGCGGCAACCCAATGAGGAGACATCTCAACCAGAAACTTTACAAGTAATTGATTTAGATACGATTATTCGGGAATGTGGCTGAAAACAGATTGATAGGCGTAACATTGAGCATTTATATTCACCTATTTTGAGCGGTGTGGTTGGCTCAATATTATAGAGGACGAAGCATCGGCCCGCGTTAATAATATCGGAATCGCATCGTCGCTAGTGACTCGATCATGCCGAAGCGCTTTTATAGTAAAAGAGATAACACAGTTTCCGCCGAATTAAGGTAATCCTCAATAGCCAAGCCCAGTGTAGATAGGCCGTCTCCGCCGTTTCCACTGCCTTATCTTCGGTATAACCAGGCCGAGGCGATTTCAACACTATCAATTCGTACAGTAACTCGATATCTTTGTCTGCCTATTGACAAATTTTACGGGGCTTTAGGATAGGTAATTATTCTTATCTTACGTTGTATTGTGTTTCGATAAGCAGGTGGGCTCATCTCTTAAATCCAAAGGACTACGCTAACCTAATAAAAACATACTTTTACATAGTGATATATCGCAACCTAGGGTGCTCCGTATCTTGTACTGTGGTTATGCTTGACATTGTCTATAATGACGTTATTGTGTTGATGGCTCATTCAATGAATCGAAACCGTGTAGGATTATATACAACGACCAGACTGAAGTTCAACTCAAGCCAGACTGTTCAGCTAATGTCTCGTGCATCAACCATGGTACAGCTACTTTTATATCAAGCGTATATGCTGAAGCGCTAGCTAACCCTTGGAGTACGTTAAACAGTCCTGTAATATAATGAGCTATATAGGAAACTCTCAAGGTCTAGTCTAATCATCAAGGTAGAGAGTACTCTAGCAGCGACTTATCGGTATTATAATTGTCTGTTGCCCGCTCTTCAATAAAATCCAGCGATTAGTTCCGGAATTCTAGTTGCTCCCAAATGATCTTTGACTCCTTATGTTAGCGCGATCCACTTTCAACAACAATCAAGGCGGTCATGAGGGCCGAGAAGGGAAAGTCTAACAGTTGAACGTCCTACATCGGATTACAGCATTATATTCATCTACCTAGAATGAAAATTAACTAGATCTTATAGATATGTGATACGCCTCTGCTCTTTATTATATTCCCTGATTATGTAGTCACACTATTCCCTCTACCCTTGTATCTAGAATAACATGTCCACTTCAATGTCATTGTAACGACATTTTCGCAACCTCCATTCGAATCTGCCTAGTTGCGAACTTCCACACCAGCTCACGGTTTTCTTGGACCATTAAGCGTTCTACAATATAAACACCCATGTAATAAGAGACGTTGACAGTAAGGGTTTGGTGGGAGCTTCTAATGATCTCCTGTCACTCCAGTGATAGTACACCATTTTCAACTGATTTTAGCTTTAGGGGAGCGATGTATCATAGCCAGTATCAGGGTAAAATAATTATATGCCTAGTGCATACTTGTTATATTATAATGTCTGCTAGATATTGATATGGCTGAAAGAATCAAAGAACACGCTCACTTCCGAGCTTGCTCACTTCAAACAAAACGGTCGATTCATAGTTAAATTTAATATGCCTTAACCTTTATATTAATGTCATCGTCGTTAAAGATTGTGCTCTGTTGAATCATTCCATTCCCTTGAATATATCATTAGCATTGGCACACCTTTCTCCCTCGCAAGGTTGTAAGGGGACCAACTATTCTTACTCAGCGACGGACACGAGCCCAAATGCCGGGGCAAGCAGTAACGGACTAACTTCCATGCATGCCTACTGGTTTGAAATGTGGGATTCATAGTTACAGATATACCATGGTCTAGATAGCCTCACACGCCGCATGCCTCTAGGGATGCCCGAGGAGCAAGGCTCGAAATTACAGGAAGCAGCCCATTTCAATAACACTGAAATGGCCCATGTCACATGAGTCTTTAGTTCCAAATTTAGAAACTACATTTACCTCCATCTTCCTCCAGCTCAGATCGAATGCCAATCACCCAGCTATTGCATTGTCCCAAATACGTACCGGATATGTCTCGGCCCTCGGGAGCTGCTTTTCGGTAGTTTCAGGGTCCCTTAGGATGAAGGGTCCCTTAGTCCAACATCAAAGGTCACCAAATGATTTCTCAACCCTCGGTATTTGATGTATCCCATTATACTCCGTACGTGCCTTTGTAATCGTCACTGATTATGTTGTCAACGCTCTCTGTGCTAAGGCGTGGACACTCAGTGTGCAATTAGGTATGACCATTGATCAGTGTTCTAAGACCTCGTTTTTTTTCTCGAAATATTAGTCAAAGAATATTCTGGAAGTGGTATGTATTATGAGAACTTAGCCTTACAGCCTATATCGTTCATTTTATCCGACATGATATATGATCACATTATGCACCAGTAACGCCGGCCACTATATTATGCTACACCAATCTTACATTTATAACTATTACAATTTCTCGATGCAACATTCCCCGGACTCGGTGCTACCGAGACCCAAAATTGTGGGGAACCTCAGACTCTCTAGGTAGAACCGTCATCTGGAGAGTCCAATGACTAGCTACCGGGACATACCCCTGACTTCAACTTTATATACCGCGTCCAGGACATACTCCAAATTGCGCCGAATATATGTTGATAATAATTAAGTCGTATATCATTCGTCGTTATCAATTGCTGACTTGGTAAGACAACTCGAGGACTGGTTCTATAGCCGAACTGTAGACTACCTTTCCACTGCCTCAGACGGAACGGCTAGATGCGCAATACAAACATGTACATCAAGTAGCGGGGATTTCCAAAGCCTAGATCAATAAGAAATTCCCAAAATATAACAGCATGGAGAGCCCTCTAGACTAGTACGTGTCTGGGTTTTCTCTACCACGATCAGCATATATACTACCACTTCCCCCTGAGTTGCCAAGACTCTTGTACGAAAGTCATTACTGTACATGGCATTTGACTGTGCCTAAAAGTCACGATGCTGTTCACTCTGCCTCTCCTCTTTGCACCAGCCCTGGTAGCCGCTCACGGTGCGGTTACCAGCTACGAGATCGGCGGACAGACCTATGAGGGTTATCAAGGCTTCTCACCAGTGGCAGGCGCCCAGGTCATTCAAAGGCAATGGCCCGACTACAATCCGATCATGACAGTGACGGACCCCAAGATGACCTGCAATGGAGGCAGTTCGGCACCGATCGCTGCGGAGGTTCCGGCCGGTGAGAATATCACTGCTGTATGGAAACAATGGACCCACCAGCAAGGCCCTGTCAGTAAGTAGCATGTAATATTTCATTATCATTTATCTCCTGATACATGAGCACGAGAATCTTGTTGGTATATATCCAGGGGTCATGGACTATTGGGAACTTGCACAAAACGGGTTAGGAAAACGCTGACAGAAACATTACAGTGGTCTGGTTGTATCCCTGCGATGGTGCTTTCACTGCCTGTGACGGCAAGGGAAAGAAGTGGTTCAAGATTGATGAAATGGGCGCATGGGGCGACAGCTTGAACAGCAACAATTGGGGTACCGCTATCATATACAAGGATCTCAAGTGGTCCAGCAAGATCCCAGATTCACTCAAGCCTGGCAACTACCTCATCCGACATGAGCTGCTTGCTCTTCACCAGTACGTATTCTTGAGTTCTTTATTGTCTATTTCAAGCTGCATTAAGAGTTACGCCTACCTATTTAGAACGTTAGAAATATCGAAATTATCTAGAGTGAAATTACTAACTCTGGATTGTGTATAGAGCCAATACTCCTCAATTCTATCCTGAGTGCGCTCAGATAACCATCACCGGCTCAGGCACCGCGACGCCTAGCGGAGACTTCCTTACCTCTATCCCAGCGTATGCGGCCCAATCGGACCCAGGTATCATGGTACGCACTTGATGCAACTTCCTTCCGAAGAACCCTGAAATGCTAATGATGACAGGTCGATATCTACATGGGCACGGCCACATCCTACACTCCTCCAGGACCTGCTGTGTGGACTGGCTGAGCATCAGATAATTGACGAAGGAACAATCGGCGAATTCATATGGAATGATAATATCCACTGATATTCTCATGACAAGCCTAGTAGAATTAAATATATATTATCAATCCGCCACATCGATGTTCGGACCATATCAATGAAAACTGATATCACTTGCAATTTGGTATAGAACTGGACCCTAAATTACATCTCACCGTTTGTCGTCTTCTATTTAAAATTTCGCTGCCGATTTCTTAACTCTTAAATGGATAAGATTAAGGAACGACCAAGTAGTGTATATCACTTTTCACTTTATTATTAAAGTGAAATTGTGTTATTATTCATAGAATTACAGCGTTATAATCTATGACCCAACTTGCCAGTCAGTCTAATGCTTAGAGATAGTTGCTAAAATATTAAATATTATAAGGCAAAAATGTGTTTAAATTTAGACAGGTTTTAAAAAGCTAACTAAGACTACCTACATAGGGGCTATAACTTTTTAATCCGCCCGGTGTTTAGGGGCTAGTAATATAGCTTCCCGAACTAGGGAAATAGTTAGACTATAAGAACTGTTATAACATTTTACCTATATATTAGTAAATAGCATACCATAAATCCCGAGGTCACGTGCCACCCCTAGTGCCGGAACCGTAAAAAAACGCGGTTTTTATATAAAATACTTTAACTTCACTTATACGTTTTTTAGTTGTTAATAAGGCTATTTACGGCTTGTTTTAAATAGTAATAAATATTTAAATAAAAATCAATATATATTTTTCCCGAATTTTTTCTAGCGCCGGAAAAAGGTAAAATCTAAGGGTAAAATGTACGTAAATATATATATATAAAGCCTTTCCTCCCTCCTTAACTTTTTTAGTAATTTCTTAATATTATAACCTCTAATTATAATAATACTTTATAGTAAGGATTATATAGTCGATATTATTTTCGATATTATAAATAATGGTTATTTTATATAAAAAGCGGCTTAAAAATAAAGTATCCCTCGAATTACTTTTTTAATATAAATAAACGGCTAATTATTAGCGAGTAAAACTAATCGAGACTAATACTTATACTTATACTTAAACTATTATAGCTAAAGGCAGGGCTTTAATATAAGTACTAATTGTATATTTATAAATAGATAAAAAGGAAAGCTATTTCGGATTATAAAAATTGCTTAGAAAATTTAAGCCGGGTATCCCGCCGGGCAGTAACTATTCTACCGTGCCGTTACTAATTAATATACGGGAGTACGTAATAATAAGTAGTCTGTATATTATATAGGTACGTACCTCCCGTAACTACCCCCCCAGAAAAAAAAAAAAGGGGTATAAAGTCCGAGAAAGGATTAAACCCCGATTTTCCCGCGTATATAAAATACTTTTTAATAAAAAGAGGAATTGCCTCGGGTATTTATTTAAATTATTACGTTATCGGGCCTTTATTTTAATAAATAGTAGCACGGACTTTTTTATACTTTATTAGGGATTTGTTTTTTTAAATTACTATATATATACGTTTTTTATTATTTTCTTTAATTTTTTCCGCATTTCCGAGCCGCTATTTACCGTCCCGACCTAGGTTTATTATTATTAAAATAATTTAAATCGAACCGATTTTTTTCTGCCGCTTATTTTTATAATGCCAGTCGGGCCGGGAAGCTAGCTGCTTTTAAATTGTTTATATAAAATTCGTTTAGCTTAGTTATAGCGTTTTTAAAGTTTTAAGCGAGATATTATTTATTATCAATATTTTATTTAATTTATTTAACTTTATATTAAAATTTATAATAATATAATCGTAATGTTAGCATTATTTTTATAATTTATTTTTTTTATATCCGGTTCGACTATTTATTTAGCTAGATTTATAATTTTTTATCCCGGAAAAGGATTATTTAAGTATTTCCGTAATCGATTAATATAATATAAACTAAACGCTCTTTAAATATTAAAAACCTTTAATCGAAATATATTATTTAATAATCGCTTCTCGATTTCGAAATGTTACTATATTAGCGGAAAATCGAGCTTATTAAACGGCCGGTTAATATATTATAATTGCTGTTTCTTAATAATAAAAACGCGATCGCTTATATCGAAATCGGGCTTACGGCGGTACCTATTTGCCTATTATATTATTCGTTCTTAGGCTTTAGCGATAGCTTCGCGTGTAGCTGTTACATAATTGTATATTCCCCGTACCTAATCCTATATTTCCTTTCTGGAAAGTCTCTCCCTGGGTGGGAGTTTTGCCATATTCTTAGCTTCGGTCTGTCGCCGCTAATCGAAATGGAATGGCATCGGGAAGCCCATTTCCACTTCGTGAGGGGACATGCCGGTCGAAGTCATATGACAGGTTGAGGTATTAAGCAGCTGTCTCAGTTTGTAGACAGTAGATAAGGCGGCTGTGGAATTCCTCTTTCCACTCGTTATGGTATAATTGCCGCTCTTCCGCCAAAGCGATAAACTCGTTTCTAAATTTCTGGAAGTTCTCTAATATTCCTATTTAAAGCTCGATAAACCTAGCCTGTACGCGACAAACGCTATTAAAGTTATGCCATTCCTTTTAAAAATGTTTTATTAATGCTATAGATATTATTAAATAATACAGGTTAGTGAAATAGAAATAAAGCTTTAACTATATCGATATATAGCTTTAAATATATAATTTAATAGCCGTTATACGCGCGCGATTAATCGGGAAATAATCCGTATTAATAAATAGCTAATTTTTTTATTTATAATATTATATTTCGAAAATAACCGTATTACGGTTAGTTTCGCTATAATAAATAAAAATATTAACTTTTGTTGTTTTTTTTTATTTATACCGGATTCCGATACGCTTTATCGAAAGCTTTAAATAAATAAGTCGATAACAGTTTAATTAGCTTTATTTAGTCGCACGTTAAAATCGTTAATTTAAGTATCGCGTTATTCGATTTTTTTTACAGGTTTTTAACTACTTTATTTTAAGCTTTTCCTATTTAAAGTCTTAATCGGACTAAAACATCCGCATTTAATAAGTAATTTTTCGCTATAAAACTTATAATCTAGGTCTATTAAAAAAAAGCTATAAATATAATAATATAAAGCCGAATTTTATAAAAAAAAGCGTCGGGGTTAATCGAGTATATTTTAAGAAATGCCGATTTAATAAAAATCCCGTTTACTATAAGAAAGGCTTTTTTGCCCGACTTAATAAGGGCTTTAAACGGGAAAGTAAAACTTTTTCTGCTTTTTATATATACGTTAGTTACGTATAATTTAATACGCGCCTTAAGGTTATTTAACAGGGTATTAATAACTAGCTAGTACGCTTTTTCTTTAAATTCCTTATTTTTAACTATTCGCTTAAAATTTTAATAAGTCGGAAAAATGTTATTATTTTTTTTTCGCGTAATATTTAAGTTATTTAATTAAAGTCTTTTAAAATATATTAGCGCCCTTTAATAGCTTAATGTCTAAAGGCAGTTTTAAGTTTTTTAAGGCAATCGGTCGGCATTACTTTTTATATTTTTTAGGCATTATAAATAATAATATTACACGCGTAAGCGCATTCTTAATTAATAAGTGATATTTTTAAGTCGTTATTAATCGGGTTAATTATATTAATTACTAATAATATACGTAAAAGTTATATAACTAAATCCACTAATATTAAGACGCGTTTTTATAATAGTATTTATTAATTAATTAAATTAGTATTAAGGGAACTTAAGCTTTTTTAAACTATATAATAAATATAATTTATTTATATTTACGCCTAGATTATTATAACTAAAGGCAGGGCTTTAATATAAATACTAATTATATATTTATAAATAGATAAAAAAAAAAAGCTATTTCGGACTATAGGAATTGCTTAAAAAACTTAAGCCAGGTATCCCGCCAGGCGGTAACCATTCTGCCGTGCCGTTACCGATTAACATATAGGAGTATGTAGTAATAGGTGGTCCGTACACCACACAAGTACGTACCTCCCATAACTCCTATTAATAAAATAAAAGAAATTATTAATTAAATGGATATTATATTAAAAATCACTCGGATTTACTCCCTTTTATAATAATATATATATAATTACTATATAATTTACCGGCCGTCCGAAACCTTTAAAAAAAAACTAGATTTAGTTTTTCGTGAAGCGAAATTCTACTATTTATAGCAAAATTAGGCGGAAAGTTAAAGCCGCACGCTTTAATAACTTTATCCCGAAAGCTATAAACTGGTTTTTTAATATTAGGGATAAAAAATATAACTAAATTTAGCCTTATTTAATATATAATTTAAATAAGGGAAATATAATGTTTAATTTCGGTAAAAGACTTTTTTTAGCTTAATTTTTTTAAATTTATAATAAAAAACTAACAAAGCTAACTAAGTCTCGATAAACTCGTTTTAAAAAGCTTTACCACCCGAATAGCTTATTTAAAATTAATATAAGGCCGCAAGTAATTATCTTTTTTTAAATGCGTTAACGTAATAAGTATTACATTTTCTTCTAGCATTATTTTTAAAGGAAAAGAGTTATAAATAAACTAGTTTAAAAAAAAATTCAAGAAAATTACTAATTAAAAGTTCATTTGCTTTATTAATAGCTAAACCGATAACTATATTACACTTAAGTGGCTTAAGGATATTTTTATTTCTTAAATAAACCTATTTATTAATAGCTAGTTAAAAGTACGCCTAATTATTTTAAATAAATATAAAAGTTATATAATAGTAAATTTATTTAATTTTTTATTAATTTTAGTTAGTTTTAATTTTTTTAAATTAAAACTTAATTTTTAATAAAGTTATAAAACTAATAATTCCTGTTTAAAATGTTTTTATAAAGCTTTATTTTTTCAATAATATTTTTTTTTATTTTCTTCCTATATATACTTTTTACAGCTTTTAGCTTTTAAATAATAGTCTTTTTAATATTTTTAAAGCTTTTTATCGCCGAATTTTAGGTTAACACGCCGGTTTTATTAATATTATACCGGTTAATAAACTTAGGTTTATACGTATATATATTAAGGCTAAAATAAAAGCTTTAACGCTAAAAATCATTAAGGCGGCTTTTAAAACAATAAAATAGTAGCCTATTAATAAGTTAAAAGTATTATTATATTTAGAAATTTAATTAAATAAAAAGAATATTTAAAAGCTAAAAAATAAGCAGCTAAAAGTGTTAAATAAAAAAATAATTTTATAACACTAAAATTAAGGCATTAAGTAAAAGATTTTATAAAAAAACGCACGTTATTAATAAGGCACACTTTTAATATTATTATAAGGGGATTAAATTAGATTTCGGCTAATATAGTTAGCAGAAATTAACGTATTAAAGCTTTAAAAGCTTAAATCGAGCGTTTATAGCTTAAAAAACGCCGGATTAAGTTAAACCTTAATAGGGTTTTTATAAGCATTAATTAAGTAATTAATAATAAAAATTAAAATATAATTAAGGTTATTTAAAAAAAAAAGAGTGGAAAAAACAATTTATATATTTTTTCCTCTTATTAATAAAAAGAAATCGGATATATATTACGGGGTATACGCTTACGAAAGACAGGGCTTAAAATCTGGCTATATTACTAGTAAAATTATTAATATAGGGAGAAAAAAAAAAGCAAGCCTAATAAAGCCTGTTAAAAATTATTATATATATAAAGTGGGGTAACTTAATTATCTAGGTAATTATAGCGTTTATATATTTTATTTAATTTTAATTTTAATCTTAATCTTAGTTTTAATTAGTCCCGATTCGGCTATAATATTACCCCCCCATTAGGATAAAAATTCGTCCGCGAATTTCTAGCAAAAAATTAAGCTACTAAGCGTTAGGCTCGAACCATTAATCGCTTTTTAAGCAGAGGAAAAATGCCCTTAAATTTATATTAAACTATTATATAACCGGGCTTTTAATCCGGGATATAATAACTATATTTTATATAATTATTATAAGTTAATTTGCTAATATTATATATATTTACGTTTTTTTTAGCCGTTTTCTCTTTTTGCGCATTTTTATAACTTATGTTATAACTAACGCGTTATTATTATTATATAAAGGGTCGAAATTATTTATCGCGGCTATTTTTTCCTAAGCCTTTAGACGTAAGGGAGGGCTTATTACGTTAGGATGTTTAACGTAATAATTACGTAGTTTTAAAGGAAAATTTTTTAAAAATTCGGCATTATATTATATAAGGTCGGGGTTTTATTTACGCTATTAAACCTAGTATTATAACCGTTTATAATATATTTTTAACGCCGTTATTTTTTTTATTTTTTATTTTTTTTTAAAATACGGGATTAATTATTTCGCTTTTCGGGTTTTTTATAACCTAGCTTAATAAAGGGTTATTAAGGTATAATTTTAATTAATTCGCCGGGAATATATTAATACCTCTTTATTTATTTAATACTTTTAGCTTATAAAAATAACTAGTTTTTTTAATACGGGGCTTTACGGGCCCTTATCCCTTAAGGCTAGCTTAGCTTAAATAAGATAAGGTAGATAAAAAAAATAAAAAATCTTAAGCATTTAAGGTGTAGCTTTACTGTAACTTAAATGCTAGATTTTTATCTTTCGTATAATATATTACTTTACCCTATACATTTTGTATTATTTTTCTAATATGCGATAATATAATTACGTAAAGGGAAAATTTAATTTATTATTTAGGCGGTTTATAAACTAAGACTTTTTAATAATAAATATTTAATTTCTAATATCGAAATCCGGCTCGTAATAATGTTTATTTGCCTAATTAATTATACGCTATTAATTAATAGCTATAAACCTTCGGGTAGTATTATAGTATTTTTTAATAATATTTGTTATAATTTAGGCTTTTTTTTTCGATAGCTTTTTTTAAGCGGTTATATTTTAGAAATCGGTTATTCGGTACGTTTAATCGAAGTGTAATAATATAAAAAACCCTATTTCCATTTTATAAAAAAATAAGCCGGTAAAATTATACGGTAAGCTAGTTTATATAACGTTTATAATAAGGATTACTTTAAATTAATTATTTTAGTAATAATTTATATATAACTATAGCTATTAGTTAATAAACTAGTTAATATTTTTTACTTAATTTATTGTTTAAAAGTGCCTAAATAACGACAGTTTTTATTTAATACCGAAGATTTTAAAGATTTTATCGGTAAAGTCGGATATAAATTATAAGCTATAATCGCTAATTATTAATTACGGTAAGCTAAATATATAATAAAGGCTTTTATAATATATAAACGTAACGTTTTTACTTATAACTTTTTTAATATAAAAGATACTTTAAACGCGTTTATTTAGCTTATTAATTATAACGTATAAGTTATTAAACCCGTATCGGTTTAAAGGCATAGATTTAAAATTTATTATAATATATTATTAATTATGTAACGGGACAAGTAACGGGTATAATAAGCCCGGTATTTTATCTCGGGGTAATTTTAATAATCGGTATATTATATAATTAGATATAAATCGGTCGATATTTTTATTTATTCCCGACTATTAATATAGTGATATAAATAACTGTCGGGTTTTATTACGCCTAAAGTACGTTATTATAATACGGGAGTATATTTTATTTAATATTTTAGTCCGGAGGTTATTTATTTTTAATACCACTAGGCGGCTTTTATATAAAACTAGGTTATCTGCTATTATTTAATCGGAACTTTTTTTTATTTTTGCTTTAAATCGATAAATTGCAAGCTTAAAGTTCTGCCGGTTAAAGTGTAAAATTTTATTTATTAATACCACTTTAAATATTCGAGAGGGAAAAATATCCACGTTATTAAATATATTAATTTTTGCGACTTATATACCTAGTAAAGTTAAAAGGTTTTTTATATATTTAATAAAGGAGATTTAAATTATATTAATAACTTTAAATAAGGCTATAATACGTTATGCCTTTTTTTTTTCTTTTTATGTTTTAAAGTTCTCGGCTTTCCGTAATAAAGTATCGGCAACTTTATTTTCTTAGCTAAGGCGGTAGGTAATAATGAAATGATATTAGGATAAAAGCTTAAACTAAGCTACCTACTTTACGTTAAAGAGCTTTTTTATGCCAAAGTATTTTAAGGCTTAGTGATTAATTATAATAATAAATAGCTAATACGCTTTATAGTTCCGCATCGGCTTTTTATAACTCCTCCGCATTTGCTTAATTTATTCGGCCGAAATAGTAGATTTAATTAACTGTAATTTTTAGATTATTATTTAGTCTTAATGTAATAACGTATAATTAATTTATTTGCTCCCTAAAGGTGATCATTAATAGGGTTTTAAGTTTCATTTCGCGAAATATAATAGTCAGGTTTTTTATAATATATTTAGCAAAATTATCCTCTGCTATTAGTCCGTCGAAGTTCGGCTAAGCTTATTTGCCGTTATTTATTATCGGAATAAATAATATATATAGTTTACTTACGCGAGCGTTTTATAAGGCTATATATCCGTTAAGCTTTTTTTATAAATTAATAATTATTTCGCTTAAAGTTTTTTAATAGCGAATTTAAAAAACCTCGTTATTTAGGTTTAACTTTTAATAATTTACGTATATAAGCTTTTTTTTTATAAAGAGCTCTTTTTCTTTTTTTCTTTTTTTTATTAAAAAGTAATTTTTTTAGGCGGTTAAAAGTGTTCGATCGCGATCGAAAATTATCGATAATAAGGTATTTTCGGGATTTTATCGGCTTTTGCTTAAAATTAATTTAGCTTATTTAAGTTAAATTTAACTTTTTTTTTAGCTATATTTTTAACAGCTTAGCGTTTAGCGAAACGCGTCTCGCGGTTTTTAGTTTTAATCGACATTATTATTTAATATTATTGCTTTATTTTAAGCTTATAGTTTTATATTTTTAATCGTACGCGTACTTTAGTTTAAAATATTATAAAGTTTTTTTAAGTAATGGGATAATATTAATAATTATATTATAGGATATACGCTTACGAAAAACAGGGCTTAAAATTTAGCTATATTACTAGTAAAATTATTAATATAAAAAAGAAAAAGAAAAAACAAGCTTAATAAAGCCTGCTAAAAATTATTATATACATAAAGTGAGATAGCTTAATTATTTAAGTGATTATAGCGTTTATATACCCCACTTAATCTTGATTTTAATCTTAATCTTAGTTTTAACTAATCCCGATTCGGCCGTAATAATATAAAGAAATTATAAATTAAAGCTATAATTTAAACCCTTAAAATAACGCGTTTAAATTAAATGAATAAAGTTCTAATTAAATATATTAGTTAATTAAGAAATTTTTAATAAAGATAAAAAAGTTTTATATTTTTATAAATTTATTTAAATTTATTACAGCTGTTATAAAAAGGTAAATATAAGAGATAATAATAATTAAGTATAAATAATATATTAATTTATAAGGTATAAATATAGGTATATTAATTTTTAACCCCTTTATATATAAAGGGAGCGAAGCTTTTTTTATATAAATAAAAGATAAAAAAAAACTTCTGGTCTTTTTTTAATACGTTCCCGATAAAACTTATAACTTAATAAGGCTTATAATATAAGCCTTATATTTAATAATTATCCTCCCTTTTTTATATAGTTATTTTAGCTATTAGTAATATGTTAAGTTAATATTTTATAGTAATAATAATTAAGTTATATTTATATAAGTTATTTTTTTTAATTTATAATTAATTTATTATTATTCCGGTTTTTATTTTGCCGTTATAATTTATTTATTAAAACCTTTTAAAATTTATTATTTTTATTTTTCCCTTTTTTTCTTTTTTTAAAAATTATCTAATATTTTATTAAACTGTTTTTTTATGTTTTTTCGTCTTTTTATCTTTTTTTTAAGTTAGATTTTTTAAATTATTTTATTAATTTCGCTTTAGTTTTATCGCTTATTATTATATCCGATATAAGCGATAATAATAATAATATTAACGGGCGTTAAGCTAATTATATTAATTAAATTAATTAAGCTAATACCGGCCGGGCTAGTTTCTTTAAAAAGCCTTTTATTACGCCGGTCTAACGTTATAAAACGGCTATTATTTTATAAATAATCCGGGACATTTTTTAATCTAAAAGGCCTTATTATTATTACTAAACTTACCGAATATATAACCGTATTTTCGGCCGCCGTATAATATACTACCAAGTCGCTTTAGACCTTTTATGCCGGCTTTATTACGGTAAGACATAACATTTTTTTTAATCTCGTAATAGCGAGCTTTTAAAAATTAAATATAAATTTTCTAATCTTACATTTTCAGTTTATATATTATATTCCGAAAATTACGATATATATAAATTTATTAATATATTTATATTTTTTTTATATTTTTTTATAACTAAATTAATTAATTAAGTCTTTAATTTAATAATATTTAACTAAAAACGTTTTAACAGTTTTATTATTTGGTTTATTTTAGCTTAAAGATATTAAGTAAACGTAAATAATAATACCGTTAAAAAATATAGCTTTATTATATATATTATAGTTAGGGATTAGCGGGTAAACTTAATTTCGGCTTAATTCCGACTTTTTTAAATATAAAACGCCTTATTATAAACCTACCGTTCGGAATATAATTTTATTAGTTATAATAAAAATAAAAAAGTTAGTTTTAAATAATATTTTTGATTTTTTTAAACATTATTATTAACGGTTTATAAAATTCCCGCCGCTAATATTAATTATTTATTTTTAAACGTAAAATAATTATTTATACAGCTTTTTATCCCTTAAAATACGGGGCTATAAATTTACGTTTATTTAATTTTTTTAAAGCCGTTTTTAATAGTTTTTTAGTCCTATAATTAACGTTAAACTTATATTAATATAAATAAACTTCGTTTTAGCATAAAAGATTGCGGCTTTATTACGTAAATTATCGTTATTTAAGCGTTTATAAAAAATATATATCTAATTTTTATAATAATATACCCGAACTATTTATAAACTACGTTTTTAAATAAGTTAAAATAGGAATTTTTAAATTTTAATTAAATTATTAGCCCGGTTTCGGGGTTTTTTCGGGAATACTATATTATAGTTTAGTTAATAAAGTATAAAATAATCGATTTTAAAAATTTAAGTTCGAATTTTAATAATATTAATAAAACTATTATTTCCTTATTTAATATAATAAATAGTTATTTAGTTTATTTACTTTTAAATTTAATCCCTAAAATGTTATTTATAATAGCCGCTTTTTTTATATCGTTATCTCTCGGTTTTTGCTTTTATTTATCGGTTTTCCGAGCCTTTATTATCTTAGGTTATATAATTTATTTGTCTTTAAGTTTAAATCCTAAAATGCGGTATATAATAATTATTTTCTTATCTTTCGGTATTATTTTAGTTATCGGTAGTTTATTTAATTATTTAAAAAAATATATTCGGTTCGCTTTTTTTATATTTTTTAGTACTTTTTTATGGCTATTTTATTTTAGCGGTTAAAAATATAATACTTAATATTAACTACTAGCTATTTTATAATTTATTACATTATTATTAAGTCTTTTATTTTCGGTTTTTTATTTTTTTCTTTTGCTTTCGCTCGTATTTCATAATATTATCTTAAATATTAGCTATATTTTCGGCTACTATTTATTAATTATATTTAGCGGGCTATTTATTTTATTTTATTTTATAATATATCTCGCCTTAATATACCTAATAATTAATTATATTTTTAATTATTTATTTTTTATTATTTTTTAAACTAAGCATAAATAAAAGGTCGGACGATTTAGCTTTTTATAATTTTAAAAATTATATAAAAAATACGTTATAAATCCGACTATATTTTGCGGGCAAAATAAGCCGGTAAATTTAAAAGTCGATTTTTATAATAACTTTAAAAAGTTTTATAAACTTTAAGGCGAGCTTAAAATACTTTAGTTATAAATTTTTAATCGAAAAACCGACCTTTTAATTAACGCGTAAAATTAAAAAAGTATATTTATTATTATAATATTTCGCATATAATTCGTTAGCGTTTTTTTAATAGTTTTTTAAGTCTTTTTAAAACTATTTTAAACGCTTTAATCGGGCATATACCCCAGGGACTTTTTTTACAGCAAAAGGCTTTGGTATAAAAGTGCGAAACTCCGGGAAATATTTATATAAGACTTTAAAAAACGCCTTTTTAATTGTCCGATTAATAATAAAATTTATAGCAAGCACGATATAGAATAATAGCTTTAGCTACGTTATTTATTAAGTTTTAATAAAATTTTATAAATATGTTTTTAACGTTTAATTTATTCGCTTTATTTATTTATTAGTTTATAAATAAAACGCTATTAAAAATTATAGTTTTATTTTATTATAATAATAAAGTTTAAACTAAAATTTATTTATAAAAATAAATCCTCGATTTAATATAATATTTATAAAGGTATTAAATTAACACTCGATTTTTTATAAAACAATTAAGCTAATTAAATAGTGTTTAAATAAATAAATACTATAAATAAAAAGGTTATTTTTATAAAACAGTTTATAATTATTAAAATAACGTTTATATTTTATTTTTTATAAAAAGAAAAAAATAATTTAATAATAAAGTCTATAAATAATTCTTATATAAGATATTTTAAAATAAATAAAATATTTAATTTATTATAAAAACGGTGATATTTTGCTTTAAACTTAAAACAGATTTTATAATATTATATATAATCTTAAACGTCCCGTTATAAGTTTTTTTAATAAAACTTTCGGGCTAATAGCTAATAAGTTTATTTTTATCTAAAATAGCTAGCTAATTTATTATTATAATATAGTTTAATTAGCTATAATCAAAAGGATTTTTTCTAAGATATATAAATTTATTAATCGAAAAAATAAAGTTATAAAGCCTTAGGCTTTATTAAACATTTCAAATAAAATTAGTAGTAATATAAAATTAAATCGTTTAATATTTAGGGTTTTTTTGTTATACCTTTTAAATAAAAATAATTAAGTCCGGGAAATATTTATTTTAATAATAAGTCTCGTTTTTAGCTATATAATAAGCTTTATATCGGGTAATAATTTAAGCTAATACTTATTAAATATTAACCGGAATATAAATGTATTCCGTAAAAATAGGTATTTTTAAAATCTTATCGTTAATTATAAAGCTTTAATTTATTATTATTTTCTGCTTTAAAATAAACAGTAATATTAAATTATTAAACCGTTTTATTATATAATTAAGATATCTCGAAATAAGATCGGTAAAGTTTCGTTTTCCCGGCTAATATTTAATAATAAAATTAAATAAAGCTAATAATATATATTATTTAATTTACTTTATATTAAACTTTAAATTAGTTATAAAACTAATTAAATTAATATAATTTATATAAACTTTTATAGAAAATTTGCTTTTTTTAAAAATAATATTACTAATACTTAAATATATTAATAATAGCTAATATTTCTTAATCGGGAATCCCGTAATTTAGCTTTAATCCGGTAAATTTCCGCAACCGAAAAGCTATTAAATATTAACGCCTTTTATTATTTTATTATAATAAAGTTTTAAATATAGTATTTTTTAAAGCGTTAGTTTTTATTTTTATTTGCTTTTTTAAATCGAAATATAATAAAAAAGGGGCGATTTAAAATATAGCTACTAATTTTTAAAAGCTTTTTTAGCTAGCTTATTTAAAAAATTTCGTTTTAGTTTTTATCTTAATACGTTTTTCTTTAATAATTATATTAATAAAACTATAATTTAGGAAACTTTAATAATAAAACGGTAGTAAAAATTATAAAACCCGATAAATTATTAAATTTTATAAATAAACTATAGTTTAAACTAATTAATTATAATATTTATATAGCTTTAATTTATAAATATACTTATATCGGATATAATATACCTTAGGAATTTTAATAAAAATTAATAAAATATATATTTCGATAACTTAATAAAAAGCTTTATATTTTAAAGTCATTATTACGGGAACTAGTTATAATAGTAATAAGTTATACCTTTTGTTTAATTAATATAATATAATAAAGCTGGAGATTTAAAACTACAGAAAGTGCGCAGGTATTTTATATAGTAGCTACTTTATTTTATTTAAGCAGTTGCGAAATCCGTATATTAATTCCAGGCGATTTTAAGCTTTGTTACCTTAGGCCAGGATTAGGCTAACCAGGTTATAAAATTAGGTCAGGTGGATTTATAACATCATTTCCCCCCACAAATAAAAGCTCGCCCCGAAACTCGAATAAAATTTTAAAAAAAACGGGCGTGTATTTAAAGTCTCGAACTTAGGTATGCTTATTATTTTAAATAAGGCTATAAACCTAAATAATTTAAAACGAATGTTTTTTAGGCAATAAAAAGATGTTTTCGGCTTAACTAATTACGCTAATAAGCCTTTAAACTAAGGGCGTAACTAGATTATATAATTTATTATTACTAATTTATTTATATAATTTATATAAACGCTTATTATTAACTCCTCCTCCGTTTTATCTGTTATTAATTAGTTATATTTGTTATAGCGGGGGCATTATTATCCCGATAATCTTTTTTAAACTTGTTTTTTTCCGCTACCTTAAGCCATTATTATAAGCGCTTCGGGGCTTTACGTAATTTAGGTATATCTCGTAATAATCTTTTAGCTTAATAACGGCGTTTTTAAAATCCGATATATTATATCATTCGGGATTTAAATTTTATCCTCTTTATTACACTTAATATTACAGTTTCCGGTAATATAGTCGGGAAGTTAGGATTTTATTTACCTTAAATTCCTCCGTCTCCGGTTTATTAAAGTTTACTACATTTCCCGTAAATCGGGATAAATTTTAACCGGGCAATAAATTATTCGCATATTTTTATAAATAATCGGCGTAAAATACTTTAGTGCTTTTTTATAAAAAAAAAGTAATTTTTAGTCGATATAAATAGCCTTTTATTCCTTTTATTTTATAATATTACCGAATTATTAAGTAATTTAATTTATCGGTTAATTAGTCCGTAAATTATACCTTTTTAATAATATATACTTTATTTCTTATACCGAAATCGGGTTTACGACATTTACGATTAGCTTAATTTGTTATTTATACCTAGGCTTTTTTTATTTAACGCCGCGTTTATTAAATATATATTTAAATGCGCTTAACGAATTATTACACTTTTTTTCGATTTATTCGCTCCCTCACTAGTTTCGAAAAAAAGTCTTTTATATATTTTTCCTAATTAAATAGTATATTTATAATGCGACCGTAAATTACCTTTAATAGCGTTAGTCCTTTTAATAATTCGTAAAGTAAGGTAACTTATATAATATTTATAACGGGAATAACTTTTAACTAGTTATTTTAAAAGTAATTTATAAAAAGACGTAAGCGTTAATCGAGATATTCGTTTATAATTTTAGCTTAGCCGGCAGTTTATAAATATCTTAAAAATAATAGCTTTTACTTAATTCCGAGAATCTTAAAAAGCTTATCCGTAAAATTAAAAATAAACTAAAAGCTTTTATCCGAAACGATAAATAAGGGAATTTTATAAACGCGGAAAGGTTTATTATAATATATATACGTAATATTTTTAATAATAGCGGTTTTTTTATATAATATAGTCTATAGTTTTTTTCCTAGATAATTTATAATTATTAATATATTATTATATTTTTACTTATTTTCGGGTATAAATTTAAAATTTATAATAATGTAGTCCTATATTTAATTAAGTACTGGCAAAAGATATAATAGTCCCGGTATTTTATTTTTAGGTAATTTAAATAAAAAGTAGGGGCAATTAATTATATATATATTTATATCCCTGCTTAAACTTAGCTATTAATATTATATTTTAACTATTAGGTTTATTTTATATCGTCCGAAATATATTATTAAAATTTAAGTATATATTTTAGCTAAAAGCTTAGTTTAAAGGTTATTTTTAGCGCTAATAATTAGTCGACCCTGGTATAATATTAATTCTTAAGTCATTTGTTAATCGGAATTATATTTAACCTCCCGAATTTTTTTATAATATATTTCTAGGTTTAAGTTCTTTTTATTAGCCTTTAGGATTTCGTTAATAAATATTATACTTAATAGTTTAAATATATTTATTTCGGTAAAGTTTATAATATAAATATATAATACTTTATTTAATTTATTTAACTTGTTTATAATTAATATATATTTAATCGCAACTTCCGAATCGGGTATTTTCTTAAAAATAATTATTATATAGTATTCCTTTTTTTTTTAAATACGTTTTATATTTTCGGGACGGGAGAGAATATTTGCTAGCTTATTTTCCGACCCTAATCGATACGTAATAATAAAGTAATATTACGCGAGCAGTTTAGCTTAATTAGCTTATCGGATATTAAATATACGCTTTATACCGAAATATTTTAATACTTTATAATTTATAATAATGTAAAATAGTTTTTCGTACTATAGATTTATTAGTTCCGCTCGCTAATATTATAAATCTTTAACTATTGTTATTAGCTTTTTATTTTACGTAAAGTAATAGTTTTAAGTTTTATTTAAAATCTCGGACTAAAAAAATATAAGGTACTAGGCTTAATCCTTTTTTTAAAACTAAAATAACACCCCTAAAAGTACCTTTTAAAAAACATCTATTTCCATTTTTGTTTTTTTATTATATAAAAAATGGACTAGCATTAAAGCTCCTAAAAGGCGGCCCTTTAAGTCTTAAAATATTGCTTTATATATTAAATTCTACTTAAATAATTCGCTTTTATATATTAAGTTATATAACGGCTTAGCTATAGCGTTATACCGCTCGATAAATTTATAATAAAAGTTATAAAATCCTAAAAAGGATTATATTTTTTATATTATAATAAGCTACTTTTAATTATATATAATTTTTACTTTATTTAAATCGATAGTAATACTTTCGGTAGATATTATAAAGCTTAAAAATTTGGTTTTTTATATATAAAATTCGCACTTTTTAATATTTGCCTAAAGCTTTATAGCTTATAGTTTAGCTAGCATTTTATTTACGTGCTACCGATACTTCTTTTTAAATCGAAAAAAAATTAAGATATTATTAATATACGCGTTATAAAAATTGTTTAAATAATTTATTAAAATATTGTTAATATAACGTTAAAAAGTAAACGGCCTATTAGTAAGCTTAAATAATAAAACCTTATATTTATATATTTTATATTAGGTTTAAAAAGTAGTAAATTTTTCGTTATCGGGTTATATACGAATGCGATTAAAAGCTTATTAAATATTTATTTTAATAAATATCTTAGCTTTAGAAATTTATGCTATAGTTTCTTTAATTAATAGCAATAAATATCGATCCTTTTTTATAATAACGTTTAGTTTTTTATAATCGATATAAAACCTTAACTTCCTATTTTTTTTAAATATAAATAGTATCGGAGCGGCTTATAATATTACGCTCGATTTTATAAATCTTTTATAAAAATTATTAGCGATATATTAATAATATATTTCTAATTCTTTTAATAATATTTTATATAAAAAACTATAGCTTAAGTTTTTAGGTCGCAACCTTTTATTAAGCTCGATTTTATAGTCGATATTAAGTCGATTTAGCGGGAGTTTATCGGAATTTACTTTATTAAAAATTAAAAATCAATAATAGTAATATTTAAGTACCACTCGTTATATTATTTCCTGCAAATCCTCGTTATTTTAGTTTAAATTTTAGGCGTTTTTTTTATATATAAAATAATTAATTTTATATAAACTAGTAACTCTTAATTAGCTTTTGCGGTTTATAGCTTTATTAAAAAGTGCTACATTAATAATAGCGATATTTATATAGTATTTATACTATTTTATAAAGCCTTTTCGATATATATAAATATTTTTATTATTTTTATTTATTTCGATTTTAAGTTTCTCCGGATCGGGCGGCTTATCGGGTTTTATAATTACTTAATCTAGCTGTTATTATATTTCCTGGATTTTTTTAAATTGCGTACGGGAATTTCGATATTATATAAATATAACGTTAGGGATTTATTATAATTTAATAATCTAAATAGGTATAGCCGTAATTTATTCCGGGGCCGGGGTTTTCCCTATTACTTCCAACTTTTTAATACGCTACTTAATTAAAAAAAAATCGACATTTTTTAATAGTACTTTCTTTCCTTTAGGTAGCTTTTCGATTATAACTATTATAATTACTTTTATACTTAAACGTTTATAACCTTTACGGCTATTATGCTTACGCTTATTTTCGAGATTTATATATTTTTCTTTTATAAAAGCGTCCTATTATTAGCTGCCGTTCCGATCGGGCAGTAGCTTCTCTATATTATCTATAACTAAATTACGCGTTTCGTAATCTAGTTTTTATTTAAGCGGAAATAAAAGACAATAATGTCGTATATTTACTATAATATTATACCGGTTAAATTATTTCTATCTTAAAATAATATTATATTTTATATCGATAATAAGAAATATAATATCCCAAATAATGTAGTTTTATATTTATAAATACGCAAGTATAGCTACGTTAATTAACTATATCGCATTTCCGTTAAATCTATTAATTTATTATAATTTAAACTTTTATATTATAAGCAACTTTAGTAGCTTTAAAAATTACTTTACGAAATATATACTTATAAATATATAACTATTTACTTTTATATCTATTAATATATTATATATAATTAATAAAAGTTTATTATAAGCTATTATATATAAAACTAATAATAGGTTTTTTCTTAAATACCGATTTAAAAAATTAAATAAAACTTTATTAATATTAATATTTATTATTAATAATATATTCTCTGGGATAAAATTTAATTGCCCCAAGGTTACTTTTTTAGCTAGTTATTTTAAGGTATAAATAATTTCTAGGTATTAAATTCTAAAGTATTTATACAGGTTATAATTATATTAAATCGACCTGCTTTTAATTTAATATATTTAGCCTTATAAAAACAGCTAAGGGCGATATACCTTTTTTAGTAATAAATAAAGTATTGTTTTACTTAAATAAGCGCTAATTGGTCGGCGTTATTAACTAGTCGCTTTTAAATTTTAATTCCCGACTTATCGGTACTTAATAACGCTACATTTTAATTATTTTACGTATTTATAATACTTTTATTACCTATAAAGTTATTTTTAGCAAAAGTCCTACTTATAAATCCCTTACTCTTTTTTTTTCCGGCTAAAAATCTTTTTTTGCCGCTTTTTTTTTTGCTTAAATAATACGGTTACGGTAATAATTATAGTCGTATTATTAAATAATTTTATAAAATGCCGCGAAATCTAGGGCTAAATTATAATATTTATTAATAACGAGCGTATTAAAATAATCGGGTAATTTCCCGAATAAGTCCCGTTTTTAAACGTTATAAAGGTTATAAATTAATCCCGTAAAATAAATAAATTTTAAGCGAAAAATATTAAAATAATTAGGCTTTTTTATTTTATATTTACTATATTTAATTAATATCTCGTTATATTTATTAAGGTTTTTATATCTTTTATTTATATACTTTAAGATTTTATTCGCTATTATTAATAAAAAAAGTTTATATTTGTTTTTTATAAATAAATAAAGTTATTTAATTATATTATTACTTATATAATTTAATATATATAAACGTTTTTCTGTTTTTAAATAAAATATATTTACGTTAGCTATTAGTTTATTTTTTATTTATATTTTTTAATATGCGTAACCGATTTTAAGCTTACTATCGGTAAGTGTATTATTTATAAATATAAATAAATCCGGCAATTTAACATAACGTAATCTTCTTTCCGTAAATATTATATTAGATATATTTATATATAACGCGCGGGGTAATTTAATAATAAGGTAAGGTATATCTTTAGGGGCTTTAACGTTAAAAAAAACCTGCTATATTTATAAAATAACGCGTTATTACTAAATAATAATCTCTTTTAAATTTTTTAATTAATTTTTTTTCTTTTAATTAAAACGTTTAAAATGCCGTTTATTATATTTATTCCTTTTTTAGTTAAATATTTAAATTAAATCCCTAGTTATATAATATTTTAATAGCGTTATTTTATTTATATATTAAATAGTATATTTACGTTATTTAATATTAATACGCTATTAATATAAAAGCTCGCTATTTAAATTCCTAAAATAAAGCTTTCAAATAAATATATATATTTTTAAATTAAATAGCGTTTATAATGCCTTCCGCTTTAAATTATTTCTTATAACTTAGTTATATTAATAATAAAAAAAGTACGGAAAGGCTATTTTTTATATTAGCGTATAACTCGGTTACGTTATTTAATATTTATTAGAAAAACTTATTTAATTTTATTAAAGTTTTTTTATAAACTAGGTTTTTTATAACTTTTTTATTAAAAGTCTTTCGGAATTTAATAAAAGTTTCCCGAACTTTTTAAATATTTTCTTTTTTATTTTTTTCTTTTTTCTCGTTATTTAAAGTTGCCGATATAGCAGGCGCTTTAAAACTATAGGTACTATTTAAGCGGGAGCGACTTTTTAAATCGGAATCGCGTACGTAATCAGGCTATAACAAATTCCGCTTTAAATTAAGTAAAAAAAAACGCACCTTTTTCCGAACGTACTTTTTATTAGCCGCATGTTCCTTAAGTATATACGCTATTGCTAATATAATATATCGTTTCGGTATTATAAATCCACCTGATTTTAGGACCTAATTAGCCGGATCCTGACTTAAGGTAATAAAGCTTGGAATTAATGTACGGATGTCGTAATTACTTAAGTAAGGTAGGGTGGCTATTATATAAAATACTTGCGTACCTCCCGTAGTTTTAAATCTCTAGTTTTATTACATTATATTAATTAAATAAAAGGCGTAACCTATTATTACTATAGCTAATTCTTATAATATAATAATAAAACTTATTTTATTAACTAATTATTAATTATTATCGAGAACGACTATAAATTTCTAATTAATATTATATTTATTAATATTAGGGTTATCGTATTTACGAACCCGCAAAAATATACTAAAACTAAAAAATACCGGATCAGTATATTTTATACCGAAATAATATATTACATTAATAATAACGTATATACCTAAAAAACGTGCGGCTAATAAAAAATACGCCCGGAAAAAGGTACGCTTTTTTTTGCCTAATTTAAAGCGGAACCTGCCGCAGCCCGATCGCATATGCGATTTCGATTTAAAAAGTCGCTCCCGTTTAAGCGGTACCTATAGTTTTAAAACGCCTGTTATATCGGCAATTCTAAATAACGAGAAAAAAAAAAGAAATAAAGAAATTTAGAAAGTTCGGGAAACCCTCGCTAAATTCCGAAAGACTTTTAACGAAAAAGCTATAAAAAACTTGGTTTATAAAAAAACCCTAATAAAACTAAATAAATCTTTTTAACAAATATTAAATAATATAGCTAAATTATACGCTAATATAAAGGATAGCCTTTTTATATCTTTTTTATTATTAATATAACTGGGTTATAAAAAATGGTCTAAAACGGAAAGCGTTATAAATACTACCTAATTTAAAAATATATACGCTTACCCGGAAACTTTATTTCAGGAATTTAAATAGCGAGCTTTTATATTAATAATGTATTAATATTAGATAACGTAAATATACCATTTAATATATGGATAAAATAGCGTTATTAAAATATTACGCGATTAAGGATTTAATTTAAGTATTTAATTAAAAAATAAACAAATATAATAGACGGCGCTTTAGACTTTTTAATTAGAAAAGAAAAAAGACTAATTAAAAAACCTAAGAAAAATTATTATTTAGTAATAACGCGTTATATTATAGGCATAGCAGGTTTTTTCTAGCGCCGAAACTCCCGAAAATATACCCCGCATTTTTACGGAAGTGTCCCGTATTTTGCGTATAAATATACCTAATATAATATTTATAAAAGAAAAATCGCGTCGCGTTAAGTTGCTAGACCTACTTATATTTATAGATAATATGCTAACTAATAATAAACCTAAAATTGATTACGCGTATTAAAAAATGCAAATAAAAAATAAGCTAGCTGTTAGCGTAAATATATTTTACTTAAAAACGAAAAAACGCTTATATATCTTAAATCGTATAAGTAATAATACAGCTAAATAACTTTACTCGTTCGTAAAGGATAAATATAAACCTTTTTTATTAATAATAATAAATAAAATTTTAAAATATATAAATAAAAGATATAAAAATCCTAACGAATATAATAAAGTACTAATTAAATATAGCAAATACGAAATAAAAAAGCCTAATTATTTTAATACCTTCCGCTTAGAATTCGTTCGTTTTACGGAATTAATTCGTAACTTTCGTAATATCTAAAAGCGGGACTTATTCGGAAAGCTACCCGATTATTTTAATACGTTCGTCGTTAATAAATACTATAATTTAATATTAGACTTTATAGCGTTTTATAAAATTATTTAGTAGTACGATTATAATTATTATTATAACTATATTACTTAGGCAGAAAAAAAAGCAGCAAAAAAAAATTCCTAACTAGAAAAAAATAAAAGTAAAAAATTAATAAATAGAACCTTTATTAAAAACGACTCTATAAGTAATAAAAATATAGCGAACGTATAGAATAATTAAAATATAGTACTTTTAGGAACTAATAAATCGGGAACTAAAATCTAGAAACGATTAGCTAATAACGCCGATCGATTTATATTTATTTAAGCGGAATAATATTTTATTTATTATTAAAAAAGGTATATTATATTTAATTGCCCCTATAAGGCTAAATATATTAAATTAAAAGCAGGTTGATTTAACGTAATTATAGCCTGTATAAATATCCCGGAATCTAACGCTTAAAAATTATTTACGCCTAAAAACGATTAGCTAAAAAGACTACCTTAAGGTAATTAAACTTTATCCCAAAAAATGTACTATTAGTAATAAATATCGATATTAGTAAAGTTTTATTTGATTTTTTAAATCGGTATTTAGGAGGAAACCTATTATTAGCCTTATATACGATAGCTTATAATAAATTTTTATTAATTATATATAATATATTAATAAATACGGAAGTAAATAGGTATATATTTATAAACGTACATTTCGTAAAGCGGCTTTTAAAATTACTAAAATTATTTACGACATAAAAGTTTAAATTATAATAAATTAATAGATTCGATAAAAATGCGATATAATTGATTAATATAGCTATATTTATGTATTTATAAATATAAAACCGTACTATTTGGAATATTATATTTTTTGTTATCGATATAAAATACGACATTATTTTAAAACAGAAATAGTTCGACCGGCATAATATTATAATAAATATACGACGTTGTCGTTTTTTATTTCCGCTTAAATAAAAACCTGATTACAAGACGCGTAATTTAGTTATAAACGATATAGGGAAACTACTGTTTAATCGGGATAGTAGCTAATAGTAAAACGCCTTTATAAAAGAAAAACGTATAAATCTTAAGAATAAACGTAAGCGCGATAGCCGTAAGAGTTATAAGCGTTTAGGTATAAAAGTAATTGTTATAGTTATAATCGAAAAGCTATTTAAAAAAAAAAATACTAATAAAAAATATCGATCCCTTTTTAATTAAGTAGCGTATTAAAAAGCTGGAAGTAGTAGGAAAAACCCTAGCTATAAAATAAGCTATAGTTATACTTATTTAAATCGTTAAATTACGATAAATCTTTAACGCTATATTTATATAACGTTAAGATTTCCGTATATAACTTAAACAAATATAGGAAATATAATAGCAGCTAAATTAAATAATTATAAAACCCGATAAGTTACTTAATCCGGAAAAACCTAAGATCGAAATAAACAAGGACGATAAAAGTATTTATATATAATAAAAAGGCTTTATAAAATAGTATAAATATTATATAAATATTACCGTTATTAATATAGCACTTTTCGATAAAGCTATAAATTGCGAAAGCTAATTAGGAGTTACTAGCTTATATAAAATTAATCGTTTTATATAAAAAAAAAAGACGCCTAAAATTTAAACTAAAATAACGAGAACTTATAAGAAATAATGCAATAAATAATGCCTAAATATTACTACTACCGATTTTTAGTTTTTAATAAGGTAAATTCCGACAAACTTCCGTTAAATCGACTTAACGTTAACTATAAAATCGAGTTTAACGAAAAGTCGCGACCTAAAAACTTAAGTTATAACTTTTTATATAAAATATTACTGGAAAAATTGAAAATATATCGTTAATATATCGTTAATAATTTTTATAAGGGATTTATAAAATCGAATATAGCATTATAAGCCGCTTTAATACTATTTGTACTTAAGAAAAATAAGAAACTAAGGTTTTATATTAATTATAAAAAACTAAACGTTATTATAAAAAAAGATTAATATCTACTGCCGCTAATCGAAAAAACTATAGCGTAAATTTCTAAAGTTAAAATATTTACTAAAATAAATATCCGATAAGCTTTTAATCGCATTTATATATAACCCGATAATAAAAAACTTACCACTTTCCGAACCCGATATGGAATATATAAATATAAGGTCTTGCCGTTTAGACTTATTAACGGGCCGTTTATTTTTTAATGTTATATTAACGATACTTTAATAAACTACCTAAATAATTTCTATAGCGTGTATATCGATAATATCCTAATTTTTTTTTAATCCGAAAAGGAGTATCGGTAGTACGTAAATAAGGTGCTAGCTAAATTATAAGCTGCGGGGCTTTAAGTAAATATTAAAAAATGCGAATTTTATATATAAAAGACTAAATTCCTAAGTTTCGTAATATCTACCGAAAGTATCGCTGTTAATTTAGATAAAATAAAGGTAGTATGTAATTAAAAATAACCTACTATAGTGCGAAAGGTATAGTTTTTTTTAGGATTTTATAATTTCTATCGCAAATTTATTAAGCGGTATAACGCTATAGTTAAATTATTATATAATCTTATTTATAAGGGTAAATTATTTAGCTAAAACTTGAAATGTAAAATAGTATTTCAGGAACTAAAGGGACGCTTTTTAAAAACCTTAGTACTAGTTTATTTTTTATACGACAAAAAAACGAAAGTAGAGATAAACGCTTTATAAGGCGTTCTTTTAGGGGTATTATTATAGTTTTAAGAAAAAGACCAGGCTTAATACCTTATATTTTTTTAGTTTAAAATTTTAAACCAAATATAAAACTACTACTTTATATAAAATAAAAAACTAATAATAGTAGTTAAGGGTTTATAATACTAGCGAGCGGAATTAATAAGCTTATAACGCGAGAAACTATTTTATGTTATTACGGATTATAAGGCGTTAGAATATTTTGGTATTAAGTGTATGTTTAATGTCCGATAAGCTAACTGGGTTAAGCTGTTTGTATAATATTATTTTATTATTACGTATCGATTAAAGTCGGAAAACGGGCTAGCGGATATCCTCTCCCGTTTTAAAAATATAAAGCGTATTTAAAAATAAAGGAGAAAAGAATATTACATAATAATTATCTTTAAGAAAATACCCGATTCGGAAATTACGACCGAGTATATATTAGCTATAAACGAGTTAAATAAATTAAATAAAGTATTATATATTTATATTATAAATCTCGCTAAAGTAAATACGTTTAAGCTATTAGGTATAGTACTTACTAATAAAATCCTAAAAGCTAATAAAAAAAACCCAGATTTGGAAGTATACTATAAAAAAGCTCGGGAAGCTAAATATAACTCCGATTAGTAAATAATTTAAAAGCTAATATTTTATTAGGGTCGATTAATTGTTAGCGCTAGAGATAATTTCCGAACTAAACTCCTAACCGAAATATATACCCGGATTTTAATAGTATATTCCGGATGCTATAAAATAAATCTAATAGTTAAGATATAATATTAATAGCTAGATTTAAATAAAGATATAGATACGTACGTAATTAATTATCTTTATTTTCCGTTTAAGCTATTTAGGGATAAAACGCCGGAATTATTATATCCCTTACCGGTACTTAACTAAATATAAGACTATATTATTATAAATTTTAAATTTATATCCGAAAATAAGTAGGAATATAATAATATATTAGTTATTATAAATTGTTTAAAAAAAAAGCTATAAATTATTTTATATAAAAGAACTGCTACTGCTAAAAACGCTATACGTATATATTACGAAAGCCTTTTTTGCGTTTATAAAATCCCTTTATTTATTGTTTCGGATAAAAGCCCTTAGTTCGTTTTTGATTTTACGGATAAGCTTTTTAAAATTTTCGGGATTAAATGGAAGTTATTATCTTTAAGCTACTCGCAAACCGCTAGTTAAGCCGAAATTATAAACGAATATTTTAATTAGCGTTTCCGCCTTTTTATAAATTATTTCTAAGATAATTAGTCGGAAGCTATTCCCGCTATAAATATTATATAAGCTATTTTACCTTACGAGTTACTGGAAGGACTAATATTATTAAAAATAACCTATAGTTATATTATAAATATGCCGTTTGACTAAAAGAAACGTATAAAAAACTTTTTCTCGAAATTAGTAAAGAAGTAATTAAATCGCGAAAAAGCGTAATAATTTGTTAAACATATTTAAGCGTATATTTAATAGACGCGGTGCTAGGTAAAAAAAGCCTAGATATAAATAGCGGATTAAGTTAACCGCAAATGTCGAAAACCCGATTTCGGTATAAAAAATAAAGTATATATCGTTAAAAAAGTATAATCTATAAACCGACCGACCGATAAGCTAAATTACCCGATAATTCGGTAGTACTATAAAATAAAAGGAATAAAAAGTTATTTGTATTAATTAAAGATTACTTTTTTTTTGTAAAAAAGTATTAAAGTATTTTATGTCGATCGTTTACGGAAATATATAAATAATTTATTGCCCGGTTAAAACTTACCCCGACTTATAGGAAATGTAATAAACCCTAATAAACCAAAAATAAAAAAATTTAAGGTAAACCGAATTTTAATTTCCCGCTTATATTATAAAAAGCTGCAGTATTAAGTATAATAGAAAAAATAAGATCCAGATTCCAAATAATATAATATGTCGAATTTTAAAAACGCCGCCGTTAAATTAAAAAACTATTATAAAATTTACCTAGATTACGTAGGGCCCCCAAAACGCTTATAGTAATAACTTAAGGCAGCAAAAAAAGACAGGTTTAAAAAGGATTATCGGGATAACGATACTTTTATTATAGTAAATGTAACTAATCGGTAATAAATAAAACGAAAGAAGGGTTAATAATAACGAGCGCTTATATAAGTTATATAAACAGATTAACAGTAACGAATTATATAATTTAGCTGCGCTTTTAGTTTAAGGGCCTATTAACGTAATTAGTTAAGCCGAGAGTATCTCTTTATTATTTAAAAAACATTTGTTTTAAATCATTTAGGTTTACGGCCTTATTTAAAACAGTAAGCATATTTGGGTTTAAAGTCTTAGGTAGGCGCCCGTTTTTTAATTTTTTTTTTTTTTAATTTTATTCGAGTCTCGAAACGAGCCTCTGTTTGTGGGAGGAAATAATATTATAAATCTACCTAATCTTAAGACCTGATTAGCCGGATCTTAACCTAAAGTAATAAAGCCTAAAATTAATGTACGGACGTCGTAATTGCTTAAGTAAGGTAGGGTAGCTACTATATAAAATACTTACGTACCTCCCGTAGTTTTAGATCTCCAGCTTTATTATATTATATTAATTAAGTAAAAGGCGTAACTTATTACCATTATAGCTAGTTCCCGTAACATTCGGTATAAAATATATTAATCCGACTCACGCCTGGACTACTATAGCTAGAGGCAGGGCTCTAGTATGGGTACCAATTGTATATTTACAGATAGATGGGGAGGAAAGCTATTTCGGACTATGGGAATTGCTCAGAAAACTTAAGCCGGGTGCCCCGCCGGGCGGTGACCATTCTGCCGTGCCGTTGCCGATTGACATACGGGAGTACGTAACAGCAGGTGGTCTGTGCGCCACACAGGTACGTACCTCCCGTAACTATCCGGTACCTTCCGGTTTTAATATATTTTTATAGGTTTATAAATGCGATAACCCTAATATTAATAAATGTAATATTAATTAAAAGTTTATAATTATTTTCGACAGTAATCGATAATTAGTTAATAAAATAAGCTTTATTACTATATTATAAAAACTGGCTATAATAATAATAAATTATATCTTTTATTTAATTAATATAATATAATAAAGCTAGAGATTTAAAACTATAAAAAGTGCGTAAGTATTTTATATAATAGCTACCCCACTTTATTTAAGCAGCTGCGAAATCTATACATTAATTCCAGGCGATTTTAAGCTTTATTACCCTAGGCTAAAATTAGGCTAACCAGGTTATAAGATTAAGTTAGGTGGATTTATAACAGTCGTTTAATAACTATCCGGAGATAATTTATATAAACTTTTTTAATAAAGGAGAAAATAAAGATATTATTAAAATAAATTATATAAAATATATTTAAAATTTTATAAAAAGTTTAATAAATATAACTTTAAAAAATGGCCGGGATATTAATAAAGCTTATAAATATTACTATAAATTTATAATAGCCGTATTTAATCCGAAAGGCGGTTTTTTATTTATTTTTTTCCTTAATATAAATACGATAATAAACATTTTTAAAGTCGATTTTTAAAAATACTTAAGCCCCTAATATTTTATTTAATAATTCCGAAACTAAAAGTAAAATATAGCGATTTTTAACCGTTACTTTATTTAAGTTTTTATAATTTATATAAAGCCGAAAGCTATCGTTTTTTTTAAACATAAATAATATAAAAATATTAATAAGGCTTTTTAAGTCTCGAATTTTATTATTAGCCTTTATTTTAATGATAAATTTTTAAAGCTCTTTTAATTTATTATAAGTAAAAAAATAAATAAGGTAATAAAATATATTTACTCCCGGGAGTAAGTTAATAACGTAATTAGTTTAATTTCGGCGGAATAAAGTATTAGCTTTATTAATATTAAAAAAGTCGGAATAGTTTTAAAAAGTAAATAAGAGATTTATAATAATTATAAGCGTTATAATTAAAATATCGGGGTTATTTTTATCTTATAATTTCGGGATTTCTTCCGGGAGTTAAATAATTATATAATAAACGGTATAATTTCGGCACTTTCGGGTAAATTATTTAAAATTTAATAGTTTTATTAAAAGGCTTATAATACCGAAATACTAGCGATTTATAACGGGATCGAAAATAATCCGTTAGCTTTTTAAAATTAGTTAACTTAAAAAAAGTAGGCTTTTTTTTTCGGAAATCCCGATTAATAGTAATATAGGGGTATCGAAACCGGCAGTTCATATCTCGTTTATTTTTTATTATAAAATCGACCCAAAAAAATATTATAAATTAATATAATTTATCGCTTTAAAACTTTAAAATTAATAATTTTAAAAAAGGCTTTTTTTAATCTATATTTTAATATAAATATATAACTAATTAAATTTACTAAAAAGTAGGTATTTAAGTTAGCATAAATAATAAAAAAGGCTTTTTTTTCGCACCCGGGTAAACTATATAAAAGGTTTAAAAATATATAAAACCTAGATAAATAATTTTTTATCGGGTTTAAAAGCTTTAATAGTTTTTAAACTTTAGGCTTATTTTTTTAACCGGTAATATAATTACGGATATAATATTTTAATTTATTATAATTATAATATCTTTTTTACGACTTATTTTTCGGCCTAATGCCGGACTTATTATTAATAAGTTTTAGCGAGATTTAAGTATTATTTTTAATAGTAAAATTAATAATATAATAACCTTAATATTAGTATTTTTTTAAGGGGGATTAGTTCTTTTTTTAAGCTTTTTAAAGCTTTAAAATCCGTTTATTTAATAAAAAAGCTTTTAGCCCGGGTTCGGGTTTTTTTTATTATTATTATAGCCCCGCTTATAACTACCTTTAAAATCGGTAGCTTTTTTTTAAGATATAAATATTAATTTCTAACGTCGGATAATAATATTTACTATATTATTCCGTTTTTTTAGAAGCTTTTTATTATAACTAATAATTTTATTCCTAAAGTTCGGCCGTAATTTTCCGTAAAAAAATAAAGCCCAGTTTTTCTCTAAAACTAACTTAAATTATTAAGCCTTTAAGCCGGAAAAATATATATCGAATTTCCGAAAGTTTTATTTTAATTACTAGCCGGTATTTTTTAACGCTATAATAAAATAAACTTTTAAATATTTAAAACTATAAATAAATGTTTTAATTTATTATTTAAAAATACCTTAATCCGATCGGAAATACTATCGTTCCGGCTTATTTATAAATTAAATTCGGGTTTAATATATTCCTTTATACTATTAGTTTATTTTATTCCGAATATAAATAATTTTAGCGGTATTTTTCCGAAATTTTTTAAGTACGTTAAAAAAAATAGCCCGGCATTTATTAAATTAAAACTTTTATTTAATATAATTAAACGAAAGGCTAAATTTGTTATAATTAAACGTAATAATATAACTAAAATTAATATTTAAATCGCTATCGGAATTAAATAAATCGGGATTTAGCGGAATAAACTTTTTTAAAAAGGGGTTAAGCCTTAAGCCTTTAAATATATTAAGCTTATTATTAAATAATAATAAATCCGAAAGTTTTAATAACGTATCCCGGGTATTAGTTACGTTATGTTTTTTATATAAAACTTTAATAAATTATATAAAAAAAATATATAAAACAGTTTATTTAAGCTTTAAAATGCGAAACTTTTTATAATAATAGGCTTATTATTTATTAGCTTTTACGGTATTTTAAGTTTAGCTAAATCTTACGTTTTTTAGGGTTAAATAATAAATTTGTTTTTTTTTTAATCTTAATTTTTATCACGTGTTATAAGGGTTAAGGTGGCTTAACGACCTAATTCCTGTGTATTTTTATAAAATACTAAGATAAAGGAAAAAAAAAATTTAAACTAAAAGGTCGGCCGAGAAATTTACTATATATATTAGGTGTAAGGCTTAAGCTATAATTACGTAATGCGTATAAACTACACTTTAAATCCCGTACTTAATCCCTTGTTTTATGTTATAATAATTCTTTAAAAGATCGGAATTTTTTATATATATAAGCGATAGGTTTTTTTTAATAATTATAAAATCCGGCTTTTATAAAAGTTCCGTAATAACTTGTTTACTTTTTCGGGTATTATTTTTAATAAATATACCTAAAGTTAATATACCGTAAATAATTCGGGGAAAAAAAAATCAAAATTATAAAAAATAATAATAATTAAATACGGGTAATATATTAACTTATAAAGTATAAATATAAGTATATTAATTCTTAACCCCTTTATATATAAAAGGGGCGAAACTTTTTTTATATAAATAAAAGGTAGGGAAGGACCTCCGGTCCTTCCCTAATACGTCCCCGATAAGGCTTATAGGTTAATAGGGCTTATAGCATAAGCCCTACATCTGACAGTAAGTTTTATTAGTAACGCAGCTTATTTTGCGGTCCCGGCACTAGGGATAGCACGTGACCTCGGGATCTATAGTAGTCATCAAGTCGATCAAGTTCTAACAAATTTTTTAAGCTGAACTTTATTATTCCGTCTTTGAGATAAGTGGGCTAACAAGTCTGAGGAGCCCTAAGACATCGTTTTTTTTACACATAGTCCCTTAGGTTCTCTAGAAGCATGAAAAGCAGCTTATGTCTGATACCACCTAAACCAAGTGCTTCAGGTTAATGATTGTGATGATCACCGTGTTGTGTTCCAATGCAGAGGCTGTGGAGGCTTTGTTTTCCAACAGTGCCTTACTAGCCCTCTGTTTCATTCCATACATTAGCTTTCATATGCTTGAAATGTTGGAGTACAACTTTACATGATACTAGCACCACGAATGTTTATTCCAGGTTGTAACTCACCGTGTATTGCATGGGAAAAGATATGGGATTGGCCCCTCTTTGAATTGTTGGTTCTCATGAGGTGGTGCTGAGCGTAAAGCTAAATGCTCTCTTCCAGCATCGTATATGCACGCGACTCGCCAATTCTCGTTTTGTTCCGTCTGTAAGGGTCAGCATTGCATCTCAACTATTGATAGCAGGTCTGCTTTGATGAATCAGACATACAGTCTATTAATAAGCTGACATCGGTGCATAGAACATGTGTCTCTCACACGAGGGGCTGGCTTAGCAAGCTCAACTATCTCTTTCAGATCGGGAGCTACCCTGACGTGCACGCTGTTCCACTGGAACTGGTTCTCGTGCTGCGCATCAGCCATCGCGTCCATCAGCCGAGTATCCAGACCGAGCTCGACGACGACCTGGGACAGGATATCCACGCTCTCGGCCTCTTCCATACCGAAGGCATCGCACGCCTCGCGGAAGTACGTAAGGTATTCCCCGTATCCCGACTGCCGGGACCAGTCTCCAGGGACGACGGGCTCCTGCTCGCGGTAGATCTCCTCCAGGCCGAGCTTGAGAGCCTGGCGGTACGCGTACCTCACGTCCCGGGTGTAATCTGCTCTCACCTGGGCCTTGCTCGCGTCCTTGAGGAGCCCGAGGAACCCGTACAGCTTGTCGCGGGGATCCGAGCACGCCAGCATCCCAAACTTCCGCACCACCTCGTGCACGAGGTCCGGCACGCTCGATTGGTACGTCTCCGCTATCGTGTGCGGGCGCGATAGCGCCGCTGTCATTTCTGCCAGGGTCCCGACTTCGGTTCCCTGGGCTAGGACGTCTCGGACCGGCCGGGGTACTACCCTCGTCCGGTGTGATATTATGCGCTGTGCCGGACTATACCGGCGTGAGAGGGTGTTGAGAGACCCACGGGATCTCATAGATGTTGATATGGGCGCCGGCGATGCTCTCGCGAATAGCAAGAGTGGAAATGAGAAGAACCCGCACCACACCGACATGGCCGGCGCGAGCAGCACCTCCTGGACAACCCACACGCGGTTCCAGTACTCGTGGTAGCTCAAATACTTCATACCCTCCCACTGTTTCGCAGTCCAGTTTGTGCATTCCGTGCCCTCTATTTGGCTCAGGGCTTGCACCTTATCCAGATCCCTCTCGCCCGGGCTTCCGAGCCAGGCTACGACTCTGCTCGAGTGCCGATATATGCGGGTCATCTCGCGGACCTGGAACTGTCGCTCGTCATCGTCGAGCTGGTTGATGCAGATGGCGTCTATGAAGAACAGCCCGCCCTCGCCTTTGCCCGCGGCGGTGGCGAGGAAGTCGAAGAGGTTCCGCCGCACATGGAACGGCTGGCCGTCTACCTGGATCTCCCGGACATCGTCGATGGTGGGTGCATGGCCCCAGGTATATGACAGCGCTCTGTAGAACGTGGAAGACAGGTCCGCGAGCCGAAATGTCTCGAGCTTATAGTTGACGTCCTGATATGTCGAGCCGTATGAGATCCGCAGCAGCCGGACTTGGGCTTTTGAATCAATGGGTCTATACTTGAAGCCGCTCTTGCGATTTATAGTCTTATCGAGATCTTCTGGCATTGTATAAATAACGAGGCTGTTGGAATAGTTGTCCCGTAACTTATTCTCGTTTGGGGAACTGACGTCGTGAGGTGTCAGGGGTATCAAGATATTCTACGCTGATGGGGGGGCTCTTATTGCCGGTGAGGCTGTGCTGCGAGTTGAGCGGTGCCGAACCCCATTCTGACAGGCGAATATGTGCACTCCAATCCGCGGCAATGATTTCATTTCGAAGGGCTGATGTGATATCCCGTCCATTGAGACAGCCTACGCGTGCAAATTCAAATTGATATTTACGTAAATCCGAACCATCCCTAATTATGTAACCCTATGAAAGAAACTATAAAAACTTGGGCTTGTATGGTTGTTAGCAACTCGTGATGTACCCTCGGTCTACCTGAGTTGGGAATTTGTACAACATAGTCTTTCTTATAATATAAAATCTCGATAAAAACAATAGACTTCAACAACAGCTCGTTAGATAACTGGCTGGCCGAGCCCCATTATGTTGGATAGACTTGATGATCTAGAGCCAACCGGCTGCCGGGTTAGATAATGCAGTCTGTCCTAGGAGAGCTGATGACCACTCCATACCTATAACGTAAGCACCCGTTATAATCTACAGAGAGAACTCAAAAGTGTAGAAACTAGCCCTATAGTGACAAGTTGTAAGCGCTAGTAGAAATAAGCATAGCTGATCAACCTTATTAATGTAGTTATAGGATGTCGAGGTGACGACGCCTGACAATGGGTGGTGTCTCGGCAAGCTTCCGCAGTATCAATTACATACTTCCGAGTAGACATTCGCACCCGAGCAGAGATGTGAGGTATGGTATCAAGAGATGATTCTATCGAATGAAAACTTCATTATACACGAACGCGTTATGCGTCAACCACATGCCCACTGCTAACTGGCTTCTACATATCTAAAAGCATCCATCCCGGTCATTACGCATTCGTCAACAAGATAGACGAAACTCTAAATAGCATGTTGATAGGTGACGTCTGCTTGCTGTCACGCCAACCTCGGCTCGTGCTGGAGGGAGAGAGGAACCTTAACTAGCCGCTTAACCGTGTCCCTAACCGTCCCTGTCAAATTACCAACGTCTACTCATATTAACATCGAGGCACGTGAGCATCCTCAATCTCTGCGTACTTCATCAACACCTTCCCCGCCATCGATGATCCCTTCCACGCCAAATGGTGCGTCAATGTATTCGTCAGGTCCAAGCTTTAGATCGAGGCCGCAGCGAAGTCTGCTGAGTAGAGGTATGATGCACTAGAATGAGCATCTTGTAGCAGAGGGACGTCCTCATGAGTCTGTGGCTAGAGAAGATCTGGGGATCCTCATATCAGTTGCGACTCCCGTACACCTCATAGGGTCATCAAGTTATATGTAATCGACGACTCGATGTTGCCAGTACAATTTTGTCGACCGCGACTCGTCTCCTTGAACTCGGCTCTGACAAATGGAGGGGTTTCTACCCTGTATGAGAAATGGCAATATCATCCCCAGAAGATCAAATCCCCTCTCGAAATCTAGCAAGTCCTACATGATGTGATGTATATGTGATCTTGTCGGTCGGGTTTTTTCGGGAATGATTTGCCGTCGGACTCCTCGTCAACACAGCCGGCGATGAGTTCAGTACGGAGACCTGAAGTTGACCGAGAGCTAGAACTGTAGACGCACATACGTAACATACGTAAAGAGATGTTGCAAAAACCGTGGCCTCGCTGAGGACATGAATAGAAAATCGGATCTGGTGTTCGACACCAAGGTCTCCGCGAACCACACGCCTTCGTAAATTATAGCATTATATCGTCTGCGATTAGCTAATGATCGATGAGATTCATCAAGAGCTGGTGCTGAAATAATAATTCTCCCACAAGTACTCGTAGTCCTCCAATATACCGGCGACAAGGCTGGGCATCCGCCGACGAGCTCCGTTCACCAGACCTTTGGTAACGTTCTCGTAGAAGGCTCCCTTCATGGTCCACCAGCCCGCGGCCCAATACCGCTTACCCCACTCTTCTTGCTCTAGGGCGGTGCTGCGGAGGCTTCTATCCCGCAGTTGTCGTGCCATGTATTCTATGCTCAACCCAATGATCCACGGTGTCCAGGACTTCTTGTTCTTGCTCCTTGACAGAGCAATGGCATACACCAGCGGCGACAGAATATGCAGTATTTCGGCAGCTTGGCCAGAGCCCGACAAGGTGTTCAGGAGCTTCGCTGCGGGCTTGATGTCGTCCGCCGTCAAAACGCGGCTTTGTAGGTATGAGCTGATGTCCCCTGGATTGGGCAGGCTTGGCAAAATAGATCCGGTTCGCGGCATCGACCATTCCTTCTCGTACGATGTCTTGGCGCTTCCATTCATGCCCGTCAGGCTGGGCTCCTCGCCCATCAGCTCCTTTAGAGCGTCCCCGTCATCCTGGCCATCGTCGGTCGGTAGCGGCTCTCGCTCGGGGAGTGCGGGGGTCACAAGCGGTCTCGAGTTGGTGATGCGCATCAGCAGCAGACGACAGACGGCCTTGATGACCTCTAAGACGATGACCACCCGCCAGCGAACCCTCTCCCCCCTCCGCTTGGCGGCCATCTCCCATAGTAGCTCCGTGTATTGCACGACCTGTAGCAACAGGGCTATCCTTCGGTACAGCCTGCTCTTTGCCGTCCAGAATCTCGTGTATCGCGCGTGGGGACTGGGTATCCTCGACGCGAGTGCGGGTATCTTGGTGATGGCGCCGCGAAGAACGGCATCGTGGTAGAGGGAAAGGAGCTGGACACCGGAGTGTACGGACTCGGATGCGATCTCGGCGTCTCGAAAACGGCCGGGGATGATGTAGGTCAGGGATCGCAAGGCGCTCTCGATCTGGGAGACTTGGTGGGCGTTCTTGGTGATAAAGTCACCGTATAGGTGTAACCACTTTGGCGGCATCGATAGCACGCTCTGTATTGGATTCGGCAACTTGCTGTCTGAGGACGGCGACATTATTGCCTTACTTTACCTTGTTATACCTCATTGGGTATGTGTGCCTATGCCAATCAGATGAGATTATCTAGATGAGAGGCAGAAGATGCGGAGGAGAACAGCAAAGGAAGAAAAGAGAGAAGAGCGCTGCTCGGCATGGAGATGGAGATGGACGCAGGTGATGCAGGTACGTACACTTCAGCAAAAGCTTCTCGTGCTATGTTGAGTTGTCAGCTTTCGCGTCTTTCAATTTGTCGGCGTGTGAGCCCGCACCTGCCTCGGCTCAGCCAACCCCTGGTCGAGAAAAGTACGCTTGGGCCACCGCCAGTTGCTTAACTGTGCTTACATAAGTAATCAGGTACCTAGGTACATGCATACCAGTGGACCTGGGCCCGGCCTGGCGGGCAGGAAGATCCGGTGCCCGACCTCAGGTCCTCTTTCTCGGAAACACTGTTTTCCCGAGGTCCAGAGTGTGTAACAACATACCTAACCTCCTACTACCCCTATCATGACAGAATGAAAAGGAGTCTATAAAGAGTAGCAATGATTGGGTAGTCCTATAATTCAAATCCCGCCATGAGTTGAAAATCAAGCCAGGTTCAAGTAACATCACAACTGAACGATGAGGAGGCATTCCAGCTTCGCGTCATGAAGATCAATTTCAGGGGTCTACTGTAGTCTGAGCATCTCGATGAGATGCTTTCATTCTGCCTGTACCATCAACGCACCTAGTCTAAGCACTGGCTAGGTTAAGTCCGTCCAGGCTCAGATCATTGCATGGCGCATCCACGTCCATCATGGCAACATCATCATCGTCGCCGTCGCCGTCGCCGTCGCCATCGCCATCTGGTACGTTGCCCACGCCCATGATGCCCATCTTGGCTGCCTTGCCATCATCCTCTCCCTCGCTATCCAAGTCCCTCTCGGCCTTGTACTTGTCATCGAAGCCAAATCGGGCTTTGTTGCCGAAGTCATAGTACCAGCTCGAACCGGCTATCATCTGCTCGCTCTCGTCGTTGATGCTACCACTCTGGCCCGCGTTCATCATGTCCACGTCCTTCATAGTCTCCTTGGTCTCCTCAGGCAACAAGCGCACCAGCACCTTGTCCGTGCCGTCTCCTTCGCCGTCTTCATCGGTGAGGTTAAAAGGGAAATATTTCGCTACCGTTTCGGCCACATAGGAGTTGAGCTCGCGGACCTGCTCGAGATCCTCTTGGTTGGGATTCTTGCCCAGGTTCGGATAGTCCTCTCTCCAGCAGTCGAAGAAATTTTCCCGGAATCGGTCGATGGCGTGAGTGAGCGGACGATAGTGGGGTTCCTTGCCGTCTTGGACTTCGGTGGTGGCGAGGAAGATGGCTCGGGCATGAAAAGCTTTGTAAGTGAACGCCCAGAATGCTTCGTTTGTGAAGTTGCTTGACCACGCCCATGAATCCTTGGCGCAGGCAAAAAATTCCTCTGGGGACATTCGGCCACATAGATCGACGTTCTCTGCAGCGTGGTCGTAAAGCTTCGCTAGCGCTTCACTCGTTACGTCCTTTCTGTCAGTTTCTAGTCCCTTGAAGATGACTCTGGCAATGTGGGACGAGTGTTGATGATGAAGAAGGCTGCGATAATGGTGTTTCACTACATGAGCTTCCTGGTCAAGCTCCTTGGTACCCTGCGTCTCCCATTGGAAACCGCTGTGGAATCCTTGGTATATAAGCTTGGCGAGGGGAGGGGGCCGTGGTGCCATGATGATAGTGTGAGTTCCGATTGTAATGCGATCTGGTTTATTGCGGCGAACGCAGGAAAAAAACTTGAATATCTGCGGGGGGAGGAGAGGGGGATTTGTTTTTTAATGAGGGATTGGTACGTGGAGGAGGCTGCGCAGAATTGTGAAAGACGGTGGGCAACTGAAATAAACGGGAACAGGGTTATTTTACTTGAGGGTTATACCGGTGCTTGCTTGAAGATAGCACATTGTCTACTGGGCAACAGTAAATCACGATAGTGAAGGGGAACTGAACTAGAAGTGGCTGGCCTGAGGAGCCTGAGGAGCCTGAGCTTAAGGGTGGTTGCCATATAAACCAAAGTACACTCAAGCTTTCCAAAATCAGTTGGCTCACTGGTCAGACCAACAGTTCAGTTTCTAGGCAACTAGTTCTTGAAAGGTACGGGGTTCAATTCCCTGAGTGAGTTCATTGTCAAAAATCATATTTGATCATCCCACTTTCCGACAGCGGGACCCCCAGCCAAAGCTGTGGGAGAATGTACCAAGCCCGGGTTATTCTGATGGCTTATCTTGGACCACATGTTATGATTGGAGATAATGGGCGAGCTCATCTCCCTCTGGGTTGACCAAATTTTTTTTTAATAATCTTTCCCCCTTCCTCTCCTTTCTTCTTTATATCTATCTTAGCTTAACTTGAACTTGAAACTTTACAGGCCGTAAATTAAACCACCCGTCTTGACTGAAGCGATAGGTAAAGTCTGTTAGCTTAAAGTTAACATCTTTCAGTAACATGGCTAAAGTGATCATGCTAAATTGCCATGCCCAATACTTCCCTATGCATTCCCTTTTTCCATTCCCAAACCATTTTTTTACACCTTCCGGCAACTTCTCAAACTTCTGCCCTATCATACGCTCAGGCTCAAATGCTAAAGGCTCCTCGAAGATCGTCGGATCCCTATTCACTCCAGCGAGCACAATAATCATGGGTTGATTATGCGCCACTTGGTATTTGCCTCCAGCTAGAAGCACGGGTGTTTTGTTGTCGTTCGGGATCGGTTCGATATTAAATCCCGGGGCGGCGAAAGAAAGGCGAAGGGACTCGCGGATAATGCCTTCGAGGTATTCGAGCCGGGCCAGATGGGCGTAGGAAAGCTCGCCGGCACCAACTACGGTGTCCAGTTCCTCGCGGGCTTTCTCAATGGCAGCTGGGTTCGTCAAGAGGAAATAGATGGCGGTGCTGAGTAACGCCGGCGCAGTACTACTCCCGATAGGCATGGAGATGATCTCGTCGACGACTTGCGAATCAGTCAGGGTCTTGCCTGTCTCCGGGTCTTTGCTGCTCATGAGAGCTGCGAGCAGGTCGTCGCGGTCCGTCGGGTTTGCTTTGCGGTTATCCACCACTTCTGTCGCATATGTCCGCATGGAGGCGGTGGCCGTCTTGAATTTCCCTCCGTACCAAAGCCAATTTAGAAGTCCAGGTCGCGTTGGTCGCTTCATTGCCTCGGACGTGGAATCTTCCATGCCTTTCAACATGGGATGCTCGGGGCCCGTGAGGCAGTTCAGCTTCTTACCAAACAGTGTCAGAGTCGTCGCTTCAAGGTTCAATCGGTTCAACTCCCCGAGTATTGATATCTCGTTGTGGGCGCCGAGGCCATTCCATTTCTCTGTGAGCTCGGCGACGGTATCCCGCATCTCGTCGAAGTGCTTCGCGAGCGACGAAGGTGCAAGCTTCGGTGCCATAATGCGATGTGCAATGCCCCAACTGGCCTCGTGATCGAAAGCGGTGAAGAGTGCGTCGTGCACAGCGTACCGAATCTCAACAATCGGGCCGCCGACATATTTTCGAAACCGCTTCTCGTCGCATAGTTCCTCTGCGAGTGCTGCGCCTGCAACGAAGACAATAGTTTGGCCGAGAACTTTGATCTGGAATATCTCCCCGTATTTTTCTGCCAACTTCCTCAGGGAGTCCCAAGTATTGTTCGGGTCAACATCGAAGATGTTGCCCACTACGGTAGCCGAAATTAGTATATTTTCTTTTTGCGACGATGTTAGGGATGACAGGGCGTTTCGTTTCCATTTTGACAACGACTACAGGAGTAACAGACAATGTTGAATAGTACTCACACAGAGGGACACCGGCTGGTTGAGGTATTTGAAGTGACATGATGGGCACGCAAGACGTGTGCAAGGGATAGAAACAGCGATTCTTCGAGGCGATAATTGCCTAAGTTATAAGAACACCCAAGTCACACCGCAACGAAAAGAACGTGCGCCGTCTACGTCACTAGTCTCACAGATGATATTGCTTGTATCACCGGACAACACACCATGCAGACCTTCTAGGTAATGTGTATAACGGCTCCGATGCATTGCATCGTGATATCACGGGGAATTGCCCCGGACCTGATGTCACTCAACAGCAGTTCCGTCCATTTGATTAGGGCATATATCTCAGAAGAACTGTTGAGGTCCTATTTCCAAGGCCTCCAATACCACCAAGTTTGATATCTCTTGGTTATAATTAGAGCGGGCGGCAAAGAACAACTGCCGAGTGGCTTGCAATAGTACGTCGATCATGAGGGGATTCCCCCTTTCAGCCGCACGCACCTGTATGCATGCGAACAGACTTTGTGTAGCGTGAAGCCCTTCGAAGACCGCTTGGTTGCATGATGTCAGATCTCAAGCGCTCTGATTGGGTAGCAATTTCATCTGCAGCACTGGAATGATCCTCCCCTAGAATTTCCTTCCGATCAATTCGTCCATGTTCTCATCGGATAATTCTGTAGCCGTCACATTTACGCAAGTCTTACGGAGTTGCAAAGAGTAACGTATTTCATCGAGAAAAAAATGCTATGGTCTTCGAGCAAGAATCGAAGGAGACTGGATAAATTTATTCTGGATACTGCAAACGCATTATTTAATGTTTGATAGGAAATTAGGAGGTTGCGCTTGATATGTCTTTGGATACTCAATAACGCCATACTTCCGGCTTTTAATAGTCAGGTAGACTAGGTTTCTTTATGCGAATTACCTCTTATTCTCTGATAATGTTATAATAACTTATGATATCAAGTATCGTCAACCTGCCCTAGGCATTGTAGCTATCTACGTCAAGTCCTTCTGCTTGACTCATTGTTCAGGATACTAGTAGGAAGCTGAAGAGTTTCGAGCCAATCTTACGTGGCGAAGCTTTGAGATATTTTGAGAGCCAGGCTCAAAAGTTATTCTTCCTAGTATGTGCACGTAGGCTATTTTATTCGCCTTGTGTTTCGGAGTTTTCTAGGCTTAGTCGGAGATTGCGGATAGTGAAACTATGCTAACCTGGTATATAATAACAGTATCTCCTTAACGCAATTGGCGGCTTTTGTCCATTCCCATCCTCCGAAGTAAGGCATGTAAGGTCATCCTGCTTTTGAGAAGATGATGCAATAGGCCTATTAACTGCTTGGCCTGGCCAGTTCACAGGGGTCTATCAAGGTTACCTACCACGAGACACGTCGTCTACGGCTTTCCACTGTTGAGCTCTAGATGCAAACAAGCAATGCAAAATAAGTGCAATGCAGCTAGTGTAACTAGTCTACTCGATATGCTCTTCGCTATATCTGTTGAGACGACCACTGGCCTCGAATTGAAGAACGCCGCTTGAAGGTGGTCTACGGGAGATTCTCGAACCATATGAGACGATTCTGGCCAAAAGAGGTTGGCTTATCGACTAGATTCCTTTATATTTTAGTTTACGGTGTCAAAAATACCAAACATATTTCTAGCTAACCCCGCGGTCCATTGTGGATTGCTGTACAATGAGATCTTTCTTGAAAACCATTAGAAATGCTAGGTACTATAGCATTCTCGTATTCTAATGCTTGAATACAGGGTCGACACTATATTGGGATTACCTCTCAGACTAAGGCTATAATATATGACTTTGCATGATCTTTTAAGCTAGTATGCTTCCCCCTTTCGGATGACCTGGGAACAACCGCAATTCGTCCCGTAACTGAACTACCTGAGGAGCTCTATCAAACAGTTCCTCATGGATAAACCTAGAAACATTCCCTCACTAGTGAAGACATCAATGGTGAGGCGGTGACCTTAAAATTATCGATCACTATGAAACACCCGTGAAACCAGCTAACTATCACTCTTATTGAGCTAAGTGCCCAATGGTTTAAACTTTATCTAAACAAGCGGAAAGTGTACCCAATGTGTCTAAGTAATTTAAAGACAAAGTCTATTATATCGTTTTGAAGATACAAAGCCGCCTATCTAGTTCTGTTGGCCCACCAATATCGTTGTCAAGTATAGATGTGGTGCCTCTATTTACCTCTACGTGTAAGTCAAATGTTCGAGATTTTTTCCGGCCACAACGTAGTAGTTCTTATGGCATTAGTGGCTGTTAGTCCATGGTCGTTATATCTGTAGCTAGAGAATGGTAAACGTGCTTATAAATAAGTGGTGCACAAGTCAAGAAGCAAGATGAAACCAGAGATGAAAACCGTAGGACACCATCAGTCCGACAAATCGCTTTGTGCGACCTCATATATTCATCCATTTTCTAGATGATCCCTTGAAACCTTCACTCAATGCGCTGACTTCTACATGATCGTTTGCACGCCTGAATGGGTCCACCTGGCTTAAGATATAAGAATCATGATAATGTCCCTTCTTATTTTTAGTCAGTCCTTTGCCATCACTCAACTCAATTTCGCTCCCCTCCCTGCTGTGCGTCGTTCCACGCGTTAACCGGTCCTCATCATCGTCCACATATCGCGTCTCGCTGGTGATATTCACCTCCTTCGTCACGAATATCTTGCCCCACTGTTCACTGAGTACTGGCCAGAATATTGGCACACTGGCACAGACACTCGCGGCATCGACTTCCAACACGGATAGTAAAATACTGATCGGGCTGTACCACGTGGGATCTCTAGTCGGGTAAGTTGCGATTCTATGTTCAATGAGGGTGATGAATCTCCAGATCGCGAAAACGATGACACTTCAAAGACATTAGCAGGGCCATTTTTTACCAGTAACATTTCAAAGATCAGCCTTACAAGGTGCCCATGGAGAGAAGTCCGACTAATCGTATGCGAGCAGCCGTAGTCTGGCCCTCCTTGAAAAAGAGGGGGAACGGGATGGATAGCACAAGAAGATCGAGTACCATGTTGATAATGGTGTGGCTTTGATAGGTCGCGGCGAATGGACCTGCATCCTGAGAGGCGTATGCATAGCAAAGAGCACCTTCTTCGGCGTCCCAATACTGGCGAACTGGTATGCAAGGCACCCACGCGAGAAACGAATAAGAAAAGCCCCAGAGGCCAATGAACACAACCAGGAACATCGAGAATCGGTATACGAAGGATCCACGCTGGTAAATTCGGAGGTATTGTAGCAGTAGTGCTTCTTTGATCAAAGTTGTCGAGGTGACATATGTAGCATTCGCTACATAGAATGTTTGAAGATACCCTCTCCATTGCCATTGCTCAAGCAATAAGAAGTGTTTGCCTAATCCAAATTTGAGTGCAGCACATATTGCAATCGAGCCGGCCGACGTTGAAAGCTATCCCCAACATTAATTTCCATCTTCAAGCGCCACCGAGTGCAGACACCCATCACCTACTAGGGAAAGCCCAACGCATAGGTCATCCCAGCCCAGGGCGCGGACGACCTTAGATCGGACATATAATCGGAGGAGAACGCAGGCCCAGGATATTAACTAGAACCAGCAACTATGAGAATTCGTCTTTCTCATCGGGAAGCACTTATCATAATGGGCATCAAGACAAATGCGGGGGGTGAAATGCGTGTTGGCGTACCAAGAATGATATGGTGACCCCAATAATGGTCTCTGGCCGATTCGAGATCGGCTCAGGCTCGCCGAAATTGATATCCGAGTAGCCAGCGCCCGACATGGTCTACATCGATACTCGAGGTCGAAAGGCCTGGAGGGCGTCGCATAGAGGCTTGGGATATTAAATCAAAGGCGAGAGGGTAGTTGTAGTCACGGAGAGAAATTGGAAAGAGGATTGCCCCCACAAGCCGTTGACAATCAAGCCGTTAGTTCCTTCAAGTGACAATACGAAGCCTACAGTGGGATAGTTGCATCGCGGGAACGAGCGTTACATTACCGAACCACAAATGATGTGCGGATAAGAAAACGGCTAGGAACAGAACCTGTGGGGTTGTATGATTACGTGTTACAAATATAGTGAAACAGGAGCTTGTCAAAGTAGAATGACCTCAAGAAGGAATAGAGATCGCGGATCAGGTATCCAACGTCGCATCGGTATACAGAAAATATGGTAAGCTCGCACTAGTAACTGCATCCCAGGAACAGAGCCTACTTCCTATTGGCTGCTGAAAAGAAGAACACATCAAGCTTACAATGACACCAAACAATGCATGCATCTATCACATCCAACATACATAATAAGGTTGTAGGGTAGGGTTACGGCGGCCGATCTCCCCTATCGCAGCCTTTGGTTATTTGCAATTCTACGCGCTGTAGACTTTGTTATCTCTGCAAATAGCTGGACCCGTAATGGAATAGTCCGGATGACTGGTCTATGCTGACAGTTGACCTTTCAATTGACTTACTAGTCTACAATTTCAGTGACGGTCGCTTGCTTCTATGCACTCCGTACTAGCCTTACCCCCACTCGTTCCTCAAACAACCTAATAAGTATACTCGCAGTAGATGGATGCTAGCGGGTCAACAGGCCATACAAGAACGTGTGGTCTTGATGTGAGAGGAAGTAAAGTGGTGTAAAAAGGGTTGTATTGGTTGTGGAGAAAGTCTAGAAGCTGTGGAAAAGTGCTTTTTAGCAGGCCCCATAAGGAAAAAACTTACCATGGGCTTATAACCACTCTAAAGCAACAACTGTACTTCCATTACTCTCTACAATAGAGATAGCAGTTGAGTCACTTGAGTACATAGTTGTATATAGGATTCCAAGCTCTGTGCAGAAGTGATTCTTACTCTCTTCTTACTTGAGGTATAGAGCCTCACTAAGTCTTTTACGACTAGGTATATCCTGTGAGTAAGGCTGTTAAACCTATAGTAATATGTTAAGGTTTCGCATGGGGCTGGTCTAGGTACCTATAGTGCCATAGGCACGCGACAATCCGGCACAAATGCTGGTTCTCTCCTTTTAGGTACTGCATCTGTACTATATAAGTAGGTAGTATAACCGGCCCCACACGCAGGAACAAGGGGCTTTGCCCTATCAGCAAAGTCATGTTGCTTATTTGTCACATCAGCCACGAGATGTATTGTGACATTAAACACCGCAAAGATGTGATATAATCTTGCTAAGAGAGTATGAAATGCTTGTTTCAAAGTCTGCTCTAGGTTACGGCAGCTGCTTATGTACAGCATATTATGTAGCCAGGCGACTGCTGGAGCTGACGTCAGGTGGTCAGTGCCTTCTAGTTGAGGTTAAAAGGCTTTGACCGTATGTGCCTAGTGCTGATGAGGGATTCCTCCGCTTTTCTATTATTATGATTCGTACATGAATAGGCAATAACAGGCAGCCTCACCTCTGTTAATTTCTCTTGGTGGATGACAGGATTACAAGTGCATACAATAGCTGTAAAATGCATTCCACAGCACAGATCATGCGCGCGGACCACATAACATGCTGAGTTCGCTCACGCAGGATAGCATGAAATAACACCCACACTGCCGTACTACACTGGGAATCTACAAGCCAGCTTTGCAGTATCATTTCTCGACGCCCATTAAAGAAAATTATAAACTCATATGTAGGTTCTATTAAGCAGATATTGAGATTATGTCAAAGTTGCGCATATATACGGCTTTAATAGGTAGGCTTTGTCATATGTGAATGAAACAAAAATCTCTGAAGCCTCCATGTATGATTGGCTGTTATGGTAGTGTGGGTGTTTTTTAGACACTCCTGATGCGGTTGGAAGAACGTGATGGTTGTATTGCATGTATTACCTCCCTACGCCGCTCATCTACAGGTAACAAGTGTTACTAAAATATTAAAAAATTATTCTAAATATTTAAGGTCTTTCATGTCAGCAGCTAAAGATGTGTCTTAGTTACGACAAGAACTACCTGTTCATAGATAGATAGAGATAGGCACACTTACATTATGTGTAATTAACTTATAGAGGAACCAATGCTGCTTGGCCGAATGTAGCTGCATACCTTGCTTATGAAAAAAGAGACAGAAAGTACAAGGGGGGTCATTTACTAGTACTATCGGAACAATGATGTACTTCCTACGTAGTCTCAACCAGTATGCCGAACAGGGAGCTCTTGGAAAAGTCCAGAGGAAAAATTAATGAACAGGATAGAATACTGAATTGAAGCGAAGTGGTTTGCATGGTATAAATAAATAATTGGTTAAGGTATAGTGTAGTTTCGGCGGGCACCAATTCATTTAAGAAGCTACATACTCGTTGTTTTTTTGCAATTCTAGGATAAGAGACGGCCCAAGACCTAAGAGTCCCTAATAAGTCAAATGAAAGCCAAAGCTATATAAGTAGCAGTAGCAAACAGGGTAATAGGCCAAAATAAGGGAATATTGGGACTGCAGTCGTCTTACCGACCACCACTGCCCCAGAGACTTTAGTGTTTCTCCTCAGCCATTTGGATAATCCATCTCACAACTTCGTCGGGATGAGTGAGAGGCGCAACGTGGTCAGACGGGACACTTGTGACGCTAACTTTTTTCCCGGTTTCTCGCTCAATCATGTGAATGCCGGATCTCTGAATTTCAGGCGGAATAGTGAGGTCACGCAGACAGAGAAGATAGGACACCGGAACATCTTTGAAGCCAGCGTACGTCAAAGTACTAGCAAAGCTAGCAGCTGAGTGCTCCGTTAGCTTCCTGGCCCAGACTTCGCCCTCTTCTTTAGGCATATCTGAGAACGTTAGAGCAGCCATCTTTGGGATATCGTAGTAGTAAAACCAGCCGTTTTCCCTCTTGGTTTCGAATTAGCTTCTCTTAGCTCATCAAGTCGTGCTGGCGGGGAAAGAACAAACAACTGTAGATGGGACCTTGCTCTCTTCGGGCAAGGATGCCAGCACGCTCGCAGCTGGCTGCCCTACATTGGGCACCAGAGATGTCATATAGGCGATCCTGACGACTCCACCCTTTAGACCTTGCGACTCCCTTTCCTTCTTACTCAGTCCTCGCACACTCTCCGTAGCTGGTGTCCCACCATAGGAGTGAGCGATGAGTATTACGTCATTGCCAGCATCTGCAAGGCTTCTGATCTGCGTAGCAATAAAGTTTGCATCGTCATACATCGTCGGAGGCTCTCCATCTCTAGGTCCCGGATTACCAGCGCTAGGCGTATGTAAGGCTTTGATGTCAAGTCCATGTGCTGTCACAGCATCGACAACGGGAGTATAAAATTCTGGAAGGGCGGAGGCCCCAGGAATCACAAGTATAGAGAGCCGACCCATGGCGAACCTGGACAGATACCTCAGCAGCTAACAAAAAGGATGATTCTAAATGAGAAAAGTGGAAGGGACTGGGTTGTGCGACGAAAAGGGCGGGACAAATGTATAATACCTAAGAGGTCCCACAAGACCCGTTGGGAAACGGCGTCTCTTATGTACCTACCTAGGTATGCCATTTATCCGCTACCTATGTGTACCGCATACCTAGGTAGGTGGTACAATGATAAATTATGTAGTAGGTAATAGGCACATAATGCAATAAGGTGCCTGGAGTTGAGCCAGAGAACAATGCCAGATCTCCTAGCGCTGATAGGAATCGCTCCTACGTGTATCTGTACATATGAACCTAGCTCCTTCTGGACTTCCATTAGGTTGGCAGCTTATACGCCGTATAATTTGACAGCGTATACGTGGTATAATTACTACATATAGGTAGACAGCGCCGCTTCGTTGCATTTGCCTAAGTTGCTTTGGAGAGCTAATATCCTTCAGCCCAAGCATCGTTGGGTCACCGAATAACGGCAACCTGTGCGAGGCTCGCCTTGAACTTGTTACATCACACGCTTGCATCTCATTACCTTGACCTTGGTGTGTAAGTTGCGCCTGGAGTTAATGACGACTCTTGCCGACCACACCAGGCTTAGTGAGTCACCAGGACCATCTCAAGGTGATAAAACCCGGACAGGTTTGTTAGGAGAAGATGCATCTCAGCATGTGTCAAATTGTCGAATAGTGTCAGATTACATCCTAGATACTCTCAGGGGTAGGTATATAAATGTTTTTCTAATAGAAACATTTCTCCCTTTGGAGAAGAATACCTAGTAGTGTCGTAATCGAGCGTATACGGAGTGATAGAAAGAGTGAATATAGATTACTAGAAACTAACTAGTAGAGAAGAGAGCTGAATACTGTCTTACTGAAAGTTGGGGGATCTAGTAGACCACTTATAAACCCTTTACCCCTCATGTTATGCACTCTCAGCGATGTCGTAGGTGGCTTGAAGGAGTGCATGTCAAGTAAACAGTAATTCAGCTGTTTCCTCCATTCTTCGGCTTAGTTAGTGGAGTCTTACTCGTATCGTCTCTTGAATATGACCAGGTCTCGGTGAAGAGATAGGCGACCAATACCAACGACCGGATAGCTTCACTCGTAGAGTACCTAGGTACGTTAGGCTCTATGCTAAGTAGTGGTAAGTTGTAGAAACTACACTCCAGATTCTGAAGCTTTGTTTAAATATTTCCTCATTTTTCAAATATTGGAGGAAAAGATATGTAGCGGTCGTAGCCTATACCATCATTATCACTATTATTTCGATCCCACCACTCAAATCCGCAATAACCTTATGAACTATATCATGATAGTATATTAACTGTAGGCATTTGAATATCTCTTATCGATATGAATTATCTCTGGGAAGACAAGTAAGGAGGTGTTCCTTCTAGGTCTTATTACCAACCTGTCTTCCTTGAGCTACATGATAGCCTGTTTTGATGCTTCCTCTCAATACTAAGGTGCGTATTGATGCCAATGATCACTACTAAAGGGAAGCGAACGAGACAAAGGCTTGCTGCAGTCTCAAATTGTACCTCTTGGTTATGGTGCGGGGGTTTTGTCTGTGAACTGAAATTGAATAGTAAACCCGACTTCATTACGCAAAAGTATCAACATATGTACCCAACCAGAAAGGATGTTATATTTCTACTTAGCGTGATTTTATAGGATGGACGGACTGGGTGCAAACAGAAGTTCTGAACCTATGGTGTATGAAATAGGGAACATACAGTTTTCATATAGTTCTCATATATTTATAAATGCACTCCAAAATGTCGTAAACGATTTTATACTTCAGAAGACACATCCCGAGAAACCATGTCCACGACACAATCGTTTTCTTAGATTAGGTACGTATTCTCTAGTATGGCTTATAGGGCTATAATTTCAACGTTCAGAGTGAAAGTGTTGGAACCAGTTGGTAGATAGCCATATTGAGATACAGCAAGAAGGCTATCTTTCTTTAAAACTAGGTAATCTTAGAACCGCAATGAAGATCCAATGTTACTCTAATAGTATTATACATATCTCGATCGAAACCAGAAGCATTGCCACGACATTTACATGCCTCGTAGCTCATATTCATAACAAAGAGCAGTAAACACCTTAGTCAGTTATACCTCTAAATACAGATTACCGTGAAAGTGAACTGGTCCGTACGCTCTTCTTCCTCTTCTATACGCAGTAAACACAGCCCAGAAGTCTCACTATGCTTGACGTCTATGAAGGCAACCTTTAGTTTCACTCCCATTTTCAGCAGTGACGGAGATTTGGGTGTCAACCTTGTCGCAACCTGTGCGCATACAACTGAGGTGAAGTGACTTTTACACATCCCATGCGCTACTCAGGAAGCTAAATAAGCTACGGAAAGATACTTACCCGATCCGCTTTCTTGTTGTTTGGATTTTTAACTTCGGCTTCGGCTTCGGCTGCGAAAAAAGACTACCCCAGACTGCGCTTCGCAGTGGGGTTTTCGAAACGTAATATCTATTGGAACTCGCGCTATACCCCATCTTATTAGAGTACGGTGAGCTATTAAGAGTGGGTTACGAGGGTGGTAAAAAACTGCGATCTAATTGCTCCGACTACGGCATGCCCTATTGACCGCCCTATGGTCAACAAGCTGTTGGCACGAATTATTAGTGCGGCTCGAGTTCCGAGTGGATTAGGCGATTGTAGATGTCAATGGTGTCAGCAACCTATCCCTAGTTTTCGGTGACTCTTACTATCAATGCAGTGATAGAAGGGATTAAAGAACTCATTTCCTAGAGTCAATGTCTATTTCTTAGAGTACATGTCTGTCTTTACCAAGAGCCACCAGGATGGAAGAAAATGAGAAAACCACTCAGCCTCTACAACGTGCCTCTAGCACCGACAATAAGGACCCGGCTACACTCGAGAAAGGCGAAACTGACTTCAACGCAAACGCCGTGAGAGAGGACGTGCCTAGTTCTGACAGGTCCGAAGATGGCTCCGAGCCAGTGACACTTCTAGGGAATGAAACGTACCCAGAAGGAGGTCTGCAAGCCTGGCTCGTGGTTCTTGGGGCATGGTGTGGTCTCGTTGCTTCTCTAGGATTGATGAATTGTATCGCGACTTTTCAAACATACGTCGCTGCACATCAATTATCTGATTATGAGTACGTGTTCCAGAATCGTTTCTTCTAGTTTGCCTGAGGGGCTGCCTTCATACCCAGGATATTTAAATTCAATAGTTGAAATTCACGAGACACAACGTATAATGTTCCAAGTTATCTGAAAGGGATAGTTACTAACGCCGAAGTGTAGTGAGGGTACTATTGGCTGGATATTCTCGTTTTACACGGCCTTAGCCTTCTTCTGTGGCGTCTATATCGGCCCTCTATTTGATAAATACGGACCTCGATGGCTGATTGGACCCGGAAGCATCTGTGTTGTTGTCAGTGTCATGCTGATGAGTATCTGTACTAGTAAGCCGTCTAAGGTTTCATATCTTGAGGAAATTTACTTACTGCTCATAGAGTATTGGCATTTCATGCTCTGCTGGGGTCTCCTGAACGGGCTCGGAACATCTCTCCTCTTCACCCCGTCCATTACAGCTATAGGTCATTTCTTCCGCGAACGTCGTGGGCTAGCCTCTGGACTCGCGAGTACAGGCGGTGGCGTAGGTGGCGTAGTATTCCCACTGATGCTTCAGAAACTCTTTGAACAGGTGGGATGGGGGTGGGCGATCCGAGTGTTAGGATTTTTGTGCCTTTTTCTGCTCATTTTCGCAAACCTTCTGGTGCGAAAGCGATTGCCACCGGCCAAAAATGCAAGCCCACATCCTGACTTCCGCATCATGAAGGACAAGGCGTTCTTGTTCCTCACTCTAGGCGTCTTCCTTCTCGAATTTGGTCTGTTCATCCCTCTTGGCTATATCTCGAGTTACGCGCTGGCGAACGGGTTTGGCGAGGCTTTCGCCTTCCAGATCCTGCCCATTCTAAATGCCGCATCAGTGTTTGGACGTGCACTACCAGGTTGGTGGGCAGATAAGATTGGGCCCTTTAACGCGAACATGATCTCCCTCTGCATCACGATCATCGGCTGCTTCGTTGTTTGGCTGCCTTTTGGTAATACGACTCTTGGCCTTGTGGTATTTGCTATCATGTTCGGTTTTGCGACTGGAAATAACATCAGTATCACACCAGTCTGCGTGGGCAAGCTATGTCATACGCAGCAGTATGGGAGGTATTACGCCACCTGCTACACCGTGGTATCTATAGCCTGTTTGATTGGCCTTCCAGTTGGAGGAAGCATCGTAACAGCTGCGAACGGCAGATACTGGGGCCTCATTGTGTTTACTGGTATCACTCAAGTCCTTGCACTAGCTGCAATATATGCCGCTAAGGCCATGAGTGTCGGGTGGAAGCCCTCCACTAAGTTTTAAAACGATGTTACGATTGGATAGATGTATGGAAGCTTCAAAATTATATACGGCAGAGACAGGATAATATAAAAATATCTTTCGACTAAAGGGAGTCTTTACTCTCAAAAAATCAATCAGTGTTGGTCAAGTTGGCACCCCTTAATTATGATCTTAGCACCCGGGCAGCTGGGCCAAGCCTCCTATTCTCAGCAAAACACAGTTATCCACAAAGCGACACACTGCACATAGTAATAAGGTAACACATAGTCAACTGGCAGGGGGGTGTGCTAACATGGTAAGATTTGAGAATTTTATTGGAAAGGATTCCGAGAAGTTGGGCGAGTTTGGAAGTTCGGACAGAGGCCAAAGAACGCCGATTCAACACCGGCCAGATCTTATCTCAATGTTGCTAATACATGTGGATTTGTACAGGGTTGGCACGGGCCATGATTCTCCGTTCATCCGGGGAATAATCCACTACGGCGCAGACCACCACAGTAGACGCATGTCAGCGGCAAACTTCTCCCACGGGCTTACTGTTGGCTGGGACTAACAGCAATAATTGCACGAAACACCGGCCATCTGCGGTATTTTAAAACTGCTGAACAACCTGTTAAGCCGGTACCTCTATTGTAAGTAATATCTGCTTCATTGTCACGACTTGAATTATAATAAGTGTGTGTATCTTGGAGTAGTGCTCCTCGATATGCATTGCATCTTAAAGAGAATGCCCGTAACCCAGTTCTCCGCACTGGAACGGCCGCCGAAAGGTGCCGGGGGCCGAGGTCTGACGCCTTCAAGCCCGGACTGCCGATGATTACTACAGGTGAAGCCGCAACCTTAATATCAGTTCCGGGCCAGGGACTTGTCAGCCATGAGTCTTATAACAATGACCCCTGGTCCCTGGGTCAGTCCCATGCTGACATTCTCCTGAATTGCTGCATCAACCCACAGCGGCGTACTACTGGCCTCACTAACGCGATGGCTTCAGAGACAGCAATAAGTCAAGGCATACTGTCACCTAAGGAAGGAGACTCATCGCCGACTCTGAGCCTCACATTCAATCTCACAGAAAGCCGTTCTTTATCTCGATCTTCCTCTATTTCTTCTACCACATCTCGAGACACCATGTCAAGCAAAACCACCGACACGTCTACTGCCTCTTCCAATCAAGTAGTCGAAAATGCCTACTTCGATTCTAACCCACCTCCTAAGGCACTGCCGCAACATGTCGCAGCAGCTGAATCCTTCATAAGTCAACACGCTGCAGCTAATCGGCGCGTGGTCCTCATTACTTCAGGCGGGACAACCGTGCCGCTGGAAAAGCAAACAGTCCGGTTTATTGACAATTTCAGTGCCGGTACGCGAGGTGCCACATCAGCTGAGTACTTCCTAGAGTCAGGATACGCCGTCATCTTCCTGCACCGGCAGTTCAGTCTGTTGCCATATAGCCGACACTATAGCCATTCGACCGACTGCTTTCTGGACTTCCTTCATGAAAACGCAGATGGCAGTGTGGTGGCGAACCCGGCGCATCAGGACAAGATGCTGCGCGTCTTGCGCAAATACAATGCTGCCAAGCGCCAAAACCTCCTGCTCATGCTTCCTTTCGTTACGATTACCGACTACCTGCACGAGCTGCGTTCCGTAGCCCAGCTTATGCGCCCTCTCGGTCCAAACGGCCTGCTTTATCTCGCTGCGGCCGTGAGCGACTTCTTCGTGCCCGCAGAGCGCATGTCGGAGCACAAGATCCAGAGCACGAACGCGACTGACAGCCTGAAGCAAGGACCGACGATTATCACGAAGGAGCAACGCGAGCAGCAGGCAGAAGAAGAGGCATTCGATAACTTTGACTCATCGCCTTCAGTACCGCGGAGCAAGCGGCTAATAGTAGACTTAGACCCGGTGCCCAAGTTCCTCAAGAATCTAGTAGACGGCTGGGCGCCGGAAGGTATGATTGTCTCCTTCAAGCTCGAGACGGACCCGTCCATTCTCGTTCACAAGGCCAAGTACTCGCTTGAGCGGTACCAGCATCATCTCGTCATCGGCAACCTCCTAAGCACCCGTAAGTGGGAGGTGGTCTTCGTCGCGCCGGGACAGGAGGACCAGTGGATCCGCGTACCCATCAATCGCCGCAAGAAGACACTGAGCGGCCTCGAGGAGTTGATAGGCGCGGCGGATCGAAGTGGTGATAATCAACCCCTTGATCCTGCCATGTTACCGGACGGCGAGCCGGAGATGGAAATTGAGAGCTTGATTATCCCGGCAGTGGAACAATTGCATTCAAAGCATGTAGAGTCAATTGCTGCGGGTAAAAGGCCAGAATAGGGGTTGTTACCTATCCATGTATGTATGAAGTAATGCGGGGCAGCGGGATAAGGCTTCTACATCTCGCCTATCCCGCCTCAACAACTATACAGTTAGATATACTGATCATTTAATAGCATTGTACAATGTCTTTCAAACAAATAAGCACCTAGCGCTTTATAAAGGATCCGAGACAAATGACATTGGTTTCGAGAATATATAGGAAATATCATATCTAGAAAGGGAGGATGCGCCAAAGAAACACCTAGTTAACTCACAGAAGTATCAGATGAAATTAGGGAACCAAGGAGATAGGAAAGACATTAAACTCAGTATTTCCTATGCCTGATTATATCCAAATACCACATATTACTGAATATGTTACACATATCTACAATTATCGAGTCTTAAATCAAGCAAGAAATGCCCAGTCTCACTTCTAGTGGTTTTATCGAGTTGCTCTTATGATCGTTGCACCACAGACACGCCAACTTGCCAACCCAGCATTACCGTTCCTCCTTATAAATTTATTACTATGTTCACTCTTATGACAGTCGGCGTATTACCTCAACTTTGCGCTGATTAAGATAGGTAAAATAAAATTGAATTCGGCATGTTACGACACTCTCGCCACCAAAGTATGACGCGCTACGATGACATCTGGAGATTTATGGAAACAACAGCGCCTACAGGGAAATAGAGGCCACATAAGGGGGCCAACCTACACAGTGACATCGTTGTTGTGATACCCCATATGCATGTTATGCGTACAGTAGCACCAACACCAACCCGTGCATAACCATATGCGGCAATATAATTTTTCACGTAGCCATGAAATCAAGACCGGGCCGTACTGGTCTGTCATGGGCCAACTTTCAATCAATGCACCCGAGTAAGGGAGCGAAGTAATTCGGCTAACTTAAGTATTACAAAGGGCTCCAGCGCGAATCAACAGCACAGCTGCAACAGTGCCAAGCTCATCCGAGATAACAAACTCATGAGATATCTTTACTCATTTATCTAAATACAACCCTATTCGAGCTACCTATCTGAAGACCTTCTTGGACATGACGTCCCCTACACACAAGCCCAGCGCCTCAATTGAGGCAACATTAACGACGTTCCTCGAGAATTACCCCGTAGCAGTCTGTAACAAGGACGTCTCATTACTTTCGGCCACACTATCGCCGGATTGCACTCGACATTTAAGACCCGAAGAAGAGCTATCTACTGAAAGTGACGATACCGAAGTAGTTGCGTCTATTGCCAATATCACTATCCCTTATCGTGCCCCTTGCCTAAGCCTCACGCTGCCCCAGGTAGTCCACCATGGTACCTCCGCTCCACCCAGCTTGAACGTGTCCCCTTGATGCTTTGCTTTTTCCTCTTCTGGCCCTATATGAGATATCCATCTCTCCATGTACTTCATAGATCTCTATCCGCATAGGATCCCACTTAGCTAACCCTAAACATCTACCTACATTAGATTCGTCTACGCCTATATTGAGCTTCTGCAGGCACCAGTCATTGGCTTATACTGATGACTAATAACTGAGTTTCGAGAACCTTTCCCGCCCCTATATCGCGTTGGAGAACCAATTGTTCCTTTAGCAAACTCAATTTTTACCATTGTAATTGAGAAGGGTCTTACAAGTGGTATTCAGGTGTATTGCATAGTTCCTAGTTCATTGCGTTGCAGGACATCCCTAGCTTAGTCAGTTAGAGGTCGCTGCTTGGGGTCTCTACCCAGCTACGCTTAGATACCCAGACAACCAACGGACTTAACATATACACAAATCAAGCGCATCTCAAAGACTCCCAAAGGGACCGGCCAAATCACTGGGTCATAAAAAGTCATTGAAAAAACTTCTATTTTTCACCTATCCCTAACTATACACGTAGATTTCTCCCCTGTAATACCTGGTCCCATACCCCATGACCCACATCATCGATCACCCTCGTCACCTGGAACTACCGCCGCTGCCCGCGGCCAGCCTCCAGGCGCGCATGGGCAGGCCCTGGAGGACGAGGACGCGCTTACGGATGTACATGGTGAAGGTGAGGAAGCCGACGACGACGCACAGCACGTTGACGATGTAGTAGCCGTCGTGGAGGATCTCGCAGGTGCCGCCGCCGTGCTCGCAGCGCTCGCGCTCGGCCTGGACGGCGCACGAGAAGGCCTCGGTCACGAGCGGGCCCGCCAGGTCGAGCTTCGCGGTCTCGGTGGCCGGGTGGCACGTGGCCGACGTGAAGGCGTCGACGAGGCGCAGCACGAAGAACTTGGGGAACGTGCCGCCGAGGTTGGATACCCTGAGAGGTGGGGATTAGTAGTTGATGATAAGGTATCAAGGTGTTGGAACTTACGTTGCAAGCAGAGTCATGTAGGTACCCCCGATAACGGGGTCGGCGACGCGCGCGTGGAAGGCGGAGACGGCCACGAACATGACGGTTTGCGTGAAGGTTGAGAACACGTGCTCACCAATGACGAGCAGAAGGTACCAAGGCTGGACGCCGTTGGCCGGGAAGATGGCCACGGTGATCTGGGCAAAGACGGCGGCGATCAAACGGCCGACGAACCCCCAACACCAGAGACGCATCGGCGTATACTCCTGAGACCATTTGCCGGCATAGTAACCTAGCCCTATCTCAAAGGGGAAGTCGATCAGCACCGTCAAAGCCATGTTTTCCTTGCCAAACCCCTTCTCCAACAACTTCAGATTCGTAACACCGTCGTTGGCCTGGAAGCCGATCTTCGAGATGAGATGGATGATGATGATAGTCTGGATATTTCGCAGCTTCAATACGTCCCACATGATCTTGTACACATCCCAGATACCATCCTCGTTCTTCGTTTTCTCCTCCTTCTTCAAGAACGTAAGCCCAATAGTAATAGCGATATATGCCCAACCCCAAAACGTGAGATAGCCTCCTAAGCTCATAAGGCCCTCCGTAGAAGGAATGGAGCGGAAGTAACGATTCGCAAAATCCGGAGAATTAAAGGCTAGAAACACGGTATATGACAGGAACTGGCCAGCCGTGAGACCGACCGTCTGCGCCGTGGAAGCATAGGAGACATTTCCAGGGGTAAGCAAGGTCAAGGCCCAACCATCGACTGCGATATCCTGAGTGGCACACATGAAGACCAGGAAGAACCACCAGCCCGTGAAATTCCAGACGCTCGGACCGCCTGGCTTCCCCGTCGTGGCCATTAATTCTTCAATCATAGATCCGAGGTACAGCATACCCACTCCAGACATGAGTTGAATAGGGAGGATCCAACTCTTCCGTCGTCCGATCTTGGGGCTCCATACTGCATCCACTATCGGGCTCCAGAACAACTTCAGCGAGTACGGGTATGATGCTAAGCTGAAAACGCCAATTTCGCCGAAGGAGAGATGTTCCTTTAGAAGGAACGGGACCGATCCAGCCGCAAGTCCCATCGGAACACCCTGTAAGAAGTAGAGTAATACCAGCAGCATAAAATTTCTTTGATCTTGTAGAGGAAGTTCTAAGAAACCATGGTTATTCGCTACTGGCGTTTTTGGAACGTTGTCATCGAGAGTAAATGACTCCCGGCCTATCAGGTTCGCCGTGACCTGTGCCGAGTCGTGCGGCGCGGCGGTCTTCCGTCGCAGCTCCATATTGTCTATGCTATCGTCTGTATGACCGTTCTCACGCCCAGTCGTTGAGACCGACAGCTTGTCTCGGTTTGAGGATTTCGAACGTCGAGTTGAGACACCCATTCGGATATCCAGCGCAAAATCGTTTGGCAAGTTCGAAGCAAAGGGACCGCAGCAGTTGCGGAGAGGGGATTCGTAAAACCTCGAGGTTACAATATATTCGTGCACGACGACTCGACGCTCGACTGTACGGCTTCTTTACGATCACAAGTAGGTACGAATGACTCTAGTCAGAATAGAAGCCCTTGATAACAGGCGGGCAGAGGTTTGTATTTAGTCAGAGACAATTCCTGCTGGAGGGACTCAAGAGACTCAAGGGAGAGACGAGAATGTGAAGTGGTGTTTGGACTATGGCAATGGCAGGCTACGGAGCTACCGCACATCTAAACCTTAAGGATAGTTTGATAGTTTGGAACCTTGCGCAGGTACAGCGGTGGATCGTGGGAGGGATTCAGCTTCTCCAATGACTTGACGGCTTTAACAACGAGCAACCGTGGCCTTTTTGGAGTCGCGCTTGAAGGTGGCAAAGTGGACCCTACGATTCGAATTATCGTGAATAACGAGGAACGAGTGGAATGGGAGGGAGAGAAAAGACAAAAGAGCTTTTGAGATGCGTAGATGATAGGTTCCCGTCCTCAACACATCGTGACCCAGGGTCCTACAGCTGCTGCTATCGAGGCACAAGTGACAGGGACAGACAGGATGGACGTCTGGTAGGACGTGTTGGACAGAACTGGCAGAATACCAGTTAAATTCTTACAAGGATGGTTTGGGGGCTAAGATCGAAAATAAAATCCCTGCCCTTATGTTCCAGGCCTGCCTCTAATGACTTAGGTAAGCATGGATAAGGGAAAAGTCTCCACCTCAATTAAGAAGCTTATCGCTTATCGCTTATCGCTTATCGTCCTTACGTCAATTTGTTGATACGCGTTGCGCTGCGCGTACATATAGTCGTTGGTACACCAACAGTTGTAGTTCCAGTTGATACATATGCCAGGATAGTTACTCAACAACCCGCGGGTATCAAACATCATGGCGGACAGGGAAACGCAATCGCCAGAACTTTCTGTCGCGGATAAGTTAGACAACGAGATCGCAAACTTGCGAGCCCAAGGTACTTGGCCCGTCGTCTTGATCTTTGCAACTTAACTAGAGCACAAGTGTTAACACTCCCAAGTGGAATCGCTGAAACGTGACCTCAAGCTACAAACCGCCACTCTTATCACAGCCGACTCGACGCGCCAGAAGCTCCAACCCGAGTCCGCCCGAACGCCAGGCATAGACAGCGCCACCAAGCAAAAGCTCCTCGCGCGCGCCGACGAGCAGGAAGCCCACAAGCAGCAATGTCTCTACCGCGCCTGCGTCGCGGTCACGACCTTCAGGATCCGCGACCCGGACCCGAACGCCGTTGACGGCGGCAACGTGCTCGGGCTGCGCTTCGAGGCCATGTCGAAGGCGCGCTTCCTGCGCCCCTATTACGTAATGCTGAATCGCCCGTACGCGGGCTCGCGCCGTCTGCGCGTCCACCGCCACACCGTGCCGCAGTGCGTCCCGCTCTCGGGCCTCGCGAGTCGCCACCTGCCGCCGCCGACAGCGAGCGCTGACGACGGCGTGCGGCGGAAGCAGAATCTGTCCCGCTTCGTGCGCGCCCTCAGGCAGGAGCTGGTGCGATATCATAACCGGACTGCGGTGATCGGGGACCTCCGTAGGGCGGCGGGCCTGGAGAGCAAGAAAGGGAGAGATGAGGAGGAGGCCGAAGTGCCGATTGTCAACATCAGTGCGGCAGATGCGGAGGCCAAGCAGATTCGGGTAGAGTGGCGCGACGGACGGACCGGACGGCTGATTATGGGCGATGATGGGGACATTTTGACGATGGCCGTGCAGAGTGAGATCGGGCAAGATCGGGAGACCGTGAGACAGCTTTTGGGTGGAAGCGTTCGTGTCGAGGAGATTGCTAAACGGCTTGGGAGCTGATTGGGATCCGACACGAGGCACTGCTCTCTAACCATGGAGTTCTGATTGTGGTCGGAAAGACAAACGTACTCCACCAATCACACTCCTCTGGTAGGATCTGATGTTGTTCATATTCGACAAAGGATTACTATCAGCAAAAAGCAACTCAAAACTCTACCTGTGCTAAGTTTCCTTGCTAAAGTCCAATTATGGTGTAGAGAAGCTTTGTGTTTCATATTTCTTTCCGTTTCAACCCAGTTCCCTTCTCATGAACGCAATCTTTAACACACCTAGGTACTTAGGTAAGTGTATCGAAACTCACATATGAAGGTTACTCTCAGGTAGACCTGACTTACTCTGAGCATTCACAACCTCCCCATGTAATCAATGTCTCTCCGCGTCACCAGCAGTACATGCGCTGTCCTATTAAAACAGTCTATAAGCATGTTTTCCCATCAAATCTTTTTTTTGTCAAAAGTCAGCCTTTGCACCAACAGTGACCCACGTTCGGGGCTAGGCTATTCGAGTGTTCATTGTCTTCTTTATGTAACTGACATCATTAGAAGCATTAGATTATCACGAGGTCATATTAGAGCCTAACCAGTGATGTGCGGTTCCCCAGGGCAACTGAAATTCTTCAAAATTGTGAGTGTCCCTTGAGTCCTAGAGGTACACTGACGATGTCCATAGTTAAGGCCATTGAAGTGGCATCTGCAATCATGAAATGAAGCATACTACTGTTATCTCCTCAGATATTCTCGCTGGAAACTTCCGGATATGGAATACCATCATTGATACTATATCACCTATTGGCGAGATTCGAGAGCTACAAGATCGATAGCAAATTGTTAACTCTTAGAGTCATCTCCCCTCTTGGGGACACTCTCATATCCCAAGTTCAGAAGTGTTCGTTCGGTTGAAGCCACGATGTCATCGGCAACCCGTATACAGGTAGATTCACACGCTATCACAAAGGATAGGCAGCTATTGCCTGATCCTGTTAGATATCTTCATATCAAGACTCAACGGCATAGCAGCTCTCCAGCGAATTTTGCAATGATATGAGATGGACTATGTATATGACAGAAGCGGATTTGAAGAGTGAGACTGCTAGCTGCTGATCATATAAGTCATACCTTCGTACTTTACTACTAACCCTTCACACTTCTGATTCATACTCTATGTGAAGCTCCGTCTTCCTCGCCAAGTCTGGGCTATTCCTAGCCGCCTATCTTATTTTGAGATGTTTGGCGCCAACTTGAACGGGAAGCTGAGCTGAAAGGTGGTGGCAGATCTCACATACATTGGCTGCCGGTCACATGCAGTATGTGTAAGTGCGTAAGGAACGCACCCGAATTGTACGACGAAGGCTAGAGAAATACATGCCTCATGAAATGTAACATCGCACATAGTGCCGGGCATATAGCTCGACCGCGACTTCGAAGTTGCCTGATGAAAGCGCTAAGTTGCAAGCAAAGAGGAGAAAATAGTCCAGTGGATTAGTATGTATCTACCGCGTGCTTCAATAGCTTACCTAGAGGACGTAGTGAGGCGGAAGAGCTTTGTGGGAGGAGGTCTTTCTAAGAACCCCCACTCGACTTGAGACGCACTGTGCGGCTTACCTATGGCAGCCTATCCAGCGTAGCCATTTGCTGCTGCTGCAGGCTGTCGTGCAGGCTCGTGGGGAAGAGATTCCAGATAACAAGTCATGCCAAGTTGTTTCTCAAGTTTGCTTGTATGTATTTCTAAGAAGGATATTCGGAACACAAAGACTGAGTATGGTTACCCAAATATATGAAGTCTCAAACGGAGGATATACGCACAGACCAATTCACACGAGCCTTCCAATGGCAATATTTGAGTATCTTGCAGATGCACAAGAAGGGAAAGAAAGAAGCGATTCGGGATGCCAAGCACGTGCCGGCTTACCCGATTGCCAACCTTACATACCGGTAGATATGTACATAAGCAGTCTGTCTACATATGCGTGTGACGTATCTAGCCTCTTTAGACAATATGTTGCGTACTTTGTAATGTAGACACGCTTGGCAATGGATCTTGTCAATATGTAGCTGGACGCATGGATGGAACGCAGTAGGTCTTCATGTACAGTGAGGACACATCATTTTTTGCGATACATGTTATTTACTATGTATGTGCAGTATTTGTGATACCTACAAAGAATAAACCGTAGGTAGTATGGCCTGAATTACGGGCGATTAGTAGCTAGGAGAGGCTCGGCTAATGCAACTATGCAACTTCGCTTACTTATATTTCCCTTTTCGGAACTACAGGTATAAATGTGTTGATTTGTGGGGCTGCCGCCACGTCCCTACAAGAGGTTCGGATGACCAAACACGGCTCTCGGCCTACCAGCCTTACTTGGCTCCTCCTTTCGAAGTTCTGGAAGCTTGTCAGCGAGTGTAGATATGAGAGCCTCATTGTCTACATGTAAGGTCCTTTCTCAGTGGCCCCAACAAATTCATATCTTCAAACTAGGTACTCTCCGACTACTGCAGTTCGCCAGTGTTTATCACACCGGTCTATTGACATCTAAGCAGCCAAGCATCGATGCTCTAGATAACCAACCGCCTCTTGGTTGTAATCCAATCACTATTCCCCGGGCTGCCATTTACTTACGACGTCGATGGTTCGCAGGACGATCTCCGCATGCTAGGCGCTTAGCATATGATTTACGCAATGAAGTACTCCTCACCTCGATTGATATGATTAATAAACTAGCACGGTAATAGTATCTCGTTCTCGGAGTACCCTCCAACTCTTCTCACCCATGCCTTACTTAGCCTTTCAATTTTCTACGTAATGTGTACCTGCACATCTACTCCCTTCTCAACCCTTAGATCCCGAGATGAGATACCTACGCCACCCACAAGACTGCAGTAATATCAGGAACACGTGCATAGCATCTATATGTAGCCCACTACGCGATCTGATAGCATATAGGTCTACTCCTAGCCAGCCAGTCTGGTACTTCTCCAAGCCAAAGTGGAATCCATGAATTCCTTGGCTGTCACCGTATGCACTGTTAGTTGCCTTGGCTATACCTACTAGTCGAACCTAGAGGTGATTGCCAGTTGGACCAAGCCGTGCACTGTGCAGCCAGCCCGCGAACCATACCACATTAGTAATGCCTAGACAATTGCCAACCTCCGATCGTTTTTCTTCATTTTTTTCTCGCCCTTATGAATCTTGATTCAATGACTCTCAATGAATCATCGGCCTGGGGAGTCTTGTTATATGAAAAATAAGCCATGGCATCGAGACAGTCGGATACTATAGAAGCGTGGATGAACCACCTATTTCTATGGAGAGGGACCGCAACTTCGTGCCTATCACCACACCTTCTCTGCCATGGGGGGATCTTGCTCTCTTATCGACGGTACATGGTTACCCACGCTGCATGTATACGCATGGAGCCAAGAAAGTGACGAAGGTCGTATGTTTGCCTGGCAAATACCTAGTCTTCTGCTTGCTATATTACACAAAGTTGTGTTACTTTCACGCGACTCTCGTATTGTTGTCTGTGGCAAAAGCGATACCGCTAAATACCGGTCTGATATTAGTTCCTTATATACTCTGTGATAGGTTCTCTTTGCCTCTCCCATTTCCATTGGTTATCTACTATTAGGCCTATTCACTTTCTATGTGTTTCTCTCTGCCTATACATAGGTAGTCTCGATTGACGCTCCCATCTACCTGCGTGAACTTCTCATGTTCTCGGCTAAGCATGGCAGAAAAACAAGAGAATGCCCACTCTGGGGTTCATATATCAGGACAAGCCAACAAGCCCTTATCTCGTCCGGCTCATGCTTTAACATATGACCAAGTGATTCTCGAGCTAGGTGCTCATGGCATCAACGGTCTGTCTAGCAACGTCGCAAAGCAACGGCTGGAGGAACTCGGACAAAATGATATTGGAGATTCGGTGGGCGTCTCCGCCTGGAAGATCATTGCTGCTCAAGTCGCTAATGCGATGACTCTGGTGAGTAAAAGCCGCACATGCAGAAGTTAATAATGACAATGCTAACACTGTCTTGGAGGTTCTTGTTATGGCAATGGCTGTGAGTTACGGTATCGGCTCCTACATTGAAGGTGGTGTTATTAGTGCTGTCAGTATGTAATGACCATTTTCCTTTTGTACTCGTTTATTTTTAAGGGTAAAGTATTGCCAGGTTCGACCCTTCGAGAGCTCAAATCTCAGGGCTCCTGTTTACTCTCAAATAGTTCTAGAGACTTTTTGGTTAATTTGATTGTTGATTTATGATGATGCAGTCCTCCTCAATGTTATCGTCGGTTTCTTCCAGGAATACTCGGCCGAGAAGACTATGGATTCCCTCCGTTCTCTTAGTTCACCTACGGCGAATATTGTACGTGATGGGAACTCTAGTGTTGTGCCAACCGCCGAAGTAGTCATGGGTGACCTAGTTGAGCTCAAGACCGGCGACACAGTTCCAGCCGACATCCGGTACGCTTGCCTTTAGAAAGCTCATCTTCAACCCAAACGTGCGGCACTTCTAACTTGGATCGCAGTATTACCGAGGCGGTGAATTTCGAGACTGATGAAGCGCTCCTAACAGGGGAATCATTACCGGTTCGAAAAGATGAGAACGCGGTCTTCAACGATGATACAGGCCCTGGCGACAGACTCAATGTTGCTTTCAGCTCCTCAACGGTCACCAAAGGCCGTGCTAAGGGTATTGTCTTTGCTACAGCAACGTATACTGAGATTGGCGCTATTGCTGCGGCGCTTCGCCAGAAAGACTCCAAAATACGATCTGTCAAGCGAAAGCCTGACGGCTCTGCCAAACCTCAGTATTACCTAGAAGCGTTTACCTTGACGTTCACAGACGCTGTCGGTCGCTTTTTAGGAGTCAATATAGGAACGCCTCTACAAAGGAAGCTATCTAAGCTTGCTATACTTCTTTTTGGAATTGCTGTACTCTGTGCCATCATTGTCCTTGCATCTAATCGGTTCGTCTCTCATCAAGAAGTTATTATTTATGCAGTTGCTACTGGCTTATCCATGATTCCTGCCTCTCTGGTGGTTGTCTTAACGATTACTATGGCTGCTGGTACGAAACGCATGGTGCAACGAAATGTCATAGTCCGAAATCTCAAGTCCCTAGAGGCATTAGGTGCCGTCACAGATATTTGCTCAGACAAAACAGGCACGCTAACTCAGGGCAAGATGGTTGCGAAGCGAGCATGGATCCCCGCCCTGGGAACCTATACTATTGATACATCGTCGGAGCCCTTCAACCCCACAGTCGGCGAGATGCTATTTGATGTTCGCCAACCATTCGAAATTGACTTTAAGAAGGGGGGATCTGAGAATGGCACGGCTTTCCGCCCAGCCCAGCTCTTAGAACATAGCAAAAGAGCATTGACCGACTACCTCAACGTTACTTCTCTCGCAAACCTCGCGACTGTCACGCCAAAGGATGGAACCTGGCTTGCCCGAGGTGACCCGACGGAGATCGCGATCCAAGTATTCGCCTCGCGCTTTAACTGGAACAGACTCAATTTCACTCAGGGCGAGAAAGCAGAATGGAGCCAGATAGCGGAAATGCCGTTTGACTCTGACGTCAAGCGCATGTCCGTCGTTTTTAAGAATAATCCCACTGGCAAACTCTTCGTCTTCACTAAGGGTGCGGTCGAACGAGTTATCGATATCTGCACCAAATACTGCAAGCATGATGGTGAAGAAACAGTTAGAATAACTAGCGAGTTTCGTACAGAAATCCTCAAGAACATGGAGGCTCTAGCAAGCATGGGATTGCGGGTCTTGGCCCTTGCTAGCAAGAACTTCAAGGATCATCTAGAAAAGGGGGATGAGGTCGATCGCACTGACGTAGAATCGAATCTCATATTCCGCGGTCTCATCGGACTTTATGACCCTCCGCGTCCTGAATCAGCTTCTGCAGTCCGGAGTTGTCATGGGGCTGGTATTTCCGTACATATGCTTACGGGTGACCATCCCGAGACGGCAAAGGCGATCGCTATCGAGGTCGGGATCCTTCCCAGCCGCATGGAGCGAATCAGGAGAGACGTTGCGGAATCGATCATCATGACCGCTAGCAAATTCGACTCGTTGACTGATGATCAGGTTGACGAGCTTCCAGCCCTTCCTCTGGTAATTGCTCGGTGTGCTCCGAATACTAAGGTGCGAATGATCGAGGCTCTCCATCGGCGTCGGCGCTTCTGCGCAATGGTAGGTGTCAACCCCCCGCACTTTAGGTCAATCGTTACTCTTGCTAACACACAGATAGACTGGGGATGGTGTAAATGACTCTCCCTCCCTTCGGAGGGCCGACGTGGGTATCGCCATGGGACAGGCCGGGAGCGACGTTGCGAAGGAAGCCTCGGACGTGGTGCTCTCGGACGACAACTTTGCTAGTATCGTGGCTGCGATTGAGGAAGGCCGTCGCATCTTCGACAACATCCAGAAATTCGTCCTCCATGTGCTCGCGGAAAACATCGCGCAGGCCGGCACCCTCCTCATCGGGCTCGCGTTCAAGGACGAGCGTGGCCTATCCGTGTTCCCGCTTGCTCCCGTCGAGATTGTCTGGATCATCATGGTGACTTCCGGAATGCCCGATATGGGCCTTGGCTTCGAGCGCGCCGTCCCGAACATCATGAACCGGCCCCCGCAGAGCTTGAAGACAGGGATTTTCGACATGGAGTTCCTGGTCGATATGGTCGTCTATGGGCTCTGGATCACCGCGCTCTGCCTGTCTAGTTTCACGCTAGTGGTCTACCGCTTCGGCGGCGGCAATCTGGGCAGAGACTGTAATAACGAGTATAATGACACCTGCGAGGTGGTATATCGCGCTCGTGCTACAACATTTGCTTGCCTTACGTGGTTCGCGCTGTTCTTGGCGTGGGAGATGATCGATCGACGGCGGTCTTTCTTCCGTATGCAACCTGGTTCTAAGAAATACTGTACGTATATTCCTATCTCCCTCATCTCCGCTCATGCTCTTGGTTTAGAATATCAATTGGCTTTTACGAGCTACCCTGGGGTTGTTAGTCTGTTGTATTATATTCGCAACTGAAAATCACCATTAAGACTTTGTGCAATGGACCATTATTAATCTGAAGCGCTAGTCACACAATGGATTCATGATATTTGGCGCAACAAGTTCCTATTCTGGGCCATCATGTTCGGCTTCCTTACCTTATTCCCAGCGCTGTACATCCCAGGTCTCAACACCATCGTCTTCAAACACATCGGCATCTCCTGGGAGTGGGGTATCGTCTTCGTCAGCGCCGGGCTGTTCTTTGGCGGCGTCGAGAGCTGGAAGTGGGCCAAGCGAGTGTACTTTAGACATATGTTCCGCAGACAGACGGGGGTTACTTGGAAGGACGTGGACATCGAACATCGTGCTTTTGCCGAGTACCTTGACTTCCCAGGTGATCATCTTGAGAGCCAAGCCATTGACCAGGAACGCCAATGACTACAAAGGGGCGGGAAGCCCCTAAGGTTGGTGGGAGAGGAGGGTAAGTGGTTAAGGGTTCAGAGAGTTCTGAGGACTCATGGGGTGAAGGCTTTAGAGGACAGGCATAGAAATGAGGATAAAAAGGAAGAGCGATTAGTTGAGTTGCTGGCCTGTTGGGGAAGACGGTTTCGTTTACGGAATCGTAGCAGTCATTACCAAATTGATATCAACATCTGTGGGCGGGGTACTTCGCTGAACATGCAACAGGTCATTACTGTGCCAATCTGGAAGGCATTAGAACAAGATAACATTCGTTTCTATAGTCACTCTTTTAGATTACCATTAGCATCAGACCATTACACAGTTAGGATTATCAGATATTCCAAGATATATCAATTGATCTTCATGGCCTCCATTGATGCTGCTGTATCAAGCAACACCCGATCTCATCGCCTAATCCATATCATCAAGCCTCATGTTCTCCGCAACCCACCCCCTCCGGAGACAACCCAGATAACTGTACGCACCCGATCCTTTTATCAATGAACAGCATGTACATCAGCACACGTACATAGTTTCCGCATCTACTCCTGTATCTCTCATTGTATTCGAAGGCCGATGCAGCAAACCATCATCGCTTGTTAAGATGAGAATAATATGCATAGGAATGAAATAAATAGCCATTATTCAGCAGGATAAAACCCTTACATTAGCTATATAGTCTACCGAAGTCTTTAAGTGGTGATGGTCTAACCATATTTGTGGGTTTCAGGGGCAGAAACGGTTTCCAGCATAGGCAGATAAAGTTAAATATATAATAACCAATTTGTAAAAGTCCCTTCATGTTTCCTTTTTTTTTTTTAAAAAAAAAAAAGAGGGAAATGGTGGACTTAAATAGGTGACCTTTAAAATACTGACAAAAAAAGCAGGGTTATCTGAGGCCCCCCCATGGGACTTACGCGCACAGAGACCCCCGAAAACCCGGAGTTAAATTCTAGATTTATCTATCGCAAGCCAAGCTACCACTCGGCCAATAGGCCTTGCTGCTCCGGCTGGGAGGAAGGTGTCTTGTTTTGAAATATAACCCTTACATACCTGCCTCCTAGGTAGGTACCGTACCTAGGTATTTCCAATTGGCCACATACACCATTCCTTGCTAGTTCCATTCCGTTAAGGCACCGATTATTTCAAGGTACTTTTGTTAGCAACCTAAAGAACGTACCAGTGCCGTCCAAGTCCGATCCGGCTTTGGCTATATTGCGGGGCCAATCGGGTCAGTCGTCATAAATGCATGTATGACACCGGCCGCAGGTGGAGCTGGGTTAGGAAAGACATCATCCAACCAAAACCTGCTGCATCTTCTTTCCCTTTTCACGCCAACCCACAAACTCAAGGGTTATACCCAGATGCGCTAAGAAGTGGATACCTGCGTTCATTGAAATGCTTCCGCCCGAGCCGGGTATTGTTTGGCAAGTTTAGAACGGTATCCGGTACGGCACTGCCGTATCTCAGCACCCATGGCCGCCGGGACCAACGGTGCAGAGCGCCCGTCGTCTCCTATCACCGCGTACGTGAAGCCCCAGCCGCGCCCGCCGAAGTCGCCGGCCCATTCAGCACAGATTCGGATCCAGAACCGGCGGCGCGAGTATCTAGATCGGAACCCCAAGTACTTCGACTCGCTGGAGCACGAGCTCGCGGGTGAGCATTTTCCGCTCATCTTATCCCATCACCCCCGTGTCTCCTCGTCCCACCAATTTCATTTTCAGTCTAGATAGAACGAATACAGCTCTCTCACTCTCATGAAACGCCCCATATGAACCCTCATCAACACCGTGCACTCCGTTCACTGACCGGCCCCCAGATCCCCTCCTCTACGATGCATTAATCCGGCGCTTCCAATCCGCCGAAGAGCGGGAGAAAGAGGGGCGCGCGAAGGGGTACTCGCGGGTCCTCGAAGTCGACCTTTTGCGCGGGGAAGCGAAGCTCTCGCACCTGGTCGCGCACCCCGAGGACGCGCACCTGGCCTCCGCCTCCTCCTCCGCGCCGACGCTATGTGCGTCCGCGCGCGACGGCGACGTGTTCATCGGGGAGTTCGCGGGGGCGCTGGAGTCCCGGCACAATGGCAAGACGCCGCAACAGCCGGAGAGTAAGGACGAGGGGCGCGAGCGCTGGGAGGGGTTCCTCCGCCGCCGGTTCGTGCTGGGGCGGGATGAGGATTTCGAGTACGCGCCCGTGGACGAGAATGATGACTTGGATGTCATTGAGCGGCGCGAGCAGGAGGATGCCTGGTTCGATGATGAGGAACCTGCGTGGGATGGTAGTAAGGCTACAGATAGTGGAAGACCGGCGGAGGGGACGCTTGAGGGCGAGACGGGGGTTCAGGATTTCTAACGGATAGGCATGTATGACTACATATTATAGGTCGGATTGAGTGTCGTCCGGATTCTTTGTCTTTAAAGCTCACTTTCTGAGATATACTAGCGTGGTGAGATGTTGATCCTCCTGCAGGCTGAGGCGTAAAACCTCTGCTGTCTCTCTGTTGAAGAACTCAATTCAAGAGTAATAGGATGCCGATCTAAAGTCTGAGTCCCGTGTAATAGACTCCAAGGATAGGTAGGCATAGCTTTAAGTTAGCTATTCCAACGAATTTGGTTTAAGCGACACTAATTGTTTGGGGTAATAAATGAAGAGTGAAGAGAAATACTAAGGACTAAGCTGAATCTTGGATCACCAGATGATTCCTCTGTCAGCCTCGGTTTCCATCAGAGATTCCCGGTATTCTGAGGATCGCTACGTTACAAGGTGGGTGTTCAAGCCAGGGAGTAACATAGTCGGTATGATCAGATATTCAGCAGGCGGTTGCGTGTAGTTATTGGTAATGGAGTTTTATACTGAATGGAAGATCACTGGACTGGTTTATCAATCTAGTCTCAGGCATACGTAGTGATAGCCATTGATAACTAGAACATGGCCACTTTTCAGTAGGGGAACTTATATCTACCTGCTTCTCAATCTCCAGGTAACGCCCGGGTTCGTAATATAGTATCATACATTTGGTGTCAATAATTAAGTTTCTAAGCATCTGTTCAGTCCAGTTCAGGTATAGGCAAGTGGTCAACAAGCTTCATCTGCAATCCCAACTTGGCAAGAGCCTCAACTGCATTCTTGTCTCGAAGCTTCTCCGTATCCTCTTGCGTTACCAACACAAATTCGTGTTCTAGCAACCAGCTCCCTTCTGTGACACCATATTTCTCTGCCTTCACTTTGTCTACTTTGTCCAAGTCTACTATAAGGCTCTGTTTAACACCGAATACGGCATCCGATGTCTCGTATGGATCACCACGAATGTAAAGAGCTCTATAGTTTAAAGTCAGTCAGCGTGTCCCCCAAGTATGTTACCCATGCAAAATGAAACTCCCGGGATAAGGCATAATTGATAGGTGAAACAAGCACAATGAGAAGCAGACGACTCACGTAATTAAGTGGTCCCAACCCTCTTTCTGGAACATGAAATGCAAATGTGCAGGTCTCCAACAATGTCGGTTCAGCCGCTCCAAGAGCTTACCCACCGGCCCATCATGCGGGATAGGATAGCTAACAGGCTTGATTCCACTGAACCAGAACTTCCCCTCATTGTCGCTGATCATCACACACCTCTCGCTAGGCTCTTCGCGAATGGAGTGCTGCACGTCGTAATGCCCGCTGCTGTCCGTCTCCCAGATATCGATTTTCACGCCCGCTACCGGCTTCCCTGCTGTGTCTTTCACGGTGCAAATACAAAGCAGTGGCTCCCCTTCGGGATCTGATGCCATGTTGGATCCATTGGGCAGCGTGGGTGCGTCGTGTGTATGGAAAGGACCTAGCACTGAACCTTCGGTAGATGACGGCGGCTTCGGGTGGTTGATGCTATCAACTAGCAATGACAGGCCTATAATATCAGACAGTAGGATGAATTCCTAATTGGTCAACCCTGTCAGCTTTTATGTACGCGACAGTGAAGAACCCGGTGACACCCACATGGCGCACGTCGCTGCTGATCTGGCCACAGCCTACTAGAAAGTTGAGCGCTGCCATCCATTCTTCCGTGCTAAGACGTGTCTCTCGCGCGAAGTCGTGTAGATGTGTAACCAGACGCTCCATCAAGTACTTCAGACGTTGGTTCTTGCATTGTGAGTTGATTCGAATAGTGTTTTCAGTTATATTATCGATCGTCAGATCCAGCAGAGCCGGTATGTTTGTAGAAGAAGCCATTATAACGACAAATACGAAGACACAAGTTCGATATATGTAAAGCTGATAGAGAACAAGTAGAGTGGAAGGGAGAGCGAGGCGATTAGATGGTCAATATAATGGAACAGTGGCACGATACGTTCAGGAGACTCCAGTATATTTTCAAGAACTTATGTAAGTCTCTGTCATCCCTACTCCATTCCGTACCATCTTTAGCTATTTACTATTCCGGCAGTTGATGGGCGAAGGGCGGGAATTGTCTTTGCGCCGGACACGACGGTTGGGAGAAGATTGACCCTAAAACTTAACATGCCACTAGCATGCTGCGAGAACCCGGTATACTAGAAAATGCGTATGTAACCTTACCAATGTGAGGATTCGCCAGCTTGAAACTAACGTATGGCAGAGCTTGGATACATAATAAGTCCGATGCATGTGGGAAGCCAGGAAGTCTGTCTGGCAATAGATGTGGGGTAAAGAGACGTGGAACGACGAGCCGAGGGGCTGAGGGGCAGAAGGGGCAGAGGAGAATGCGGGGGAACGTAGCTCACCATTCCGACTTAGGTAATTGTTATTCACTTTCATTACTTGCATATGTGGCATTGTTGAATGTTATATGACTACATGAGGGTACATGTTATCCTCTATTCGACTTACATTGCAATGTTAAACTATCAATATTGGAATACATCAACTACCCATAAGGGCAGCATACTAACGACTTGTTTCGACCTACGCGGTTCAAAACCTTACAGAAGTATCTGGGCCGTTGATCTGAGTCCAAGGCTGTATGAAGTAGGTAGTTTGGGCCGTTTTCGCTTCCCACTGCATATGCCGCAGCGTCTCTGTTTCCCTTGTTATGCGATACGTTTGGAAGAGCCGATGCTGCATCATGTTTCTCTGTCAAGTCCCTTCCAATCTCAGTTCAGCTTGGAGAATCCATTGTAGGTGCTACAATAGTAGCGAAAAGGTGAGAAATGGGAGGAAGTTGGGCACCTTGGCATGGCTCTAGCACCCCGAGGCTCGTGCAAGGGGCTGCATCTGCTTGACTTACCTGTAGGTTCTGAGTGAACGATACAACATTAGTTGATCCGGGTTGGTTGAAGAATGCTGCTGGACCACCATGCATGTTAGTATTCCAAGCCCAAGGCTTAGGCTCCGACGTTGGGTCGCCACCTTTGTTTATGACGATTGTGGTTTTCGACGTGGTCCCCGGCAATTTAATGCCTGGCAGTGCAGATAAAGTTTAATGGATTTCCTTCAATTGCTCTGCAAAAGCCGCCTCCTTTTCTTGTTCGTGCGGGAGATACGGGGCGCTGTTAGAGTGCCTGAACTGCTTGACGGCAACGATCTTGTTGGTGGCATTGGTGATGGGGCCATTGGATGGACATCGACATGTTCGTTTTGACGAACAAGAGAACTGACATCTGTTTTCCCGCAGCTCGTGCGGAATATTTTCAAGATACTTAGAACAAAGCCTGAGTTCTCTGTCAAGCCCTAGGTCAGGGACCATTCCAAAGTCATGTACTGACCTATTGTATATCGATGAAATTGTGACAATAGGGGTCAGCAATGAGGGGGTAACCAATGCTTTTACTCGTGGTTACTGATCTGGGTAGCTCACGCATCAACTCGTAGGACGTACGCCTTTTATATGTTAAGTGGCTGATTATGAGATGCTTCTAATAGGGGAACAAAGCCTTTCTTAAAACACACTGATGAATTGAGCTAGAATATTACACGCCGTTTAGTCTAATTAAGGTCACTGGCTGTAGTGCGTACCAAGCTAACAGCAATGTCACGTTCCTCCCTAACATCTGTTCCCTACAGATATGTTCCACTCCCACATTCCATCATTGTCTTATCAGTTCATAATAGCCTCGCTAACAGGTTAGTAAGCCGCATTGGGTCTAGAATCGATCCTTACAGGCTTGCCCCACCAGCTTCCCCCTAAACTGATCGAAGAATATGCTGTCGTCTTAGCAGGAGTTCTCATAAAGACATATATCGCAGATCACACCGCCGTCAACGGCGACCAAGTTCTACACCACGATATTTCGGGACCCGTTATTAACCTGACACTTGCGCTAGCCCACTTAGGCGGCTGACAGTAGACGGTAGTTGCCACTCAGCTTTATGACAGGCCTCCGAGTGACTGGCTTGTGATTGAGCTCTTGTCACTATTACAGTACTCTCTAGCATTGAATGTCTAGGATAACAAGATCTTCAAGATACCATGTCAAGTGACGTCCCTTGGTTCTCCGTCCGTTAAGTTTCCCCTAGATTAATACCGGAATATTTCATGAATGCTTTTAGTAATGTATGTGAAGCTTTGGTGACTTTAGGACGCAATACATCACAATGTGAAGACACCGTACGTAGTAAAGACAGACTTCAACTAACTTGCTTAGACAAGGCAAACTTGCGTAATATTATTATTAGATTCTAGAGCTGCGGCGTCTATATTTTGATGTTCGTTTCCATGGTTGCTATGTTACAGCCGCCGTTCACGGTCCACAGGGCACACGTGTAACGAAGGAACGAGCTTTCCCATGTTGTTACGACAGCATCCGGGTCCCTGGAAATCTGCCGTGCTTCGTCTCACAGCCGGTATATGAGGCTCTAGTAGGTAGTATATCTTTGCTACGTCCGTATGCGCGTGCACTACACGGGAGACCGCTGTGTAACACTGGTCCAACAGGTCAGCTCATCAGCCTTGCTAGTGTTTGACTCGGTTAGAAACGTCTCTGGGTGAGGACGTATATTAATAGGCTTGAGGAAATGCATACAGGCACGAATCGCCTTGTTCAACTCTCGTTGTCTGACTTGGAGTGTCAACCATAGTACCGTAGCACGTATCACTAACTAGATAATCACACAGGAAGCATACGTAGCATGTATACCTCCCATTTCGGTCAGTATTTCCTGCGAGGGGTACATAAGCGAAACAATCACTCTAGGATAAAACACAGCATCATCTTTGTATAGTGAATGTTGATTATATGTCTTCCAAAGCCGAAATACTTAACTACGAGACTAGGAGATACATCAAAACATACCGAGAGGAACCACACTGTTTCTGCCAGCAAAAAGTAACCCCGTATATTGTACTCCGATGTGACATAAGCCGGCAAGTACATCTACCATACCAGTAGCAGTGTGGCTCGAAAGTTCTCACAATATTACGATGGGAAAACAGCAGATACTAACGGGATACTACAAGCGAAGGAATATATTGATATGTAGTAATATGCAAAGATATAAAAAGTTTGGGGGCAGCCATTAGCCACGGCGGGTAGGATATTCTAAGCTGGCCAAACTCATAAGTACCGTAGGCACAACAGTAAGATCGTGTCATGAAGCTGCAAAAGTCTTACGTCATCGTCGACCCCGGTATGATTCCCTCATGGGGTCGTGGAGAGCCTCAATGTTTGTGGGGTGCAAGAATTGGTGGCCTTTGGTGTAGGATACAGCTAAGAGCCCATCGACCTAGTCTTCTCAGTTGTTACATGATGGGGCTTGTTCCCCTTCTTGTGTATTTTCTAGCGTCCCTATCCGTCGGATTAGGTTGACTTTCGTATTGGTGGTGCGCTATTAGTATATGCCTTGCTTCTTTGTTTCGGTCTTTTGATAAAATATATTTCGAAGGCAACGATGATCGGACCTATTAGCCCAGGCCTGACTCTAAGAGCCTGTATTTATGGTATACAGTGGTAGTAGGCACTAATGCGCCCTTATTTATATCTGGCATTGGTAGCAAGGTAAAAACCTCGTTAGGGGTAATGTCGGCTTTTATCTTGATCAAGAAATCTTTAGGGTTTCTTCAGAAAGTTGTACCGGATCAAGGACAGCAGTATTGACCATGTTGATATAGTCTTAGCAGTAAGCGTACACTCACCCCTTTCCCACGATTCCGGCAGATTCAAATCGATCATCTTGTACTGGGTAATCGGATAGAGAAGCTAGCGTTTGCATCAGATACGGTAAATTTGAGGGTATCCGTACGCTAGGTTTAAGAAAGTGGCAGAACATATTCTTACAAGGTGACTCATAAGCGGCCATGGAGAATTGGGCCAACGATTGAATGCTTACCGCCTACGACACGTTAGGAATCAATATCGTCACATTTTTTGTCTTTCGGGTGAAAGAAAAGAGCTAACAGCACTGCCCGGTCGGATACAGGACCATTTCGGGCGAATTGAGACTCACCGGCCGTCTGCAAAATTTTGCTGCAGAGCAGTTGTTGCAGAGCAGGGCTGCCGACCAAATATTTTGGTTCCTGAGAAGGTTGTTTAGATGCAAGGCTGGATTCGATACCTGCGGAAAAGCGAGTTTTACCAGCCATTGGATACCCTTTTAAATAATAATATGGGTAGATACATATATGGAGGCTGAATACCCAATCATAATTACCTTAGCGGGCGCGGTTGCTTATAACAGTACGATGTGGCTCGTGCACATGTATTTATCAAGAGTTACCCTCAAAAGCAGTGCAAATAATGCGCTTTGGCTAGGAAGCCGTGACACTGGTCACCGAACTGGAGATGTTGGTAGTCAACGCCATTGATTTTGCCATAGCAATGCAGAAGCTCGCGAGAAGTTGCACAATCATATTAAGGTGCTGACATTGGTATGCTTATAGGCCTTAGGGCTGATCGAGGCTAACGCGAATGTAGACGACATAATATCCAATCGAGCAGTCCAGACTTTAGATTTCGTTCCAGATGTTCGGTGTGGAAGTCCGTAGTTAAATCAATAGCGGCCCGGGTGCGATTCCCGTCATTCTGGAAACTCTCAAGCCATGGCAATGCGGCTACCTAAGGTGCAAAATGCACCTCTTGCGTCATACCGCAGTGGGTTGGGGTTATGTTGTAGAACACGTTCGAGACTTCGAAGATGAGGTGCTGCGGTGTAATCCCTGCAGCCGATCGCTCCCACAGTGAAGTAACAGGGCTAAACACTGACGATTGGCGAGATACCTAGCATACACCATGTCCGCTTTGGACGCCCCCAAGTGCCGCCGCTCATGCTTTTAGTAGCAGAGCCCCTTCACGTGAAAGGACACTGCATATATCTCGTATTGCAAGGCGTGCTACTGCATACATGTAGGGCTGATACAACAAAAGGTCGGACCCATATTGATCAGGTGAACTAACTTGTATGCATGGGGAAGTTGGCATCGACAACGACTGGCCTCATTCCCTTGTCAGACATGGGCAGCGTCGGTGAGTGGCGGGGCCAAAGACGTATGTATATGTCTGAATGGTTGTCGCATCGGCTTCATCTGAATAACGCAGGTGGCTTTGCACATCTGGCAGGTAGATCTTCTACGCAACCGGCGGGACCCGGTAGCCATATGGCTCGGTAGCATACGAGCGGTGACATCCTCCGGTTAGATACCGACATAGGTCAAGAAGGCTTAGATTATAGATGATTTAGAAAAAGAAAGAAAATGGAAAAATGAAGCAAATCTAATCCGACCAGGACATGTGAGACCTGGTAAGGAAATATGACGTTTGGGGGGTAGCGGGAGTGTCAGGATATGTGATCCATTGAATGTATTGTGTTGTTGTAGATGGTAGACTCTAAGCTAGTACTAACAGTGGGTACGATACGAATACATGGTGTGCAGGGATCACGTGACAGGGAGAATCCCCACTTAGCGGCTCTACTAGCGCATTCCCAGTACTTAGGTACCCAAGCAATCAAGATTAGGTATTGTTGAGGCTACTTATTAGGTAGCCAATCAAGGCTAATTTCTTGCCCATACAATGTACGTCTAAGATACTACCTAGGTATATATTTCAACGTTACCTGCCATAGCCTCATAGACCTAGACTAGTTTCAATGAGTCAACCAGGAAAAGGTCAGGTTCGAAGTTGGTAAATTTCAAGGTCAAGAATTGCCTAATCAGCTTCCAAACCTAACTTTTAAGGAATACTCAAGCACCTACAATAGACATCCGCAAAAGTTGTCATTAGGCATTCAAAATGGGATTCATGACCAAGTAACATACGACACGCTCGGAAGTAATAGGAAATATATTTCTATAGTAATCTCGAAAAGAAAGTCAAGTCGTCTTCATCGTAATGTGCAACCCAAATAACAAAACCGTTACAAGCATAAACAAGAAAGTTTGGAGGTCTCAGTGTCTATATCCCATTGTCCTTCACAATTCCCATGAGCCGTTTTCCCAAGAAGATCCTTTTTCTCCCAGAATATTCTGCCATGCGTAGTGTAAGCGAGAGTGTGTTGCCGAAAGGAATTCTATCGCGCGGGTTCTGTCATCCCCATAACGAGTCTATCGATGTCGACGTCTTCAAGCTTTTGGAGAACCAAAATACTCGCTTCAACGATGGGCTGGGACCTTCACTGACTCCACCGTACATGCACCGCATCTAACGTGCTGGCAATCCGGATTTGCACAACTTGGGTTGATCTCAATGTCCATCCCCCCATAGCCGCAGCGGCACTTGTGAAATCAGTATAGCTTCGTCTTTCTATAATACGATAAATTACTCACGCAATACCATAAGTAAGTGGTGTAGGTTTTTGGCATCTTCGGTTGATTGAATGGTCGAGGTTCAGAAAATGGAATAGTATCAAGGGATGTTGTATGTATAGCTGATATGTTTCAAAACTGTAATGATGAGAAATAGCAGCAACTGTTACTGCCGGAAGTTCTCTCTTATATATCCAAATATCGTCATCTTGTATCCAGTTTCCTATAATTGTCAGTGACAAAGAAATAAGGCATTCGTCCAAGCAATTCGTAGTCCTAAGGAAGCTCAGCCATTGGGAAAAAGATCGAGTGGATCCATAACATAAATTACAAGGCGAATAAGTTACTATAACTCTTGTGCGTCGATGAAAGGACAACCAATCCGTAGAAGCTCGAGGGCTATACAAAGCAGACGGATTCATCAACTGGCCGAGAGAAGCTGTTCGGTGAACTCATCGCGAATATCATCTGGCGGACAGCGTCCCTCTGGCAAGAACCAACATCGGTGAAGCCAAACCATTGGAAACCGTTGAGTATCGATGCACGAACTCCGCCATCTGCCACCGTGATACACACGCCGGGGCAATACCTCGCCAGCATCGCCATGATGAGATCATTTGATATGAGAATATAATGCGGCGAGCGCAATCGGCGGAAAACTGCGTAGCGGAGTTTATAGGTCCGAGCAAGTCCGCGTGAGACTGACCAGAAGTGACGTTCTCTGATAAGTGGGCGTATATACTCGGCAGCTAACGAGGCACTTGACAGATTAGCATAAGGAAGTTTATGGAATATATTAAAAGATCAGAGGGTCCGATCATATCAGTTCAACTTGATTTGATGTGTTCGTCTCATGTGTAAATCTGATTATGCAATCTGCAGTGGAGCCTCATTGAGAAGTCGGACAACCCATGCTGATTTGAATGGATAATAAAGTTGTCTCACGTTACCTAGGATGAGGCTCTAGGGCTGTGCTATCAGCCTTGCTTGTTGCTCTAGGTAAGGTAGGTAGTCTCACCGACAAGTCTCTATGTCACGCTTCGTGCAACATCTTCCGAATCAAGTGATCCAAATTAAGGTCTAAGATCGTTGGCGCAGTAAAATATCGAATGGCACAGTCAGTCGTCTTCCTTTTTTGTCCGTGACGGTAGCTCGGCTACATTTGATAATCAGTGATCAGAGCCATTGCCGGCGAGCAAACGGGCTATAATCAGTAACAAGTTAGTGCAATTCCACATCCAGTAGTCCTGAACGATAGGTCATGATCCGAGTGACGACATTTTTCGGATCGTGGCAGTGCTTATCGGTCGCATGACAGGGTCCAGTTGCCCAAGTTGTGTGTTTGCGACGAGCAGTCAATCCAGAAACCATACTTCGAAAAACAAAAAATCGATCCTTCGGCACAGATAGAGAGGTTATTGCGTGCCCGCGAGACTTTTGCCAGCTCCCGAAAAGAACGGCTCCGGTTGAGTGAACGCCAGAGAGACTTGAGGTATCCGACTATTGGAGAAGCACCTGCGCTGCCTTGTAGGCCGTCTTTGTCGACTTTCGATCTTGAAATGAGGTTATTAGGCCAGCTCTGAAGACTTCAGGACCAGCTAATACACCAAACCGGATTTCCTGTTTCATCCGGGTATTTGCTAGTCTCCATTATTCAATCATTGACCGCAAGCTAAAGAGCTCACCAAACAGACTTACATGGTTCTCTTTTAACAAAGAGATCTTATGAGCCTAAACTCGGCGACTTTTTAAAGGCTCAAGCGAATATTTTTAGAGAAACCGATACTAGAGAAGGGAAGCTGACCCTTTATAGATGAGTCTTGGTTCTGTTGCCTCGCGAGAAACCAACATTTCCCGAATGTAAAAGTGTTCACCTTGAGGGAGCTGACTCAATTATAGTGACTCTTGCGGGGGGTTCTGCCTCTTATTATGCACAAGATGATCTAGTTGGGGTCCTGAGCGTGAGAAAAGTCCTCCTACATCTTGATCATGTATAAAAACATTGACAGTTCCTATTAGGAGTTCCCTCCATAGTATGCCCGAGATCCCTAGAGCTGGACCTGTCCTATGTACGGTGACCCGGCCGGGCAACAGTTTGCGTGGGGGTCGGATGATAAGAAAAGGGGTAAGGACTTCACAGAATATATCCAAGGTAAGAAGTGCTACATGATGTGAAATTTGTAGTACATTGCGGCTCAACTCATGGGGAGAGCAACTGTATGGTAGGCTGACTTATATCTAACATAGAATCTTCTTGTAGACAATCCTAGTTAGCCAGGCGTGGGTTTTGAGCCGCATACTACCACTGAATATAGATATGGATTATCCTAGGAAGCTCTCATGTAGAACGCAGTATGTATCTCTAGACGATATTGATGCCCTACCTATACTACAGTTGACAATTAAGGACGGGGGTTTTGAATACGAACCAAAGCAACCAAAAGCAACCAACTCCCCTCCCCGTCCCCTTCCTTTCAATCTTCTCAGGTAGGGCTCCGGTCACCGACACCTTTGATGTGACTGTACGAAGAAAGTTCGGTAATTATCATCACCAGGCCATTCTGTGATCAACCTCTGCCTTTGCTCTAGGAGTTCGCTCTAATAGGCATAAGCAGAGATACTACACATGGTGACATTAGATTGTTGTCTATATGACCGAAGAACCCCATTTGATAGTCTGTCACTCATCTGTTGAACCAACTTCGTAAAAACTAACAAGGCTGGTTCTTCAGCGTATCAGACAGGGTTCCCAGACGTAAGTGTGCCTTACTGAGCGACGATACCACATCGCAAGGAAAACCTAAAAAGAGACTTTTTCATAAAGTAGGCAATTAACAGAGACAAAACCATTCTTTGACTGATGTTGGAAGTTGCACAACATGGCCATGTTTCAAGAAACCTTGTGACAAATACTAGGGAGTACCTAAGTGCTAGGCCCTGCTAGTGGTTTTCGGGTTGAATGTGCAATTGTCTTTCTTACATTACAGAATGAGAATTGTAAGAGGTCGAAAAGGGACATTTTGAAATGGAAAAGAACAAGTTGAAAAGAGCGACTTGTCAGATTGGCAATTAGGTATGCACAGACCATACCAATACGGCATTATGTAAGTATATGTATATTATGATAGGTACATGTATGTATGTATGTACATACATGTAATACCTTAGGTACTGTACTGTGTAGGTTGGTTACGTGCACCTACAGTATGTTGGACGACCTAACGCCCTACATGTAACGGGGGACTACAGCCGCTATGGCCGCTATTAATAGGTAGGTACTGTGTCGCGATCCCCTCCAGTCTAAGATAAGACCCTGGTCGGACAGGGTCTCCATCAGATCCGGCGCAATCTTAATTATAATTTATTATTCCAACCCGCATCCCGCAACCCGCAACCTACCTCATCCAAACAAAACAAGCACGAAGGACGGACGACGAAGAACCCTTCGCGTCCTGTCGGGCTTCCGACAAACGCATTTCCCTTCAGTGCTGTCCAGTTTTGTCATTCGTAGGTAGACACTACCACCAGGATGTGTCGGAAATGCCTACTATCGAAAGTACCAGAGCCGCAACGCGCTGGATAACCCGATCAATCCCGGTGTTACTTGCTGCTGCCGTCGGCTTCGCTACCTATGTCGTCGTTGCTCGTGTCTGTTGTAAGAAATGATGGTGCTTTACCAGTTAAGTGCGACAGTTACTGACCCCGTTAAAATTCCAGCCAGCTACCTAATAAACACACGAGTCGAGATTGGGTCGGCCATTGCTATCTTAATTCTCTACTTCCTGCTTCTCTTGTTGATGGTTGCTGCCTATCTGAGAACCATTACGACTGTACTCTTCGATCCCGGTGTTGTTCCACTTGGTCCGCTGGCAGTAGAACGGAGGAAGGTCGAAAGCAATAAACGAAAGGAGGGGCGCCGTCGGGAGGACATCGAGAGTCGGCCCTATAATGCGACACCGGATCCCGACCCAGACAGCCCAGGTCTAGAGAAATTCTATACGAAGGATGTCTTCGTTTGTGAAAATGATGGCCGGCCCAAGTGGTGCTCTGAATGCTGCAACTGGAAGGCAGATCGAGTCCATCATAGCACCGAGATCAACCGGTGCGTGTACCGCATGGACCACTACTGTCCGTGGGTTGGCGGCATGATAGGAGAGAATTGTAAGCTCCGGAGGGCGTCGTTATATCAGCATGGTTGTAATTTGCTAACAGCCATTAGCCTTCAAGTTCTTTGTTCAGTTCACAGCATATACGGCCTGCTACTGCACGGTCGTCTTAGGAGCCACAGCCTCAAGCCTTCGCAAACAAATTGGCGAAGGATTGCCGTTAGATCCTTACTTGTTAGCTGGCATTGTGCTAGCATCTTTTTTTGGCCTTTTCACCTTCTTAATGACTGTAACCTCCGTGCGATACATCTTCCTCAACATGACCAATGTTGATATGTTGGGCTATCGGTCTAAGGTATATCAACTAGCTGTTCAAGTACCGCGTGGCACCCAATCGACGGACAAGTTTACAGTAGTGACCTATCCATTACCGAAACCGGGCGAAGCCATGATAGGTCGCTTTAATGGAACGGCAATGGCTGGGACAAGTGAGATCAGCAGCATAGGTGTCCGATCAACCATTTCCCGTTCAATGACGCGTGATAATCTAGCGACTCGGACTTTTGCAATACTCAGGACGGAACCTGGGGAAAATCCATGGGATATCGGACTAGGGAGAAATTGGCAGTCCGTCATGGGATCAAATGCATTTGATTGGTTTTTGCCTTTTCGGAAGTCGCCTTGTGTCAACCACGAGAGCCACGAGAGCTTCTACCCCATGGACCGTGTCCTTGAAAACGTTCGTGCCAGGTATGGTCTACCCAGCCTCACAAACGATAATGCTGCACTGGAGATGAGAGAGCTTGGGGCTAGCAGGATGTAGATGTGCGTACATTGATAGATACCCTTTGGACATTGGACTTGGAGTTCTTGGCTGGTTCGGATAGCAATAATTTGACATTTCGATCGTAATGGCCACGGCAGCAGTAATAAAGATGTAATTAAAATACCTAATAGTGGATAAGCTAATCTACGTGAATCCCATGAATGCGGAATCTTACACGATGTGTATATGCCGCTCACTACACAGCATGCACAGGGGCCTGTCAAGTATCGACGGTAAGGTATCCGATTGACCAAGTGGGAAACCATACAGGCGCTTGACAACTCTATCCGGCGTTGCACAAAAATATCAGGAATCTTATATTCCTACTTCTTACCTGCCGTCAGCTTGTCATTCCAAAGGGATCTGAAAAAAACATAAGCAGACCGATCTTCCATCATGTCAGCAACTTCATATCTTCGATTACACAGTAAACCCATAACTATTGTTATGGTAAAGTATGTTAGCCATTCGAAGTCGTATTATGTAGGATATTTCGGCATGGTGGTGCTCTACCCCTGAGATACAACCGCCCAGGTTTTTACGGCCAGCACTCGAGGACCCTGTTTACCAAAGTAATTGTCTACATGTTTTTAATTTAGGTTTTCGAGTTTGAATATATAAGAAATGCCAACTATTTTTCTAGTTGATTCTTTGATCGTGCAACTCGACTTGTGGTGTGACAATCTAAGGGTGACCCTGAGCAAGGTCACGGCTATTCAAGGCATTTCAAACGCCTTAAGCTAGATCAGATTTCTAGGAAATTCAAGCATTGAGAGTTATAACCAAGTGGTTAAATCAAGAGATTGTATAGAGATATCAGAAAATTTAATCCTCCAACTTGGGGTTTCCTACTACTCCACGACCCTAGTTGTATGGCTATTCCTACATGTTCCTATATCAAACGTTATCATCACAAGAACTACATTTATGATGACCGCATCCCTTGCACTTTGCGTCTGACTCGTCGGTCATGTACTCGAAGTAATCTTCTTCGTCACATTCGCAGCATTTGATCTTGCTGCTTGTTTCATAGATGGGGTTGTCAACGTCAGGCCCAGTCTGCCCATCATCGATGTCTGGAGAATTCTCTCTGTCGCTCCTAAAGATTTGTTAGGTGAAAACCCAAGGATGAAGGTGTTTTCATACATTGTACTGGAGAATGTGCGGTGTGATGTAGTGATTCAAGCGAATGCCCGTGAGACAGAGTAAGACTAGCGGAGAGATGCTCGAGGCAATATCGTGATCAGGAAAGAGGAAGTAGAGTGATCAATATGGTATGCTATGGTATTGAAGCTATGTTTGACTTACTTCAACGAGTTTCTCGATGGGTCTTTATACAACAGAGGCCTACGCTCACGATGCACCAAATTTGACGGCACAAGAGCCGCAATGTCGATTTACTCCGACTCTCTACTGAGAGAGAGTCGAAAGGAGGTCTCTGAGGCAAAGAAAGACCGCAGAGCCGCACAGATTGACCCCCAATTTCCCTCATCACCCGCGCTGTCAAACGAGACTTCCCGAGGATTACGGATGAGGTGATGGCATCGATGTCTCGACTAGCATCTATAAGGAAGCTGTACACGGATCTCCGAGCTGTGTAACTGTCTAGGATCCCAATTCTGAAGATTCATTGCTGGTTTTGGTTCTTGCATACGATGGATGATGACGAAAACGGTTTCCAAGAGCTAGTGGAGATGTGTAATCGCGGCGCTGAATATCTCAAAATGAACATTCTACCAATGGGACTCAATGCTAAGACAGAAACTAACCTATTCCATGATGAAGAGATTCAAGGAAAGGAGCTGAAAGAACGGACCGTGCCGAACTCCCTCCTTTTTACCGGAGGGCATCCGCTACGAACTTCACCCCAAACGGCGTAGGTTCTAGATAATGAACACCTCCGTCCTAATAGTCTGGGCTATTATACGATTCATTTGGAATGCCCGAGGTATGCGTTCAATCGAAAAGGGCAGGTCCATTCATAACTCTACAGACTTCATGCAAGAAAATCCTGGAGATGGCGAGGCAAAATAAGGCGATTGTCACGTTCCTTGCCTTTCTCGGATAGAGAACCACACAGAAGCATCGAGCTATCATGGCAGTACAGCTTTACTTCAAGTCCTATCAACTGTGAAACCGTCGTAACGCTGGCGGAGCGCATGCGCGAAGGATCACGGGCAGCTAGGTCGACAACGTAGATTACGTTGTGCTCCCAAATCACAATCGTGGTATGAGAGAGCTACGCCTTTCAGACTTTCTAAATGCCCCCATGGTATACCACTTGGGGCGTAATATCATGTTGAAAATAAATCCTACGGCCCCTTTACTGCCTTGGCTTTTTTGGCAGTGACTTGAATCTCTTAAGCTCCATGCTCTCTTCGACTAGGAAAACCATGAAGGAATTCTAAGTACAGGTGAGTAATATACAGCTCTGAAAATGCTTAAAGATGCATGCGTGAAGTAGTTTTCCAGAGCCTCGCGTTCGCTGACCGTTCTGACCACCTGACTCCTGAACCCGACTGGACGGTCCCGAGTCGAGGCGTAAGTATATCTTACTGAGGCGGAGTATCTTTCTACGAAGAGCCCTTACGCCGAATATCGACCCTGAATGTCGGGGTGATCATTTGCCATTATCATGATCTCAATTCGCAAATCGCCACTCTAAGGCACCCAGCTTGGCCCCCAAAAGCTAGTTAGGCGTGAGAGTATGTTACGTAACATCGATTAATGAATTTTAAGATTGTAGCTGAGTTAAATTTGATCTCGGCAGCTTGTATTTATATTGCTATGAGAGTTTACATAAGAGAGAGATGGCTTGTACTGTAACAAGAGGCTGAACCCCATCATTAAGCCTTACCAGCCATGTTTCACATACACGCGCTCAACTAGCGGAAGAGACAGTCTAGCGGCAGATTGTCAACTTGAACAAATCGGCAGCCACGGTAAGATTCGTATCACCTAGTGATTCCTATCGGTATATACAACGTGGGGGTCGATGGTGGCATTGTGACTCGAGCCGGATTCATCTCACCGTAAAGTCGGGGACGAGCTCAGGGGGAGGCTCCTCTCAGGTGATTCGAGTGAAGTCCTAGGACTACCCTAGGAGCCGAGACTTGATTCCGCCAAAAGAAGACTTGGCAACGCGCAGACTCTTGCACGTAGTATAGCTATTACTTGTCTGGCTGGAAGCCTCGCTGCAAATTTTGGTGATGTAGAATGTAGCGAAGCTTCTCCGTAGGACCGACCGTTGGACACCCCTGGCTACACCTACGTAAGAGCCTCACGGTAAACGTCACTCTCCACTTCGCATGTGCTAGCAAATCCGCCGATTTACCAAGGTCGCAGCTTGCAGTCAGTGTCGTTGCCAAAGCATATAAGGTAGCAAAGAGCGGCAGTCATCAGCACCGGTGAAGCACTGCTTGACTAGCACTGCATTCCTTCAACACTAATAGTAGGAGAACCATCCCGCTGGGCCTTACACACGGCATCTCCGTGAGATGTGTACGGCCGTGCCGAGCATCTAGCCTATGATTACCGTAAGAAGGGTGCTTAAAAGGCCACCGAACTCGGCGAAATATACCTAGGAATTCCGACAAGGCCCTGGCCCATTACGACCCTCCATTGTTTGTGTGTAGAGCCTCACATCGTTAGTCAGCTGTGATTCGAGAAGGCCGCGAACCGCGGAAACAATGTGGACAAGAAATGCCCTATTAGTAGTGTAAGTGGGTGATGTAGATATACGGTGTCACGAGTCTTCAGCGATCTAAGCCGCATCTAGAGCATGGCGCAACGTTGAACTCTGCTCTCCGACAAGATACACCGTGCTTTTCCGTCATCATTCGACCCTGATAAGTTGACCGGCATGTTGCGAGATGGTCTTCTCCAATGAGGATAGCGTATGCTTTTACACTGACCAGATCAGTCATGATCCAAGGATGCAAAAGTCGATATGAGAAACGGGTTAATGGGCTGTGGGGTACATGTAATTTCGATGCAGAATTCTGCACATGGGATTGGATTGGCTTGAACACCAGATGAAACTGAGGCTTTGGAGCACATCAGCGAATTTCCCGAAGAGGACGTCTGCACCCATTCTAGTCGACGAATCGATACCAGGCCTTCCCTACAAGACGACACTACACTTCAACAAGAACGCGCATAGAGTTACATTCTAGAAGATATATGGGGATGAAATTTCGGGAGGGAATGCTGAAACTGGGGACGCATAATCCCGCTTCATGTGACGGGTTGTAGCTAGTATAGGTATATATATACTCGGTGTCCCGTAACGAGTCAGAAAAGCGAATCGAAGACAGGATCCAACGATATAAAGGAGCCAATCAATTGCTTTGGTAACTCAGAAACAGTTATCAGATCAAAAACCAACCATTTTAAACTAATTCCCTTGATCAGGACTCTTTCTCTTGTGTCATGTGGTGATGACGAATGAGATCGGTTGGTATTGTTCGGAAGGTTTGAGTGGTGGAAAGGGGGTGGTAGTTGACGTATGCCCTGTTGCCCCATTTTTTCGTATAAGTGTAGGTACCTAAAGGGCAAAGCGCGTCCGCGTCCGTGTCCTAGTCGCGGGCGCGTCTCTTCCCGAATCGAATCCTTCCATCTACCATTTGCAACTCGTCCCGGCTCCGAAATTCTTTTCAACCATCAGATTATCCGGGCCGATGTCGTCTTGGCTGAGCCTCAAATCCTTACTGCACAACCATGAATTGCGTGAAGAGCTCCGTTGCTCGCCTAATCCCATTCCGCTACGCTGCCGTCTACCGGTAGTCGCTCGGTCTTCTTAGCAATGTCTTCCCCATTCCAGACCTCGTCGCCAATGCACGGCACTGGGCGACGGAAATCCCAATTCACCTATAGACAATTGGGGTTATTAGCATCTTACTCCACTTCGTCGCCCTTGCGCGTCATTGCCCACATTGATTTAGATGCGTTCTATGCTCAATGCGAAGGGGTACGCTTAGGTATTGCTGAGGACCAACCTCTGGCTGTCCAGCAGTGGTATATACTGCTCCTTTCCGTGTGCGCTCCCTTGCATCATTGGCTCACAGATCATAGGCAGGGGCTAATTGCTGTCAATTATCCCGCACGCGAGTTTGGCATAGGCCGACATTGCACTGTGACGGACGCCAAAAAGCTCTGCCCGCGGCTTATTGCACAGCATGTTGCGACTTGGAAAGAAGGTGATGAAAAATGGGCGTACCACGACGATGCCCCCTCCCATATAGGAACCCACAAGGTCTCACTGGATCCTTACAGGCTTGAGTCACGACGGATTCTTTCATTAATCAAGGAGAGACTTCCTTCTAATTTACAGCGGGTTGAAAAAGCTAGCATAGATGAGGTCTTTCTAGACCTATCTGCGCAAGTACACTCTATTCTACTTAAAAGATACCCAGAGCTGAATACTCCCCCTCCGTATGATGACCCCACGGAGAAATTACCCCTCCCCTCAGTGACAGCCCTCGACTGGCAGGCTGATGCTCTCGTGGATCTCGAAGATGCTGCACTCGAAATCGACGATCCAGACTGGGATGACATAGCTATCCTTGTTGGGTCAGAGATCGTTCGGGATATACGAGCTGAGATTCGTCGAACACTGCGATATACCTGTTCTGCAGGCATCGCGGGTAATAAAATGCTGAGTAAGTTGGGCTCTGGCTACAAGAAGCCCAACCAGCAGACTGTCATACGCAATCGGGCCGTGCAGAATTTCCTGTCTGATATGAAGTTCACTAAGATCCGAAATTTAGGGGGTAAGCTTGGTGACCAGGTTTTGTCGACTTTCAAGACGGAGACGATCAAAGATTTGCTGTTGGTGTCAGTGGAGCAGATGAAGCTCAAGCTTGGCGATGATACGGGAGTCTGGCTCTACAGTACGATCCGTGGCATTGACTCGAGCGAGGTCAACTCACGAACACAGATCAAGTCGATGCTGTCTGCTAAGTCCTTCCGACCCAGTGTTAACAACTACGAACAAGCCGTCAAGTGGCTTAGAATCTTTGCCGCCGATATTTTTTCACGATTGGTGGAGGAGGGAGTCCTCGAAAACAAAAGACGCCCAAAGACAATCAACCTCCATCACCGCCATGGCGGTCAGACCCGCTCGCGTTCTAGCGGCATTCCTCAAGGCAAGACTCTCGATGAGGCAACTCTATTCGATCTTGCCAAGAATCTCCTTAGTCAAATCATCCTAGAAGGGAGAGTGTGGCCTTGTGCCAATCTCAGCTTGAGTGTCGGGGGGTTTGAAGACGGCGTGACTGGCAACATGGGTATAGGTGCTTTCTTATTGAAAGGCGACGAAGCACGTGGATCGAAATCTACCACTCGGGACCCTTCAATGGAATCATCTGCGCATGAACGACCGGAGAAGAAACGACGGGTTGACAACCCTGGAATTCAGCGTTTCTTTCCCAAGAGGGAAAACTCTTTTGGTCGAGATGCTGAAGAGAACATTAATGATAGCTTCATAGGTACGGAGAACACCCTGAATGTGGGAAAGGGGCCACTTTCAGCCCAAACGGGAAGCCACAAACCAATCACTGATTACATGTGTACGCGCTGCAATGCAAGGCTTGAAGACTCCGAGGGACTACAAAGCCACCTCGACTGGCACTTTGCCCAAGACCTTCAGAACGAAGAACGTGGCAAACAAACATTTGCTAGTCAGTCGACGGTCCCGCGCAGCCAGAAAAGTGCAGATGCATCTTCCAATAAATCCACAAGAGGTACTTCTAGTAAGAAGCTCGAGCATGGGCAGAGAAAATTGAAGTTTGGATGAATCCATGGCGTTAACACCCGAAGCGAATGCTACATTGTGCAAAGGCGTTCCCGGCCTTCTGTCCTATCTATCAGCCTAGGCGAGGTGGCCCTACCATTAGTGGTGCGCAACAGGAACTCGTGAATATCGAATGCATTTTGGAACAGCAGGTCCATCCTATATGCTTTTCACGTATCTTGGGCACTATCTACAGGAGCTATTTTGATATGCGGCGGGCTAGAACAAAGAAACCAGTGATCATTGATGGTGCTGCGAGGCGCTGAGTACAACGGGAAGCAGTAAACGGGCCAAGTATTCAGGAACCCGGCACGGGAGCACAATTGGACCAACGGAATAAAGAAGTATCGGTCTGCAGGCCCACTGAGGTACAGGAGAATGCTCGCGCTGCGAGTTTGGGGGGCCGCTTCAGACCTTGAGTGGTGCAGCCGCCGCTCGTGCTTTGTGTCCTTATCTTCTGGTCAAGAGCCTATTCCGATACAGTCGGCGCGAAAATTCAAAGCCGTACTCCGTACTTTAGGACTGGAATGATGATATAACTAACAGGCGCAAACTTCAGGAGTACCGCTTACGACGTCAAACCAAACCGGCATGCTCGAACCCTTGAGGATTTCAAGAGGCTCTTGAAGCCAAGTTGTACGACAGCACGGAGCAGGCCGCGGCAATATTGAGCGAGGGATTGGATTCACTGCTTTGCATCTGGATGCAGTTTGACAGGTACGAAGGGAATTGGGAAGTTCCAAATTGAAGTGAGTGGCGTCACAAGGCAACCTAACCGGCTTTCGAGCTCACCAATATTCAGCATTGTCATCATGGATGTCACAAGAAATGGAGCGAAGCCGGCATTGATTGGCTGACCCGAGACCTTTTAGGTACCCAACGATGCAGCCGCCGCTACTCTTTAGGCCTAGGTGCATTGATACCCAACGTCAAAGGCAGGCAAATCCTGGCCTTTTCAGCCTGCTTTTTTCACAATGCTGCCACGTCTCTGTTTGGTCCTTTTTTTCTTTCACGGCCGCCGAGTGTTCACTCGCTTCAAGCGGATGAGACCATTCCTAAGTAGCGGTACCCATTCCTATTTCTCTGTCCACTGAGAATGAAGCCGCTCTAGATTACACCTCCCCATGACGACAGCTGCGGTCCAGTCAAAAGTCGATGGCACTCTTATCCTTACCTATGTAGCAAAGGCCTCTCCTACACAATATGGTATCCTCTTTTCATCAAGGAAGGCCTGGGTCAATAGGGTATCAACCAGGTCGGCAGACGAATAGAACAAGGCAAATCAGACCGTGTCCTCCTAATGGATGAGGATTGTGCCAAATTCAGACGATGTGTGTATATAGGAACTGGGGAGACCTGTTCTCTTGCCCGTGAAGCTTTCTACTGAGAAAGGTCTTTCTCTTCTTTTTGGCCCATTTCCAACACCTAAACCTACCTAAACTGGTGTATCCTGAGCAGTCAGCCCCAGCCCGAATAGGGTTACCGAATCATTAGTACAATACTAGCACGCTATTCCTGGCGACTCCACCGACGGCTCAGCCAAAAGTGCCAAACTGCGACACAAGTGTTCCTCGGTCAGTTCCCTTGAGGCCAACTTTTGTGTGAAAGCCGTGCCAGCGGCTCGTTTCCTGAAATCATCTTCGGTCGCCGTTGTTTGGCACGACGAAAGTCGAAGCTATCTGTGCGAATGACCGGTCGCCACAAAAAAGTGATCCCTACTAGAAAACATTGTGTGCGATCTCATGAAAGAGCCAAAGCCACAGCCATCCATCCTGTTTTGGAAATATTGTTAGAGGCCGTCCAGTCTCACCAGCCACACTTGTCCAGGGGCTACTTGGCTGCTTGGGCGCCTTGGAGCCTAAAGTCTAGATTTTAGTTGGAATTTTTAGACGGGGACAGGGTCTTTTTATTTTTTCGATGTTCAACCAACCCCTCTCTGCAACGGACGATCATCCCCAGCTTGTCGGACAAGTCGCTGATCCCTTCACCTCTGTTTCTCACTCTTTTCCGTTTCAACACATATCAATTCGCTGCCTGTGTACGCAGTACGCATCTACCACAGCCGCCTGCATCTTGGACGCTCGTCAATAAAGTGGCCTGCAGGCTCTCAACTTACTGCAAGGTTCTGCCCTGCTGTGCCACTCGATTTGCCTCTGTTCTTGACCTTCCTATGTTCGTCTACTACTACTGGCCTCGCATAAGAGATCCTCTTGCCCTTTGGCCAACCACAGTCTCCCACGCGCCCTCTTACACGGTAATACCGCTCCACTGCATTGGCGTACAACTAGTCCATTGGCCTGCTCTCCTGTCCGAAGGAAGTCCTCAATCTCACCTGATAGACATATCTCTCCCCGAACTGGCTCGCCTCTCCCTCCATCTCGAGGTTTAACTGACCCAACAAGTCTTCGACACCGCAAGTTCAAGCACCAGCAGCAGAGTCACCGTTTCTCCTGCACAGTACCTGCTCGCGGTTAGCCGTGTGGTGTGACCCCTGCAAGCCTTTAGGTCACAGTCGCCACCCGTTAAGGATTGGACTTGACGCCACGCCATCATCCTTGTCTAGCCAACTGGGTGTAGCCGTTGTGCCCTGTCAATTGCCCCAATAGGGCCCCTCGTGCGGTACGGTAGGACTTTTCTTGTGCCGCGGGCCCATATCGAAGACCCACCAGCAGAAGCACCTGTCGCCCTTTTCTCCTCCCCACCACCCACCCTTCTCAATCCTTCTTGAGCGCCCATTCTTCTGTTGTTCATCCATACTTGTTGTCCTCGTTGTCGTCGTCGACCTCTCCTTTTCTACCTAATTACCGTCGGCGAGCAACCTTCATCACATAGACAGCATGTCTAGAAGACCAGGACCTCCTGCCACTAGTGCTCTACCTCCTCAGAATCGCCAGAATGAGTATTTCGTACCTAGAGACGGTATCGACCGTGAAGTTATCACGGCCGACATCTGTCGCTATCTAGGAAACGATGCTCTCGTTCGGCCTGGCACATACGAGGTATGATCCATGCCAGTCTGATACTTCTAGTTCAGCGTTGACCATAGCCCTATTGCAGAATCCTCAGAACGGTCAAATCATTCAGGGTTACTACATCAACGCATACCGTAATCTAACAACAGTAAGTTCCTTAGGGTTTCAACGCCAGTTCCAACGCCACTACTAGTCGCTGACTCGACTCCGCACTGCAGGCAATGATTGAAGACTTAAAAGCAGATTCTGCCCGATGGGAACAGGAGAGAAGGCAGCAATCGGCGAGTCGTAGTAATACCGCCGGAGGTACTATTGCCTCGAGAGACTCGAATGCCATGTATATCAGACCATCTAACTCCCCTGCAGTCCAGTACCGCAATTCGGACACACATCAGTCGCGCCAGTACTACGGACCAACCGAGACTGGTTTTCCGTCGGATGCAAACCGGGATCCTTATGGTGATGCTGGCCCGAGATATCCAGGTACTGGCGCTGGGGGCTACACAGGAGCCTCTGGCTCGTCATTTGCATCACAACAATATCCTCAGGGTGGGTATAGCGCACAACCTGGTTATGCTGTCCAGCCGTCGCAGTTCCAATCCCCTTCTGGTGTAACTTATTCAACCGGACATCCCTCCATGGCCGGAGGCGGATTTGTCCAGGGAAGCCAGGACCCCCCATACCAGGTGGTTGGTGCAGATATGGCCGTATCTGGCTCAAATCCCCAGCCGATGTATGATTCATACCCAAGAGATTCAAGAGGTGATATCCGCGATCAGAGGGTACCTGTTAGTAGTACCATGGCATCTAGTAGGACTACTTATGCAACCTCAGGACCACCTCCCCCTCAAGGTTATTCAGCATCTGGAGCTGGCAACAATTATTACCCGCAGACTTCTTCGCCTGCCAACCCGTCCTATGTGTCAGCAGCCCACCCTAGAGATCCGTTCTTTGGACGCGGTGCGTACACTACAGGCCATTGATATACTCTATATTTAAGTATGTATCTGATTATTTAGCGTCTCCAGCATCCGGCTCTTCCTACCCTTCAGCACCTGATCCACAGTATGAGACCACCCCTGTTCCTTCTCGCGCTTCCGCTTCAACAACCAATGCTCAACTGCCAAGTAGTGGATCATCGTCGTCGCGAAATCGTGACCGGGACTCTGTCGACCGCCATACTGATTCGAGACACGCTCACCGGCAATCCCGTCGATAAAGTCGTCAAACCTGCCGAGGAATGTGCAGCGGCCCTAGAGGAGCCGCAAGACGTCCGTCTTGTGTGTGATTATTCATGATTGTTTCTTTCATCCACGAGATTACCCAGGATATTCGGAGTTCCAACATCCCCTTGTGGTTCATCTCCCGGAATTTTCTCATCCCAAGGAATAGACCTGGTTTTGAAATTTGCAGGCCATGTGTCTCGCATAGTTGCAAGTTTGCGACTTTGAATAATGCTTTCCGAACCTCGTTATGACCTGGACCGTTCATCATTTTACCCTAAGGGACGGCTATTTTACGAATACTCCGCACATGATTTTTGGGACCAGAATGGATATGGCGTACTACCACAGGGGTTTTGTTACGACTTGCATATGGGTGGGCCAATCAATCGAATGACGACTGTTGTTTTTGCTATGCCTCTTAAAGTTGGCCTTTGCTGCACATTTTATACCAGACTAGGGGCCAGCATGGAAAAGAAGAATTTTTCTTGGTTAGTGCTCGTTTAACGGATCAACTCCTGCCAGCTTGCTGTCCGGGTCCAGCCAATGGAGGCTACTTATTTTGTCTAATTTCCTGGTCTGCGATTTCCACGGCCGGTTACGGTTTGGCGAATTGTTGGGGTGTTTCTACTAATAGATAGGGCTCGAGATCCGGACAGCAAGGTGAGACTGGACGGATTGTATATATACGCCAATCTCTGCGAAGGCTTTTTTCCAACTTTTAAACTTTTTTCTGCCTGGTATTTCCATGGTTTCGCTCCCCTGCCGTGCTTTGTACTAACACAGGTTTCCTTGCGGACGTATGGCTGGCACGTCAACTCACAACATTTTCTACCCAGAGGAAGTTCTTCAGGATGCCCAGATGGATCTTTCCGGATTTTGACCATGGATCTCATTCCAGCGAAAGGACTACCAGTGGAAATCCAGGAGACACTATCATACCGGGACAGTTTCCAGCGCATTGTGCAATACCAATATGGATGTGGCATGCCTGCCTTGGATTGTCGACCTTCATAAGGTCATGAATCGAAAAGAATATCATGTTTGGCATTAGAAGAGATGAAGCTGCCACCCAGGTAAGACTTCCACCCTTTGGCTACACCACAGGAATATCCATTTCCCATACTTGTTGCGTCGTACAGGCTCTATGCCGTGACAACCGCATCATGTTCATAATCTTCCATGTACACTCGAAGGTCTTTCGCACTGGCAAGCTCTTTCGCTTCGCGTAAGACCGTTTGTTTCAGCTGATTCCCGCAGGTATATATGCATTTGCTCTGCTCTGCTTTTCCGCAAAGGATCACTGGATTGCTTCATTCCGTATCATCCCGGACTACCCTGGCCATGGCCATTTGGTTGCTGCCCTCATACACTTGGACTTGTCAACACCTAGAGATCGTTTGAAATGCTCCGACCGGAGCTGGAAACATCCCTTGGGACTATTAGGACTAGGTTCCGCACATGGACACACTTGCCCAGGATTAGTAGAAGAGCACACACACACGTCACTGGATCATCCACACATACACACACACTGGAGCCTTTATGGAAGCATGTCAAGGACATTTGGGCCACTTGAATACCAACACACCCGGACAACAATGGAGATGATCAAGCTTTTAAATATGGCTTCTAGTCAGTAGTAACCTTTGCCTCCTCTTCCCTGATTCCCGTTTCTTCCTTTCCCCCCGTGTGGTTTCTGGTATCTGGGGCGGGGTTCATAGACGGCGTACCGGGTGGAAAGCTAACCGAGACAGGATACACTAGGAGAACCATAGGTCGCTGAGCCGTGGGAGGGAAAGGTGATGGTTCCAAAGCGGATAAGGGTGTAAATGTGTATGTTATACGCTGGACTGTGTAGTAGTTGCACTCCAGTCCGTCTTGTTTTTCCCAGTCGTTGTATAACGTTCGGGTATGCGTCCTCGGATCATGTTGTGTATGGGAGTTTGCGTCGTGCGTTCTTCGTGGTGTTTTGGTATGGGGATAGAAGGGCGTTGGGATTTTATATGGATGGGTAGCCGGAAGGCGGTAATGCTAATACGAAATACGCCCTGCTCGTTGGTGCCTCATTATATATTTTGAGTTGATCGTCTTGAATATGATTGATTAAATGCTTGGAGTATCGTACATCGACTCCTGCCTAGAAGTCTCAATGGTGGTTGTTGATACTCGTGGTTACCAAGACCAGCTTAGCTGACCTAGGGTGAATGTGTATAAGTAGATGATGACTATCGCATCCCTCGAGGCCAAGTCATGTACTACGGTGGTGCAAAGTGAAGTCTTGTTTACATAGTATGGACAAGATATGCATGTATCGTGCGATCACCCAAGCTCTTGGCCTTCCTTACCTTCCTTCAGGGGGATGCTTTAGAAATTAATCATATGAGGTAAGGTCGTTGAAACAAAGGATTGTGAGGCAACGGATTAGGCTGTTGGTTGTAAAGTGACTAGATCGGAGGATTTCCTAAGACACCCATTTCCCATACTCAACTTAAGCTGAAGCTAATCAATCTAGTTTTACTGCTCTTCGTGAACACGTTGTAGATATATTTTCCGAGTTTCACGCCTTCGACTTCTTATCTTACCAGCCCTATCTCAAGGCTCTTGTGCATCGAATGAGTGCTTGATACTACCTCTCATATCAGAGAAATCAGATTTTACCAGCTCTTGCAAACGCCGGGAGGGCAAGGAGATGTCACCGTCGCGATAGATCATGTGGTATTTGCATTTTGAAGCTCTTCCGTGACGGAGTTCGCAATCGACACCTATGCCGGCTCCTCGCACAGGTACTCACGGTCGGTCGGGCGGGCAGGCGGGCCGGGAACCTGGGACACCCGGGGAGCATGGCCTCCCCTGCGGCCGAATCCTTGGACGTCGTCATCATGTGAATTGTCATATGGCAGGGCAGTTGACCTATCATTTCGAGGCCCGGAGAGTCCGTGCGGGCTGCGACGGCTTGGAAGTATGACGCCACTGAGCGCGCGGGTAGGTAGTTGTAAACAATCTTCAACTACGGTTTACATGTAGTAGATAATTTCGGTTCCGTGGTACAGCGACGTCGCCTTTATATTTATTTGCTCAGGCAATGTTGGGTCAACAGTAGGTATGGGAAACACCGAGTGTTATTAATAGTGTACAGTACTGTAACTAGATACCTACCCGAATGCTTTCCTCAGGGGTTCAAGCTCATCTTGGCTGCCACGGTACCTAGGTAATATGCCAGGGGTAGTATTGTAAAGCTCAGCCCTTACGAAGGGGTTCTGCAGGCCATTGCAGAAGAGATTCATGCTGATCAGTAGCCTCTAATCCGGTCTGTCAAGCCTGCAACCGTCTCTGCTTCTAGATAACATGGTGTAGAAGACTTATATGTAAACAACCGGCGGACGGCCCCACATCAATATCCACTCCATGATTCAGGAGATTTATGCATTTCGCAACAAGGAAGTGGCTCGTGAAGTTCATTAATACTACATACATGTATGTAAGGTTGGTAAGTTGGTAGTCGGGTGGCTTGACTCGTCCTGTGGCAGTATGTAGGATCGTCCAAAGATCTTCAGGGACGGGTTGGTTGGTGAACCGTGCTACAACCTTTCGACGACCCTGTTGCCGCAGAGTCCAACTGCAACTAATCTGTACTTCGAGCAAGAAAACCTATGTATGTGCGGGACGACTAGGGCATACTTATACTATAGTATGCTCAATGACGATACTTGGCATTCGGGATCCGGATAGCTGAAGCCGACATACGGAATATGTATTTCGAGAAATCCCATGTGTGTGGATTGTGGAGAATGTGGAAAGGTTAGGGAAGGGAAAAAAAGTCTGGGCAGCATGACCCTGGAGAATTTTCTGGTCAGAGGGGTAAAGTTGGGTTAGGTAGGTAGTACGAGGGGCAGCGGGCGCAGCGTGGCAGCAGCATGTGGTTACAGGGCAGAAGGCAGAAGAGGGTTGGTTGACATAATAAAGGCGGTCGACCGTTACAATACTGTCACTGTCACCGCCTTCGACTTCAATTGGACCCTGATGAGAGAGAGAGAGAGAGAGAGAGACTCGTATGTATACAAACACATGATAACACATGACAGCGACCGGAAGTTCATCACAACTCCTGCTTTCTGCCTTCTGCCTTCTGCCTTCTGCTACAAATCTATTTTTATTTGTCCCCCCCCTACCCTACCTACAGTTCATTACTTCCTCTCAGATTAAATAAGGAATCTTTTCTGTATATATATATATATATGTAGAATACCTATGAAAGGCATCCTCGAGGATGCAATCCTTTCAATTTATACAGCAGGCATTTGTTTATTCATTCACTGTCTCATCTGCCGGACGTTATTACATCCTTCGTCTTGTGAAAGAGGTGGAAAAGTGCGAAAAAGTGCTAGCCCACCTAAAACTCCCTCCCTTTTTTCCTAAAACTCCCCCCTCTCCACCTAGTACCAAAGTACGCTGCTGACATGGGTACCCCTCCAGATTAATATGTAGATAAGATGTACTACATATATATAAATACCGTACGCGTTGACGCGTATTACTTTTTGATGGTATTTTTGTATTAGCAGTGTTCAATTGCTCTTAAGCAGCGTTAGTTTGAATAATAAGTCGATACCTATAGAAGGGGCTATAATAGTCAACTACTCAAGTAAGTAGTTATTGCGGATAACATTAGGTAATAGGTATCGAGTAGGTACTAAATGTCAAAGGAGGCTGCAGTTGCGATTGATGAAAATAGGATACAAATGACTACTTGGTATATGGCTGGGTATATTGTAATTTCACCAATCGACACTGATCTACATACTAATCTGAGAGGTCACCTATGCCAGCGTATGATGGCGCTATATTAAGTGGAGAGGGGGGAGTTTTAGGAAAAAAGGGAGGGAGTTTTAGGTGGGCTAAAAAGTGCGGTACAAGTACCTGTGCGGCACGTGTAAGAGCTACTGTGATAGGCTCAGAAGCATAAACAGCACACATCCTTACAGCATTCGTCCCAAGATGTATTACTGATAGTGACGTTATATGGTATCTTCTAGATAGATACTGGAATAGCACACATACAGTAATGGCTGAATGGTACAGGTTAAAGGGTCCATTCTATATTTCAGCCAAGAGGAAAAGGTACGTATGCATTCACTATTCACTATGACCTACCTTACCTAGAGTATTGTGAGCATTCAATGCCCATATATTAATGTGCTTACAATAAGTTCGATGTAGGTATCTATGTACATAATAAGAAAAGCATGTGTTAGTTTGTGTACAGTAGTGAATTAACACTGTACGTATATCAATACGTGTGTACGGAGTACTTGTTCCTAGATGTGCAAACCGGTCTAGGGCCGAGTACCAACCAACCAGCCAACCTATTCTGCCACAAATTGAAGGAAAGAGAAATGGGGGTCGGCAGTTAGTTAGGTTACTACATGTACATCTCATAAGGGTAACTGGACTAGCACTATATGTAACTAACCAACTATGTACATAGTAGGCATCTTATTCACCTAGCGCCTGCCCTGGCTGCCTACCAGCCTACTGCCTGCGTACATACAAGGACCCCTTCCCAAGGTTTTTACTGGGCTGACTGATGCCCCGCCATTTCGGACAGCGCAAAACAGTTGCTGTCTAATAAACCTTGATATTTTTTAACACACCAGTTGACCTGCACCACAATTGGTACAGTACAATAATAATATTCAGACATTCATCAACAACCACACAGCACGACCATTGCCCGTTGTTAGTGGTTTTTCCCTTGCCCTCTTCTCACTCGATTCGACCCGCTCGACGGGCATATTCCGAATCTCATTCCGAATCCCAAGTCCAAGTTAAGCAAACATCGTCATCGACACACACCCACAGACTCGAGAAATATAGGTCACCAAATCGCAAATTCGGGAATCAGCCATGAATGCCGAAGCCATTCGGAGTCGCATTGTCGCCACTCTTTCCCCTGACGCCAATGTACGGCGGGCCGCAGAGCTCGAACTCAAGCAGGTATGTCGAGGCCGAACCCCTCTCTCCAAAACCCCTGGCTATTACAGACATTGTTATGTCATGCGCCGTCTGGCTTTGAATACAGGCCAAAGGAGACGCGTCTGTTGTGTTGAATTGTGTTGTTGGACAGGAATCCGCTGACCCAAGATCCTTCTTGAAACTACTAGGCCGAGGGACATGCTGGCTTCACCGACGTCCTACTCGATGTCTTGACTGCCGAACCCGACGACTCCGTCCGGCTTTCGAGTGCGTAACGCCCTAAATCCAACGCCTGTAATGGATATCTCCCCCGAGTCCCATCTTGCTAACTTGTTGCCTTGCAGCCGTGATTTATCTCAAGAACCGGACAAATCGAGGCTGGGAGAAAAGTGACCATTATCCCGACGAGGCCTTGATAGGAGAAGATGAAAAACAGCGCTTTCGCGATCGTATCCTCCCAATCCTTGCCAATTCCCGTGGGCCCGTCCGACAACAACTTCTACAGCTAATACAGCGCATCTTGCACTGGGATTTCCCCGGTAAATGGCCTAGTTTTCTGGATGTCACTCTCCAGCTGTTACACTCCAACGATGCGCCCTCGGTTCTTGCCGGCCTGCAGTGTCTGCTCGTTACGTGTCGCGCCTATCGGTTCAAGGGAACTCAAGATGGCGGCAGGGTAGAGTTTGACAAGATCATCGAGGCCAGTTTTCCCAGACTTCAGCAGGTTTGCAACGAGCTGGTCAACCAGGAAAGCGACGAGGCTGCCGAGATGCTACATATTGCCCTCAAGGCTTACAAGCATGCAACATGGGTAGGTTTCCCATCCAGCTGGTGGTCCTTTTCCCGTTCAAACATACCTATTTCTAACTATCCCCCCCAGCTTGAACTTTCCACCTTCCTAAAACAACATGATGTAAATATCGGCTGGTGCACCATATTCTTGCAGACCGTGTCGAAAACAATACCCGCCTCGGCCATGTCCGAGGACATCGAGGAGCGCGAGCGTCATCACTGGTGGAAGGCCAAGAAGTGGGCATATTTCAACCTCAACAGGCTTTGGATCAGGTCAGAGCATACGAAATGGCGGAGGTGTTATAAGACTGCTAATGCTTCACAGACATGGCAACCCCACTGCCGTCACGACTAAGGATGAGGGAACAGTCCGATACGCGAAAGAATTCGAAATCACGATCGCGCCCGAAATTCTTACACATTACCTACAGGAAATCGAGAAATGGGTCTCCAAGACCGCCTGGCTGAGCAAGCCCTGCTTGTCCTATACCCTAGTCTTCCTGGACGAATGCTGTCGCCCGAAGTCCATGTGGAACCGGATGAAACCACATCTGAACAACCTCATCACTCATCTTGTCTTCCCCGTTCTGTGTCTGAGTCAGGAGGATATCGAGAATTTCGAGGACCAGCCAGAGGAGTATCTTCACCGCAAGCTTAACTTCTACGAGGAAGTTTCCGCCCCTGATGTGGCCGCTACTAATTTCCTGGTTACCCTGACTAAAGCCCGAAGAAAGGAGACTTTCGAACTCTTGCAATTCGTGAACGGCGTCGTCAACGACTACGAGCAGACGCCCGATGACAAAAAGAACCATGTTGCAAAGGAAGGCGCGTTGAGGATGATTGGCACTCTGGCGCCGGTTCTGCTGGGCAAGAAGAGTCCGATTGCTGACCAGGTCGAGTATTTCTTGGTCCGCTACGTCTTCCCCGACTTCAAGAGCCCCCAAGGATATCTTCGCGCCCGGGCTTGCGACACCATCGAGAAGTTTGAGCAGCTCAATTTCAAGGAGCAGAACAATCTCCTGGTTATTTACCGGCATATTTTAGATTGTATGGCTGATAGTGATCTACCTGTTAGAGTCACTGCAGCACTAGCTCTGCAGCCTCTGATTCGACATGATGCTATTCGCATCAGCATGCAGCAGAGTATCCCTACCATCATGCAGCAGTTACTGAAGTTGGCCAATGAATGCGATATCGACGCTCTTGCTAATGTTATGGAGGACTTTGTCGAGGTCTTCGCTGCTGAGCTGACGCCATTCGCTGTAGCCTTGAGTGAGCAGCTGAGAGACACATACCTGAGGATCATCCGTGAGCTCTTGGACAAGAATGACTCTAGGAACAACGAGGATGGCGAATACGGTGACTATCTAGACGACAAGAGCATAACAGCCTTGGGTGTCTTGCAAACCATTGGTACTCTCATCTTGACTTTGGAGAGCACCCCTGATGTGCTGCTACACATAGAGGCTGTCTTGATGCCCGTCATTCAGATCACACTGGAAAACAAACTTTATGGTAACCAATCCAGTTCTCTCTTTTTTTCACATAACTTTACCGGCTAACTAACGTACGTGAACAGACCTGTATAACGAAGTCTTCGAGATCATCGATAGCTGCACATTCGCGGCTAAGAATATTTCTCCCACGATGTGGCAAGCATTCGAACTGATTCATGCTACGTTTAAGTCCGGCGCTGAACTGTACCTCGAGGACATGCTTCCTGCCTTAGACAACTATGTACAATTCGGTGCTGGCCACTTGGTCCAGAAGCCCGAGTACGTTCAAGCCTTATACGGGATGGTCCAGGACATGTTCCAGGACCCCAAGGTTGGGGGTGTCGACCGCATCTGTGCATGCAAGCTTGCAGAAGCAATGATGTTAAACTTACGCCCCCACATCGATCAATGCGTCACGGGTTTTATCTCTATGGCCATGTTGGTGCTGAACGGTCACGATGTTAAGGTTAAGTCGTACAAGATACACCTTATGGAAATGGTTATAAATGCTGTATATTATAACCCAGTCCTTACGATCGCCGTTTTGGAGGCCAAGGGCTGGACCAACAAGTTCTTCAGTCTGTGGTTTGGCAACATGGAGAGCTTCACCCGAGTCCACGACAAGAAGTTATGCATTGTCGCAATCTCTTCCCTATTAAGTCTGAGCGTAGATCAGATTCCTGCCAGTGTTTCGACAGGATGGCCGAGGCTTTTGCAAGGTATTACTGGTCTCTTCAAAACTCTGCCGAACGCCCTGAAGAACCGCGAGGAGGCGCTTAAGGAAGACTTCACGTTTGATTCGAACAACTATGACTACGACGATGAGGACGAATGGGGTGAGGACGACACCAACTGGAATGCCGAGGAGGGACCAGAGGAAGAGCAAACCGATGCTCGGGACGAGAGCACTGCCTATCTCGAGTTCCTGAACGAGGAGGCTGCTAAGTTTAGTTCGATCGAAAGCCAGTACAAAGATCAAGCCGATGATTCCGATGATGATCTCGGCGAAGACAGTGTGCTTCTCGAGTCGCCTCTTGACAAAATTGAACCTTATCAGCTCTTCAGGGGTGTTCTTATGAGTAAGTCCGAAAACAGTATATATGCTACATCTACTAATATATTGTCACCAGAAATTCAACAGGAGAACCCTCAGTATTACTCCGGCCTGACCTCGCACCTCTCAGCCGATGAGCAGGCGGTCATCCAGTCCGCCCTACAGCAAGCCGAGGCTAATGCCCAAGCCGCGCTTATAGCAGCTCAGCAGGCCGCGCAAAATCCTACCGCTAACGGCGCCGCCAGCTAGGGAACTGGTAGAATGCAGTTTGACTGAGCGAAGTGTTAGGGACAGCAAGCAGGAAAGGGGGCGGGCAGACGGGTCGGAGTTTTATGCGTGCAATGAGGCTTTTATAACGATGTATGAGATCAAGGGGCATCCGACTTTGACGAAGCTTAGGTGAACAAACTCGTGGAGGGGAGATCCGACGCAATGGGGACAGGAAGAAAAAAAAACTGCCTCTTTTGGGTATATTCCACCGTCACGAACTGGTGCTGCATGCAGACAAAAAAAAAAGAGAGAGAGCGTGATCCAATAGCATTAGGTAGATTCAACTAGTAGGTAGGTTCATTAGGTAGGTAGGTATAGGAGGAAACAGTGTTGCGCGTTTGCAAGTAAACAACCCACCCCCCATCTCAAACCCCCAAACCCCCAAACCCCCAAACCCAAACCCCCCACACACCAAACAACATCTAGCATTATCTTGCAGATCAGAGTCCGAAGGGAAATACAACACGAACAGAACACCTGGGTTGATTGATGGATAGGATTTGGGCACGAGAAACATTTATATCCGGGAAGAAGGGGCGATTGACGATGATGGTATGGATGGATGATGGGATGGGATGATCAATGGGTCAAGGGCTGGCTACTTCGTAGGGATGGGGGTTGTGATGCCATGGGTGTATGGGTGGGTGGATGGGTGGATGGATGGGGAGTGATGAGTGTGTGTGTGTGTGAACGCGAACGAACGTGTGTATGGAGAAATCACTATATGAGAGAAAGAAGAAGAAAAGATCTTAGAGCGTGCAAACAAAATTACTATTCCCCCCTGCTAGACACACGACGCGTAGATATGGAATTGAGACTTAGTGTTTTTTTCTGGCGTCCGCGGACTTGATTTGTGTCTTTTGAGACGATGATGATGGTGGTGGTGATGTTTTGATCAGTCCATTAGGTAGGCTTGCTTTGGCGCTTTGATGGGGTATATAGGGATAGATGGATGGGTTACAGATGAAGAGTATGGTTTCTGGGTAGGTAGAGGGCTTGGGTAGAGGGGGGGGGGGGAGTCGAGGGACTGTACATTTGTTAGTCATATGAGGATCGAGAATGACTCTTCCAGGAGGTTTCTGGGAGTCATCTGAAGTATGACCGGGAGCAAACAAAGAATACATATGCAATACCTGAGCCACATTTCGAGGGTATCTTATGCCTGAAACCAAATGACTGAATGATCTTATTTTATGTGATGAGACTTTGGTATCAGGCTCCGTGTTGGTTGGTCTATCCTGAATTTTCTCAGGGGTTGAAAAGGGGGGTGGCATTGACTGCTGCGTCGGCGTCATCTCACTCACGGTTGCTACATATGTATATATAGAAGAATTCAGTACTACACTAAAGCTCTTGACTGAAATGGTTCTAGTTTGATACCTATGTAATTTCTTCCGTCTCTCTCAAAAACCCTTTCAGGTTCATAGGTAAACTAATCCCCCTTGGCCCTTATTGTCATCACTTGATACATCATCAGCCGTGATCTTCATGTCTAACTTCTATAACTTCAACAACGATGTGATCACATAGATATGTGTACACTTCTCACATATCTCCGTATGGTGAAGCTGGTCGATACAGGGTTTATTTCGTAAGGAAGCTTAAACATACTGATCGGTGCAATATCGATGTCATTATACTCTTATTTATTCATACCGCTACGGCCTTACCAGTTGCGTCTAGACCCATGTCGCTTCTCTCAACTCTAGATAACAGTAATGATATGAAGAAGACCTCGTATAGATTCAAGTTATATCTACAGTAGGGATTTTTTGAAGAGTTTCATACGCAGGACATTACTAGTCATATATCCCAATCAACCTCTGCTAACATGTAGGTGAAGCATTAAGAATTGTTTCCTAAGAAAACGCTATAATCAGAGGAGAGTCCTGGAGCTATAGGATCATCTAGTCATCCTAGGGAGCAGAGGGAGCAAAGGTGAGTAGGTACTATCCAAACTCGCTAAGACACAATGGCATAATGCGTTGATGTTGACTAACTCTTCATAATCCCAACTTGTCATGTCCAGCGCAGCCGTGATGATGTTCATCTGACATTGTAATCCATATCCTTGTATATAATGAAGCCGGGAATATTCCATGGCAATTACTTGTATCCAGGGCTCATGCTTATTCATAGGGTAAGAAGGATGACCGCGTATCCGAACCGCTTATGCCATGGTGCGCGGACAGATGGGGTCTTTTTCTTAGCCGATTATGTGTCAGATCACAGGCATCAGTTGATAATACCTTAGATGATTTTTCATTATTACCCATGAATTCATTCGTTGGCTTGCGCCGTAGTAATACATTTATTTGCTTTTAGACCGCTATCCCCAACTCCACATCGCTTGCAGCCTTGCCTGTCTCCGAATGGGCTGAGCTCTTATGCACCGGTTTCATTTCGCTCCCGGCCTCCAATACCCGATAGGGTCCGACCGCATCACTCGCGCGGCTCTTCGACGTATGTGTTCCTTTTAATCTGGCTGGTAGATATTTCAGCAAGGGTCGCAACGCCGCGGCGGCGGCGGCAAAGGTGGCGAGCCCTAATTCAATGTCCGCCCAGAGAAGGAGGTCGTAGTGTAAGCCCTCCGCCTCTGCGCCCTTGGCGGTCGATAATCTGACGATGATGACGAGTTTCACGATGGTGGCCGAGCTAGCGCTATATGGTGATATCACGCGGTCAGCCACGGTGCCCTGTCTCAGACATGGTCTTGTAAGAGGGGAGTTGACTCACAAGACTCCCAGCCCTAGCAAAAGTAATACAGATACCTTCATCCTCGTGTTCATCTTGACCTTCCGGAGCATGAACACGGGCAACAGGGCGTAGAAGTAGTCGATGAAGATGTTCGTGATGGTGCGGAAATAGCCGATCTGCGTGCACGCGTGGCTGCCGGCCCAGTTGCTCGATCCGCCCTGAGCACAGATGTCCGCCGCAAACACCGTCATAACGATGGTCCAGATGGCTACTATGACTATGGAGGCGATAATAGTCCACCGGAGCCGCTTCGTTGACGCCAGCCGGTACAGCACCAGGGCCACGGCAATCTTGACCAGCCCGGCTGCGATGTAGAGCGTCACTTGGTTCGCGAAGTAATACTAGGCAATTTGGTCCTGTCAGCTCCTCTGGCCAATTCTAATCCAAAAATGCAGGTAATGTACCATCTTAGCTTTGGCAGCGTTGTAGTGAGGCTGTACGTCTTCGGCCGCGTATCCATAGGCCATGGACGTGAAGCCCATGCCGCACATTATGATATAAGCTATCTGATACGTCCCGGGTCAGCAAGACTGTCACGCGGCGCATCGGAGAGGCATATTTACAAATGTCAGACACAGGACGAAGTCATCCCACCCAAGTCCTCTCGTGAGCATCCTCGTCCGGACGTATAGGCGAGCGGCCACAGCGGCGCCGTCCAGTATTAGGAAGACGGTCATGGCCGCGATCAGGTCCCCTCGGTATCCCATGGTTGCCGGTTGAAGTCGCTGTGCGGCTCGATTAAGCTTCACTTATGCTAACGTCGTGGGACGTGACGAGTTAAACACCATGTAAGCTCTAATGGAGTGCCGTCCTTTGTGGGGGCCCCATCTATACTTAAAGAAGATGCCTCATGGTAGGCAAATGGCCAGCGGCCGGCAATAAGGCAGATTGGGCGAGCAGCCATATAAGCCTTCGATCATAGATTCGTGTCCTACGGGCTGGCTGGGCTCAGCCATCCCACAAACCGTGTCCAGTAAGTAAGCTTGCAGTTGCTTGGACGAATGATATGGGAGCATCTCCATATAGTACATCGAATGCCTCTAGGAGTGTACGAGTGAAGGTACTGCATATCATCAGCTCTACTATCGATCGTTACCCATGCACCATGCTGATCTACACCAATCGGCCCTTAGTGGACGGATATTGTACGCTGGCTCGGTAGAGCGATATGCAGTCTTACCATCAGGTGAACAGCTGAAGGCTTCGTGCAACCTTGTCTGCATACATATTTAGAGACACATGCAAGGTTCCCGCCGCCGCAAAGGCGGGAATGCTACAGTTTAACTTCCTATTTGACTAAACTGCTGTTGAGGCTTGTTCGCCTATTCCGTGCTGAAAGGACTACCTACCTTGCATAGCAGTCAGCTCCCTGACTAAACGTGAATGTGGTATCGATCACTTCGGACCGGGAGACGTCAGCATAATTTGAAGGCAGACTTGTTTGTTTAAGCTTCCGGCAGCGGGAGGCCAGCTATCACCATTGCCTATGGAGTTCGTCTATCCTCGGGTGTAGCGGAGGTTCGTAACGTCATTCAGTTATAGGATTCTCTGGACCCATTACTAAACTTTAAATAAATATATAAATGTCTAACCTTACCTATTATGTGAGCCAGCAGTAGCTCAATTACCATATAGTAACTTGAGTGAGAAGGTAGTACTTAACGAGGGGCAATATTCCACCGCAAGGGAAGGATTCCAATACTACCCTCCATCCTCCACCGTTCCTAGCCCTGTACTGCGAAAAGTACCGCAACTAAAAATATACCTTGCACATGGCTTCTGCTCTCATGTCTCAAGGTTAATAAGACGCATAATCACCCCGAACAGCAGCAGCAACGGAATGAACGATGTTCTGCCGTCTAATGTACAAATATATTAAAGAGCTGAAAGGCTGCAGTAAGTTGGCTTGCGGTCGATTCAAGTTTTGTTTCAAAGTGCTAGATAGCAAGACAGGTTTCTTCTGCCTGGCCACATGCCAAATACCTATTACGAAAGAAGCCAGGCTAGCTAGTTTAGATCTATTTATTGTTCGGAGGGCAGATTGCGATTGACTCGCTCCACCATGGCAGCATGGACATGGCCTCCTTGCATCGATCATCTCCATATCATTTATCGAAGGTTAGGAAAGGAAAATGAAGTAAGAAGCCTCGGTTAGTGCATATATGCCAATCTTTTACGTTTCAATTGAGAGGTAAACATGCAGTAACTGAGACATATGCATACTGAACGGATTATGGAGTTAAGAAAGAGACTGTCTGTATCCATACTTTCTTGTAAGAGGAATGTGCTTTAGCTGGATTGTAGTTCCACGACGTTGGCCGATGAGAAACCTATGTAATCAGTCACAGTTAGAGGATATATCGGCGCCGGTGGCGGAAGTCGGCAAACAATTTTACGGCATCCCTGGCATCCCTTCGTGGGAAATGATAGCCAAGTCGGTAACCTCGCATCCCGATCTCACAAGCGAAGCTGTGCCGCAGTAGCAAAGCATCAAACAATCACCTTTTTGAGGAATCTTCTCTCCTTTTGCACAATCTGCCGTCGCGTGTCACTGCCACAGGCGCCTTGAGAGTCTCGTTCAGTTTGAGGTTCCTTAGGTGTCTGCGGCTTGGCTTTGGCGGTTCCTACAATACAAGGTGAAAATTTTCATCGACGTGAGTATCTCACCGACTCAGTGTCACATCGGAACAGCCAAAATGCGAGTACAACCTCTTCGCCTCGCCGCGGCGGCCACCGCTTTTACCCAGCTCGTCACTTCAGCCTCCGCCGCAATAGTCACCGACAAGAATTCGACATGGATGGCTACCAGCATCATGTCCCGGAGTCAAGGCATCATGACCGGCAACGGCGGCTCCTCGGAACTGCTCCAGGCCGGCGTCACCCAGAAGGCCTTCAACGCCTTGATTGGGCAGTATGAAGACGATGACATCACACCAGATATCCGGGCTTACATCCAGCGCAGCGCCGCATCCGTGGCGCCTTTCGTATTGAACGCGACCAAGAACGCGCTGTCTTACCCCCTGGACCGGCTCTCCAACGGCGACGCATTCCTAGAGCTTGCCCTCGACGATGAAGACGTATCCTCCGCCATGTCCCGCACCTTCACCGCCGCGGCCGATGCGCTCCGCCACAGCATCGACCTGAACCGCCGCAACTCCGAGGGCGGGCTTTGGTACTTCACGTATCCGCAATGGAGCTACCTAGACGGCATGTACTCGCTGGCACCGTTCTACACGGTGTACGCCACGGAGGCGCCGTCGTCGCATCACTTCGCCAACACCACCAGCGCGCTCGACGACATGCTGTACCAGGTGGAGCTGCTCTGGAACCACACGCGCAACGGAACTTCCGGACTCCTGGCGCACGGCTACGACGCCTCGAAGACTGCATCATGGGCTGACCCGGCCACCGGCGCCAGCCCGCACGTCTGGGGCCGTAGTCTGGGATGGTACACGATGGCGCTCGTGGACACGCTACCGCTACTTACGGATCCAGACCAGTGCAAGTACCGAGATCGCTTACTCGAGATGTTCCAGGACCTCGCGGGCGCGGTGGTCAACGCTGCGGATCCGCAGACCGGGGGCTGGTGGCAGGTGTTGGATCAACCGGGACGTGAGGGCAACTACATCGAGTCGAGCGGCAGCGCCATGTTCGCGTACGCACTACTGAAGGGGGCGCGGCTGGGATATCTGGAAGGCGCGCAGGCTTCGTCGGCATTGACTTCGGCTACGCGGGCACACGCGTATCTGACTAAGACCTTCGTGGTTCACGAGGGGAATGGAACGGCTGGGTATAATGGGACCGTGGCAGTGTGCAGTCTCAACTCCACTGCGTCCTATGACGTGAGTAAATCACAATCGCAACTTGTGGTGTGGAAATGTTAACGATTGAGACAGTATTACGTCGGCCAACCCATTCTTTATAACAGTGTGCTCGGATCTGCCGCCTATATATTCACGTCATTAGAGGTCGAGAGATTGGGGGCTAAATAGAGGATCATATAGACCCCGCTGTGTATAGACAGTAGCAATGAATATATAAGACACTTCTAATATAATCAATAATTACTAAATAGCCTTGTCAGAATGCGAAGCATTAGTTGGCACAGTCCGATTGTGCTTGATTAGCTTGCTACGAAGTTTATTGTGAACGACATATCTAAGATGAAGGTAGGTTTCTGCAGCGTTGCTCGTCTATTACTATTAGACGGGAAACTTGATGAACTTGTCAAAGCTGGCTGAGAAGCCTATGCTTGCTGGGATTTCCCATGATACATGCCATGTAGTAAGTAGTAGGATACAGATGTTTAAGTAACCTCTAATGTCTATAGTTGGTAATTCTCAGACTATCGATATCCTTGTCAGCATACTGTTCTCTTACCCTATCGTATCGCATTATCAACGGCCCTTGCCGGAGAGCCTCTAATCCGGATGCTACGGTGGTGATCAAACTTTATACAGTCATCGGCTTCGAACGAACACGGAATGGCATATAAACGAAAGCTTACTTCATGAAAATGGGGCACGTTTTAAGTTGCGTGCTCCAATAGACTCTATGACACTTTCAATTTGGCTGGCCAGAAGCCAATATGAAAGAGACTACCTCTTCTAGACAGACCCGACCTCCACCGGCACAGATGTCTAGAAATCTATTTTCGTATCTTATCGTAGTAGCAGTACTACTATAACTATCAACGGCTAGCTCATAGTGACTCCCTCTGTGAACAATAGACGACATGGCTTCAAAAATACAGGAAACATCTGTGAAGCATATCTATCAGACATTCCGTAGGGAAGAACCATAAAAGCATAATACTAATAGCGCTGCTAGAACTTGTACCTAATTTAGCTACAAATCTAAGAACCCGAACTCTGCTGCGCGAGAGTTAAGTGAGAGCAAGCATGTCACATCTCATCAAGATCACCACGAGTACCGCTAGCTACTGACTGTTCTCTTTTCAGCTGTCATGATTAAGTCTCACGCGACCTAACTTACTGTATATAACCAAGAATGAGCTGTTATCAACATCATCATGTCCCCCCCCCCCCCCGGTACTCACTGGCTCAGTGAGTGGGGGTAAAGCAGTAATCCGAATGGTCAATCTTGCTCGAACTATAAATCATAAACGAAAAACAGGCATGTGGAAGTAGGGCTGGTTAGCGGACGAATTGGTTCGTGCATTTGAACAATTTCCACATCCAGTCCCAGATATATTCTTCAACGTATCAGATCTGTAGAGAAAAGCGAGAAGGTAGTATGTAAGTTAGCCCTATTATCTCCATGGTACACTTGGGTAATCAATCTCATGATGACTTAGCTTAGTTCACCCGGTCAGCCCCGAAAGGTGGGCTCCTTTTAGGCTAACTTAACCACGAAGGCGACTCGAGACCTCGACCTCTTATATCGTTCGGTTATTCGTGGGAAGAAGTCAGTCGAGAATGTGTGGTTTCCCTGTGATGTATAGCTTTGGCAGTTCCGGCTTCTAGTATATTCATTCCAGACGACTCCTTCATTGTACCTTATCGATATCTTTAGGCAGTCTAGGTTCACAAGTTAGATACGTAATTCCGTGAATCGTTAGCAATAGGCCGATGAATAATGACGAATGGGCACTATCACTTTCATGATCCATCATATTCGTCCGTGGTAGACGTCCATGTTGAACAAAGAAGGGTCAGCCAAGTTTAACGACAAGAATCAGAAGTATGAAGAGAAGGTGCCGGTTTTCTTGGGCCATTGATTCCCCGTAGAACCCGAATCATGCCAAGAGCAATTGAAACCCGAGAGGCAAGAGGCATGTCGAGTGACGAAGTGTCCACTCGGTAGTCATGATAGAAACTGATGTAGACCTATGTGACTGGAACACTGATAAAAATAGCTTACCCAAGCTCTTCCAGAGCACATCTTACGACTAACTTTCTTCTTTAGAACTACAAGAACTTAATTAATAGCAAGCAATTATAATAGCTTGCGAGGTCATTTTCCTTGAAGCGGTAAGCCGTGGACTAGGTTTTCTCAGATTGGAATTCTAGGCAGATATTCAAGCTACGCACACTAACATGACCCGATCTCCTGGGTTCTAGTTCGAGCATTGGTACCAAGATCCTTCCATTCATAGTACCCCAAAATAGTTTTTGCTCTATGTAGGCGAGCTAGAGGCTAGACCATGCGTGCAATCAATTTTGTTGTCGCTGAAGAATACTCTTTGCCGTCGCGGTGCTTAATATTGCAGGGCCACCCCTGTCGACTCTCGTTAAAACGTCTTGTCTTCATCAAAGATAAATTTGAAAATTTGAGACAGCAACGAAGAATGGCTATTTATGAACGGTCCATATGAAGTTATATGAAATCCTTCGTTGTTTGATATTGAACCGTAATCCAGGCTAAAGAGGCTGAATAGCCTCGCCAATTTATGTGGGGCAATGTTGTAATTCTGCTGGAAGAAAGGGACCAATCATAAGATGTCAATGCCTACCAGTCTCTTAAGCTGGCCTCTTACGATCCTCTCGAAGTGCTCGGCCTCTGGCTAGATTCTGTCGTGCCTTGCCTACGTCAATATGTACGATAGGACGCCTTTCAGTCTAGAACTCATCGATTTTACAAGAAGGGCGGACACCATCGAAATGTGAAATGTTTCGGATTCCCATGCAGAATCTGTTGTTCCCGGCCTGACAACTGCATTTCGGAAGACACTTGAAGAGGAAGGTCGCTCTGGCAGTGTTCAACGTATCGTCGGTTGAAAGCCCGATCTCGTGGTGTCCGATTATCTTCTATGTAATCTTGAAGTTGTGACAGCATGATCGTGACAATGATACACATGTTGCGATGCTACCCGGGACTGAGCTTCATCGTGTTGTCGGCGAGGCCATAGCATGTTCGTTTTAGGTGGCACCATTCTATTGCCAAATGAAACATCGTAAATCCCAAGCTTATAGAATGATCTGATTCAGAATCGACTGAGGGACTCTCTGTTTTGCTGAGTAAACTCGTAAGATTCGGAACAAACCAGTAGTTTCTCAAGCTATGATAGATAGCTATGCGCATTGGTGTGACTTGAGAACACACTGTGATGTAGAGGGTTATTCCTACATGAAAGTAAGGTTATACCAAAAATAACTTAAGGTGGTGGCAACATGAGGGTTAGGGATCCAACGTAATATAACGTACCGTGATACTGATCCCCGGAGCTGCGGGCTGGCTACCATGACAGGGATGTCAACCTCTCCGGGAGTAGCATAGCCCAACCAGAGCCTCGCGAGTTGAATGGACGATACTCACACGACAATTACCCAGGTCTAGTACCATCTAAGGACGGGCGAGATGATATAGCGATAAGAAAGAGATGTATATATACTGGTCTCCTCGTCCACAACTAAGTAGATAAACCAGGCCACATCTCATCATCAGTTGATCATCAATAAAGGTGAATATCAAACCAAAATACATTATCGAATAAGACATTGGTAAGTGTGCTTAATCAACAATCAACGATCAGAGCTAAGTCTCATAACAGAAACAGCCAAGAAATTTCAATATGAAGGTTCTCTTCACAGGATTGATTGCGGCATTAGCCAGGTAAGATTCCACTTAGATGATTAAAGACACAAGGCTAACATTGGTTCAGTATTGCCAGCGCTACCGAGGTAGATGAGACAACTCGTCGCCCATGGCCACCTCGCCCAACACCCACGAGTGTAAGCAGCAGTAGCAGCACGTCGACAACGTTCATCATCAGTATCACCACGCTGCCGCCAGGCGAGCCCACCACCACTGCTTTGGTGTGCCCAACTGTGACGCACACAACTCGACCTAGCGGTTGCGAGCCTATCCGCTGCCCCGTACCGGGCTGTACTTCGGAGGAGGAACTCTTCGTCCCCTGTGGTTGTGCTATTCAGACAGCCCTATTCGTAGATGGCTGCCAGACTGCCTGTGCAGAAGGCTGCATCACTCAAGTCACGACCCTCAGCGCAGTATGCGCGACGGCAAGTCCGTCTCTGATTTGATGGGATGGATTAGACGGATGGTGGTGATGTCTCCTGTGGCGTAAAGTCGTGCAAGAAAACGGGTCTCCTTTCTTTCCTATATCGATTTCAAGCTTCTTCTGTACCTCCAAAAGTATTTCAACAGACGGATTGATTCATTCTTGTCAATGCTGTCTCTCATGCCCATAAGAATATCCTCAAATCATATGTGAAGCAAGTGGTTGAAAGTTGAACATGAGAGACAAAATAGAAGTGTTTCGGATGTAGCTCCGGTACCTGAATGTGCTATGACGAAAGAGTTTGAAGTGGCAGAACCAACATGTGGCTGTGGGTGGCTGTGATTGGTGTTTTGTAGCGGGCACTTACCTAGAACGCATGGCTGACTCCGCCCTAGCGCTTTTACTGTCGGGACTTAATGCTACCTAGTACGGATCCGTACAGACTGACACAGTCGTCCTTCAACATCAAAGATCGTGATACCCCCAGAGCATTTCACAGTCCATCTAGTTTCTTTCCCGTACCAGGCCTTCTGACTTATCTTCTCAGCATTTTAACTATTCAACATAGATAAGCTTGTGTAATAATCAGCAAGATGACTTCACGCTACAGAGTCGAATGTAAGTCCTTCTTGACCGCTCCTCCAGAATTTAGCGGGAGTGACTGATCAAATATCCTGCAGATGCGCTGAAGACGCACAGAAGAGACCAATTCATAGGTAACTACTTCTTTACTTCGTCGTCTGTCGTCTCTGTATTCGTTGATTCATAGGTCTTGTTTTCCCCGCGAGTTGGTAATCACTGGCTGTGACTCCTTGTTCAAGCGAAGGGAGGACTTCTGTCAATACTATAATCAGGAATACCATGATGTCTACCAACATGCTAGATATTAGATAGTGATATTGTCCCTTTTTGAAACCTGGCCGATCGACACCGCACATGCAACCTATCACCTTATACTTCGGCTTGCTTTCATTGGCTAACGCAATGTAGAGTGGATTAAGGGGCTGTTAGCCGTACCATTCGTCTTATACTCTCAACCAACAGGAGTCTTCGAAACACATGGGCTCAGCTTAACACAGATGTCTGAAGAAGCACACCGACGTTATGCAGAGATTATGAGAGATGTTGAGGTGATGATTGATGATCATAGTAAGGCCTTACTTAGCCTCTAATGGGACAACAGTTCGCTGATGATGATATAGTTGCCCATCAGTTCGATGCAAATCGAGTGCCATCGAAGCTTAAGCTGCTAGTGCCGCCGATTGGTAATTTCTTTACTAGATTACCACTTGAGGCGGCGTTCAAGTTCCAGGATCGTAAGCGCTATATCTCATCACGGCGCTTTGTCTCACCTTCTTTCAACGATGTGCGCCTCATTCTAAATTCGGCGCAGCTCATGGCCGTGACGACATATAACACACTTCAGCTGGCTACCTTTGATGGAGATGTCACGCTTTATGATGATGGTCAGAGCCTGGAGCCGTCTAGCCCAGTAATTCCTCAGATGATCGATCTCCTACGAAAAAATGTCAAGATCGGAATTGTCACTGCTGCGGGCTACACAACGTCTGACCGGTACTATGCTCGTCTACATGGACTTCTAGATGCTATCGCGACCTCCACGGCACTGACTCCCCAGCAAAGGCAGAATATTGTCATCATGGGCGGAGAGGCAAACTATCTTTTCGAGTTCGATTCCACATCGCCTCATCTACTGTCTCCCGTACCTCGCGAGCAGTGGCTTACCCCTGAGATGGCTGCTTGGTCCGATGAGGGTATCGCCGCTCTTCTCGATGTTGCTGAGGCGACGCTACGAGACTGTATCAAGAATATGAACTTGCCAGCCACCCTCATGCGGAAAGACCGTGCAATTGGTATCATCCCGAAGGACCCCAAGGTCCGCATACCCCGAGAATCGCTCGAGGAAACCGTGCTTGTCGTACAGAAGATTCTTGAGCTGAGTGTCGTCGGTCGTGATTTCGGGAACAAGGTGGTTCCATTCTGCGCTTTCAACGGCGGTCGGGATGTATTTGTCGACATCGGAGACAAGAGCTGGGGTGTATCAGTCTGCCAGAAGTGGTTTGGAGGTGGAGGCGGAAAGACGATTAAGCCAGAGCAGACACTACACGTTGGCGACCAGTTCCTCAGTGCTGGCAGCAATGACTTCAAAGCCAGAAGCGTGGGGACCACGGCTTGGATTGCGAGCCCGGCGGAGACGGTCGATCTGCTAGACGAGCTGGCAGATTTCATGGGCAAGAAACTTACTTAAGTCAAGGGCATCCAGCACGAAGATATGTTGCATTTTGACTATTGTTCTCGAAACCGGAAGGGCTGGTTTGGTGTTTAGGCTGACCGATCAGGACGGTGGAGTCTGAGGGAAACCATAACGAAAGGCGAAATTCATATCTAGGAATGTATCATGATTGGGTGCAATACCATATGTTCGAATAAATAAAATTCTAGCCTGCCATACTTAAACTTTCACTTCATTTTCTAGTCTATCTCATTGAGCGTAGTATCCTGTCTTCTTTCAGTCACATGGCTTTGTTCCACTGATTCGATCGAGACGCCCAAAAGATTGGACTGTGGAACACCCATATTCTTGACCGCTTGCAGCACCTCCATCACGCATTTATAATGATTCTCAAACGCCAACCCCAAGTTAAGCGTATTATCCCCTATCCTTTTCCCATCTTCCACAATCGTAGCAAATTCCGTCCTGTAGGTCTCGAACAGCCGGCGAAAAGAGAATGCCCGCTCGTGTAGTTCCCGAGCGATAAGCATACGGCTATTCAAGTCTGCCTCAAAACAGGCCGTGCTGCAGTATGCCTTGGTTGTGTATTTCATAGTAGTGTCCAATGGCTGTAGATTAGGACATTCCTCTGGGCGAGAATTGTTGGGGAGCTCTCGGCAGTGATCGTATCGAATTGAGCGCGTAATAGCTTTGTGGACACATCCGGAGCGTTTGCAATTGACTTCTAAAGGATGTGGAAGGCACATGGTGTCTTGTGACTGGGCCCAGGAGTTGACGTCAGCCAGTGCAGCAGATAGTGGACTATATGCCGCGTGTAATCACTCTATGGTGTGCTAGAAGACTATGTGGTAGTAGTAGGAGTCTATGTAAGTTCAATGTGTGCAACTTATTTATGTATGTATGTATATATGAGTTAATGCTGCTGGCGGAGAGACCAGTTCATGTTGATACTAAACCTCAGTCACGGACCACGGCTAACAAAGCATACATTAGTGTCAACAACAGACACGGGAGCTGGTCTACATGTATCTTAAATTGGCTTTATTGGCTTCCTCGGACAATCAGGAGCCTCTTTAGCCCCTATACGAGACCCTAAGACTATCTGTAACACTATACCAAGCTGGGGGGGCAAGCAACACCTATCCAGCTACTCCGCGTTTCTCGGGCAGTAATAATTAAGAAGAATCCATTCAATTAAGTCAGGCTTCGAGGTCCACTGCTAACTTCTCCATCACGAATGCGCATTGAATAGTAGCCGTTGCGAATTCGACCTCGCCGGATAGTTAGGGGACCATATGGTATTTGCAAGTAATGATAGTCCTGTGGGCTGGCTTTAGGAGCAGCATAATACAAATTAGGCTTGTAGAACATCAATATTTCTGTCTAATGGATACGATATGCAATTGTATTGAGGTTTACATGGCTATACTATGAACTTACTTCCTTCTACAGAGTTCTGGAGCTGACCTGATAGAGGTTCACATCGAGCAACCCTCAATACCTTTGGTGTGATCTGCACTATTTTATACACAGATGATAGAACAAGTAAAGCAACTTAATATCGATCCACTGCAGACTTTTTGATAAGAATTTTCCTCAAGTCTATAGCTCAAACAGATGCTATGCTTGCAGACGACAAAGTGAGATATTCCTAGCGCCAAGACTCACCAGGTCTGAGTATATCCACCCATAAGTCAATTACTAACAGCTAAAGTTTCACGTTTCAGCCGCTTCTGTCTATGTAAAACAACTATAATGCTTTCATATTATTCGTAGTCTGGCATCGTCTGGTCATCACTAACGGGTTGTCCGCCAGCGCTGGTCCCACCCCCTTGCTCCTCTTCACTCTCGTCCCCTGATTCATCTTCAGATTCATCAGCAACTCCTCCAGCCTTCGCCAGGACATCTACAATTTGGTTCTCAAGCGAGTAGGCTTTTCGACTTAATTGCAGGGTAGTTTCCATTTGTTCCTCTTGGATTTCCCTTAATCGTTGCACATCCTCTCGTAGCTGATTTGCAATATGATACACGTCGCCGAGGTCGAGCCCTACGCAAGCCAGGCTACAGTACCTCTTTCGCGTGTAATCGACCTCGAACTCTTCAGAGTTGAAGTACTTGCACTTCTTCGGATCGGTCTTCCTGCGGAGCTTAGTGCAGTGTTTGTACCCAAGGAACTTGGGGTCGCCAAGGCGTTTGTTGCATCTCTGTCGCGCACAGAGATCCTGTAAGTAGAGGGTTTTGCACATGGTTTGGTGGGAGGTTATGACGGATGGCTAGTGTACGGCTGGATATACACATTGCGCCATGGGGGTAGCTATCATTTATTCTTCATTATCGTCCTAAGACCTCTGTGACGTGTATATTGTGCAACAAGGATCCGTCAGACGTTTAGGTGTGAAACAAACTGAAGCAAAATGGCAAACATTGAGCTCGCATATCTGCCTAGAATTGAAAAGTCATGGCTGAAGCTTTCAAATCCGGCTTAGGATTTGAGACTGAAGAGTCAGCTATCTAGTGTACACTCTGGTTTGGGCGCATGGTGAACTCCTTATAGGAGTCAACCAGCTGAGATGTCCTAATATCTACTCTATCTCAATTGCGCCCTCCTCGATCTTGAGTAGAAACCACCATAGCCTTATTTTCAGCCATCTACAATAGATTTTGATGTGTTGAGTATATAATCTCTAGGAGGAATGCGTTGTCGATATCGCCCAATCGGCCTCCAATGAGGAAGACAATGCCCTTACTATCTCTATCGGTCTAAAAAGAGCTGGCGTGGGATAATTTAGGTCTGTTTAACGTACTTCAAGTCCTGACACGAGATCTTCAACCATGCCAATCTCTGCGAATTTGCCCAGTAACCCCGACTCCCCTACGTACCTATGTCCTATTATCTGCTAGCGCAATCCAGTATCGCCGACACCAATGCATGGTGGTAACACAACATAGAGACGTTGAACGTCCCGAGGCTTCGGAAATTAATTCACTCAAATTCATATTATGTGATTTGTGTGGTGTTTACCAGTAGTTTGAGGGAGACGAGCTTTATCTCCGAAAGAACTCGCAGAATAACGACATGACATCCAACGCCCGGCATCCCAGGTTGGATCTCGATTTCGGAGAACCTCATCTTTGGCCGAGTCAACAACTGTGTAAATACATGGAATGAAAGAACACGTCTCTACCTCACAGTTGCTGATTCTTCTATCATGAAGGCCTATTGCAAGACATATACGTGATTCACCCACCATGCCACCGCACTATAAGGAACAGCTTCTATCCATGAGCCTCTGTGTCTGTCTCGCACCGCAGTACATAGCTAGATATATATATATATATTTACACAAACCTCCACTGGTGACCCGTCCCTTAACCCTAACCCTAAACATAGATTTACAGAGAGACAGAGAAAGGGTTGTTTCGCCTGTGAATATGTAGAGTGGCAAGACGATACCTCATCGATGGAGAGTTAGCCCCTATACTCCAGAGCATCCATGTCAAACCAGCTGTCGACGCATATAAACTGCATCACCACCGGCATTTATCATGTACGCCCACAGGATTTGGAAAGCTTGGGATCCCGTCCGCTCTCCCAAGATAAACTAGATACCGCCAGACCAGTAACTGGGTCAGTGACGACCAGCGAATCCCTGGTGTTGTACATTTGTACAATATTTGCAGTCTTCCCGTCGAGTCCTGGTTCTAATTGGAGTATCGAGCCGACGATTGTATGTATATAGGGATAAAGCAAGCAGCTGGGGTATATCATCCAATACGCATCCGCGTAAAGATACTACTACATTTCAAGGACGTTCTGAGCTGTTGATATGTCTGCGTATTTGACAGTGAAAGATCATAAGACATGCGTAAGAGGTGTGGTCTAGAGACCTCACATGTGCGTCCGACCCCAAGTGCCAGGATGGCCGAGGAACCAATAATCAGTCGTCATGCTCCTATAGATAATAGGATCCCCTCACTTGCGTCCTAGAATCCTTCCACATGTAATCAACAAATCACGTATCCCACAAGGCTCGGAGATAATGCGACACGACTTAAAGTATGTGAGTGTGAGGTAATGTCTTTTTTGATAACTCGGGCTGGTATGCCCGCTCAAGTCTTAAACCTTGCCTCCGCTCACCAGTGAGTCCGTTCCTAGAGACTATTTACTAGGTTACCTTCCATGCTCGTCCCCTCACTGAGGACCGAGTCTCGCGACCCATGCGCAAGCCAATTTCTTCCAATGCAATGAGCTATACCTATGCAATATCTTGTGTTTCGTTACTTTTGTCTTCTCCGCTGCATATCACCCAACATGTCCCTCGAAATTAGAGGAAACCCATCGATGCAAAGTTGAAAACCCAACAACAACACCATCCGCTTGAGGAGTATAATAATGCTTTTCTTCATCTAAGATGCGCCTTTCCAATGCCAATTTCGTCATGCCCTGAATCCAAACACCATCGGCTACGCTAGCCAGCAGTACATCCTGTATCAGCCAAGGGGGTAAATAAAAAGAAAAAGGTATCATCCAAGGGGTATTCGAATAGCGATGCGAGTCAAAACGAGATAACCATCCACCGTACCACATGCAGACCGTTACTGAACAACCTCCCCCAGCTTGCATTGAAGCAAACGGTAAGGAGCAAAAACAAATGAGATAATATCGCGTGGAGCGAATTTGAGCGTATGTAAACGTGCACGCTGAAAATGTTATGTGCAATCTCAGTCCAGCTCACACTGAGTGGGACTACTGGGAGCCCGATTTGCTGCCGAGTTGACCGAGAGGCTGCCCGAAATTATTAGACTTCTTCAGCTTGAGGGGTATTTCTTCCTCGATCTCTTCGAGGCCGTCTTCCTCAGTGGTCTCCTTTCGAGTTTCGCGTGGAGCATCAACAACATCGAGCTTAGATAAGTGTTCAGGCTCAAGCAAGTCTTTTGAAGGACCGGGATCGACACCCTTAAGCACGGTCGGGCTGATGGCGTTAGCCCTGACATGCTCCAGCTTGTCAGACAGACTCTGAAGGAATGGCTCATCGGCTGCTGGGCGATTCTTCAGGAATAACGGGCCCTTCAGTATCGGGTCTTCATCACCAGCATCAAGGAGAGCCTCGGCATCTTCCGTGTCAGCCTCAAAGTCGTTCTGAGTCTGCGCGTCTTCGACTGTTTTGGGACCGTGCTCAGAATCCGTTCCTTGATGTAGCGAAGGTTGATCTTGGGTGGTAGTTTGACTACCTTCGCCTAGCTGGTTCGTGGGTGTCGCGGTACCGGAACTATTGGCTGTGTTTGATGCCACAGTGGATTCGACGGTTTGCAGTCTAGACAGAGACATCGAATGGTTTGGCGTATGTCCAGCATGCAGTGTGAGCCTATCAGATGCCGGCGCTTGGAGTGCCTCTTTCGTCAATTCTGTTGGTGATGTACGGGATCCTGTATTGGCCGAGTCGCCTTTGGCTGCAGATGGTGCAGAGATTTTCGATGAGGCAGGGGGCGAAAGCGGTTTTTCATCGGTGAATGTGGGCTTTTGGACCGCATCTGACTTCAGTCGAACGCCTTCGAGCTGGGGCATAACCTCACAGATATCGATCGATGGGACACGCTCCTGTCCGGTTTTTGGCGAAGTTGCACCGGGTGACATACCCTGCATACGCGTATCTAATGGCACGAATGGGTTGGATTCCGGCATAGTCGTGCCATGACCCGGAATTGGCAGAGTATTCCCTGGAGACATGCCTTCTGACGGACTTCGATATTGGTCGGCTTGCCCGGGACTAGCAGGGCCACCCCCTCTGATGCCTCCTATGGCAGCGTCGGCGGCGCCATCATATCCCTTGCCGAAATGACTGGTTCCACCTTGCATACTCTTGATCATGTTGGCCATCCGAATTCTCTCCTTTTCAGCTACTTCTGCCCTTCTCTTCCAGTCGAGCAAATCATGCTCAAGCTTCGTCTTCTCCTCAATCCATAACATTCTCTCTTCATCCATAATTGCCCGTTCCTCGTTGTAAACCTCTTCAACCCGAGCTCGGCTAGCCTCTAGGTGGGCACGCTCAGCCGCCCAGCTCTCTAGCAATCTTCGATTCTGTTCTTCCCTGCGTTGGAGCAGTATTGCGGCAGATTGACTGCCCATACTATCGGGTGGTGAGGTCATGCCGGGGTTGCTTGTGGGTCCATGAGGAGGCGATGTCATATCGGAACTTGTTCGATACCTGGTTGGGGACAAGCTAGCAGTACGATGATCATGTATGGTTGGGGGGCTCCGCCGTGGGGAAAGATATTGTTGCTGCGACCGTGATGCTTCAGACAATGAGGACGAGTTTGAGCGAGTGGAAAGCGGTAATGTAGTGAGATGTGGATCTTCGAAATATGATATGTGATTTGCCGCGCGTGGTAGAGATAATGGAGATATGATGGATGCTGATGGATGAGGATTGAAATGTGCGAAGCCCAGCGAACGCTCCCTGGGATCAAACACGGCTCCTGACGGCAGGAAGGAATCAGACGGGAGTCTCGTCATGGCAAGCATGGTCAAGGCAGCTATGCGGACGAAGACAGAGGCAAAGAGGTAGAAGGCACGTATAGCCGTAGATATTGTCAATGGCGACGTCGAGGATTGTAGTGGCTTGACCAGTCGCCAGGCACTCGCAGAGTTCCAGCTACGAAAATCTGACAGCAGGCACGAAGTCTCGTTGCAAAGATGCCGGCATCAAGCACGGCAGCAAACGGTAGTCCACGATATATCAGAGCGGAAAGGCCTCGGTACTCCAAACTCAAATCCAGAAGAGGGGAAAGCAGTTCCTCGTCCAGTCAACCTGTGACGCGCGACCACCTGTCAATGGTTGCAATCAAGACTTGCTGGTCCAATGGTTGAATGGTCCAAAGCGAATAAGCTTCGAAATCTGGATCGGGACTTCGTCTTAGATAAGTCGCTGAGTTGCTGAGTGGTTAATAAGTCGCGCGATAGATTCTATACGGGTAGATTCGCTATGCGATTCGGCGAATAGGGAGCAGGACAGTGCTTAAAGTCGTGATATATAGCAAATACGTGTTAGGTAGTAAGTACGGAACAGACTAGTCGGCGTTCAGATCACTTCCACTCGATAGATCTATGGGTTTCCGCGCATGTCGGTACAAAGGGCATAAAGCAGTCGTAATGGTCGATTGTTCACAGGTAGCTAGTGTCATGGTATTGTACAGGTACGTGTAAGACAGACGGTGGGTTTTGGCGGGAGATGTGTACAATAAAAAGGTTATTGGAGTGAAAGCGGATGGGGACAGGTGGTGAGAGGGTGGACAGGGCCCAGGAAGTTGGATTTGGACGATGCATCAATTCTAGCATGTGGGTCGGACCTGGCTCAACAGGGCAGCAGGGACAAGGGGATTGACGATTGATCATTGGGGGGAGGGTCGAGCTCCGACACAGAAACGGGGTCCCACTACCTTAGGTACCCAGGTACCCAGGTACCTCCCCACGCAGCTCACGCAAGGCAGCCCAGGCCAGCCAGCAGAGGCTTCCATTGGACGCCACAGTGCCAGTTTCCAAGCTTATTACAGGCTGACAGGCTCTCAGGCTCTCAAATAGGTGTCTATCTGCTCAATGGTCAGGCAGTTCAGGTACCACCGCCAGCAACGCTTGCCACGTCTCCTTGAATTTATCCACTCACCTACCGAATGAGAACATGAAATGCTATTCTCAACCAATACTATAACTAGTATATACATGTAGGTAGGTAGGTACGTGTACTGCGTAACGTATATGCGTATGTACTGACAGAAATTCATCTATATGTTAGGTATCCTGGATATCCATTCAGCCATCACTGTTCCCACTAATCAATCAATCCTATTGACATTTCTTTTCTCCGTGCGTCTTTCTCCCTACAAATTGATATACGTACATACAAGTACTACCCCTTCCTTTGTACCTCTCTATCAACCAATTGGATATTTCCCTCTTACATATTCTGTGTAATAACTCAGGCAAGCTGGCAAGTAAGGTACTTGGTAGGTGAGGTACTGTAGCAATTCACCGTAATTAGCTCCCCTATTTGTAGGGCCTTGTTTTCAGCTTCCGCCATTTCGCATTCCGGATCTGGTCAACATCTTATCTATCACTACCACCCCTCTTCTATATTTGACTCATTGTCTCTGCCCTTCTCCTGAGACTTCCTCCTGAGACTTCCTCCTGAGACCTCTACTGAGACATACTGGTAGTCTAAGAAACGGCACTTATCAGCCAGCCAGCCAGCCATGGTGAAGCCCAATTTCCTATTGCAACTGTCCTGTCTAAGCCTTTGTGTTGCCCAGTCGTCCTCTGCCGACGCGGTCGACTGTCATCGATGACCATACTGCCATACCGTCCAATAAGCGGGCTCTCTGTCTGCAGGGGGACGGCCCGCGGGAGCTCGGGAGCTTCGAAGAGAAGAAGCCCGAAGATGCGAAACAGCCTCGGCAGGCCAATCACAGCGTTCCCAACGAGCTCTTTATTACATGCAGAATGCCCGGCATGCCTTCAGCTTCTCACTTGCACCCTCATGAAGACCCCTATTCAACCCCACACACACTTGTTCCTCTCGTGCTTATTAGAGCTTTGAGCAAGTAGCGATCCCCTGTTTCCCCGGCCTCCCGCCCCGACGACCATGTGCAATCGCGCTGCTGGATTTCCCCCTCCAGTCTATTCCGTACTTGCCAAGTCCCGCTGCTTTTCCGCGTAGTATGTAGTAGTCAAACTTGATTAACTACCAATCTTGTACTCAGGCACCGTCGCATAGGGGTCTTGGAAAAGACCTGTTGCTGGTGATCAATTGGTCTTTCAGGTCTGGCCAGCAAACCCCGCGTATTTCTCATCGACGCGGCGCCGGCATCGCCCAGTCAAAACCGAATACAATGAGAGTATAAACCTCCCGTGACCATCCTTTACATGAATAGCTTAAGTAAACCCCCACTCGGCAAATACTCCTCCGTAAGTTGTGTGGGTGCTGGTTCACGATAGTTACATTCTCGAGATCCTGCTGATCAGCTGTACGGCGGCCAAGACCACAGCAATCTGCAGGGTCCTTTATGACTAGTAGATCCTACCCTCATCGTGTTTTGTGGGAAACGACCCCTAAACCCCCAGCTCCGATATTGGATTTTGAGAGATCTCTCTCCAAATAATTTGGAATGAATTGGTCATTATAACCGGAAACACTTCGGATTAACAAAGAGTTCACAGAAATCAGTCAGTCCCTACGATAATATCCACTATGCGTTATTCTACCCCAGAACAGCGGCGCAGAAGAGGTGCACATCAACCATTTTCAGATCTCATTTGCATTCTTGTCTTCACAGCACAGGGCTGATATGCTTGGACCCTGGATTTGTTTCCCCCTCATTGAAGGTTTGTCTCAGCCGGCTAGAGGTTTCTAGCCTCATTCTTCGGGGCCACAAGAGGTTCTACTACGCCTAGTTCGCATGTCCCAAATCGCAAAATAGCTACCAGTATCAATACCAGTACCTCATGTGCCGTAGTCGAGCGATATATCTGATGTTCGCCCATAACGTGATTATTCTCTCACGATCGCTCTATGCCAGCCATTGAGTTGTGCGCAGCGTTTCCGCTCCGGCCCAACTGACGGCGGTACTGTTTGCTCGATGTACCCGCTATAAGCGGACCTATATCTAATATTCGCCATGTGATACGATTCAAACCCGAAGCAGTGCTTCTCTAGTTAGGGCCAGTCTCATAAATAAAGCCGAAACGGCCTCTAAAATGGAGCTCCCGAGCTTCCATGGGAAACCTGGGGCCACTAGTTGCATAGTACGTTTTTCTCTTTGTTCCTGATCTCTAGGCGCCTGGATTTCGTTTCACCGCCAAAGAAATGGTAATACTCTGATCACGGAAATGAGGCTATGTCCATCGAGACAGCATCTTCCTTTGTTATCATAATTACCATTTGCCCACGTGCTCATAGTCCGCCGCTTTCGGTAATGAGCAAAAGAGTCATCAATTCCAGTGCTATTGGAACGCATATCCAGATTTAGCCCGCCCCAGAGTTCGCTGCAAGATTACCGAGCTTCGCCGAGTCTTGTCAAGGACCCTGACTCTTGCTTGTTGTGGAGAGGGTTAGGTTAATAAATTTATACCTACGGGTTATGAAAGAGGCATTACGCCTTGCCGGCATCGGCTGGGCCTCTCCAATAGACGATGCCTCGGCCGGGGTTCCACAATTCCAACCTCTCGATGGATCTCAAAACCAGCCTTAAGCCAGCACAGTATTGACGATGCCGCCAGCTAGTATAGCCGACGTTTCGCCTCGCACAGAATCAGGGCGGTCAACCAGCCAAAGCCCAATCACTTGTGCCCGAGGCGGTTCACCAGAGACGTGATGACCAGCTGTTCACGATGATAAGCATCTGGGTGTTTCAATCTCGCAGGCATCGTAGGGTCCACCGCAGAAGCTGCACGTAAGGCTCGAACACGTCACCAGAGAACGACAAGGGGGAGATAGCTCCGAATACACAGAATACGCAGTAAGCTGCCAGTGCGGCTCTACCCTCTCCCTCACCGCAACAAGCTCTGGCCAACAACACAACGGACGTCCGCCTCGCGTGGGACCGTCTCCTTGGCCGTGCCGACTATTGAGTTGGACATTGGCTTTCATGTCCAAATCCAATTCAAATCTGCATATCCAGATAGGTCGACTGGGTCGTACGTTACGCTCGCGATGGAGATATCTACATAGACTCTCCAACGGCAACCATGGGACGTTCGAAATGGCCAGCTGCCTTGGCACTGCTATGTATGGTCGGTTTGCTTGTTTTCGGCTGCCGAGCCATTCCTATGGCGGTGGTACAATGCTTATTATATTGGTCCGGGGCAAACAGTCCTTAACGAGCGTCAACTACAACTTAAACGAACTCGGCATCGTCCAGCAGTTCGTTAAGTTGAAACGGCAGACAAAATCTTCGCGGTTGAGTCAGTGATATGAAGACCATTAGTTAACTATTATTCAACAGTAAATCAACGATTTATTCAGATTATACAAGCGATGTGTTGTGAGCCATTATCATGCCCCAAGGTTTACCCGAATAGACCGATCCTATCGAATCGAGTCCCTGTGTTATCTAATGCGGACCTGACTCCTGACGCCGGCTTCTCGGCCCTTCTACCAGGACTCCTCCGTACGGTCTCCACCAAACCATGTACATATATGTATGTAAGTACAGCTCACGTCGGGCTTCTAGCATCAGGCCCGTCAACCGGCTAGGTTGGACCATAATGAGGCTTTCCAAGCAGGCTTCTCTCCGTCGAGGAGCTTCTTTGTATACCCACTATAGAGATCGCAGAGCAAGGCGTCCAGCCCACTTTGCTAGATTATCGAGATAGCGTAAATTGTTAGAATTGTATGCCTGCTTGCTTGCTCTTGCTTTCTGCTGATGAATCACCGTTCTTTGCTTTCCTGTTGTGTACTTGGCGAATATGAACTAGTTGATGTCTATTTGTCAAAGCCGCCGCGCAGGTCGATAGTGACATTTACCCATTCAGATGGTCGTAGTTCACCCCCTACTTCCTTTATCGCCCTTAGCCTCATTGCCACCGACTTCATTTACACGAAGATGTCGATAGATGTAGTTTAAATGCAAGCGATTGAGAGATTACTTAGTTTCATTGAAGTCGTCCAGTCAGTATTATGGGCATCTATGGGCTTAGAGTAAAGTCAACATTATGGAGGGATTTATATGTGTAGGATCAAGACGTTTACCAACTAGTTATGCTTCATTCTAGTGGTCTGGCCTGCTCTAGTTGATATACTCCTGTGCTAAGACGTATCTACCAAAATAAATATATTGTATTTCCCTCAATTCATTATCAATGGTCTAGCGCAGCATAGCACAGAGTATATCGTGCAGTACGTATTACATTTACGTCGTCGCCTAACAAGAACATGTGAAGATTATCCACCATAGTGATCCGTACCGCTACTCGAGTCGTAGAAATAATAACACGAATCAGGACCCCAATGGCCCCATCACCAAAGCTCAAACTTTATCAGGCGTCGCCGGTGCTCGATACTGGACGTCATGGGGACCGGAAGTTCTGGTGATCTTGAGGGATGCCTCTGGCAACAGCACGCCGGATACGAGCTTACCTGTATGAGCCGACGGGGATGGTTGAAATATCATCATGTGTGCCATTGAGTTTAAACAAGATACAATCTTTGATATCTTATAAGAAGTATATAATTAGATATGTAGCTTTGCACGTCGTTTACTTCACTGGAGATCTATGGGAACTAGTCCTCCTCATCCCCCTATTCTGGCGTCGAGTACACACACCTAAAGACACATAGCCATATAAATGGTCAGGGAATATCAAATAAGGAAACCAAAGTGCATCAAGTGAACTCTAGCAGTTTGCATGTCTATCCCGTGCCTCACTTTATGTTAGACTGAAGGGGCATGATTGCCTTGTCGGACAGCTCACTTTGCGAAGCAAGCAGCCCAGGTCGTCCTAAAGGAGCTACATGTTTCAGGAAGAAGTAGAAAAGCCTAAGAATTCGTAAGTGGATTTTAAATTCATACTACGTTAGTCCTAGTGCTGCCCCAATTAGGCAGCCCAGAACTCCAGGCTTCAAAGTGAGCTATGTGTCAACATATATTCATTCTCCAGTAGTTAACAAATGTGGTTTCTTTAGTCTTATCCAAGATACCAGCTTCTAGAGGCACCATAGAGGGATGAGAGTAGGCATAAGTCTATCAGACAGAAGAGACTTACATAGTTGTGTGAAAGGTGCATTGTTAGAATATTACATCCTTCAAAGTTCCTAGGAACATTGTTGCCCTGTGATGTGGACAAGGACTGTTTGAGTGGCCCTTTCGGGATATCCAGCTTGAGAATGACATATAGAATTTTTAGGAAAGCCTTTTCCTGGCCTTCTCCTTGGAGCTGGACCGATGATAAAATGAGATGAAAATAATGTCGCCACTGAAGGTTAAAGGGGGAAAGAACGTAGTATACGATGAGACGGAAATGGAGACAAGCCGAATCATATACGTTGATTGCCACCATAGTCATGGGAAGGTAAAAGCAGTAATACATGGCATATGCCATGCAATCATAGGTCTCTATATGCTTTGGATAACAGTAAATGCTACAGAGTCTGATGATGCAAGCCTGAAGGTTCTTTCCGAACCAGGAACGAAAGTACAATAGGATATTGCAAATAAGTGACCAAACAATGCCACTTTTTTCCATTGTGGCAACAACTATAACAATGGTTTATGATGAGCCAGCAGGAATCTTATGGCAGTCTCGGAGCGGTACCTTTGTTTGCGCCTATTGTGAGTGGTCTGAAACAACATCTGGAGCTTTGACTAATAACGAAGAGAAGTTCTATCCATAACATTCGTGAGTCACAATACACCAGGTTTGCTAGAATATGGAGTGATCAATGCATCTGAATTCTTTTAATATATAAACCACTCGAAAATGCTTACTTAGTGAAACCGCTATCATCACCACTCCGCAGCGTACTCTGCAACGACGCACTTCACTCTACGAGCCTCGATAACAGTTTTTCACTGTTGCCACGACCATAAAACTATATCCACTCGAACTTCAGCCTGCTGCAACATCTGTTCCTCGAAAGCCTTCGAGTCTCGCACATCTTCCAGAATGGACAAGGCAACGCTTAAGATTGAGCCTGTGCAGCTTCACCAGCCGATAGGGTTCTCCTGCTGCAAATGCAATTACAAATGCAGTGGGAACTACTGCTCAAATCCGGATGAGCCAAATTGTCCACATCGCACAGAGCCTTTTTGTCGAAAGTGCCCTATTATCTTCACAAAGAAGCAGGACGCTGATGGCTGGGCTTCAGTAGCATGCGAGGCTGAGTCCTTCGATGCACGCCGCGAAAACGATGCCTCGCAAGAGTTCTAGTGAGAGTGGACGCTAGAAGCGCAGTTGAGAATAGCTTTTGCTATATAGCTTGTCGATTTCCTCCAGCTTAGGCATAGGTACTGCCATAGCCTTTGGGTAGGTACCTCGCAGCGTTAGATGGGTTGGTGTGGAGAGTTGAGTGGTTGGCATGGTCTGTGAAGTGACATAGAGAAGGAGTGTCAAAAACCTCTCGCCTTTCACTGGTAACCATCAAAGTCCCAGATTTGAAAAGGACTTGAGTCACAGCTAACGATCGCACTGGCTCTAGGTTTGAGGCGTCGAGAAGGATGCTTTGACGAGGGGCGCCACCATAACTGGATAACATGGCTTACTTGATAGAGCCAGTGGAACCCAGAACGAGCGATAGACAGAATATACCGCTTCGGGATGAACAACGAAGCCTATAGCATACAATAAAGTCTAGGTTGCATAAGCGACTTCTCAACAACATGATACTTCCCTAATTGTGATTCTTATGGTTTAAGCGAGACAAAATGAAATAATGAAACATTCCTATGTGGATGTTTTGTCAAGTATATGTAAATATTGAAGCCTAGGTAAACTATAGTAATCACTGACCATTTCTCACTTCTCTATTGATGGTAAATAGGCCCGTTCCATCCCGTCCGAAACAGGCATTTCACTGCGAGGCGAATCCACACGTAACTTAGATGTATAGTAGTGCATAGGTAGTACCTAATATCATACCACATTTGCGGATGCTCTCGTTGAGATCGTTAGAAGGACTCGTTGAGTGTAGGGGTGGACAGGATGTTCACGGTACTCGGATGCTAAATGGCTAGACGTATACTTTACCATAACTTTACGAGCGACACTAGAAATTGTTGGCAATGTATATCCTCTTGCAGTTGTTTCCACGCTCAATGAACTAGTACAGACTCTTGAATATTGGATGCTAGGTTACTAGTAGCATGTGTCGTTTCAATAGGCTACTGTGCGACCTAATAGCCAACCTCCTAAAGAGTAATTGTAGACCCCTTTCTCCTGGGCACGACTGTAAACGAGTGGTGATTTCTCCAGGGATTTAATCTGGAAGGATATTTGTGACATCCACTTTGCTCGTAGAAAGGGTCGGCTGTGTATCGGGGCTAATGACTCGAAACAAACCTGAAGGGAGGCTGTCCTACCCTGATGGCCCCAAATAGTATCCTATTGGGCATTTTGTTCACCATACGACTCATACGAGCAGTTGTAGTGTCCTATCCAATTTCTGCCCTAACGATAGTCATGTCTTCCAACATCCTAGGACAACAGTCCACGACTTGTATGTGCAGGACTTCCCAGTATCCCCACGAAAGGCCGCCGTATTCAATGACGCCTAGTTCCAAGTGATATCGTCGTGCTTGCTGTTCGGGGGTCTGATAGGAAGCAGATATGTGCACATCAGTACTTCGCAAGGCTAGCTAATGATGCCGCAGGACCAGGTTCATGGATGGCAGTCGGAAGTTGCACCTATGCATTTGAATGAGCCCAGAACTATCATGTAGACTTACAGTATTCAGTCGATAAGTCTAAAAGTAAGGTCAGACGATCACATATATGAGGTGATAGGTATCACCTGAGGAGGTTCTGTACACGTCTCGCCGTGATTCATCTGATGGGTAGCGGGTATCTACTGTAGGGCTTGGGTACGCGGATTCGAAACTCGTGGTTACTAGCACACTCCTGCTTGGTGGTATGCCTATCGATCCAGCGGAAAAGCATCAAGTTTGCTAGGTCTTAGTTCGAGAGGTACACGCAAGGAGGACATAGTATCAGCTATCCGATAAGTTAACGTCAACGTCAATCTCGCTATTCGTAAGACATGTTGGCAGTGATCGATATTGAAAATACGGATAAAAGGAAACTCCAGCCGCGTTGAATAGGACACCTGTGGAACCGTAGGGACCCAAGAATGAATAGACTTTGCCGTGATACTCCATGAATCTCTCTTGTGTCGGGCGCCTGACCCTTTGCTTCTCGAGATATCTACGATATTCTGCTTTAACATAGCACATATCTTCTTGCACAACACATCGTATGCTTTCTTATTTACCTCCTGGGTTTACCCGGGCCACACCTGGGGAAAAGAGCACAAGTTCGCGTCCTGACACAACCGGCCTCAAATGCGGGAGGCCTAGAAAGGCTTGAGTTGACATCAAAATTTAGTAGATATGATCACGGTCAGACAGAAATGTTCTGAAATCAAGAGGTGGTTGCTTGTGGCTGCTTAGTACTTCTCTTGCTCTCGATAACTGGGTACGAAGCACACCGCTCAAAGCGAGGCGTACACATGAATTTACATGAAGCTTGGCAGCATTCCGTTGAGCCGTCTATTCATGAACATTGCGATTCTGACTTCGCGTCGATCGGCTATAAGTTTAGATGAAAGAGAGCGACATGCAAGACACACTGTCTCTTCGATCTTGAGGTACGTCGCACCCCTTTCTTGGCAGGCAAGTATATGTCTCGCCGCGCGTCATATCCGAAGTTCGCAAATCCAGACGAGAGGTTTTACGGAACTTTTGCACATGGAGGCACAGGACGCTGTAACGATTGTGCAGAGATGACTTCAGACGAGGTGCATAATCGCCGCATCCAAATCCTCCTGTCTGCAACGCGTAGCAGCGGCCGACGGTGATGAGCCAACGACCTGTCTCTAAATTGATGCAGCAGCTATCTTTATCTCCCATGCTACCCTAAAGAACCCCCCGAACGGAAATAACGTATACCGAGGCCTTCACGGCGATGGCGTTCTTTTCTGAAAGGCAAGCGGCTCTTGTATGTTTCACATCCGCAGACGCCAAGGACACAATCCATCTGATGTCTTGATCTGAGAGCTGCCAAGTGCTGTCGGACCGACATCTAGGTGAATGCTCACCAATACCAAGAGATCTGATCTGCGCACAATCGACTTGGCAGGGCCGGCAGTGGCACTTTGCCCTGGAACTTTTACACAACCAGCAGCGAGGAATGCAGCAAAGACAGCTGTGGTGGTGGTCAGAACACCATCTCTCCTTTTGATAGTGGCGCGGAACCTTGGCTGACGGGTGCTCGGAACTTCCCCGAGGCTTTGGAGAAACATTCACTGGTAGCACACGGAACGATACATTAAGCTTTGCTTGGGGAAACTAGAAATGTTCTGGAAGTGTTAGCATGAGGCATTTTTTTCATCTTATGTTTCAGCTGATGTACGAAATTAAGTCCGTCTGTACTTATCACTCTCTGTCAAGTGCCCGGCAGCATTGATATTGGCCCTTTGGCCCTGTGTACAGTACTCAATGGAGCCTGGCCTGCTGTGCAATGTTTGCAGGCTCCAGGAGATCAGACTTGGCGCCTTGCCGGGGTTCTCCAGACCTTGACAAGGCGGGACACGGCGGCGCAGCAGTTGTCACCATAACACCCGTCTTGGCTTGTCTATGACCACGGTGTTCACCTTGGATATTTTGTCATATAACTGGGCTACTTTTGTGTTGGCAGTCATACTCGAAACAGGCCCCGAAGAGAGTAAGACGGCACGCGACGGTGAGTAAATTGCAATGGGGCGCCCGTGGGGAAGAACCTGGAGTCTACTATACCTAATGAGGTACCTTGACATGGCCTGAGATTATTTGCAGATTGTTGTCCGCAGAGGGGTGTGATCACGATGCTGCACGCCAGCAAACTTCTGACGGATTGTGTTCCTTATGGCTGCTTTCCCCATGATAACCATGTATGTTGGTTGTTGGCGCACCCCGTGCTCACCTTCGGTTCGCCGAAAAGCTTATTCACCGCCACTTCCGCTATGTTATGAAGCTGACGGGGCTGGTCCAACCCTGAAAGGCGGGTGACTTACTCCGTGCATTAAAGGAGGTACCTATTCAATACCAATTCAATATCAGGGATGTTTTCCCCAGAGAAGACGGGCCGCGATGTTGCAATTATGGTGGCGGTTCGGTTGCGTCGTTGCGGGTTTCATGAGCTGTCATTTCATGGGTCGTAGTAGACTAGCAGCCTGGACAAGTAACTCATGGCCCTGTCCATTGACTCGCAACCATGCTGATATGCGGTCGTGATCAAATAAATCCCTCAATTCTTTGACGATTTGATGTCTCTTTTGACGATGGTAACCATGGAATGGGGGCGGCTGGTCTGGGCCTCGCCAAATACATTGTCTTCGGTAGTCAGTAAAACGAACAGTTTAAACGTTGACGATGGAAAAGAAACACTTGCCGATCTTGTGTTCAGCCAAGAGCCTCAGAAGGCTGACTGCTTCGCCAAGCGTGACAATTGCCATACACTAGTCTCCCCCCAATGATACAACCTTGTGTCATTCTTTTCTTGGCCATCCATTCTCACTATTTTAGGCTTTGTGCAAAATCTCGAACTAAGCTCAGGTCTCAGGTCGCCTCAATTTCACCAAAGAGCCAAGACGGGTTGGCGGGTTTTGGATGGCACCGAATAAAGAAGAGAATTGACAGTAGCTAATGCAGGAGTAGATGCGGCCTCGGGGTCACGAGAGTTGCAGACTCTGATTATCTGCAAAGGAGACACCCCTAATTGCAGCTGCAGGCGTCTGCTGCTTTGGGACATCTGCAGGAGGCATTTGAGACCAAGCGACCCAGTAACAGAGCGTGGAACATGGAAAGGAACACAACGATTCATTGAGCCTGCTCGAAATTAGGAACAGCCCTGTAACCTTAGGAGCTTTTGCGGATTGCCACTTCGGACTAAGCCAGCGTAGCTATGGATGCAACAGTGAGCAGGGAGGATTCTTGTATGTGTCTGCTCTGCATTTCTGCATCTTCAGGTTTGAATTCGCTTTTTTATTCATTTTCTTTTTCACGAGAACTAATTGCAAAAATGAACAGCTAAACCATCGTCCGCCCTCAAGACGTTTAATTCGTGTACTTGCTGCTGATACGCGTATTCGGGCTCCGGTCGGTTCTAATACGTTCGTGTAAGTGAAAACAAAACGGAGTAAGTCCGTGTAAGAGTCGGCCATCATCGGGCGCGATGATCTCAACTGTCTTCAGCTTGGCTTACTTCGACCTTTCTCGGATGGGAAAAACTCAAGGCACCTCTCTTACGAGAATTACTAAGAAGAAAGTCCCAGCTCTGCTACATACTTCGTACATAATCTGGTAGTCTTGACTTGAAGTTGTTAATCGCCAGTGGCGAAATTGCAGCGAATTGCGCATCCAATGAGGATGCTCAGACGGTCCAAGATCCTACTTACATAGGTAGGTGTGTCTTTTACATCCGCAGAACCAAGATTTTTGTCTCTGGACTTGCATTCTCGCCAAGAGCAATTCTTTAATAACGAAGAAGCCCCACGATGATCTCAATCCAAGTTCTCATCGGTGATTACCTTTGTATGTTGTGCACTTTGTTGACAACAATGTATTACTTGATTGCCGTTTTGTCCACTTGAAATGCACGATGATACGGATGCGATATACAGATTACGCTTCACTCATTAGGCTGATGGCTTGTCAGAGCTACCAGGGCACTAATAATAACTAGACGAGGATGAATAATGATGCCTCAGAGCTAGCAAAAGGCGCTAAGGTAGCGATCTTCTCTACAGGTACGGAGTATGCAAAGACAATATACATAGTTCGTACAGTTTACGTGTAGTACAAATTCCGCGATGCAGCATCTGGTAAGGAACGCCTGCCGCCTTGGCATGATCTCGCATCTCCAGGTCTCTCATGTCTATTATGTACTGCCCTCCATTATGCTACACATTATGTATGTATACGGGCGGGGCTTATTGAAGCTACCGAAGACAAACGTGTTAGTCGGTCGACACAGCCAAGGTTTCCATTCCTATGATGGCAATGCTGAATGATGCTGCGACTTGTTGATCTAAGAATATCTGGAATAATCAGTCTTCGCCGCATCAAGTGACGCGCAAGCAGCGCTGATCAGTCAGCCTGGGCAAGCGCCCATGGGGAAACTGTTCGAATCTGGAGTTGAGTTGTCGGAAGCAAGTTGGCACCGATTGTAACATGAGGCGCCGTCTCCGTCGGTCAGTACTATCAGCAGTTAGCATCTTCGCATCAGCCCCTCCAGATCCCGCTGTCAAACTGTTATTAGCTGCATAGTAAGATAGTACCCGATGAGAGGTATAGCCGATAACTCATACTAGACGTAGAAGCCCAGCCATACTTTTCCGACTTGAATATGACGCAGTTCTGCCGCGTGTATACCGAAAATGCATGGAACAGATGTGCGGGATAGTGAAGTGACTGGTTTGTGTCACTATGCCAATGCGATGCTTAGACTAACGTGTTACACGTAATTCTGTCGGCAGAAGCGTCCTGCTTGTTAGGTAGTCTCCCAAGCCGTGCCGTCCAGTCGGAGTCCACCGGTATTCTCGATGCAACTAGGAGCGCCGGAGCTGTCGCGGGCCGGGAGATGTGCAGATTACCAAGAAACAAGTCCGCAGCGTCTCAGGTTCTTTTGGAGGCCGGTATGAAGGCTACGTCTCTTCACTAAAATCGTAGAAATTTACCGCATACCTCATCCAACGACCGAATCAAGAACCATCGGCGCTTGGCAGATGGGAGATGGCGGATAATGGCTAGGATGAACTCGCTTCGCCAAGCTTGTATGTGAACCTCTCGATAGATGAGCCATTCTTGGTATTGCCAATGTTCTTGTTCATAGCCTTTCGCGGAGTAACAAGTGCAATACGAATGAAACAAATCCAACACACACGACATACATAGCCCGCAGGGCCGAGAACTCAACAGCGGCAATCGTGGACGACAGCGCCGTTGATCCTTTGACCAGAGCCACGACGTACACGCGTAGGGGGTTGCGCAATTATATGATTTTCCGATTTAAGTGCTCGTTGTCGGTACGGATGTAATCTCGAATTAAGTTGCTCGTAGCTCGGAAATCAGTATTCTATCGAACTTGGCAGTGGACTCTCTAGAACAAAAATGGACAAAGACAAGCAATTCCAAGATCTCGGCATTCATTCCCATCAGTTTCCCACCCAAACAACTGTACCCCCCGTTGACGTATATACCTGGTGGTTCATTGGTCCAAACGACCCCTCCTAGTACATACAGCAGTCATTGTCCGCAGGTTGTAAACTGTAGAAATGGCTGAATATTTTGAAGCCGACGAGAATGGACAGTGTACAAAGTGGAAAGCCGAACTAACGACGGGAAAGGCTTCAAAGCGTCAATAACTAATCAGTGCCTTTATCTGCCTACTAGTAAAATACAGAGCGGCCATATCGAGACATCCACATTGAGGCTAATCATACGTAGTTGGTCAGTGAAGGGTCGAATCGCCAATCGCCCAGCTTTTTATTAATCGCCTGGAAGTCAACAATGAAGATCTCTCATGTAGTCCGTATTATGATCCAGAGCTACGGTATGACGAGGCGGCTACAAGAGGCCAGGGGCTCAGATTCGGTCACCGAGAACAGTGCAAGGCGAACCTTTCGACAACATATCAATGTACATAATGCATATTTACTTTATTCCGTAGTTAAAATGTTAAACCCCAAGCAGCCTTTTCTTAATAAGACAACAAGACTGAAGAGCAAAGACCGCAAATCTCACATAACCCCTTCCAAGCTACTAGTAGAGACTACTACGTACATGTACGGTACCTAATAATAGGCTTATGCATACGGAGTATATTTATGTACATAGCGTACATACATGTCTTACATTCAATGTTGTTCTTCGCTCATTTCTCTACTAATACGCTCCGCTTTCACCAATTACATTGACTTTTCAAAATGAACTATCCATTACAGGTAATCTCAGCGAAACCGGGCCACTCAAGCATAGGCACTCGTGATCAGGAACACTTCACTGTATGGAGAGAGAGGCTCGGTTTAGCATTAGGATTTAATACACACGTATGTACGTGAGGGAGGTTTGATATCCACACCCTTGGACATCCTTGAAGGCCAAGATAGGGTCTCTAAGAACCAAGGACCACTTTTGATTAATGATACCAAGCCTTCAAGGGCAGCGAATAATATCACGGTGACACACGCCCACATACGCCCACATACGCCCACGATGTGTCCTCCACATTCGCCCCGTCTCACACAGCGTGGTGCACTTTGGTGCTTGGGAAGTATATGTTACCTCACGGAGTACTTCCCCATCACTTTGTCTGATCGTGTGCTGGTTCTTGGGCATCTTGGCCACGCCGAACATGAACAATTACCTATCACCGGGGATGGATCGCAATCTCTCCCAGCTGCCTGCCACTACCATGGTATGTACATACAAGGGATCGATCTCTGGATGACGGATCTTTGCCAAGGCCTCATGGATTTTGCCGCGCAATTACTGCGTACATAGGTTTTACAAGTTGATGTTGATTGTCGTGCAGGTATCCTCTCTCTCAACATACATAATATATACTAGCTTAATCTGTCTGGTTTCTATTAGCGCTCTCGTTTTCCCATCCTTGAGTTTTTTAAGGCAATACTAGTATCTTATTAATCAGATCTCCCCGTAAACTTTGAGTTTAGAGTCTTTTTTCCCTCATTGTGTTAATCACCCACTGGCCCACGTTTGGATGAGCGACTTACACCACTTTCCCTCCCACGCATCCCATCCATCCATCCCCAGCACCCATCCCCATCTTACCAACTCGAGGCATCCCAAACCCGGGTGTTTGATCCTAGCAAGGGCACGCACGCACATACATAGTCTATACTACTTTCCTGCATAGCGTTGAGCCGTTACCACAGATCATTTCCTATGCGTATCTCGTACTAGTGAGCGTTGTTTCTCGCATGGACATTACTTGTTTGGTGAAAGTTCAACTTCAACTTACACGCATACATCCATGCTTGCGAGATCGACGTCTCTCCTATCATCTTTAGTATAACTATTTATGTTCCCCCGAGCTTACTTTCTTTCCTCCTTCTTTTTCCTTGGCATCCAGGCAACGTACCTAGATGCTCGGACTGCTCAGTCCTTCTGGGATACTATAAGTTGTGCAACCACGACACTGCAGAATACTACACACATCTAGACACTACCGGCCGGCCAGTCGACCAGCTATCAGACGCCTGCACCGAAGGATTGGAAGAAGGAAACAGCTAAAATCACGTCCTTGCCTCTTGCCTCTCCGCTCTACCTGTCGATTCGAACTTCGGCCAGACCGCGTATCAACTTAAACTTATGTTTATATGAAAGCACTCGAACGTTCGTACGACCATCCCGAAGCGAATTTGGCCTATCGATTCCTGTCGACCGCTTCAGACCACCGCCCTATTCCCAAAGAACGTCATCGGAACGCCGAATAGGCCGAGCGAATCCTAGCCTCCGAGGCAGCTCCAGTAGTGCTCCAGCAGACTTTAGTCGATTGGCGGACTACGGTTTTCCTCTTTGGCGTAATCAGCCCTTAGTTCTCTTGCTAACCAGGACATGGGCGGGTGTCCATGTCTAGCCGGATCACCCCTAGATTTCTGGATACAACATTGAGAGCAACATTGCGAGCGTCCGGCGGTCCCTCCAAGTCCAAGTTCAAGGAAGCGACTTAAAAGTAGCGCACGAACCACCCCTGATACGCCCTGATACGCCCTTAGCCAGCCACTCCCTCAGCATTTATTAGGATCCTTAGGTACCCCATCCAAGCGCCCCAAGCATTATAAGCACCCTAGGAGGCCTTCCTTGTACTGTACCGCCAGCTACCTACAAGGGCTACAAGGGCTACAAGCTACAAGGGCTACTTACAGCAGCTACCACAGAGCGTTCCTTTCGCCTGCTTCGCCTGCAGCCCGCAGTCAAGCAAGAAAAACGATGGAAGCCCCACAGGCCCTGCCTCCGGCGATGTCATCGCACTCACGCTCCCACTCACACTCACTTTCACCCTCGCTGTCCCAGCCGTCCGCCTCAGACCATCCTTATTATTACTCTACTACCTCCACCACTCCCACCACTTCTTCATACGGTGCAGCTCCGTCAGCTCCGTCAGCGTCCTTGCACACGGGCGGCGGCTCTAATAAAACCACAGTCACTCCGTCTCTTGTTAATGGCATTAATGTCATTAATGGTGTAAATGGCGCTTCGCCCTCTGCCTCAAATCCATCATTAGGTAAACACAATCCGGTTTCCAACATTCACTTTTTTTTGACCTTGTACACTTTGTGCCTCTTGTTGGATTTAGGTTTAATAATTGTGCTTGCCTACAGACGTTTTCCCGTCCCCTTCGCCCACTTCGGCGTATGCTTCTTCAGCTGCAATTGAGTCACAGTCACCTCGGAATTATCCTATAGACCTAACAACTCCAATTCCCGAAGAATGCGACGAGGAAACCGGGAGTGAATCATTCCCTAACGAACCTGCTACTCCGGTCAGCGGCAGACAATCACGAGACTTCCGTTACTGTGAACAAAACGAGGTTTACCAGCGCCACGACTCTATTACTAATGCCCTTGTCGCCTCTGCCTCAGGAATTCCAGAAGAGCATTCCGGTGTTCCCTTGCACTACTGCATCAATAAAGACAACTCGGACCCTTCTGTCTTATTGCCATCCTCCCTTGGCTCTCTGCCCTCAGCGCCATCTTACGCCCCACCGCTGCCGCCGCCTGTTACAACTGCAGCTGTAAAGCCTCGTAACTCTTCAACAAGTGACCAGTCCCCCACTGCACAGCCTGAAAATAACTCAGCTGAGTCAGAACGACCATCCTCATCATCACAGCAATCCAGCACCTCCGGACTGTTCATTCGGCGACGCACGTCGTCGATTTTGACCAGGGCCGTGTCGTCCATATCAATTTTCAAGCGCAACGCGAGCGACGTTGTAGACAACAGTGCCACCATGGAGTTTTCGGAGCCTAGTTATAATGCAGGCGCATCTGAAACCAGCGTCCCCTCTGCCAATCAGGTTGCGCAGGGTGCAAGGCGTCGCCCATTCTCGTATCACAGGTCGGTGACTACTACAAGGTCTAACTCACCTCCGTCCCCTAGCTCTCCATCAGAGTCGACACCTAACCCGATACCCAATGATGGTGCAGACGGTGCACTTCGCCCGTCTATGCCCTCTCCGCGTGATTTCTTCAACAATCAAAATAAGAAGAACCGAGCACAAACCGGCTCGCGCATCCGCGATAAGGTGCATTTCAGTGGGATTAAGAGCCACTCGGTCCGAAGGACAAAGAGCTTAGAACGGAAGAAGAAACGTGAGGATGAGTTACATAACTTGACTAGGCAACCATGGGCTATACCTCCGGACGTTGGTACTGGCATGAAGGCCAGAAGGCTGAGTCTCAGTCTCCCCGATGATTTCACTGTCGACATTGCCGAACTCACAAAGGAGTTCGAATACCAGCACAAATTTCTGGGCCGACATGGGAAACACTTGGGCAAAGGTGCAACCTCAAAGGTGACTCTCATGGTGCGCAAAGGGTCCCCCGGAGAGCTCTACGCAGTAAAGGAATTCCGTCCGAAGAAATCTTCGGAAACTGCTGAAGACTACGAGAAGAAGATCAAGTCTGAATATAGCATCGCCAAGAGTCTGCATCACCCTAACATCGTCGAGACAGTTCGCCTATGCACGCATCACTCACGTTGGAACCATGTGATGGAGTACTGTTCCGAGGGCGATCTTTTCAGCTTGGTCTCAAAGAAGTATCTGAAGGAGGACAACCGCAAAGTCGACCGCCTTTGTCTGTTCAAGCAGCTTTGCCAGGGGGTCAACTACCTGCACTCAAATGGCATTGCGCATCGTGATATCAAACTCGAGAACCTCCTCATTACGAAGGATAGCAAGTTGAAGATCACAGACTTTGGTGTGTCAGAAGTATTCTCAGGCATCCACCCTGGTCTGCGGGAGGCTGGTGGTCAATGCGGCATCGGCATGGGAGATATTCGTCTGTGCAAACCTGGCATCTGCGGCAGTCTCCCCTACATCGCACCCGAAGTTCTAACCAAGAAGGTGGACTACGACCCCCGAGCTTTGGATGTCTGGAGTTCCGCTGTCGTCATGCTCTACCTCATCTTCAACGCGAATCTATGGGAAAAGGCTGAGGCAGGGCTGGCATCTTCAAGCCAATTCACCTACAACCAACTAGTCCGGGGTTGGAAGGGAGTCGATGAAATGAGAGCAGCAAACCCGGAAAAATACCAGGATGCTTATCCTAAAGTCAAAGCTTTTGACATATTCATTGAGCCTCCCCCGCTCAAACGCCTCCTTCTCAATATGTTGCACCCGGAACCGGAGAAGCGCATAACTATGAAGGATGTCATCACGAATAGGTGGATGAAAAATGTCGAATGTTGCCAGCTGGAGAGTTACGAGGACCCAGTCAAATTCATCGATGCCTCAAAGAAGGACGCCACCAAGTCTACTGTGGGCAAGATCTTCTGCCACAACCATCTGCCCCTCGTGAGCAACTCTCATTCGTTGCCGCCTATGCCCGGGAAACCTGGTTACTAACAACTCTCATGCTGGGTACTGGGTGGGTCTTCGGGCCTTTCAATAATGCCTATACTTCGGTCTTTTGTCGATACATTTGATTACATGTTTATATTTCTGGCGTTTACGGAAGGGCATTCTAAGGCATAGGATGCGGCATTACGGGTGACACAAGGCTTTTGCATTTCTAGTGCGGCGGCGGATCGAGTCAAGCAAGCGTAAGGGAGCATACGCTGTACATACCAATTTTCCTTTCGTTAATCCCTTTCTTCTTATATCACACTTGCGGCGGTTCAGTTGATACCTGGCGTCATTTCCTACCGACGCCTGCATTCTAGGGGTGGTGCCAGAGTGAAACGAAAAGTTAAAACCATGAGGATGGTTAATCGGATATCAGCATATTGGGCTGTTGCTCAGCTGGGGGAGGTTATCATATTCTGATAGATGGTCAAAGACGACGGCAATTGCTAGTCAGTCGACCGAGGGCACGACAACATAAGAGTGTCGTTGTCTAATAGAAGGCTCAGCCATTTTACAACGAGAAACATAGACTGCATCCAAGTTGAAGTTATAAAATGAAACACAGATGCAACAGATTCATCCATTGCTTCCAGTGTGATCTAGTCCTTCAATCTACATGGCATTCCGATGGAGTGGTAGCGGCGTTCTGTGTAACTTGTGTCCGGGATGCCCAGCCAACGACCATGTAACCAGTCGCCTGCCGCGAACGCACAGAGGTCAGGATCAAAACATGTGTTCCCCGCAACATGCATGTCACCGGCGGCTACACAGATCGCCTTGGTGGCGTAAGTGAAGGCTGATCTCTGGTTGAGACGCCACTATCAGTAGTGCGACTGTAATTCCAACGAAAGCAGACCAACCCGCCGTTAGTTTCGGCTCACGATACCTATCTCTGTTCAATATCCTGCAAGGCCGGAGTTCTAACGATCGGATATGCAAATAGCAATTTCCGATTATATGGAACAAACATCATCCCATTGAGTTCCCTCAGTACCGCCGTTTTGCCGTGCTGATCATTCTATCGTACATAAGCCGCACAATTATTTCCGGGGACATGGGTTGGTTTCTACGCAGTATAGTTGAATGAAGCAATATGCATTGTTTATCCTATTAACCTGCCTCGCTCGCTTCCACAGTTTCAAACCGTCGCGTGTAACCCCGAGCCAAAAAAAAACAAGCCTTTGCGCGATGCAAGAGCCTGCAGGATGCATCGGAGCCCAGACAGGACCCCTAGTCAGACCGCCTGTCAGTTCGGCCACTCAGACGAACCGCATATGCTGCGACACCCAGCAAAGTGCGCATACCGCCGCCATCGCCCTGTCATCATGGACCCAGTAAGCAGACAGGCAGAACGCTGCCAATCGCGTGGACATGCCTCAGAAAGGGGAAGTGTCAAAGTAGACTTGTGTCAGCTCGCGTGAGCGGAATTGCATAAAAAATTTCGGTATCACTTCAAACCGTGTCGCGCTTCCGTAGTTAGCTCCGTGGCCTTTGTATACGTACGTACGGAATGCGCTTGTGCTTCAAGGGCATGGTATGTAGTATGTATGTACGGTGATGAAATATAGGGATGCTCAAATAAATCGCTCTCTCTATACCTACCTATACCTACCTGCCTATACGTACGTGTGTGTAATGTAGGTATGTATGTATGTACAATACATACTTGCATGCAGGCGAGCGCATACGCGCTAGGCATATTCCCTTGCCTGTATCGCTGCCGCTACTGCCGCAATGGTCTTGGTGGGCAAGCCGTTGATTCGCCCGCGCCGCGCCAACGATGCCTGCAAGTCGACCGCCCGGCCGGCCGAGGGCGATGTACGGGAATAACACGAGCCGTCCGGATTTGGGATAGGCTAGATAAGGATGATCCCGATTCGTGCCAGCTGAGGAGAATGAGATAGAGATAGACGGGAAACGTGGCCGTAGAGGAGAAAACACCAATGTACGTAGAACTGCTAGACAGCGGAGTGTGAGAGAGTGTTGCATAACTACCTCCGTACATGCGCAGTTAGCCTACCTGCCTACATCGCATACCTCCATCAGACTTGATTATCATCAGGCCATCACAGTGCTTCAGGTTGCGCTCCGTCTCGTCGAGCAAATTACTTCGCTCCCACCTCCGAACCAGGTTTACGGCTTCCCTCGGCGATGATCATTGTACGCATGCATCGATACGTGGTGTGCAGTTACATCGAGTCGCGTGGGGGAAATGGTAGGCTGCCGGGCTGTCAGGCTGGTCTGTTGGTGGGTGTGTTGTGTGTCAGTTGTGTGCTTCGGCTTTCCGTTATCGAACTGGCGTCATTCTGACCCCCCCTTGCCCCCTTGCTCCCTTGCTATCTTGGACATCTGGACATCCTCGGCTCGGGGTTGGCTGGCTGGCCGCTGTAGAAGCAGCACTGACAGCTGACAGGACATCATCGACGTAAATAGATAGATGCATACACCGGTCGCATAATCCGTAGCAATTTCACAGGCAGGACAGACATACAATACAGACTGACAGGGAACGGTAGGTATGCAACCATACGTACATATACGTACATACATGCGGTACTTACATGCGGTACATACAGGATGGGAATTTCAGATGTCTGTCTGTAGGTGGTCTGCCCTACATATTACATACTATATGTAAGATAGGCATTTCTACATAGTGCGTCACTGCACGCGCGACCCGAGAACGCCAGGCTTGTCAGGTACCGACTGCTTCTCGATCTTAATGCCCAGCCTGCACGACGGTTGCTGGCGAGATGCAGCCGTCTTGGCAGATGGCGAAAGGGGGAGCCGCATCTACTAATAGGCAGACAACGGGCGAGCTTGGCAGGGCGTAGATATATAGCTAAATTAGATGCCACGATAGAGGTGGCAAGAGAGAACCCTAAGATGGGTAAACTAGTACATACATGTAGTATGAGTAACTAGGTCAACAGGCGGATAGCCGTGAGGCGGAACATGCACCCCTACATACGTACGTACGAAGTGCACAAACTCATTGCCTGCCGCCCGGCTTTCGCTTCTCATTCTAGTGATCTCACCGCACCTTGCCCGCTCGTGAGGCTCTTCGTTCACCAATCCTCGGGCGTCTATAGCGATCCGTTGGGGCGAGTCAGTGTTTGCAGAAGACCAAATGCAATCCCGCTTCAAATGCCGCGTTCCCGGGTTGTTGAGTATCCAGCTTAACGTAAGCCGGCCCCAACTAATATAACGTGCCTAAGCTCGACAGCGGAAGTCCCGCACGAGTCCTCGGTACTTCGTCGAGACTTGACCAGTCCCATCTACCTCCGCAATACACACCTCCCCCATCTTCCTAACGTATTGGGGGAATCCCCTCCCAGCACTTATAGGAGGTTGAGCTATAAACTTTTCCGGCGCTGTGCATATCGCAATCCGGATGGGATTTGGGGGGTGTATTGGGGGTGTAGGGTAGGATAGGAGGAGGTGGTCATGCGACCGATTGAGCGAGGGGAGTGCTGAGGGACACCGTGGCTCTGGTTCTGGAACTCGCTTCTCTTCTTTCTGCCTTCCCGCGTGCGCGCTCATGCAGAGGAACATGCCTCAAGCATGCTACCCCAAATGTTGCGCGACCCTACCTCACGCACACCAGAAAGCTTGTTTTGCTTGTGACGTGACGTGACGTTCGGTGGACGCGTGCTTCAGATGATCGTGGGGCCTAGATCCGGGGATGAAGAGAGGTGACTAAGAACAATTAGTAATATGGCGGCTTCAGACATCGCAGCTCTGTGTGCTACATATGCGCTGGCTGTGTGACGGCTAGCTGCTAGCCTGCCAGGGTCGCTGCCCACGGCTTTGAACAATGACTGGGGAGGGAGATAGGGGAAGTATGTTGATCAGTAGGGGGCGTCGCCTTGCTAAGGGTATAGGGTCGGCGATGTGTATATTCGCATGCTAGCCTAAGTAGGTAGTAGTCATGAGAATGGATTACGTACTGATGAAGTCAGGCCTCCGTGTGTGCATTCGAGTATAGCTCAAGCCAGGCTCCCAAGGGGGTATTTTCATACCCGCCTGGTCTCTAACCGTGAGTAACATCCGGAATCAATTATTGCCCTTTACGTCCTGTTCAGGGAGCAAGAATTCCCTATTGGGGTATATTCGGGAGCCCAGAGTTCCTGGGATTGGCTCAGACCTCCCGAGAATTCGCGAAATTGTCTGGACAGAGAAGATACTGGCTCCCGATGCTGTACTACCTGTTTCCTTATGATCGGTCGTTTCTCGCTCCGGTTTGCATCTCTCGGACTCGGTCCTTGTATAGCACTTGCAATTGCGCACCGTCTCAGACCGTCCCAGACCGTCCCCGGCCGCGACCTCAAAGTTGCCGATGTGTTCCGGCGTTCGGGCGGTACCGGCACCTCCGCGTTTCAGATTCAGGGGCTCGCTTTGGGGCAATTTAAAATTTAAGGAATCTGTTCAAAAGTTGGGGCGAGTGCCTTTTATCAAGTGAGCTAATAGAGCGAACACCAATAGCGCTGTTGGGAATCGAACCTAAATCGCTTCATATAGTCACAACTCTATCCTCTCCATAATCTGGCTAGACCTTCTCACTTATCCGTATCAAGGAGATAATGTAGTTCTAAGTGAGGTTTGGTCTATCTTGAAAGTCACTTTAGTATCAGTGCGGACTATAAGGTTGGAAGCGGTAAGGGATCGCGCGCATTAAATAGCTGAAGCCTAGAGCTAAGTAAGGCAAGAAGGTTCCTGAATATCTTGAGAGCACAGTCTCTCAGCCGTATTTTACAATATGGCTTATCTCTACTAAACAATAGTAAGTAGCTAAGTTCGTCTCTACTCTGAGCCTCGCATGATGGCTTGAAACCTAGAAGACGCCGGTAGCATTGAGAGGCAGGCACGGTGAGCGTATAAAGTTCAGCGATGGACGCGGATAATCTACATAGGAAGGTAGAGGTGTATTTAAGACTCTCTAATAAACAATAACAGACCGACCGTATTCTTTTCCTCTTCTCTATCTCCTTCATATCCTCATATACGAATCGTTGAGTCGTAAATACGAGACCGCGCAAGTCAAGAGTTGTAATACTACCAACTCATAACAGCACCTTCACAACTTCACTTTATTGTCAGTATTTTTACACTTATCAACAGTTGAAAGGAGGGGCTACAAGAACTATTGCAACGATGGCAAAAGGACTTCTGTCTTTACCGGATGAGCTACTGCTGCAAATTGGTAAACTGCTGTCTATTAACACTCGGTCTGACCAAATCTATCACGATGATGGCCCAGCTCAGTCCAAATACGATCGCCAATCACAACGAGACCTATATAATCTATGTCTAACCTGCCGTCGCCTGAAACCGATAACTTGGGAGTTCCTGTATCAACATGTTACGATCTCGCATTATGATACCACGCCCCTACTGTTACGGACATTTTTTGAGCAGCCATACTTACGCACTTACGTCAAGTCACTCGTTGTATGGGTAAAGACTTTGCTATACAACGAAAATACGGACTGGAAGGATCCGCTACAGGGTTTATTCAAGAATGATTGCGACTTTCCATTCCGAGACCTCGTTGTCCGTGTCTCTCGAGCCGCTGAATCCCCCCGAGCGCCGAAGAACCTTTCTTCCCTCATGCTCACAAAGTACATACCGGATTACCATTTTGTGCTCTTGCTATGCCTCGTCGGAAACATTGCTTCTCTGAACATCATCAGGCAAGGGACAATGCGGACCTACGGTTACGCACTTGGCAGTACACTCTGCAGATTAGTGAAGGACAAATCATCAAACGAAGAACTTCTCCCTAAACTGCACACCCTTGAGTGTAACCATGGGATTAGGCCATTCGGAGGTGCTCTGCTCATTACAGGTCTGCGCTCCCTCCAAATGATAAGGGATGATGGCTTCTGGACAACGGATATCCCAGTACTTAGCACTCTGAGCCTCGTCAACGTCTCGCTTACAGAATCGACTGCGAAGGTCATCTCACTGCATGAGCTTTGCCACAGCTGTCCAAGGCTGGAAAGGCTTGAAGTGGAATTGAGCCAGTGGGCTAGACATTCTCCTGCTCGGGCCCTTCCCTTTACGGTGGATCAAGCCTTATTGATCTGTCAAAACAGCCTGACCAAACTTCAGCTGTTCCTCCATGGCAGGGATGATTGGATGAGTCGCCTTCACGATCCAGACGTTGACGAAGAGCCCTTCCATCCTCTGCAGTGCCTGCCACAGTTGACGAAACTGAGAGAACTGTCGGTTGATCTGAGAGTTCTGATGACGCACCCGGAAGAGGCTGGCGAGAGAGTGCTGGAGGATTGCCTGCCTTCGTCGCTTGAGAGGTTGGACATTGTGTTCGAGACGGATGACATGCAGCATCTGCGACATCTTGAACCCCTTTTCGTTGGGACCTTGGGGGCGGGGGCTACGCGATTGTCGAACCTGCAAGAGATCAACATCTGGAGACAATCGAGACATCGCTTCGGGGAACGTATTTGTGAACAACAAATCCGGAGGGCTGCTAGGATGATCGTCGTCACAACATTTCCTAGCATTCGATCAAAGCTTTGAAATTTGCGATCAATGCCTGGCAGGCCGCGCTGGAAATAACATGTCATAAGTACGCCCAGGGACTCTGCCTACGAAGCCTAACCCGTGTCTCGTCGATAGCTCTCGCTCCCTTGGCAGCACTACAAGAGCGGTACCAGGAATGGATGTATCAGGACGCCTGGAACACAGTGGGTGGTTTTGGGAAGTTAGCTTCTGCCAAATAAAGTTTGTTTGTATCATTACTTTTACAATAAAGCTAAATACACCCTGTATACATACACTTGCGGCTGAGTGAAATAAAATATATTGTATACTCTACTGGACAGCTTGGTAGGACAAGGCTACTGTGAACCGGGATTTCCAGCTCATATCATCAAAAATACAGCCTCGGGACAGTTATCATCCCACCACTCTTGGTTATCCAAGGCTTTGGTGCCGTAGAGATACTCAAATGCTCATGTCATTACCAAGCCTCAAGTGCCCGGAGATTCACCAGGATAATTGAAGGCGGATGTTGAGATCACTTTCTCAAACCGAAAGAGAACCAAAGCCTGTCCAGAGCGCGGAGTTTGGTAGGAGGTGTTGTGGTGACAAATTCTGAGTGAAATTATACCGGTAAGGAGTTGAATCTTCCTCGATAAGCGAGATATTTCCCTGTTATGATGTCGAACTACAAGTTACTTGTCGAGTTGACCGAAGAAGCGGTCTCCCGAATCCATCCAAATACCTAACCTAGATCCATACACGAGCTTTCTACAAACAGAATTTAGTTCACATCGCTAAAAGTTGACATTGCTTATAGTTGGCATTGCTAATAGTTATAAACAGCACCAAGACCTGTAAATGACAAAATAATATAATACATACAGTGAACTAAGAAACTTGTGCCGTATGATTCTGTCACTATACCAGTCGACTAACATGCTAGGTTTTGGTGTGAGTAAACTTCACATGAACCATTCTGCTGCTGAGTTGCCATTGTATTCGTGTATACTTCTATGGTGATATTTTCATAGCTGTGACTACTCTCACGCGAGTAGAGCCTACACATAGATACCTTGATAGAGCCTCGCCCTGTAAGTCCACCCAGGTGTCCCTTTTCAATTAGTGTCTGGCCTTAATCCTCTCACTATCGCGTCAAATATCTCCTAACTTCCCAATCGAGTGACTTGCACCAAACACCCCCTCTCTGTCCCATACACTCCTATCCTCTGTCAAGCGAACCCTCCTATAACACCACTGAAGCCATTCGCCTACGCTCATGCCTTCTCCCACCTATGAGACCCGACCTACATTGATAGTTAACTCCCTACCGTGAAACAAGGCGGAAATGGCACACCTCATACAAAACTCTCTCACTACGCCTTTCAAAATTCTAATAAGTCTTTAATATCTTAGACGTAATGGCGTTGAAGCCGAGTGAGGGAGATAGGTAGTCAGTTTGAGCTTCTCAGATTGCGATGATTAAGCTCTTGTAGAGAGGTGCAAACCTATGACAGAGCTGAGGAAGCACAAGCATATCTTCCCACAATGCAAAGTCAGCCCTAGCTGATAGAGCAGGCGAAATTCCTCGAGCTGTGTTCTCGGAACCATAATAGGTTGTCCGTCTAGTGAACACAGCTATCACTTGTCGTGCAAGCACTTATCCGGGACATGGGTCTTCCGGTAGGGCATGCCCAACGCGCTCCCTCTCGGTTCCGGCGTCTATACATCGATGTGATAAGCGCCTTTCCTTGTTCCCGAGGCGAGAACATGGGTGACGGTGACAGGAGATGTCCCAGTGCCCTGGAAAACCCTAGCCACTCATGCCCCAACGAAGCCTCTAAATAACGACGGCCACCTCCTTAGGCCCCTAAATATTGTTGTGTATATACCGCTCGAGACTCTCCCACACCGGATACTCCTCCAGTTGTCGAAGGAGACATGCTACCAAAGATCCCCTACCCCTATATCCCTGGGGATATCTGACTAGTCAAGGCTGAAGCCCCGGATTGGTAGACGCACATTCGATAACAAGCACGTAGGCAACACTCCCCTTTACATTGAGAACTTAACCAAATGGCGAGCACTGCTAGTGGAACTAGATCCCGAAAAGGGGCTTGTACCAACCAGCAATACATACCACGTGCAACATACGCAGGCTCGCCACGCGAGTCAACAGGTAAAACCGGCCCTGAATATCACTTCGAGACATCCAGACTATACTCTATCACTATATCACACATGTGCAGCCTCCAGCTATCCTCCACCCTCCACCCCCCTCCCCCCCAAACACAGCTCTACAACGCAAATATCAATCTCCCATCTAGTCACTACGAGTTTTACACATCCCCTTTTACTACAAAACACAAAACACAAAAACACCAGAATTCGAAAGTGGAATCTTCAGATTAAAGAAAAAACTAGTTTTTTTTTGCTGATGATCAGCAAGCAGCAGCAGATATTCTACCTACCTACATACCTATCTGCAACCGACATCATCACCACATGCTTGCAAGGTCCACCCCTTCCCTTCCCCCTTCCTTCAGATGCCCGATATGCTCTCTCTCTCTGCTCTCTCATCTCTCTCTTCCTTTATTTTTCTTCTTCTCTCGATCGCAGGCCAGTCCCTGCGGTTCCCCCCCCCCGCCCTCCCACCTAAATGCTCTCTTCTCTTTTCTTTTTTGTTTTTCCCCCATGATCCTCATTAAGCCAGTTAGGTAGAGAGACTAGTAGAATATGGAGTGTGTGGTGGTTATACATTCGAAAGAAAAAACGACAAGCCCAACCAACCAGCCAATCAAACCGAACACGCCGTAAATTTCCACCCGGCCAAGATGCTTTTACACTACTCCCGTACGCAGTAAGAAAACCAACAACGACATCAATCAAGATTTTTTGCTTTTACAGTAGTAGTGTAGTGTAGTGTGTGTGAAAGTTGAGTTAGATAGAGTGCTGTAGCGGCGTTGTGTAATTGAAGAGATCTCTCCTATCTACTTTAGACAGTAGCCTCCTTAGCCTCGCTCGCGGGCTTCGGCACCAGGTTCTCGGCCTCCTTCTCGCCGTCGCGGCTGGAGGACGCGTCCTGGGGCACCGACTCCGCCGCGGGATCGGCCTTCCTGGTCTCCTGGTCGGCGCCCTGGACGTCGGGGTGCGGGGGCGCGACTCCCGCCGCTGCGGCGGCGTTCGCGAGCTCCTCGGGCGGCACCCAGACCTCGTTGCCGTCGGCGTCGACGACGCGCGTGCGCGTCTCGTACCGCGTCTTGAACTCCACCTTGCCCTCGAGCGCCTTCACCTGCTCCTCGTTCAGCACGTTGCCGTCCTGGTCGCGGTACTCGACCTTTTCCTCGCGCCCCAGCAGCTTCTGGTCCTGCGGCTCGAATTTTGGGGCCCCGGAGATGCCCCCGTTGGGTGCTCCTCCTTGTTGGTTCTCTGCTGCTGCTGCGGGTTGTTGTTGCTTGCTGTCTACGACTGCTTGGGATGTCTGCGCGATGTTGCCGGGGCCTGCACCTATCGTCGAGTATGCATCATACTATACACAAAATCTGCATTAGTCTACCTTCTATTTGATAACGAGAACATTCCTTCGTATGCGTTGTACAACTCATAAATTCAAAGCAAGTGTGAATGGGGATTCGGCTATGGCTAAAGGCAGGACGGAAACATACAAGCGTGATCCGCCCTTAGCCCCGCCCTCTGGACGGCATGCCTTGGGAAGGAATACTCACGCTATCTAAGAACGTATTGCAATCCCAATCCCAGGTATCGAACAGCTTCACGCGGTTACACTCAGCCTTGGTCCAGGCATTTCCATATGCAAGGGGTGAGTAGAGAGCGAAGGCGATCGCAGAAATAGCAAGGAGCGCAATGGCACCAGCCTTGTTGACGATCGGATTGGCCCTGATCCCGGGGATCGCAAACCGGGCCGTGGCAAAGTCGTAGATTTGACAGAATGCCATAACGGCGAAAATGAGAGCGGGGAAGTAGTGGTGCAAGAAGAGCTGACGACCCATAAGGAAAAAGGGGAAGTAATGCAGAAACCATCCGAGGACTGAAGTTCCGATCTCATAATCAAATCGCTTGAAGTTGACGTTCGAGTAGTCGTTGCAGCTTCGCTGCCATCGAAGAACGGCGATACCCTTGAAAAGCACGTAGATAACGACGGCTAGAGTTGCCGTGTACCACACGATAGGGTTGCCCATCAGATAGATCTGGCGGTGATCTTTACCCCAGAAGTTGATACCACGACGCAGAATTGGCCACGATTCCGGACGAGAGTCCCAGGCGTGCGACTCAACCAGGCCTGCGTTCGTCTTCCACATAACCTTTTGCAACTCCCAGAACTTGCCCAAGAACCCAGGGTTGACATAGTTGACCTTCTCAGCATCGCTGGGGAGCGACGGGTGCCAATTAGACTCGACATACCACAAGCTGTTGGGGATGGTGCCACCTTTGGCACAAGTTACTTCCTGCTGCTCGGAGGCCCACTCTGGTAGCTTGACCTTGTGAGAGAAGAGCAAACAACCGGTCATGATGTGAATTAGCCTAAACTTAGTCTGGATCGTACGTAGTCGCTCCTTGCCGATAGAACCGATAGATTGCTTCTTAACGATCTCAACACGGAATAAATCATTGGCATCACCAGGAAATCCCTCGTATCCATAAGCAGATACTTCGTTCTGCCATTCAGCCTCCGAGACAGGCGGGCGGACATCGTGAGAGTGGAGGCGGCGGTGAGTAGCCGGGTGATATAGACGAATGACATCACCATCCTTGATGTAGTTTTCGGTAAAGTTGGCCAGCTTGTCCCAAGCATCAGTTCCGTTGATAGCCTCACCATTAGCATCCAATGGCTGGGTCTGGTTTTCGAATAGGAAAATGTTGTTGTCGTCCTTGTGAGGATAGAGGGTGATTTGCTGTTGCTGACTGCCAGTTGGGTACATCAAGGGGTGAGAGTGCAGGTAGCCACCTTGCGTATTGACGTGACGAATAGTAACGCGGCTACCAAAAGCGATATCGACCGGCACATCTTGCATGCCTTTGTTGTTTAAAGTCGCTTGGAATTCGGAGCTCATGAACCCATCTCCATCACCAGGGTTGACCAAGCACAGGAAGTGGATGGCAAACATGGCCATGTAGAATGTGATGGGAATGACGATCAAGCAGAAAGCACGAGCCATGAAGTGCTTTGCGAAGATGCGCATGGTGACGGTCTTCGTATCGCCAAGCAGTACCCACAGCTGTACTAGAGTCAAGACTCCAACCCAGGCAATCGTGAACAGGCCAACCCATTTGATGCTAACAGTGATGCCCATCCCCAAGCCGGTCATGACAAGCCAGAACCACCAGGCCGGATCGAACGCCTTCGAGGGACCCTGTTCATGCTGATTGGTGAAGGATGTGAAGGCGAGAGCGGTGAAGGCGGTCGCAATGACGAGGGGGGCATCGAGCAGGATCAGGCGTGCCTGGGTAAGAAGACCGTTTTCTACGCGGCATGTAAGCGTAAGTCTAGAGGACTATGGCATGAAGATAGGATCTGTGAAGCTTACCGAAGATAATGAAAGAGGCACCCAGAGCTGCCGTGGCCGTACGACAGCCGACTGCCTTCAAAGTCAAGAAAATCGTAGGAACCAAAAGGATACCACAGATTGCTGGAAACATTCGCATGGCCACATAGGGAACGCCTGGCTCGAGGTAGTCCTTTCCAATCTCCTTAAAGTCGAAGTTTCCATCAAAACCAGCAAGCCAGCCGAAGAGCGTGATGAGCATCTTGGCCAGTGGGGGGTGGACGTCCATGAAGAATTTACCCTTGATATACTTGGTTGCAAAACCGCCGAAACTGTAAAGGACATTTGGCATTAGCACGGGGCGTACTGTGAGGGTATGTATGTCTTGGTGGTAGAATGGCTAGCTTACTGGACTTCATCGAAGACAACGCTCGTAGGCTGGTAGATGCGGAACAGTCGAACAATGGCACCGACTACGGTCAAGACTGCCATTACCTGGTAGTCGGATACGGGTAGCAGGAAGACATCGTTGTCTTGGACGCCATCGGAGGTGTAGTCGTCGTGACGCTTCTGGACTTGATTCTTGGCTTTCGGCGGGTTGTGAGCACCGCCTTTCGTTGAAGGCGGCTTCGCCGAATTGGACTTCCCCATGTTGCTGCACCGCGATTGAAAGGCAAGATTGTGGATAGACCTGACTGACGATCACGAAAGGGCGGAGAGGGGAAAAATAGTTGACACCTCGCGCGGTCAGGCGGGTTCGGCCGTGAAACAAGGAGTTATGCGCTACGCGGCAGGCTACGCGCGGCACGGGCAGCAGACGAACGAACCAGAAGAAAGCCGGGCAGGTTGATTTATTAACGAAAGTCAAGAAACAGAAGAGCTCATTACAAGAAGATGGCAGAATAAAGGTCCATGGGAGAGAGACGGTATGAGAGGGTATTGGGGGAAATATCAGAAACTCGGGAGCCCCTTGGGATACCTTCAGGATCGGAAGGGTGAAGGCGAAAGGGCTGAAAGGATATTAGGTTAATAAGGGGTGGAGGAGGAATCGTGAGCACACCTTGCTGGCTTGGCTCATGAATTTATTTTTATTTTTCGAGCTTTCAAGGCTGCATGAATTGCCCAGGTTGGTCGTTTGATGCTACAGTGGCCTTATCGCCTTATCCCTTATCCGATTTGGCGGATTGGCGCAGGGGTCTCTCCTAAGGCCGTGTTTACCAAAATCTTAGGACTGCCACCACTGAGCTCCATATATACTTATCGACCCATATAAATTGCATTGGAGATCCGGTAACTGAACAGATGTATTATGGGTCTTTACGTGCTGACCACCAGCTCACCTTGAATTCAAGACCTCCTCTTTCAATACCTTTAGGACCTCTTATTTAATACCCTTAAGACCTCTTATCCAATACCCTCAGGACCTCTTATTAATACGTCTATTTCAGGCTGTCGCCGATTAGAAAGAGCTGCCTTGATTTTTTTTTTAAAGCTAGGACCGCAATCGCGTAATATATGCCATTATTATCAACTATCTGAAGTAATTCACGATAGCTTCAAATAAAAAACTAACCCTAATTAGTAACGATATGTCCAGTCGCCGCAGTCCCATTCACGGCTGTTGCGAATTTCAACAGCCGCCACAATGACTGCGGCGGCTGAACTGCCTACCTAAAAGGGCAAAGTTGCCTAGAAAACAAGGGGTGTACAACCCCGTTTTTCATAAAGCTGACTGCCGCCGCTGCGGGAGTTGTGCACGACTTGTAGCTGTTATACAGCTGTATATCACAGCTAAAAGGGGTAAGGTTCGGTGGAGAGACCCCCCTGTGGTGGCAAAAAGATACATTTTTGATCGAAGCCAGTGGCCGCAGTCAAGTTGGTAAACACGGCCTAAGTATGCACATAAGTAATAACTCTAGCCTTCAGCTGCCATTTATTATTATTATTACAATGGTAAGGGGGCCGGCGCGCCCCAATGGCTTGGGCTGCTTCGGGCGATCCAATCAGCTGGGCACGCTGGCATCATGGAAAGAGTGGCACAGACAGTGACAGGCAGGGAGACAGGGAGGACAATCCACGCCTCATTTAGGAGATAATTTTGCTAAATGCGTTATATGCCTACTTTCATCTACCAAGGCAGAATAGCGTTATAATGCATGCATGCATACCAAGTTGGTATGTACCTACATACACCTTTCAGCCACAACTCTCGCCTTGTGTCTTAGGTACTACAATACAACAACTCATGATTATATTGCGAAAATATCTTAACATGAGAAACAATTCATTGGTAAACCACGGTATCACCTCTGTATAAAAGATTGGAACTTATAAATTATTTTGTTAGTGTATGATAATTGAATTGAAAGTATGAACTACTTATACATACATACAACATGAGTTGCTAGCTGAACCTGTGCCTGTGCCTGCCAGGTACATACCTAGGTACATACATATAGTTAGGTAATCCACCTAATGAGCCTCTTACCTAATCTCATTCGCCCAACGAACGGACTATCCATAAATCCGTTGAGGTCGGGGCAATCCAGAGCTGCAGGTGGAATTTGTCGAGCCGGGCCTGGGCCACCCTGAATTTTGCCCGCGCTTTTGCTGCAACATCAACACACGTCTCCACCAACCTTTACCTACCGCATCCATCCAAGTCAGAACGCGAGGGAGGCTTCTAACATTGCCGTCAGGATGGCTGCAAGTACTAACGGTGATGCAGCTGCCATTTTGGATGACATCAAGCCCCCGCAAGGTGTCGTCCTCCCGCCCAAGGAATTCAGAAGTAAGTATCTATCCATACCAGCCTTGAACTTGAAGTCAGCCGCTGATCTCTCTTTTCTTGTTCCAGCTATCCTTGAGAAGACCGCCGGTTTTGTCGTTAGGAATGGCATCGCATTCGAAGATCGCATCCGAGAGAAGGAGAAGCACAACCCGAAGTTCAGCTTCCTCAGCAACGCCGACCCGTATAACCCTTTTTACCTATGGCGGCTGAGCGAGATCAAGGAGGGTCGCGGCACCACCATCGCCGCCGGCAGAGTAGGCGAGGCGGCCGCCGCCGTCGAGGATAAACCCGAAGGCCCTCCTAAGCCTCCTGACTTCCAATTCTCCGCGCGTATGCCCAACATCAGCGCCCAGGATCTCGAGGTTGTGAAGCTGACTGCGCTGTTTATTGCAAAGAATGGCAGACAGTTCATGACCGCCCTCTCGCAAAGGGAGACTGGCAACTACCAGTTTGACTTCCTCAGACCTAATCACAGTCTTCATAACTTCCTCCAGCACCTCATCGGTCAGTACTCCATGCTCTTGCGAGCCGGTGGCATCGATGGTGAAGGCGGAAGGGCTCAGCAGGAACGAATCGCCGAGCTCCAGCGCAACGTCGATGACAAATTCCACATCTTAAATCGCGCCAGGCAAAGGGCGGAATGGCTCAGGTACCAGGAGGACGAGAAGCAGAAGAAAGAGGAGGACGAAGAGAAGGAACGCCTGTCCTACGCCCAGATCGACTGGCACGACTTCGTCGTTGTCGAGACCGTCGTGTTTACCGAAGCTGATGACCAAGCAAATCTTCCTCCGCCCACTTCTCTCAATGAGTTGCAATATGCTTCCCTAGAACAGAAGGCCAAGATATCTGTTAGCGCTAACCTACGTATTGAGGAAGCCATGCCTACAGATGACGATAATCATGCCTACAATGCGTACGGCGCACAACCCCAACTCAGCCTCCCCCATCACACGGCATATCCAGCGCAACGCGTGCCTGGCGCTCAGCCTTATCAAAATAGCCCGACTCCTCCCCAAGCAGCTTACCAGATGGCTCCGCCCCCGCCACCAAACGGGGCTCAGGAAAATGAAGAAGCGCAGAGAATATGGGAGAGGGAAGAGGCTCGTATGCGGATGCAACAGGCCCAGGCTGAGGCTAAAGGTGGTGCGGCCCCGATGAAGATTAAGGAGAACTACGTCCCTCGAGCCGCCGCGCGAGCAGCGAATCGCCAAGGGACACAAATGGCCCTTTGTCCGAACTGCAAGGAGCAAATTCCGATGAACGAGCTAGAGGCACACATGAGAATAGAACTCTTGGATCCGCAATGGAAGGAGCAAAAGGCGAAGGCGGACTCGCGGTACGCGACGACGAACCTGACGCACGCCGACATGGCCAACAACCTGAAGCGGTTCGCCAGCCAGCGGGGAGACCTCTTCGACGGCGTCACCGGACAGCCGATCACGGAGGAGGAGATGGCGCGCAGGAAACGCGCCGCGATCAACAGCTTCGACGGCAACCTCGAGGGCCGCAGCCAGGCCCACATCAACCACATGCAGAGCGTCAACGTCGACGAGCAGATCGCCCGCATCCACCAGCGGTTCGCCAAGGACAGTCAGCAAGGCCACTGAGCGAGCGGTTGTGTGGGTATTTATACATGGAGCCGAAGCTGCATGGAGGAGGAAAAGTTTCGAGTGTTAGAATCCTGGCCGCGCGATATTACTCCGAGGACATACTTCAGGATGACCGTGCCGTGCTGTGATGGAGAATTTCCTCCGCGTATCTATCTGTACAGCGAATAATGACTTCGTGATTGGGGGCGTGACGTGGGATGAGGACGGCGAGCAAGGGAAAGAAGCAATCGGGAAAACTTATAAGGTAAACAATACCCAATAAATAGATATCTCTCTCTTGTTCCGGAGGCTCATTCTTTAATACAGCTGCTTGTTACCCGCCCAGAGTTCACCTGGCCCGGTTCTGCTCATCTTCACGGACTGGGATGTGATTGTGCGTGTGTGCGTGAGAGATGTGGGTGTTGCTTGTAGTTGAGCTCGCTGTGTAATATGTGTAATATCTTACTTGGATAAAGTGATATGATCCCGCTTACATGTATATTGTATACCATTGTATTATTTATTGTCTGGAAGGCGGTAGCGAAAAAGATGGGCGTGTTATATATATATATACTTAGGTTCGGAGTTCTCATGATGTTGTTTTTGTTATTATAATGATGTAAAACTACTTATACATGTCAAACCCCTATTATCCATCCACAATAATCTCAGATATGTAGATTCACGAAGCAAGCCGGCCCGTCTACACCGTGACGAATAAATGTTGAATGATCAAAAATCTCAGGGGGTTTTATTACAATTGACCTAGGTAGTACATCATTTGCCATGATAATCTTTCTTCGCCTGACACTCTAGTAACATCCACAGGTTAGGTTAGGTAGCAAGGTAGGTAGGTAGGCAGGCTAGGTTGTACATGAGATCTTCTCCCATCCCGTTCCATTTCATCCCATATACACTATCAAACACCAACTATGCCACCACCCCATCATCTTCATCTTCCTCTTCCTCTTCATCCTCCTCCGCGGGAATGATATCCTCAACGATCAGATTCCCCGACCGCCCAATACGCTCGCCCACCGTGGCCGCCTCGTCCGGCTCGTAGACGACGCGCGGCATGGGCGCCACGACGCGGAACTTGTACTCGTGGTCGTAGTCCTCGGGGCGCTCGGGCGTCTTCTCGTCCTCAACCTCCCCCTCCTCCTCCTCCTCCTCCTCCCCCTCCTTTCCCGCTAGGAGGTCGTGGCACTCGACGAACGCGTACAGCTCCTCCATCGTCGTGTCCGCCGCGAACCGGCGGACGACCCTCCCACCGCCGCCGCTACTCTCGGGCATCTTGAGCGCGAGCCGCACGACCTTGGCGTCGACGGGGGGCTCGGGGGCTATCGTCGTAGCACGCCACCGCCTCCACTGCGCCCGCAACTCGGCGCGGCGCTGTGCCGCCTCAGCGCCCTCAAGGGCGCGCTTCTCGGCGGCGGCGGCCTGTTCGGCGGCCTCGCGACGCTGGCGCGCGCGCTCGCGGTCGCGGGCGAGCGAGCGCTCGTACGCGGAGTCCTGCTCGGAGCGCAGGGAGCGAGCCATGTCAGTGGCGGCGCGCTCGGCGCGCACGGAGGCGAGGTCGGGCGCGTACTTGTTGATGGCGGTCTCGAGCTCGGCGAGGTAGGTGGAGGGGGACAGGGGGCCGACGAGGCGCTTGACGATGCTCATGCGCGTGCTGGCGGCGCTGCCGCCCTCCTTGGGGGTGAGGCAGACGAGCGCGGAGAAGGGGTATTTAGAGCAGTGGTACTCGGCGGCGACCTGGTAGGCCTCGGAGTCGAGCACGTTGCCGCCCCAGAGGACGAGGTTGTTGGCCGGGTCGTTGACGAAGGCGACGACCTCGGGGGCCAGCAGGGTGTCCCGCGTGAAGGCCTCCGTGTCGTCGTGCTCGGGCGACATGAGGACGATGAGCAGGAACTTGAGGTCGCGCTTGGCGAGGTCGAGGGCCTGGGCGAAGCCGCCCTCGTGGAAGGGCAGCTCGTTGGGCCCGTACTCCTCGTCGAACTCGCGCTTGAAGCGGGCGGCGGTGTCGCGCGGCATCAGCATGCGGCGGCCCATGGTGCCCTTCCAGCCGCTCGTGACCGTGGTCGTGAGGGCGCGCGGGCGCAGCGACGCCGGCAGGAACGCGAAGATGTACACGAAGGTGCGGAAGAAGGTCGACACGGCCCGGTAGCCGAAGTGGAAGGGCGCGAACAGCAGCCCCAGGAGGAACGGCGCCCGGTGCGTCGTCGGCGCCTGCGGCACGATCCTGGGCGCCGGCTCGGGCCGCGGCCGCCGAGGTGCTCGACCGAAGGGGCGGGATGAGGCCATCAGGCTCTCCTGCAGGTTCTCCTGCCTCGCGGGCTGACGGGGGATGTGGTTCTGTGCTGCCATGGCCTCGGCCACGGGATCAGGTCCTTCGCCGTCGAAGAACTTGGATATGGCTATTTGGACATTCCATTGTGATCTTTCTAGTAGAGGCACTGCGTCCTTGATATCTTGTGCTGTGACTTGTGTGTACTGCTCCAGAGCCGATTGCTGCTCCGGAGTGAGCTGGCTTACGTCGACGTCCCCGTTGCTTGCCATCTTGGCGGTGGGTATATCTGTGATCGACGGAGCTGTTTGTCGTATATTATATCAGTACCCCGACAGTAAGCCATGCAAGTGTAAGGTTCCGAGGGAACAAACGAGGAAGCAGGCGACGTTTCTTCCAATGGGAGCTGTCTCAAACGAGGCAATGCCTTGTACGTGTGTATGTACAGCTGAAGAGTCGGGATCGAAGCTCAATTTAGACTTCTGATAGCCTGCCTAGACATGGATATAAGCTTCATCTATGAGTTGGCACCGATAGCGGATGGTGGTAGTTTAAGATTGAAATTTCCCAGCAGCTCGAGATGACGTCGGTCAGATAAGTACAATACATGAGGTACGCCGGTGAGCTGGAAGCACTAACGTTCGCTTTCGTGTTGTTTAAGGCCGACCCACCCGCTGTTGGACGCCGATTAAGGTCCCGGGCTGTTATCAGTGCTGTTGCATAACCGATAACGAACCTGAGGTAATGGTTACAGGTGGCCACAGCAGTTCAGCCACAATGCTGGCTGCCCACCTAATACAACCGTACCTAACTGTGTACTTTTTTGGATATGAGATGCCCCGCGTACCTAGGTAGTATATAAGACGCTTGCTTTGTGAATAGATCAATCAATTAATTGATTGTCTAGAAGCAAACAAGCCTCTGTGTATATATTAAATCAGAAGATCTCAGATGAAATTCAGATAAGTGACTGAAATGTCACAATAACATATGCCTTTTTATATATATCTCCGATGTACTTGCTTATGCGTACAAGCTTGATGTATTTGGCCACGGAGTCATGTATCTTATTCATTGCAGCCACAAATGCATGTACTTAAGTATTCAATTTGTGCCGGTTGAGGCTGGTGAAACTACCACATGCCGTTAGCGCACGATCAGCGGGTGCCCCTCATATGCCCTATGACCATATATAAGTGGGACGGTGATACCGGAATAGACCTAGGTTGTAATCCGTAGCACCAAGTGCCCCCCAAAACTCGAGAATCGAAATAATTAAATCAAATCCCTGGTCCGAGGCTGCGAGGGAGGGAAATCTTGGCATCCCCCTTCGCGCCAATCACCAACATTGATCCGCCGTCATCCCACTACACATTACCTACAGAGTCCGTCGAACTTACTGAGTGCCGCCGCCGCCGCCGCCTCTTTGACTCCTTTGTGAGCTTATCGCCAACTCCTCCAGTTCCCCCCCCCACAAGGGAAGCCCAATTGATCAGACAATTACCCTCTCTCGACTAGACCCGATTCCTGCTGTGTCACCTAATTAATCTATGGGCGACATTTCGCCCTTACGCGTTAGAAAATGGGAGCGCTTTAAGGTCTTAAGTACGTCAGACGCCCTCCGTCCTCCTTGCTCCTATACCTACAGTCCAGTATCTCGTCATTGCACTCCAACGTGGCTCTCTATGTATATCGTATTGGTACAACAGCAAATCTATCTTGCTCTTCCCCCTCTAATGATTCTCGGAACTGACAAATTGCCGGCCCAGGGGTTGTTGTATTGACAGGTGCGGCGACGATTTCCCAGCCTGACATCGCGGCTGCTCCATGACGAGATCCTACGAGCTCTATCCACATAAATGGCGAATACGCGATTCGGTACTGCCGATAGAGGGAGGCAGATGGCGTCCCCGCGACCCAAAACGCGTGGTAAGTCCTTGCCCAGCATTTTTGACAGGCGCAACACGGCTACAGGCCCAGTGTCCAGTGTGTGGCGTCGAAGTCGACATTGACATCTATTCTAACGTGACCACCCACGCTTTCCAGATACCAAGGACACTCTTTGCCGTAATGTACTCATATATGGTCACTGCCGTTACGAGGACCAAGGCTGCGCCTTCAACCATGACCAGAACAAGGGTGTTTCCAACCCAATTGATTCGTAAGTCAACCTCCCTTGTAGATCTCCTCCTGAATTACTCTGCCCATGAAGCCTGGCTGGCACTTTTCCCATATGGTCCCGGAACTCCACGATATACCCGACACGGCTCGCAAAACAACGGTATCGACGAAGCTCTAGTTCAGCAATAGTCAATACAGCAGTTGCCTATCACTCTAGGCATGGATTTTGTGACGAGAAGAGATCACAGCAATTGTATTGGGCAATCATAAATCTCCCTTTCAAGTCCTGGTCTGCTATGATATTCTCGTGATGGATACTAGCAGCCCTGAAGATGGGAGAGGCCCAAGAGGACATTCTTTGTGTGATGGCCCTAAGAAATGTCATACTTTCCTGGATGCCAACATAGGTCGAACCCAGCTCTCTCCTCAGTCTGGCCTCTTCATCGATGATCTGGATGATTTCCCTCCTCTTTCCGCTGCAGCTTGCATGCCACGATCCAATGGACGGGGTAGAGGTCCAAGGCTGTCAATTCCAGCGAGTTTCAGTGGCGAGAATTCATCTCATTCGATACATAACCCCGCATTAAAGACTTCGGCTTTATCATCCGAGTCTCGGCTGTCAGAACGTGTCGTTTCGGAGAATGGAGAAGGAAACGCTATTGCGAAGGCCACCAGCCAATCCCAACTGACTACGAAGCGAGATACCCCGAGTCTCGAAAGAGCCGCAGGCCACCTCTCATCAATGCCAGATTCACGGTCTATCAATGCTTTCGTGCCCGTGGAAGCAACTCCTCTTGGGACCAAATCTGATTTACAACAATCAGTAGAATCTGTGGATTCAGGATCCGATCCTTTAGGCACTCACAATTTGCCTCCTTCACCAAACCTAAGTACTGGATACTCTAAAGCTATTGATTTCAATTCGTCTCGGCTCCCTAGGCGTAGTAAACCTTATGGCCTTGATCCATATTACACGATACATGGTCTTTCTCCAGGTCATCAACGGGCTTCATCATGTTCGCCTTGGATTGCTCGTGCCTCTTTGAATCATGACGGACAAGACGAAGCATCATCGCGTCACTGGAGACGGCGGGAGTTTTCGGCACCACTCAGCAGATATAACATCAGCCCGAAAAATACCAGTCCGAGAAATACCACTCGGGGGGTGCTAGCCACATTAGACAGAATTCGTAGATCTTCCCATGGTGAGCTTACTAACCGATCATTTAACAGCAGCGCAAAGAAGTCGTTGAATGTCGACTCGCCGTCGTTCACCCCTGCCCAACTAGGAGGCAAAAAGTCAAACTTCTCGACAAATGCTACACCCTTTACACCAAGGGGAGCCGCTACGTGTAAGCTTGTCTAAACACTAACATCTCACTATATTTGCTTACATGACTAGCTACAACCACAACTCTCCAGCAAGACACCGGGACCACCTTATACAAAGGTCCATTTCCAGACTTTACTCCACAGAACTACGACCTGAATACTGCAGTATGTATACAAGTTGTGATTTTTAGGATACGCAACTAACGGGGAATAGTCTGCCACGAATGGTTCATCCGATAATGGATCCCTTGGGTATGATCCATTTACAATGTCCAGCGTCACCCAGGCACTCCCGTCAGCACAATATAACCCATACGCCGAAGAACACAATGCGTTGACCGGAGCAGGCTCACCGTTCTACGGAGCCCAGAGCACATATACAGCTCCATCACAACCTGTAAGGACACTCTTCCTACCATCATTGTCCCGAGGCTTTTACTCACTGTTTGAAGTTACAATATCATCTTTACTATCCCATCAGCACGGGAAGAGAAAACCTGCAACCCTATCAGAGACAGGTACATGATTTATTCCTACCGGATTCTTTGAGAGAGGATCTTCAGAAGAAGTCTGAAGCTGCTAGGCAAGTCCTTGCAAGCCAGCCTGGCGTGCAGCTACCTTCTCTACAGCAGTACCATACCCTCGTTCCCCTAGATACCAAGATTCGGGGTACAACCAGTTTTTTCGGGCTTCCAAGCTGGGTCTTTAAAGCCACTTCTCGTAAACACGGGAACATTTTCTGTCTCCGAAGAATTGAAGGTGCGTTTACCCGCTCATTCATCTAGGAATTGAACTAAAAGCTATCGCCAGGGTTTCGCCTAACGGATGGGGAAGCGATCAAAGCGGTGAACTCATGGAAGAAGATCATACATCCTAACATAGTCACCACAATCGAAGCGTTCACCACGAGGGATTTCAACGATAGCTCGTTGGTGTTCGTCCACAGTTATCACCCATTGTCGAAGACTTTGGCAGAGCACCACTTCCCCACCAATCGGTACGGTCGTGTGGCGCCCTTATCAGAAAAGGTGCTATGGAGCTACCTTGTCCAGTTCTCTAGTGCGCTCAGGGCCATCCATAAAGCCAAATTGGCCGCGCGAAGCATCGATCTCAGCAAGGTGATTTTAACAGACAAGAATCGTATCAGGCTTAGTGCATGCTCAGTACTCGATGTACTTCAATTCGAAACACCCCATCGAGTTGAGGAGCTGCAGCAGGACGATCTTTTTCAACTAGGGAAACTGATCCTAAGCATTGCAACAAATACACCGCCGCGTAATCTCAACAATGACCTTCGAGTACCTCTGGAGCAAGTGGGTAGAACATATTCTTTAGAACTCAAGGAAAGAATAACTTGGCTTCTCAGCCCACCGCAAACAATTCCAGCAAAGACGGCAGAACATTTGGTCTACGATCTTGCTCCGCACTTCGACGATACCCTCGTTGCAGCCTTCAACGAGCAGGATGAGGTTACTACTCATTTGGGCAGGGAACTCGAAAACGGTAGACTCGTGCGATTGATGGCGAAACTAGGCACAATCAACGAACGGCCGGAGTTTGACAATGATCCCAATTGGTCTGAAACCAATGAGCGATACACCTTGAAGCTTTTCCGAGACTACGTATTTCACTCGGTCGACGCTCAGGGAAATCCAGTAGTAGATCTTGGACACATGATCAGCTGCTTGAACAAGTTAGATGCCGGTACCGAGGAGAAAATATACCTCACCAGCAGGGACAATCAGTCGGCTTTTATCGTTTCGTATAAGGAGTTGAAGAAACAGCTTCTGACTGCATTTGGTGAGCTTCTTAAGGGGAGCACCAAACAGCAAGCGAATCGTTTAGCCTATTAGGATGGCCATGACTGAGTCTCTGCTTACCGTACAGGATCAGCAGAGAGTCCTCATATATAGGGGGGTGAAAACGGAATCATGGTCTTGCACAGGACCCCGATGCCCGAGGTGGGATCAGGCAGTATTAGTAGACTAAGGTAAACAGCCGGATCTTGACTCAGGGAGCAGTATACACATAGCTTCGCAGCTCATCTGGGAATATGATTGGCAATTTCGACGCACATAGTGGGCTGTTCTGCGTCATGGAGATTATCGACGTAGGCTGGCGAACAAGACATGAGCTTCACGAACGCGAACCTCACCATATATTTCTGGGAACGCGGCCGTTACAACACAACAACATGGGTCATCGATCAATTTGAACATCTTCAGCGCTGTCGGGTTCAACTTTCGAGATAGGGGCAAGGGATTATTATCTTCAAGAGGCATGGTTTCCTTTGAAGATTTTACACTCGACTGTTCGGTCCGCCACGGCGCACTTTTACAACGCAAGCCAGCAAGAGGTTTTGTAGCATATGGGGGAGTATTGGACTATCTCGTCTATGGATGGTGTGTCTGTCTTTGTTGGAATACACCAAACGGACTCCGAGGACGCATCGACAACACAACAAACAATCAGAACAACTTCTTTTCATGCATCCGGAATCTAGCTATCCATCCATCCATGGGCTTCAGAGACTCAACTCAACACTCCTGAAGCCAGCAAGCAAGCAGGGCAGATTACCGGAGAGCATGCATGAATGGAAAGAAAACCACACGTATAGCAAAGCAAGATTTTTGATTCGGAGAAGGAAGGAGAAAGGGGGAGTCGAACAGAAAGAACACACGCACGGACAGACACATACGATGAAGAAGAGGATTCGCAGATGTGAGGGGGAGAAGAACGAACGCAAAGAAATGGAATGGATCGATCGATAAGTAGGAGTAGAGAGAGTATAAACTAGAACAAGCGAGGTTTCTCACGTTAAATGATTTCGTCCCCCTCGGGATTGCCTGGGATACTTGTGCTGTAGGGTCTGGTAAGCTGCTACACCTAGGGGTTGATTACGTTTCCCTCATCTCCCCTTCCCCGAACCTGATGGTAGTAGATACACGGATTCAGGTAAGATTAATTATGGCTCACCATGATAACGCTTCGTAGGTGCGTATCCTAGGTATTTACGTTTTGTGCTTGACGCGGAATAGTCAACGGTGAGGAAGAGCCTCGACGGATATCAGACTATCTACTTACAAGTGTATGAGTTGGTCCAATCCATCTATCTATCTAACTATAGCGATACAAGTCACAAATGATTTTGCGTCGGTCTAGCTGATGTATACACGTGCACCATGATTCATCGATCCATTCTATTGATTCATAAATGACAGTTCAATTAAATTAAAGCACAGCTGTTATACTTGTCGACTTGAATATAATCTGTGAACAGTAAATATATTCTTTCGGAGATGAGGGGAACTATGAGGACGACTAAAAGCACTTGTCCAACACACGCCCCCCTATTTTTGAAGGACTAAGGCCGCTCTAGTGAGTTGTTGGGAGCACCTGCATTGGTGTTTGTAATTTCTGACGCTGATGGGTCCGAAACATGCCTATTGTAGACAACTTAACATACGATCGAGGTTGCTAACGGTGGGTAGGTTGAAGGATATTTTCATATGCCTAGATGTTTAAAGCGTTGCTAAGTGGTTAGTTTTCTAGGCATGCTGATATGAGGGTTATCTCATACAAAGTGCTAGCTGGGGAAAGTTATGGCTCGGTGAATAAGTATATAGGAATTAAATTTAGGATACGCCCGAAATAGCTCTTTCGAGGAAAGGGGCAAATTCACACCGAGTCTGAGATTCCACTGCGACCCTTCTCATTTAATAGGTAATTTGTTATAGGTAACTGGTAAGTGAAAAGAAACTTATGTATATCATCAGACCACAGGTTACGCACACGTCTCTAAAGCCATTGTTGAGAGTAGTTATATTAGCGGCGGACCAATTTGACCCGACCCGAGAGGACTATAACTGCATAGTATAAAAGCTAGCATTTAGCTTTCTGACCTGGAAAAAGTTACATATGGTAGCTTCGGGGGGCCCAGATTTTAGACTAGGTCTTCCCTTCTATGGCATTTTTGGAGACTTCGGTATTTGTGGTGGTCCCGGACAACCCGAAATAAGCTAGCATACGTGTGTCAATGTTAGAAGACGGTTAGATATGTAGGCCATATGGATTTACCTTGTAGATTCAGATGACGTGTTATAGTTTATGTATGAGAATTGCAGATTGCCGTGTTCACGGGTTACCTATTGTGATATTGGCCAAAAGGTATGATTGGAACTCTTATTAAAGCCTTAAAGAGTAACCCAGCTCACCTGGCTACTATTAGCCGTCTCATGACAAATGTAAATATGCGGTCATTCCGGCATATCTTATAAACTAGGGGCCTAAAGACAACCTGGCGATGTGAAGATAGGTATGTTCTTCGGCCCGAACCTTCGTAGAGGAACTCAGGAATTATAGGCACGGACAACTCCTCGACGGGCTAGATATCAAGACATAGACGGTTTCTGACTGAACCGTAATCTGGGTGGTTTCGATGATATATACATGCCTGAGTTCTGAAGGATAGAACGTGACTGCGGCGGGCGTATGGCATACAAGGAACTGTTTAGTTGGAAAACGTACGGAATATGGACGAACAGACCTCGCGCCTGTTTCCACAGAGATATTCTCACGGTGGTGAAATCCATGTAGTTTTAACTTACACGTTATATATACCAGCTACACATGCGACACAAACTCCTTGTCCCCGCACCTTGACACGGCGGAAATAGCAGCCAATCATATAATTCCATACTTTCTACCAAGTTGAAGCACCTACATCGTCTTCCATATCTTAAAGACTACGGACATTTGCTGCCCTCCAAAGAACCGTGTGTTGGGAAACATACGGCAGGAACGGGCTGTCACGCGTATATGTGTCATGATTTCGAAGAATACCCAGAGTGTAAAGTTTATAGTATGAAGAATAGATAGGAAACCTGCTAGCTAATAGTAAGCGAGTGATATAAAGGGCAATATGCATATTTCAGAATCAACCAAGTGTGGCTCTTCAGCTTTAGGAGAGATGCGCTGCTGATACTGCCATAAGTCAATGTGTAACGTACGTATCACATCTAGTAGCACACGGCATGACCTCCTAACGGCTATTTTCCCATAAAAGGGGTAATTCACTCAGTATGCTTGGCACGGCATGATTTGGATGGGAACTGTAATCAAGCTTGATGACATCTACTCTCTTCCGAGTCTGATAGCATTTTGCCATCAGAAGGTCTGGTTCCCCAGGGACTAGCCGCTACAATGAGATCTCTCTCAGATTTGCTCCCACCAATCTTGTTTATCAGGTTGGTAACAAATCATAGTCCCATGTTAACAACGGCGCCCAATCACTTCACGGTGTTTTCCTTCCTTCACAAGGCCAATACGGGGGTATAAATGTGATGGTCCACCTTTCTTCAGTAGTATCCTGATCTCCTCTGTAGATAGATACTCAGCCTTTTCAGAGCTCAATCCTCACCCTGCTGCGCAAACGGGTTCTCGATCTCCTCGCTGCCATCTACGGGGCTAATAACCACTAGTAGGGTGCCGCGGGCAACCACGAGGCCGAGGGACCGGGTAGCTTCCTTGCCTTCGTCGTCTATAGGAGACACGTGTTAGAGTATGCTTCGGCACGACAGCCTATGGTGACTTAGGGGGTGAGAAGGTAGGAGACTTACCTCGCATGACCTCTTGTACTTCGTCCAGGACCAAGTTCATCAGTGCATCGTAGCCCTTGAGCGTGCCCGTGACTATCTAATGTCAGCCTTGCTCACCAGCATCTAGGTTGTTGGTGGTTACGTAAGGTCTGGTGTGTTGTGTGGTGTTGTGCTAGTAGGGAGAAGGGGAGCCAACATACCTTCCCGGCCGCCGTTGAACTTGACGGTGATCCGCTTATCCATGTATTTGCTGAGGTCCAGGATGTTCTCCTTCTTGGGCCGCTCCCGCTCCTGGGGTGCGCCGCCGCCAGGACCCGAGTCAGCTCCGTGCCCGCCTCGCCCGCCACGTCCGCCCCGCGCTCCGCGAGGCTGTCCGCCACCTCCCCGGCCACCGCGGTACTGGGCACGGTCGGCCATCGCTGTGGTGGGCAGTGATGTGTAAGAGGAAGGAGTGGGAGTGGGGGGTGTTGTGTGTGATAGATTGTTCGGCGCGCGCGCGTGTGGGTTGCAGCTTCGGTTCGGTAACAACGTCTGTCTGTCTGGTACTGGTCTGGTCTGGGGGAGGTAGGGGGCTCTCGATGTCTTGCCTGTCTGGATGGGGGATGGGCGGGCTTGACCGGCCGAAAGATGCGGTGAAGGAGCGTCGCCCCCAGGCGACCGACTACCTAGGTTTCGGAAGTTCGGAATGCAGAGAGATAGGGGGGCTTGTGGTCTGGACTGGTCGGTGACAGGACGGTGTCACAGACCGGCGGTTGAGATTGGATGAGGTTATCGTCGGTTGTTTGCGAACCTTGCAAACTTCGGCTGGGGTGTGCGTTTCCGGCCTAGCTGGCTGGGTTTCCTTCTGTATGTCTACGAATTCTATGCAAGCTATGTGTCTAGACGTCTGGCGGGATGGCAGGGGGAAGGTGATAATAGTGATAATAAAAGGCACAAAGTACAAGCTAATGCGTCGTGGACTCCGAGCTAGACAGTCGGGATTTGCTAGATTTGCTAGTACTGGCGTATCTGCGTATGCGGACGCGGTATGTGTGCAAAGTCTGGTAACGCGGGAAGCGGAACGGGCATGAGATGGGGGGTCCTTGAGTGGTTTGCCTTGTGCAGCGAGTGCCGATCAATTACCAGCGATGAAGAGAGTCGCGAGAGTTTTTTTTTTCCTGCTCCCGTTTTCGCCGCGGACGATCTATGTATGGACGGGTTATGGACGGTCTACGTTACGGGCTATGGACGGTAATGAATGAATGGACGTGAATGGCAGAAATGGATTAAAAAAAGAACGAATTGTGGAGAGTGATAGCGAGGCTAGCAGGCGAGGTAGCTTACATACGCATGTACATATGTACATACTGATAGTCCCGATAGCCCTGATAGCCCTGATAGCCCTCTGATAGACCCCAAGGCTGCGAAAGACCCCGAAAGGAGGGGTCGGATTTATTGTTCTGGAACGATTCTTTCCGGGTTCATTGTTAGGGTCAATGTTACTCGTGCTGCCAGCTGATAGCAGCTGCCTGTCGTCGCCCAGGGATAGGGCAGTAGGGGGTGGCGGACGGGCGGGCTGGCGTGTCGCTCCTACTACATGGCGTACATCGCATGTATGTGTATACTTGATATATACATGCGTCTACTACCTGCTCCCTACCACTGCGTACCTACATATACTGCTATTAGTACTGACATGTCGTAATGTATATACTTCAGATGTGAAGTGCCCAGTGCCTCGACTTCCAGGACATCACTGCCCAGCAGCCCAGGTGCCAGCCTGCCAGGGCCATTAGGAGAACCCTGCTAGTTCGGACGGGAGGGTAAAAACAGCCTACCGAGCCTTGTGAGCCTATCATGCCATATACGTGCACATATGAAGAACTTTGCCTCACTAAACCGCTTGCCACTAACGAGGCACGACACATGTAGGGATGGAAGCATGTATGCGTATAATAACATAGCAATGCAAATATACCGGCACTACGTACACTACGCACGTATGATAGTGGCTCATAGGGATCAATCCGACAGGGCACATGCCATAAGAAACATTTTCTGGAAGCCATCATCATACATGGTATCCCATCCCAAGCAGCGAGCCCAAGATGGGATACCTACCTAGGTAAAGTGTAAGTCTGTAAGTCTGGCGGGATATAAAAAGGCAAGGTACCTGATAGGTAGACGCGGTATAGCTAAATACCGGTACCGCTAGCTGGAAAGCTAAGAAGTGGATGCGGGGAACATCATTAAATCCAAGGACCAGTTTGGTGGGCTACCGAGGTATGTAGGTACCTAACCTACCAGCTACCTGGCCTGCCTACATCATGTAATGAAATAACTTCTACTGCTACCTAGTACAGGGCCTACGGGCTTCAGGCTAGCACTAGTGATATGTAGTTGGGGAGGGAAAAACTGGTCCGCTGTTGCCACTACCAGACGGACCAGACGATGCAGCCGCTCTGCCGCTGGCTGCGAGAAGGTTGGCAGGTTGGCAGGTTGGCAGGTTGGGAAGACTGAAGTTGTTAGTTAGCTGAGAGTTGACAGTTGATAGTTGACATTTCAACAGAAGTATACTGTAACAAAAATATAAAATCAGGTCTTATCACGTTCAGGCTCCCAAGGATCTCAGATGTCAACGCACGAGAAGAGCAATGGAAACACAAATCAGCTCGGCTATCGAGCATATATGATGCGAGAGACCCTGAAAGAATCACATCCCTCCGCATCACACCCATCCGAATTTTCACAGGTCTAGAGATGCACCTCGACAGCTCGAATCCATTGATGCAGGGCCAAGCAGATGCATCTCGTCGATCAATTGCTAGTTCCGTACAGACGGCGTGGATCACATAATCGGGAAAGGCGAGAAGAAGGGTTGAAAAAAAACCAAAAAAACCAACTCTGACTGTCTGACGATCCTCTAGACGGGGACCCTGTACGCAGTAGAGGGGACAGGGAAGAGGGACAGGGAAGAGGGACAGGGAAGTGCAAAGGGAAGCGATTGACATTTTTGATAATATAGTAGTAGTATGAGCAGATGAGGAGGAGTAGGTAGAATGAGGAGTAGTACCTACGAATAGTATGTAGGTCAAAGGAGGAGAAGTATAGACATTGATAGTAGCCAATGTGCCTCATTGTGTGAACATGTCCATTTTTGTTGTCATTGACGATGATGAGTGAGGGCTCGTTAATATGAAAATAATCATTAGGCGGACAGTTGATACGGCGGAAATACCTCTAGGTAGGGGACACGACTATAGGTATATATAGGTAGATGATCTAGCATACATGTAGGTACACAAGGTGGTAGTCGCAAGGTAGGTACATGTCCGAGTCTATAAGTACGTATGTAGTATATGTAAGTATGAGGTAGTGTAGGTAGTGTAGGTAGTGTAGGTAGGGACCAGGTCTGTATGTATGTATGTTACAGCACATGTATGTCCATGTAAGTACAGTATCAGATGTTGGCTCGTGCTTTTGCCTCAACTCAATCGAGTAAAAGCATCAAGGAAAAAAAGTCCACTTCGCAATTCAAACCGTCGCCGCGCTGTTGTGGGCTCCTCTATCACTTTTTTTGTTGTTATTAGGGGGGAAAAACCACCAGTCACATTTATCGCCTTCTGCGCCAGCTAACCTTCCTCTGTGTGTCTGGCGTAGCTATTTCAAGCCCTATTTCAAGCCCACGCGCCCCTTCATATCCCCACCCGCTTTCCGAACCATCACAGTCAGTCTGAAAGTCTTAAATGATTTGAGACTTTCTGATACGCCGTCTACCGTCTGCCGCATTCCCCGTGTTCCGTGTTCTCTGCTGTCCGCGTCGAGGCTGAATAGCACGCACACAAACCCTATATTTTGCTTCCCTTACCAACGTATCTTGGCCTATTATTAACTTGCGCCTCCCTTTACCTCTCCTGATCCGTCTACCTACCGCCCTTCTCCCCCCTTCCTCACCCTCCCTTCTTTATTTACGTCTACCTTAGGCTTACCCGTATACTTATCTGAGCTGCTGCATGCAAGTCTCTTGGGGTTTCCGCCGTGGCATGTCGTCCTTGTGACCATCCGAGCTCGCTGACTTAGCAGCTCGGCACGTCTGCCTTCGAAGCCTGCCATTCCCGGTGTCCGCGCCATCTCCCATTGCAGCTTTGGCCGATTCACGACTTGGGACTTTGAACATATAATAGATTCTTTCTAACAACTTATACCTATCTTTATACGTTAATACATACCCCCCTCCTCAAAACCCCAGAAGTGACACCCAGCAACTCCTACCTCTATATGCTTATGTCAACAGTCTGCTGTTGACGGGACCAATCGGGCGGGACAATTGGGTGTTTTAAGAGCTTCTAGGCTCTCCGTACCCCAAGCCGTCAAAGTTTGGCAGGTGTCTAAACATCTCTAGTGAGGCATGGCATGATGGCACACATCACAGAATCGGATCAGCATAAACGGAAAAGAGACGTTTCCGATGATAATGGCAATCAAGCGGCGCATGCGGATCGCATCCCGCAACCTCCTCCGCCTCAGTCAGGTAAGTCGCACATGTCTCCATAGATGACGGCCCGCCGGCGGACATCGTCGGCGTTTTTTGTTTAGATATATAACACTTGTTTACTACCGCGTTTGGCTGTTGCTGTGCCTCAGTATAACGTCTATCTACTATCTACTACCTACCATTTAATTTTTCTCCTTGGTGTGCCTCTCATTCTTGACATCTAATGAAACTATTTGGACATTGCTCGGATGTAACAACTCGGCAAACTAGTACTGACCGGTTACAAGGCAACATAGTCCCTATAAACTATCTCTCTAGGGCCCATACTGTTAAGCTCAAGCTCATACAGGGCGATGGCGATACCTTCTCCGACGTTCTCACACTCATTAATGAATACGAAGGTAACTAAGGCCTATCATCCACTATTTCTCCCGCGAATATCCATATTAACACAGTAATAAGGGGTTTTGAATAGACATGAGAGTCTTGCTTCCAATTTAGGCGCGAAGCTGACGGGTAGTCGTCTATTAAAGGCTATGGAGGGAGCCTTTGAGGGCTCTATTACGACCACCCCTCCTCAGACGATATTCACCTCTGATCCTGTCACATGGCTGGACATTGTTGAGTTTGCCAAGTCTAAGCCTGGCGAGTTTACTTTGACACCGACTCTCAGCGGCACGAGATGCTGCCAGTTCTCTCTGAAGGGTGTCCAGGTCGAGATTGGCGAGGATGACTGGAGGCTGATAGTCTCCGGAGCCCTTGACCGGTTCAGACTTGTGCCACCGCAGCCGCTAGAGGAAGACGAGACGGCGGAGTTGGCAACGCTCGAGATAGTCGAGCAGCGCCTACAAATATTAATCAAGAGAGCAGACGAGGTAGCACGTAGAGCCCGCCAGCTTAATTATCATCTGAGCGGTCGAAAAGCAACCATACATGCCCACCGTTCCTCTCAATCGGCCCCTGGGTCCAGCTTTCAAGCTGTCAATCAAGCGCGCCCGTCCGGTGCCAACCCGGGCTATGATCTACACGCCGATCTGCTCCAACAGTTCCTCGCTCCCTCTCAGCCTTCTAGCCACCGGATATCTTCGGCCAGTTCTGTACCACCAACTCCCAATCCTATGGCAAGCGCATCGACGACACCAAGGGCATCCATACAGCAACAGACTCTTTTGACTAGCAGTCGGCCGTCGCCCAGTTTCCCGACTGAGCCAGTGATTAGAGACATAGAAGAAGAAAACCGAGCGTTAGTCACTGCCAAAATCGAGAAACTAGCCCGTGGTGATGCTATACATCCACCGTGCGACAGATGCCGAAGACTCAAGACGCAGTGTATCAAGCATCTTACGGCTTGCCAGGGATGTACCAAGAAGCATGCGAGGTGCGTATGGAAAGGACTGACAGAAGAAGAGGTGGTTTGGCTCAAGGGAGAAGCTTCTCGAGGCCCGGATGATGATGGGGACAAGAGAAGAGGACCCGGAAGAAGTAGTGGATTTCGGTCCAGGTCTCACCCTGAACTTGGGGAACCTCGCATAGGCACAGAGCCAAGCGAAGACGCTGGTGCAACTAGACTAGGCTCTAGGATAGCGATCGGTAGACACGCCGACGAGATATGGAGGAAGGGGCCGGAGTCTTCTACAAGCATAAGGCATGAATCGATGGATATAGACACTAGAGATATCCGACAAGAACAAATAGGAAAAGAGGGGTCCGGGTCAACGTCCAGGGAACAGCATTCGTCGTTGCTCAGCCATATGGCGTCGGCTGCGTCGGCTGCTGCAGATGCCGCTGCAGCCTCGCGTGGGAGCCAACGGCACCCTTGATTGACTAGAGACGGATACCCAAGTGTTTTCTAAGATTGGCTGTATATATAGATTGGGGGGAGTCTGTACTAGAATATGCAGCTTCACCAAAAGGGTCATTAATACCTTGTACATATTCAAATTGCGCATGTACGGATTGGAAGAGATTATTACTTAGACTGTGGTAATACCTAGGATCTGGCTGTCTGGTCAGATTTCAATCTCAGACCCTCATCGGGTGCAGGAGGGGAGTACAGTACTGCGTACTGCGTACAGTAAGCGAACAGTTCCAAGGTTGATGATGGGTAGCCCACGGATGTCTAAGACACATCCGAGTGCAGTGTGGTGGATGTCTCACAGCATGTGACCCCCTACCCCTATCTGCGACCGAACTGCGTCCCAATTACCGGGACCACGGGTGCGTAAGCCACAGATAGACTACGGCCCACTTTATATGCCTTACGTTTTGACGCGACGGAGATAACGATAACGATAACGATTAGAGATAGGTAGTTGTGGCGTCACAATTTACAAAAAAAAAAGTTATCAATATCAAACATATCCAAGCTTCACCAAACTTCACCCCGACACCGATTTTACACAATAACGAACGACGACTCCTCTCTCAGCCCTGTTACCGACTGGCTCACGACGTTGAAGCTACATATTGGATGGCACGGCAGTAATCGGTACACCGTGTCACTCGGCCTTGCCCCCCCCCCATTCTACCGCGGCGACGAGCGAAACCGTGATTCCCGAGCTGGGTTTTACCATGGCTCAGTCGCCCTCACATGCGACTTACACAATGGCCAGCTCCAAAGACAACCATAACCGCGACAGCGCCCCCTTATTACCACAGCAGTCGCCGCTGCCGCAGTCGCGCGAGCTCGGCGGCGCCAGTCCGCAACCGACCGTCACCAAGGGCTCCCCCTTTGCCAAGTCGTGGCCGCACCTTGTGGCCGGAGGGTATGTCTCCCTCCCCCCCCCCTCTCTCTCGTCTCCGCTCCGAGTTTCTTCTTCTACATATATGAACCGATAGTCCATTCCATTCCACCCAGTTAAAACAAAAAGGGGATCCGCTAACGCTGACGCTTACACCCAGAGTCGGAGGCATCACAGCCGCCGTCTTCACCGCGCCCCTCGACGTCCTCAAGACCCGGCTGCAATCCGACTTCTACCAGGCGCAACTCCGGGCGGCGCGCGCGGCAGCGGGGCAGGCGCGCCTGGGCCCCTTGCAATCCGTATCCTACCACCTGTCGGAGACGGTGCAGATCCTGCGCGACGTGCACCGGCTGGAGGGCTGGCGCGCGCTGTTCAAGGGGCTCGGGCCGAACCTGATCGGCGTGATCCCGGCGCGCAGCATCAACTTCTACGTGTACGGGACGGGCAAGCGCGCGTACGCGCAATGGACGGGTCTCGCGGCCGACAACCCGGCCGTGCACCTCGCCAGCGCGGTGACGGCGGGCATCGCCACGGGGTCCGCGACGAACCCCATCTGGCTCGTCAAGACGCGTCTGCAGCTTGACCGCAACGACGCCGAGCGCAAGGGCGACGTCAGTCGGAGACGGTATCGGAACTCGTGGGATTGCATCCGCCAGGTCATGCGCGATGAGGGACCGCGCGGGTTCTTCAAGGGGCTGAGCGCGAGTTATTTGGGGGTCACGGAGAGTACCCTGCAGTGGATGATGTACGAGGAGCTCAAGCGCCAGCTGCGGGTGCGCGAGGAGCGCGTTGCCAGGAGCGGACGCCCGAAGACTTGGTGGGATCACACGGTGGATTGGACGGGGAACTTCATGGGCGCGGGGGCTGCGAAGGGGTTAGCGGCTATCCTGACGTATCCGCACGAGGTGAGTCGACCAACGGAATAGCTACCTAGCATACACACCAACCAGCCCGACATGAAACACTGACACATTCGCAAGGTCGCTCGGACACGCCTCAGACAGGCACCCCTGGCAGACGGCCAGCCCAAGTACACGGGGCTGGTGCAGTGCTTCAAGCTCGTGTGGAAGGAGGAGGGATTCATCGGCTTGTACGGCGGCCTCACGCCCCACCTCATGCGCACCATCCCCTCGGCCGCCATCATGTTCGGCATGTACGAGGGCATACTTAAGCTTCTCGGCGCCAAGAGCTAAGACGGGGGATCCAGATGCGGGCGATGGCTGGAGCCGTCGCTTTAACGGACATACGATCGCGCTGCGTAATACCGATCGATCAAGCGGTTCACATTGGGGAGTGTACGCAGGTGGGAGAGGTTCATGAGGTGTATAAAAAATCTACTTGCCTACCTGCTTACCTACTAGGCACAATCCCCTGTTGTTGTTCTCCTTCCCAAACACCCTACAAAACACCATCCTTCTCTCACGGCTCATGAACAACACTACAACATACTTGTACCATATATAGACACCTCGGGATCGATCAATCAATCAGTCAATGGGATAGATAGAACGGGGGCTGGACGCCAGGGGGAGGGAGACGATAAAGCATGATGGCATGGGCAGCGGCATTGATTGGCATACATAACCTGGGGGTTCATAAAGGGGGGACGGGCGTTTGGGTTGGGTGCAAATGGACAGTCAAGGAAAAGTGAAACCACCACCACTCTACCATACTACTATAAAAGGGGGATATATGTATGTATGTATGTACGTATGTAACGTTTACGTATGTCGATATGACAACGACTGGCCGGCCTCATCTGAAGAAAAGACGAAGATTTGAGAGATGTGATGTCAGTCGAATGGATGAGTGGATTGAGTGTATATGTGTGTATGTATTATACGCATGCATGAATGTATCGATGAGGAGGAAGGCTATATAGTAATCTAATTCTATTAGTGAAAGATGCGATACTCTACCAGATCAAGCAAGACCCATACCACATCAGTCAGTTCATGTTGCGTGAGAGAAATGTATGTATCAAACGGTTACTTGGGGCATACTTGATAGTTACCTGAATTGTGCTTACATAATCCCGGATATGGAAATGGGAATCACCAAACTACCAGACTACCTACCCATGTGGAACCAATGGTCTAACCTACACATCGTACAAGCATCACGCATCAGATACCAAGAGCAGCTCGAGGAATCGCTTTTATTTTCATATTTTTTTGTATAGAATTAAAGCCTCATAAAAATGAACGAACCAAACGCCTGCCTGCCATGAACCAGGCCGTACATACACACACGCACACACGTTGTGGCCACCAATAAAAGTGCCTCTCTCATCGAATTATGATTGATTGATCGACACACACTCACTTACCAGGATAAATAGATAGGAGGCCGGGGAATAGAATTTTGGTGGTAGAAACGCTATGAATGCGAAGAAGAAAGGAGGAGAGCAAAAAAAGATTCGTGGCATCAGTGGTCATCGTGCTCAGTCGTATGGATATCCTCCTCTCCTCCCCTACTCATCATCATCATCAACATCATCCATCTGTCTGTCTATCCTTCACTGATTCACCTATACCATATCATACGTACGTATGGGGGCATACATACGTAGCCCTCAGAATTAGTGTATGCATGTGGAATAACAACACGTTCTGATAGCTAGCGAGCTAATCCAGCAAAGTATATTGCACTCATTCATTCATTCCTATAAGGTCCTTCCAGACTCCCAGCTGCTACGCTTCGAGTCTACTTTCTGCAGGTGGGTTTCCGCGTGTTGCTTATTCCTCGGCGGACGCTTCTGGAGCTTCCGGGGCGTGCGACGGGTGGTGGCTGTTGACCCGTTGTTGGTGAACGAGTCGAGGAGGCGCAGTCACCAGGCGTTGCGATCCCAGTTAGGATCTGTGAAGCGTAGTCAGCTAGCTGCAACTAGATACAGCCCCGTATAACAAAATTCCATAGCCAGCAAACTCAAGTTTCAAGTCCATCTAATTCCCTCCATCTCAAGACCCATCTCCAGATACCGATAAACAACAGGCTGGACAGGAAGCACACTCACCCTGCACAAACGCGGCCAGGACCTTGCTCCCCGTCTGCAGGAGCGGGTGGCCGACGACGATCTTGAGGAACTTCTCGAGCCCGGCGCGGCGGCCCTCGATGACGTCGTCGGAGAAGCGGTTGGTGAAGACCTTGCCGGGCAGCGGCGGGATGGTGACGCGCGCGCTCTCGCGCTCGAGTATGTCGCGGAAGTACTCGAAGTCGCTGTACCGGCGCCGCACCGAGCTCTGCCGCAGCTTGAAGGCCGGGATGTTCGTCCGGCACAGGATCTCGTAGTCCGTGTACATGTTGCGCGAGGTGCCGTGCGTGCGCGGGTTGCGGACCTGTTTAACAGTCGGTTAGTCGCAGGTCCCCCATTTTGTATGTAGGTGCATATGTGGCGCGTGATGCTACTCTAGAGATGGGGAGTTGGGGGGGTAATTTGGGCAGCGCCCGTATATATATGTTCATACCTCGATCTCGAGGAAGTTCTCAGGCGGTCCGTAGATCTCCTCGAAGGACTGCTGGCGGGTGTCGGGCATAGACTGCATGATGGGTCGGGTCATGCCGGCCATGCCCCGGGGTGACTTGGGCGGCGACTTGGGCGGCGACTTCGGGGGCGAGGCTGGGGAGGCCATTGTCTGCGTCTGCTGGGTCGGCGGTTGGGGCGGCGTGCCGCCGGAGGTGGGATCTTGATTACTCGTCGTGGACGCCGTTTTGGCGGTCTTCACACCTGAACCTCGAGGTCACACGCTTCGCTTCGCCTTTTTTTCAGTGCGAGGATCCGCCTCGTTTCGGCTTACGGGGAGGAGTAAACCGTAGCAAGGTCTCGATTGCTCGGGGGACCGGAGCTGAAGGGATTCCGCGGGTTGATGAGTTGGTTGGTATGGTACTATGTACGTATTATGCAGCTTGTTTTGGTTCGGTGGAAGAGGGGAAATTATTATGCACTCGCGCTGGGCCAGTGGATAGAAATCTGGAGAGGTTGAAAGTGGGATGAACTGTGGAGTTTGGCCAAGAAGCAAATGAGGAAGTTCAGGTCGCCTGGGTCGGTACGAAATACCTTGACTCAGTTGAGAAATTGGCTGGGGGCGGGGAAGCCCTGCTTATCGCGCTTATCGTGATATGATACGCAGTACACGATATCGTAATATGCGATATGCCATAATAACATCTTCCCGGTTTTGTGGACTGAAACCTGCGGGCCGGTCCCGAAGATTCAACTTCATCTCCTCGAGTCCTCCATCAGTCTCTGCTTAACCTAGGCTGTTACTTCTATTCAAATTGCCTCACCCTGACACAGCCATCCGTTGATGCAAAGGCACCTTACAATAAATAAACACAATATAGCATTAGTCCGCCATAAACGATTTCATTATATCTTCAATTTCATCGCAACCAGGGTTAGCAGCTCACAATAAATCACATCCCAAGAAAACAGAAGCATCAGAAAGTTCAGATAAAAATATAATGAAATCAACGACTATCGTCTACTTAGAAAGCCGGGGAACTAGAGTCGTGCAGATCCGTAGCACGCCTCCTATAGTGCCCTGTTTCTCAGATGTCGTGATTTCCAGAGAACTCATCAGTATGTGTGCCATGTCGAGCAAGGGGGGGGGGGGGCATCGGGGTGTAGCCAGAGTCCCTGCTCTGTCTGGCCAACAGAAAATCGGAAAGTCAACAGGATGGATTCCTTCGTCTCTTTGGTATCGAGACCCGCATATGGAGACCTCATCAGTAACAGCCTGTGCCTGCATGTTACGTCCAGCAATCGTATCGCAAAGCCCTTCTGTCATAGCGACATGCCATCTCGTGTATCATGGCCAGTCGCACTATCCTAGCAATTCCTATGCCGTCGACCACTGTTGCCGTAAAAATTTCGTCAAAAACAACAGCTGAAAGGTTATAAACCTTGCAAAGACGACTAGTAGCAACCATATAACCACCGACCATCATCGTCCACAGCGTTGTTCTTCATCATCAACAACCAAAGCCGTGAAAAGGTGAAAAGGTGATGCGAAACTCCTCCAGGGATAGAGAAAAGTCGACATCGAGCAGGGGGGTGTATGGTAGTAGATAATAAGTATACTTTGCTGTAACGACTTTTTGTGTTTTTATGCAAGCTAGCATACACAAAACGTCGTGTGTACGATCCAGGCACCACGTTCGCCAGAAAGACTTCTGAAGCGGCACCAAGATCGAAGCCCAACGTTGGCTTAGTAGGAAGGCGGCGGACCACCCTCGATAGCGCGGATGAGGACTCGCTCAATCGCATCGAACTCGCGGTCGGCAGCCTGAGCCAGGGTCATGTTGTCGAATTCCGGTCCCGAGGGGTAGTTCAACTCGCGCCAGAAGTAGCCCCAGTGGCTACTGGTGTGGGACTGCAGCCCCTGCAAGTGGTGTCTGCGGCCGATGTTCATCTGGTCCACCACGCGCGTGGTCTCCTCGCAGATGAGAGCAATGTAGAACTGTGGCGTTGTTAGCTTTGGACATTCAGATGAGAATTCACGGGATAGAGAGAACGTACCTCAACGACGTCTAGAGGCATATCCGGCTTGGGTGCCAGGGCGTACTGGTGGCGCCAGAGATCAGCAAAGGGAGGCTGCTTGAAGTCGATGATTTTGTTCGCATCCAGTTTCGCGACATAAGCAATACTGTCCCGCTGTCCGATAGAGAAGCCAGGGCACGTCATAGCTGCGGTGACCAGGCGGTTGAGCAACTGCGGCGTCAGGCGCATATTATTGTCGTCTCTCTGGACGGCAGCAGCCAGTCTATCGATCATCTTGACTGTAGCGTCGTAGATGGTGTGACGCTCCTTGATGGTGATGTACTGCGGCATGTGCCACGGCATCTTCTTCAGCGTGCTGATCAAGCTCTCATAGACGCGTTCGGGGCAGTCACTCAGATACTGAGCCTGGGAAATGTTAGCGACAAGATGGTCTTGGAAGTTGGCCAGAAAGGGGAGGGCGGGGGAGGAGCTTACTCGGTTGGGGGTATCCACGACCTTGAACATCATAGTAGTCTCTTCCTCCGAGATGAAACCTTTGAAGTTCTCCCAGGTAAACGGAGAATTGGTCGTGATAGTATGCATCGGGTTGGCATTCCAGTCGACACCTTTAGCTACAGGGAAGAGGTCCTTCTTGAGCTGACCTTGGCTCGAGAGCTCTAGCTCTATGTTGCGGCTGCCGATTCGTGAACTTCGTCCATTTTGGATGTTGTCCTGGTGCTTCTTGACAGCATTCGACGCATCCTGCAGAGTCATGAACTCAACGTAGCAATCCATTGTCTTGCTGTTGACCCGATCCATGATGATGTGAATCGGTTCATCGGAATCATTGAGGATCTTAGAGTTCCGGCCAAAGAAGGCGATGATCTCAGAACGGGTGATGTTGTACGGGATCTAAGATCAAATGTCAGCATCTTTGTCAAATATGGATGGGAGATCCGGCGATGGCTACTTACATTTGTCAGGTGGACAACCCCGTGGTTAGAAGTCTTAGCCGATCGGTATGTTTCACAGAAAGGAAAGTTCTGCGAGTGCAGAAGTTCCTGGATGGACGGTACGCCCGCATTTCTGGTGAGCATATTCAGCATCGGGGAGCGCTGTTGCTGGATCTCCTCGGGAACAGGCCGGAAGTATAGAGGGCCGAAAAAGTTCGTAGCCTCACGATTGAACTGGACAGGATAGCCATGAGGCGGCTGCTGCTTGTACTGAACTAGAGCCTCGCGGTCTGGTTCTTCCGCTCCATAGTTGCGTCCGCCGTTGCGAGGGCCCAAGAGGGATCCCTCTGACCAACTTCCGGTCAAGCCTCCACGATATCCTTGAACAACAGGAACAGTTTGCGCCATGGTTTGGTTTTCGTTGCGGCCGTTTTCATCGATGTTGTATAGGTTGCGAGCCTGCTCTCTTTTTTCGTAGAGACGGGGACTAACCCTGTTGCCTCGGCTTGCTCCGTAACCTGAAGGCTGGTTGCCGTTGGAAGCCTGAGCTGCAGTCGCTCCGCTACCATAGAAATTTCCGTTGGAGGTAGATCCAGTCAGCCCATTACCCTGAGCTGCAGTTGCTCGGCCGCCATAGAAACTGCCGTTGGAGGTAGACCCCGTCAGCCGTTGAGCCTGACCTGCGGCGCTCTGCACATTAGTTCTCAGCCGGTCCTCATGGACGTTATCTTGGATGCTAGGGTAGCTAGGCAAAGACGGAAGCCCGTGGCTTGAAGAGTTTAGCTGAGTCTGCTGGGAGGCTTGCGAAGCATCATTGTCATAGCTACTTAGGTTTCTAGGCAAGCCACGACTGCCGGTAGCATTCAGTCCAGCGTTGGTAGGATGCTTCCCATTCTCACCGGCCTGGTAGGGTGAAGGGGTGAGATGGTTGGAGAACTTTTGTTGTCGAGTAGGGGTAGCTGATGACTCCTGGCCGCGGGTAGTTTGGTACAGATATTGTTTAAGAATATGAACATTCTCCGGGGAAGCCTGGGTAGAGCGACGGGATGATACGCCTCCACCAGTTACAGGCACTGAAGCCTGGTGGTTTTGAGGCTGGGAAGGCTGGGGCTTGTCATTCTCTTGCGCACTCCAACGAAGGAGACTACCAAGGGCCGCAGCGGGAGCACCATGGGTCTCGACAGTGGGAGGAGTTTTACGAAGAGGTCGACTCATATTAGTCATGTTGTCTCGTTGGTATTGGGCTCTGACATCGAGCTGCTGAGGGGGGGTAGAATCGGGCACGGCATCAATGCGGGCGCCAGAAGGAATGAACTCAGCAGTGTTAGCATTGAGCTTGCTAGGAACCCGAGGTGGTGGGCTCACGGGATTGGTTGTGGGCACATTAGCATTGCTGTTGACAGCCGTGATTACCGAATCAGCATCGGTACCAGATGCGGTAGGGGAGGTTAGAGGAGCACCGCCTTCGCTGTCTTTATCAGACGACAAAGCCACAGGAAATCTGCGACCGCGCATATGCTCCCAATGCGAGGAAGCGACTGCAGCCATTGCCGAAGGCTGTGCAACAGTAAGTCGGCTCATCTTGCTTCGCGGGCACTGATAAACCTGATAGTGCGAATGATGAGTCAAGTTGACCTGCCAATGAAATTGAATCAGCAATCAAGGAATCAGCCAATCTAATATATCAGACTACCACCATGTGCACATGGATGAGGGTGGTCGATATATGGGATGGTAAAAATATTTAAAAAGGACTTGTAGGTGGCAAGGAGTGGTGGGTGGGAAGCAGTTGGTGGGGGAGAAAGATTTATTTAACGGATGGGGAAGATTGGGTAGAGTGAATGGCATTGGATGAAAAGGTCAGGTACCTTACCGGGGGAATGGTTTGGTTGAAAAAAAGGCGGCAGGTAGGAAAGGCCAAACAGGCGAAAGGAGTTGGTAGATGGAAAGAGCTGGAAAGGGAGGAGGGGTTTGTAAAATAGGGCTTTGTGACGAACAAGTGAAGTGCAGGTGGTTCAACTACGGAGGAGGTTGGTCTGATATTTTGAGTCAGAAGAAATGGGTGACCTACTGATGATATGTTGGTGCTATAGAATATCTAACTTGCAGAGACGAAGGTGTGTCAGATGCAAGAAGGAAGGGAAGAACAATCGAGGCTGGCCTAGGTAGCGAAGTCAGCAGATGAAGCAATCCAGGTTTCTAGGGACTAGGTATTTTGGCTAGAAGCATGTGCAAATCTTGAAGTTGTGGAAGTGAAGTGAGGTTGGGGTGAAATATAGGGAGGGGAAATGATAGGGAAAGGGACAAACCAAAGCAGTAGGATGTTGGGATTTGGAAGCTGCCTATGGGGAGGCAAGAGAGAAATTTGTACCTACAATATGATGTATCAATCTAGAAGTATTGACTTGCTGGATTGGAAGCAAGTTAGCAATGAAATTAAATATGTGGCAGGAGAAGGAACCAGAGGTACGGGTTTTGGGCGGGGAAAGGAATATGATGTTGGGATTCAGAAGGTGTTTGTGGAAGAATCACAGTGTGAGTAGAGATCTTGAGGTTTAAAATATATTGTGTACCTGAGCTCAAGTTGGGAAAATGAAGGGATTTCTAGGAGTGGGCATGTACTGGTGCAATGTGAGGACATGGAAGATACCTAGAATAAAAAGTTACCCAAGATGCGCGACGCGTGCCTGCGTGACGCGTGCTTGATGATAATAGGTAGCGTACTAGCTTGTGTGAACAGCAGGAAGAGATATATTGGTGTGTCTGTGTCGGCGCTGTTTGCGTCGGCGCCGTCTGCGTTGGTGATGTCTGCGTCGATGATGTCAGTGTCGGTGATATCTGCGTCGGCGTGGTGGGCGTAAAGAATGCTTTACCTACAAGATAGATATTTGGAACGAAGGAGACGCCGATTTGGTGAACTGCGCAAGAATCAGCAGAAAGAAAAAAGACGTCGAAGTATGGCAATGGGACTAAGGCGGTTGACCATGAAAATTGCCCGTTTACCTCAACCAGAATGCAAGGTCAACCTGAGGGAAGGTTCAAAGGTCAACAAATAGAACAGGAGTATCTGAGTATGTGCAACTTGGCATAGATCATACTCCAGATGGAAATTGAGCACAGGACAGTTAAACCTACCTAATGAACTATCTGCGTCAGAAATTGACCGATATGGCAAGGAGTGTCTAATTTAACAAGAAAGTAATCCAGAGGATGGACTACTTAAACGAAGACTTGGAACGCGTCTGTGAATGTAGGTAATGTTTATTGATGGGAGGTCGATACCTACTTGCTAGTGGATTGGGAACGTTAAGGAGATATTTATTGTAGAAGTGAAGGTGCGTTACCGGTCAACCAGTTAAGCGAGAGCAATGCTGATGGGAACTTGCTCTGTAAGGCATCAAGGCAAAAGGCTATTGCCTCTAGGTGAAAGAGATTTCGATAGCAAACACTTCAGAAAAGAGACTACCGAGGTTTAGAAGGAGCCTGGCCCTGTAGCTCAGATAATATTTGTAGCTAGAAAGGTATCATGTACTTGGTTTACTGTGATCAGCAAGGCGTATTAGCTTCGTGGATTGACTTTAGGCCACCAATGAAAGAAGCTGGGAGTAGAGTCTTCTTTGGGCGTCAATCTCCTTGAAGCAGTATGTCCATAGAAATCTATTTACCTGGTAGAATGATATTATCCAAGTACTGATCTATGGCGACTGAGACCAAGTAGTAATGAAACAACCAGAAAGATTCGCCTCCATATTTAATGTGATACAATATTAAACGGTGTCGTGCTTATGAAGAAGCGTAGGTGATGTAAAAATCCCTTTAATATGCTTTACAAATGTCGACACTCGAGGATCGGCTTACAAATATAGGATTAGGGATCGCAATGGTCCGAAATGACTATTCCAACTGGGAAGGAGACAGCATAGGACATTGATGCTTTGCTAGATTGTCTCGATAAGAGGTTGTAACATGTGCAACTAGGACAAGGGCCGAAAGTGGTCGCCTTGTGCATGACTGAGCATTTATGGGCGATGATGCTAACGAAAGCTCCTATTAACCCGCCCTAGCAGCAATATTTTGACCTGGAGACACAATCCAATTAGTGATGAAATAATAAGTGGTGATATTGGAGTAAATCCAAAGAGAAAAGAATGGATTCAAGCTAAGATCGTCTTGACTGTTGAGGTCAAGATTGATCCATTGCCATCTTCCTAGAAGAACTTACTGCAAGAAATGTATCATTTGAAGATCGAGTGTTCATGTGTGTGGACTCTGATGACGGCAACGTTAGTGATAACTCTCAGATAATAAGAACACGTGTTTATACTTGATATAGTGCTACTACTAAATGAGACAAGTTGGAAAGGCTTCCTAGAGGTGATATATATGAGTCTGCGTCGTTATCGAGGAGGCTTGCTGATGAGCATTGGAGATTGAGCGATATAACAATCAAGCGGGCGTTAAGGGCAACGGGTCGTTTTCTTCAATTCCCTAGAAGCGGTTATATCATGTCTTTCTGACGAGTCTTTATAAATTGATAAACGATACGTGCCGAAGAAAGCTGCTGTTGTAAAGATCAAGTAGAAAGAACTGGTAAGATAACGCTGGCTAACTAAGGTCCAATTGGTGGTTAAAGCCGAAGTATACTGATAAAATTCATGTAAATAGGCTAGAAAAATTGATAATGCAACTAGAGTGAACACAAAATGAATATACATGTTGAAACAAGGTGAAAATGGAGCCTTCTCTTCTGGAGATTATAGGCATTAAATTTATAATAAGCTTCCAGTGTATTATGTGTAAAACAAAAACATCATCAATGCGGAAGCAATATATGTTGCCACTTGGGTGCCTTGCATGATGAGGGAGTCGGAAAACTGTAAGAATATTGCAGCATCGAGCAGTGGTGGGATCAGGACAGCAGGTGAAGGCATGGCGAAAATAATAGTGCGTAAATGTTAAGGCATACCGTGATGGGTGGTATATCAACCATGAGAATCTCCGTGTGTTACATAATAGATTACTATAAGGCAAACAAGTTTAAGAAAAGGGGTAGGCCCAGAGATGTCGGGGCACGTACGAAGGTAAGCGTAGTGACGTTTGGGAGTTGGTACTTTGGATATCTGTATTGACTTGGTGAATCGACGACTGATCATCGCGATTGTTGTTGCTCATGATATCGCTCGAATTGAAGTTGACAACTCGGTCATAGTAAAACAACAATCGACAAATGAATAAAGAGATGAAGATGATCGATAACTAAGTACCTAGGTGGTAAAATCCATTTCCCGATACTGTCTCCTACAACTGTGATCAGTATTAGCCAGACGGCAATATATATTATTTGACAGACGAGATAACTTGCCAAGGTGAACAATTATCTGGTGGCAGTGGGATAATGAATCCAGCATACCTATATTGCTGTACTCTGGAAGTGCGGAGACATGATGGCTTCGGGGATATAAGGAACGAAGAGTATATTTTTGCTTCAGTTGAAATCCACAGATATGACAGGCCACAGATTGGTAATTGGGTGAAGAGCCTCACGACGGTCTATCCTACCATTGATAGATATCAAGTGGCCTGCCCGTAAGTTACAATAATGCCTATAGAATGGAATTAGCAAAGACTTCAAGTAGACAGGCTCGGATCCTTGAGCAAAGACCTTACTAACAACCGCTAAATTTCCTTCGTCACATTCGTTCGAGTCCTCGGATGCCCCTTTCTTGCCTCTTAGGCTTTCTATAGAAGCGTGGAAACTGAGTCTAAGGCCTTTCTCTGATCCTTCGTTATTGAACTCCTAGATAAATGGATTGTAAACCGTGCCTGAGCATTATATCTGGGGTCAGTTCAGCCATAGGCTGAGGACAATTACCGGAGATAAAGGGGCTTCATTTAAGAAGAGCAGTCTAATAATGAAAACTCAATCAACTTGGACCATCAATCATATTGCATATTTGGAAATACATCTAGTATGTTGGGAGTGCCGTGGTGCCATTGCCACAACATATAGGTAGACAGTACTGCAAATATTCAACTTCTTAGGCGAAGGGCAATACATGAATTTATTCCAATGAGATGAACGCACCTAACAGAGAGTTAAGCGGCATCGAACTCGAATTTATAGATTGGCGTGGGTGGTTTTAAGTAAATGTCTAGGTTACTAAATAGGTAGGTACAATAGAAGCTGATTGTGTACATGATGGAATCCATGCTAATAACATCAGAGAGGTCAAAGCCCTTATATGGATGTTCATTATATATGCAGCTTCCGTGAATATGCCGTGAAGAGGTAGCGTACCACCACGCAGCTGCCTCGGTAACAGACAGAAGTCGGCGATGCATCAAGGCTAACCACTAAAAGGAAGGCACGGATCAGATGGACGTCGTTTCCCATTAGGACTTACAAGGCTTAAGGTTGATTTTCGTTGGATACATTATACCCTTTGGGACAAGTGACCTTTGTGTTTCATGATTTGGGGCAGTGGAGGCTTTTGATTGATGATCTAGAAATTGACATTTCAATCACCCCATAGATCTTTTAGGGCCTCGGTACCAAGAGTTGATCAGGAGAATACTGACCATGTTATATTATATTGGCTTATTGAGTGCATTATGAGATACTATGTAGTTATAGAGTCATTTATCAATATCATGCCTCGACCAAACACAATGAATCATAAGATACTGTAGCAGGTATACCAAGAAGGCAAATATCTCTGTAATCCTAAGGTATAATTACGCTCATGCTCTAACTGGAAAACTTGCTGTTAGTGTAGATGTAGGTAAATTGCCTTTACCGTGACAGGATTAGAGTCACAATGCCTATTCTATGCACTTAGTACATGGTCTCGTATATAAATTTATACTTCTAGTTAGTTTGCTAGTATGTTATGTTACATCTCTTTCATGAAGGTGAAGCCTGATCGATGCACTTGCTGAAGCATGGTATGTTTCATAGTGATAAAGGATGTTGGAAGTTGCTGTGTCTATGCTGGATATTGGAAGAGGTTAAATAGGCCTTTGATGTTATATGCTGGATAATAGGTCTAGGTGTATAATATATCTGCTCTATTGCGTATACTGGAGGGGGACGCCTAAAAGGATAAGTACGCTACTAGGCTCGATAGAGTATCACGTTACCTAGATTGTTAGCAGTTAAGGTAAATACTCGTATATCGTATATAGTTGCCTATGTCTCTATACCGTCTGCTCCCATCAGGCACTTGAAGATAGACAAGGCTATCTTTTTACACACTGGGGTGACCTTCAACTATGAAGACCGGGAATATTTTATTCTGTAAAGGCTGTAGGCTTAAGTAAGCCATACAGCAGTCTTACTTTGTAAACATTTCTTCAGTTTATCAGTATATCAGAAGAACAAAAATTACTGGTCTGTGCTATTCTGGGATAGATTACCCCAAGTAATGGCAAGCAGTCAGACAATGTTTGATCATCACTGTAAAGCAGTGCTAACAAGTGAGCCTGATAATAAGAATGCTACCATACTCATAATTATCGGTGCCTGGTATCTAGGGAACTTTCCCGAAACGAAACCAAGGCTCCTGTGTGCATTACTGATTTTCAGGCAGTTGAAGATATGCGGAAGTAAAGTTTACAATCAGTAAGCAAACATAACAGGGAGCAACTTATGAATTGGCAAAACTGATTGAAAGGCATGAAATATATACATAGGATGATAGCTCTGATATCTAAGAACGATCTTAATTCATACACATGTGCCTGTTGTTGCCAGAGAAAATAATACGATGACTGCTCTTGATATCAACATATAGAATAGTTAAAATGTGAAGTTAGGATGTGCTGAGAAACGAGCACAAGAACATGGACATAACGTCCGAGTTTGCTCTGCGCCAGAAATATAATAGACAGAGAGGTGATATGCGTGTCGCGTCCCACATATCTGACAAGACGCGATAGGACTCCTAGGAGTCATCATTAGACGGTAATATAGGGTTGTGGCTTTTATACATAGAGATATGTAGGTGTAGAACTTGTGTTTTGGCTACAACCAATTCGTTTCTATAGACGTGATTTGAATATCGGAGTTTCTACATATAATTTCTAGCCGACACGGGCCCGGTGCAACGGGCAAAGTCTTGTCTGTACCTGGGAACTGCTCTCTGATGTACCGCTGAGAAGCCCGTTGGGGCACCCATTACAGTCTGACACCTTTTAGGCCCTATCCAAATCCCACCATACCTGGAACCTCGAGCGTAGAAATATTCAAGCGTAGGCACGGATACATGCCTACGGAATGAGAATGGCGCTCTCCCTGTACACGATTAGGAGGACTGAAAAGGAAAAGTGTATATGTATAAGAGACTAACAAATTGGCTAATGAAATGTAGACTGGGAGTATCTTCCAGCATATATACTTCAGTGCTAACTATACCTGTATCAGATCTAGAATTATCTTTCCTTCTAAATATGGACCGTTACCCGTCAATGAAAAGGCTCATCCAAACGATTCTGGTTCTAGTTCTATAAACTTCAGAGTCAGGGAAGCCAGTGGAATACGTTGCTGGCTTTTAATTCTTGAGGCTCCTTTTTGTCTTGAAGCGCTTACTAGAGCTATATTAATAGAGAAATAAAGTGAAATACCACATTGATGGGAGGACCAACATATCTAACACTAAGGGAAACAAGAATCAGACACCTGAATAGACATTACAAGATATGTTATTGCCGAGTTGGAGAGACTAGACCAATATTGATGAATAGAAGCTTTTAACCTAGAGCTATCTCATATTGGAACTTCGGTCTTGACTTGGGTTGAACAGTGAAACAGCTAATTTAGGAGTTACTCAGCATCTACTTCAGAAGTATCCTAAGTTCCGTGTTGGGACCTCTGAATGCATTCAGCATGATATTAGGAGTATAAAGTGATATATGGGGAACATCGAAGGGCAGCCCGAAGATCATTGATTGTTCCTTATTTTTCTATCTAGACTGCGTACGGGGCCTAAGCACTTGATTTCATGTGGCATACATGGCGAATGCCCTGTTATATCAATTTTCACAACGGCCTGAACGCCAGCGTGGCCCATGCATTTGTCATTTTGCACGATGTCCACTTCGGTAATGCGAAGCAGCAGAAGCTCCACAAGTTCGCTCAGTCAAACTGGGACGAATATTAGCAAGGGGCCTAAAGAGCAAGTAGAACGGTTGGGAGAACTCACAGGTGTCAAAAACGATTCCGCTACGAATCTTGCTCTTGCGTTCAACTAGTTGCCGTGTCAGTAGATCCTAAGGTAGGGGGTTGTTCTCGGGAAATCATACAAAAAGCTTCATCTCCGAGATCTCCTTGTCTACTTCCTCCATGAATTGGATAATGAAGTCCACCAGCTTATGCTTAAGCATCTCTTCGGTGTGGAAGTTCGTTATCAAAAACGAGATGTCATACCCCTATTCCGACCTTGTTAGTCTGAGAACGGTCTGGACCAGCAAGCGTGCCTTGAGATACCTTGATTGGTTTTCTCCTGAGAATGAAGAAGGCCTCCGCTCGTTGGGTCAAGAACCGAGTGAACTTGTGGACTAGGATGTTCTCGATTTCGTCGGCCTGCTTGATCTTGATGCTGATCCGCACACTGTTGACGCTGGGTTCGATGAGGACCTTCTCGTTCTCGTTCCGCGCAATGACCAAGGGGTTGAGCAGGACCTCGGGGGACGTCTGGGCTTCGATCTCGGGGACATTGTGCCGTTCGGAGGTTTGCGAGGCGAAGTTGGAGAGGCAGAGGGCGGCCGTGAGACTACTTCGTACACATTGGAGGTACGGGCGGAGAGATTGGGACTGGTGTTCCAAGTCAGTAGCGGTCTTTAGGCATAAACAACATGCCACTTGCCATGATGGGAGAGGATGGTCTTTACGACCTCGGTGCACGCAAGAAGAGCAATACACGGTAGAGAATCGTTGTCTGCAATGGGGGTAAATGGGGGGTGGGGTGAATAGTTGAAGCGATCTCCAACCTGACGGTGGACTGCAATGGCGACGTGTGTTCGGCTGTGGGGCACCTGTAGCTGCCCGGTGCTCTCGGCCTATCAGCCGTGCTATCAACCAATGTGTGGCGTATGTATGTATGTACCAATGTATGTATGTACCAAGCTTTCTGTGGCGTGGAGAAGCCGCAGCACGGTATATACATACCAGGACATACATAGATCCAGTTCCGTACCTGGCAGCAGGTTACGTTTTGATAGTTTAGCAATGCAAATTTACAATTACGTAGCTTTGGTTCCAACTGTTGAGGCCAACTCTGACTCCACACCGTAGGATCAATATTTAAAGACCGATGCTTGAATGAAGTACGAAAGTGTTTAGCTGTCGAAAGTGCTTAAGCGGGATACCTTGATGTGGCTGTGTGACCGTTTTCGATGTTTTGAGCTCTTGCTATTTCGCTGCCGCTAGATACCACGTGACGTCAGTCTGGGGCTGAGAATATAGTGTGGCTTGACAGTTTGAGGTTGCGGTCTGGGATTCCGTGGTACTTACCTAGGTACCTAGAAGGAGGGGTTGCATATAATTTGGGTACATTCAATCAATGATGGGTTTGCACTGAAAGGTATGTAAATCATGTTGTCTAACGCTATTGGTACATGCTGAACGTTCATGTTTGGGGGTCCCTTGCCTTGTAGAGATCTGTTAGCCCACTTAAAAGCGAGACTCCCCCGCCACACCACTTCGATTTAATTAACCTTTGGTGGCCGTAGAAGCATATCGACCATTGGCTGACGCACGACCAGTTTGCCTGCCTCGTCGGCGAATCTATTTAAACGACCTCTTCACCTTTTCCCTGCGAGCTTCGCAACCTTTCTAGGGACTCTGCCGACTGTGATTTGAACTTACTCGATAATCGTAATACGATACATGTTACATCATGGCGACAGTAACAGGTGAGTAAACCCTTTCTATTCATGATTTCTGAGCTCTAGCACTTTAGCGCAAACGAACGATCTCGCTGACCCATGTTGTTGTTGCAACACATAGTGGTCGTCAGTCATAAGGGCAAAAAGTATGACGTGGAGGTGGACCCCGAGTCGACAGGCGAGATCTTCAAATCCCAGCTTTACAGTCTTACCGGAGTCCTGCCCGAACGCCAGAAGGTCCTGCTCAAAGGTGGCCAGCTGAAAGATGACACCCCCATGAGCAAGTACAACTTCAAGCCGGGCCAGTCAATAATGATGCTCGGCCAGAGTGGTGAAGGTGACCGAAACGTCCTTGATCGCCCGAAGGAACCTGTCAAGTTCGTGGAGGACATGACCGAGGCCGAGGCCGCCCAGCAAGAGGGAGCTATACCTGCTGGTTTGACCAACCTGGGCAACACATGCTACCTGAACTCCACACTGCAGACCCTACGTGCTATGCCCGAGCTCCAGAATGCTCTAGTCAAGTACGAGCCACAGAGCGCAAGTGCTACTGGCACATTGCCCCAGCTGGATTTGGTGAGACAGCTTCGAGACCTTTACAAGTACATGTCCGAGACCCAGGAGGCGTACGTACCCCACGCCTTTCTAGCCGCCCTGCGAGGTGCATTCCCCCAATTTGCAGAGCGCTCTCGAACCGGCCACGGGTTTGCCCAGCAGGATGCGGAGGAGGCATGGTCGCAAATTGTTACCCAGCTACGACAGAAGCTGCGCGTGAAAGAGACGCCCGAGTCCACGGAATCCGCCTTCATCGATAAGTACATGTCTGGGGAGTTTTCGTCCGTACTTGAGTGTGATGAACCAGCGGCCAAGGAGGGCGGGGAGGAGCCCATTATCTCGAGCGAGGGTTTCCTGAAGCTGAACTGTCACATTGATGGCAATACGAATCACCTGCGAGACGGCATCGCAAAGGGCTTGAGCGAGAAGTTGGAAAAGCGATCCGAAGTTCTCGGCAGAGACGCTGTTTACACCAAGACCTCTAAGATTGCTCGACTCCCCAAGTACATGACGGTGCACTTCGTTCGCTTTTTCTGGAAACGCGAAACACAAAAGAAGGCCAAGATCATGCGCAAAGTCACCTTCCCTCACGAGCTGGACGTCGTTGAGTTCTGCGACGATAAGCTTAAGAAGCTGCTGGTTCCGGTCCGAGACAAGGTCAGGGAGATCCAGAAGGACGAGGAAGATATCGAGCGATCACGGAAGCGGCGCAAGCGGAACAGGGAGGGCGATGATGACGATATCGCAGGCGGTAAGGGCGACGTAAAGGACGGCAATGCCAAGAAAGACGAGAAGAAAGCCGGTACCTCAGCGGACGGCGACGTCGAAATGACCGAGACATACAAGACGGACGCCGAGATCGACGCCGAACGCGACGCGGCGCTCCTCGCCGCGAAGAAGGAGCTGCACGCCTTAATCGACCCCGAGCTCGTCAAAGACGACGGCGCGAACCAATCCGGCCTGTACGAGCTGCGCGGCGTCGTCACGCACCAGGGCGCCAGCGCCGACAGCGGACACTACACCTCCTACGTCAAGAAGGCCGCGCCCGTGGACCCGAAGACCGGCAAGCGGAAGGAGGAGGACGGCAAGTGGTGGTGGTTCAATGACGACAAGGTGTCCGAGGTCACGTCGGACAAGATCGAGGCGCTGGCTGGCGGCGGCGAGTCGCACTCCGCACTCATCCTACTGTACCGCGCCATCCCCTTGCCCTCCGCCGACGGCACAACCGAGTGAGCGAGCGGAACGAGGGCTCATGATGGACACACTACATTGCGTACGGCGTTATGCATATGAGGGCGAGCAAGGAGTAAAAGTCAGGGCTAGTACAAATTAGACTCGTGTATTCCCTCGGTCGGGAGAATGAAATGGCTGATCAGTAGATGTCAATTCAGTTACGCAACGCTAGGGATGGATAAGCTACCACGGGATGGATGCATGAGTATGTCTAGAGTGGTAGGGAGGTGTTGTGTGGGACTACATGATGGGTTGCTCAGGAGGTCCGTACGCAACTATGATTAGTCGCCTTCCGTCGCCTTAGACTTAGATCCAACACCTGCTTTCAGACTCCGGCATCCAGAGATAATAATTGAAGTATTGTTCTTCACTTTGGTCTATTGACTCTACTCTCCTTTTGTCGCCCAGCTATAGGCCGGCGGGTTTGGCTGCTCATTTACTAGCTTGCAGCATGTGGCTTTCTCCATTCCTAGCCCCATTCCTGGCTGATCTCACAAGCAACATGAATTTAACATATTTTACATTATTGGAGATCTTCTTCTGCCTGGCTGTTCAGGTCTTCGCTATGCTATAAACCTGGTTACCACATACTATATCCAAGTATAGTCACGCTTCGGCTCGAAGCGATAAAGCTAGTGCTTTTTATAGGTGACGAGCTCATAGGTAACGTCTCGCCGCATCTACAAGCTCAGTCGAGCCATCGCAGAATGCCAACCTCAACTCTCTTAAGCACCAGCAGCAGCAGCAGCAGCAGCAGTAGTAGCAGCACGAGTGTCATCGCCATCGGGACTCTCTTCCCAACGTGCTTGTAGATACACAGCACAGCAATCATGCTCTAGCAACATACCGGGAATAGGTGCAACCCGCCTCCCTCTTCAATCTGCCTTCTTCTCCGCAGCCTTCAGCTCATGCGCCCGGATCCGGCGCTGCGCCTCGCCGAGCTTCTTCTCGAGCGGCAGCTTCTGCTTGACGAGACCCGCGCGCGCCTCCTCGAGGCCCCTGATGCGGTCCTCGACGCTGGCCTCCAGGACCTGCTTCTTCTCCTGTTATAGGTCAGCATAGCCACGGGCGAGAAGGGTGATTTATAACGGCGTTAAGGAAGGGTAGGTTAGGGTAGTTAGGGGGAGGAATGGGATGGGATGGGATGGGATGGGATGGGATGGAATGGGATGGGATGGGATGGAATGGGAAGGATCAGGAAGTGGAGGGAAACGCACAGCCTTATACTCCTGCTGCGTCCTCAGCCCAGCCCCGTAGATCGCCCCGACAGCCGTCACGGCCGCGAACGCCCCCGTCCAGATCATCGTCCTCACGGAGACCCGGCGGGGCACCTTGCCGCCGGGCGGCGGTGCGGCGCCGCGTCTTATGGGGCGCGGTGGCGGTGGTGGTCCGGAGGGCCTCGTGGGTCGTTGTGCTGGCGGAGGCGGCGGTGATCCTGGTGGTGGGCGCGAGGGGGGCGTCGTGGGTTGTTGTGCTGCCCGAGGCCGCGGTGGCGATCCCAGTGGTGGCGGTCCTTCTCCTTTGCTACGGGAATCCATAGTCGTGGGTTGTTATCCGTAGATTGTGTGGTGTGGTAATAGTATGTCTACCCCCAGTACTCCCTCCAGCAGAGCTGGCTCGCTTGTTGCCTCGTCGCTGCTGGGCAGTGCGTCGTCACCTCATCACCACTGCCAACTATGGAGACCTTTCCGCTGCTGTTGCTGCTACTACTGCTGTCCGTGCTGATGGTGCTGTCGATCGAACTGGCGCGCGTGATCGGGCGACGGGTCAATGGCGATGGCGGAGGCGGAGAGGAGGAGGAGGGAATCGTTCCTTTCCTGGTGCGGAGGACGGTGGAGGAAGATCGGGGCAAATCGCGCAATTCGTACAGCGGAACCCGGCGATCGTCGTGGCGGCGTTGTCCGAGCGGGACTACGACGTTCTCGAGGTTGTAATAGGAAGTCGTGGCGGTGATGGTGCAGGGCGATGGCGGTTGAGGAGGAGCAGCGACGGGCCAAAGCTCCAGCTCCAGCGGCTCGATTCCCATGGCAGAAGAAGCAGAAGAAGCAGAAGAAATCTCGGCGCCGCTGTCGATCTTTTCAGTGGAGTCCACAGCGGACAGGGCCCTTAGTAATCGCCGTGCAGCACCGGTGAGCGACATCACTTATTACTGCTTAGGAAGAAGTGTTGACGTATGTATATGTAAGTGTCAAATGTATGCAAGTATGTATGTAAGTCCGTCTTGTGTAAGTAGGTTCAACTTGACTCCTTCACCTACTTAACTTAAACTTGACATTCTCTTTTTTTTCGGGGTTTTTGGAATTCTCAAACGTTAGGATATCATCGCCCATTAATACTTACACCAATTCTCACCCAACTTCGGGTTTCTGCTCTCTAAGCGCTATCCCAACTAGAGTTCGACCATTCTCTACTGGGTTTCACGGACCCCCGCAAGAGGCCGTCTGATATAGGCCAACCATTCTCGAGCAACTTTATTATATGCCTTGATCTCACTCATCAACGACAACGCTGCACCGGGTCCCTTGCTTCGTATAAGAAAAACTTGAGAGTTCTTCGTAAACCTTGAACTGGTCAAAGATCAATTTGGATTATTTATTTCCATATCTTCAAAACGAATCCCGCTGTCGAGATTTTCGAAGGTTCAGTCTTACATATCGTGTTGTCCACCTCCAGCTATCGCGAGAAAGTCCATGCAAGGGGCCGTATTAGACGAAACCTGCTTCAACTAGGTTTCACGTCAGAGTCCTCGCAACCACGAACCTTAGGTGGCACCACCCTCACCCACCCCATCTGCTCAGTCAGCTTCCGTGAGACTCTTTACACATAAAGGCCTGGCTAGAGTTGGTTGGTTGGGCACAATGTCAATTATAACGCCCCGCGTCTTCCTCGTGCGTCACGGCGAGACGGAGTGGTCGCTCAGCGGCAAGCACACGGGCTCAACCGATATCCCGCTCACTAGCAATGGCGAGAAGCGAGTCAAAGCGACGGGCCAGGCACTGGTTGGAGATGACCGGTTAATTGCGCCTAAGCAGCTCGTCCATGTGTAAGTTCATGCTCTCTATTGTCATGTACATAGGTGCATGTGAGCCGCGTGTGCCTAAAATTCCCTCCCAGCCGGAGGGGTTTTCGACTCGTCTGGATATGATATTTCCACATACAAATATACGTATCATTACAAGAGCTCAAGTGAAATACCGCCTGCTTAAGCAAGGATGTCATGGGATAGAACAGTCATCTCGAGGCAATCTATAAACCTTCTTGTCATAGCTGTCATTTTATTTGACTTGCTTTACCACATACTTTTGCCGGCTTAATGTGACGGCTTATAAAAACCTCAACGCAAATACATACTACGCTACACGTCTCGGGCTTCCACAAAGCAGAATAAATAAGTGGCCCTCTCAAACGCCTTATCTATATATTTATATAGCTACCTAAACTACGGCTCCATAGACTTTATATACTGACCATCTACAACCCCCCAGCTACGTATCGCCGCGCAAGCGAGCGCAGCGGACCTTCGAGCTGCTGAACCTCGGCATCCCGGACCCGCTGCCATGGAAGGTGCACGGCGCCGCGCCGCTGCCCTCGGGCCACAACTGCGGCGCGCGCGTCGAGGTCACCGAGGACATCCGCGAGTGGGACTACGGCGACTACGAGGGCATCACCAGCCCGCAGATCCGCGACCTGCGCGAGAGCCAGGGCTTGGATCGCAACTGGGATATCTGGCGGGATGGGTGTCCGGGTGGAGAGTAAGTTTGCCTGTTTTCAATGAGTTGCAGTTACCTAGGATGTTGGAGTGCTCGCTGTTTCGAGGGAGTCCGTTTTTGTTAGAGTCTGGGTTCGGCGGTGGCGGGAGGCTATGCTGAGCAAGAAGTAGGTGGGCTGACGTTTCCGCGATAGGAGTCCCGCCGATGTCACGAAGCGCCTCGATCGCCTAATCAATGATATCCGCGTGCATTGGCATGCGCCCGTCATCGGCAAGCCGAAGGGAGACGTGCCGCATTACGGAGATGTCCTGCTCGTTGCGCACGGCCACATACTCCGTGCTTTTGCCATGAGGTGGGTTGGGAAGACCCTCCAGGATGGCCCGGCGTTTCTGCTCGAAGCCGGTGGTGTGGGAACGTTGAGGTGAGCTTTTATGTTGGCATATAAAGTTTCTGTTGTGGGAGTACTAATCGGAAATTTAGCTATGAGCATCACTGTATCGATGAGCCTGCTATACTGCTGGGTGGCTCTTTCATAGTCGGTTAAGCTAAGACACAGTTTAGAGGTTGGAGACGAACTCACTTATAGAGACGGATATGTAGACCACACTTGCTAATGCAATAGAGGTAGATGCCCATATTACATCATTCGTGTTCTGATCAATAGGTATGCTATACAGTTTACCCCTGGAAATAACGGTACCTTCTACTATAAAAAGTTATGCATAGTGGGTGGACTGTTAGAAGGTAAAGTATGCATGATGAGGCTATATAACGTATCCTAGTGCTTTTTTCTACATTCTATTGATTCCGCATTAGATTGCTAGGGCCTGTTCGTCAGTATTATCGTTCTCGTCCAAGATGGATTCGATTCGTTCAAGGAATAAAAGACGTCAGTGAAGACAAGATACTGGGAGTCGATCACCACGCTGAGGTCCGTGTGATCCTTGTTTCGAAGGTCGAATAGCCCAATATCATCACGCTTGAGCTTGTGGGATTTTCGATTAGGGGTTTGATCTGGTGAAGTAGCAGGAGATTCAAGAACCACTGACACCATGGTCCTAAATATATGCCTTTAGACCTTTGAGGCCTATCTAGAAGCTATTTATCAGCTTCTTCCAGCGTGATTCTTTTATTATTTATCTTGTGGTACTCCTGAAGATGTGTGATTTGGTTACCTTCGAGAGCGAGCAGACATTAGCCATTAATTCTTCGCAACAGTCTAGTTAGTTTTAGTGTGGCTCGTTAGATTCTCCTGTGAATTACATACGAATTGCATCTCAAGATTCGCCAATTGGCTCAACATGGAGAAGATTGGAGGCTATCACCAGCTGCAGGTCTGGGTACTGCTTTCTAAGTTTCTTAGCAACAACGATATCGGTATTGAAGATCAGCCGTTCAATAATTGTAGAAAGCCTGAGCAGCGTCGTCGTCGTCGTAACTCTGTGCCTGAGGCTCTGACTTGGGTACATAAGACCACTCACCATAAGCTTCAGCTAAACTGGCTGTAAGGAAAGCCGTTAACAGATAGTTGTTCAACACCAGCTTCTATTCCATGAGCCGTGAATACAGAAATATAATATGCGTTTACAGACCACTATCTGACTGACAGCTATCGTCCAGATCCTTTCCTTCGTAAATGCCTTCCTTCTACTCTGTTCTCCTCCCTAGCCTTGAGCCCACCGTGAGCTCCTAGAACCTAGGGCTCACACACTCTCTCACGTTCACCCTTTCCCATTCCGTATTATATTCGTGCACGGCCGCGTGTCTCCTAGCCAGTAACCAACCATGTAAGGTACCAACAGACTGCTATCGAGCTTCCGTAAGCACCTCGATTCCACAGCCCCTCTGTCACACGGGGATTGGGAGCCAAGACCTGTTGGAAGATATACGAGATGCAGGAATGCATATACTGGATGCTATTGGCTGTTATCCGTTACTGTTGGAATGTATGACTATCAAACAAAAGGTATGAAAGCCTGGCAACGGCTACGTCGGCAACAAGGAAGATACGTACCAGGAATATGTACTATTGAAGATGGTCTATATGAGGACCTACAGAAAGAACCTAGAGACCATAGGAAATCATCAGTCAAATTGATATATTCCAAGCTCTATATTAACCCTTGTTACACCCTCTTAACAACACCTGATAGCATGAAGGCCTCTCTTGAATACCTTCCAACTCCTCGCGTCCTTGCCATATCTTAAACCTTAGACAATGGTCGATGGAATGACCCCATTGATAACTATTAGGTCCCCCTACATGAAAACATGTGGCCAATCGTTCCAGAGCCTAGACAGGAACGCGTTCGCCACTCTCGATCCACGCCTGAGCAGGCAAATCCCACACCACTCTGGTATTGGTTGCTTGATACCTGCCGTTCTCGAAAGTGTCCTTACTGAGCATGTTCGTGACGATGTCACATATACTTATTCTCGGCTTGTACGCTGCACTGACTCTGCGCTAAGAATATAGGCATCGGTCATCCTGTTTATCCATTCTCGAGAGCCCGAAACATCAGCTGCAGTAGCTGCTAGTGGTTGCGTTCCCAATGCTCCGACGCTGCGATCTCGCTGTGTAAACGTTATTTTCATGTCTCTAAGTATACCAGTATTCTTCCTTTTCCTGCCTCACTTCCGTTGAGGTTGGATACCGTCTGAGCAAGCCTAATTCCTAATATATAAATACATCTTTTTCCCCTTGGTGCAATAAAACCGTGTACTAGGTAATCTCGTTCTTCTAATCGGACAATGAAAGTTACTCTTTCAACGGAAATGCTACATTATATGAAATCTGGAGTTTATTTCCATTTATTCATTCTTCGTCTATCTGCCTACCAGACACTGCCAGCCTGTCAATGAGGGACAACGTAATGAACACAAGGTCTTGATTAGTGCAAGGAGAAGCTATATCAAGGGCAAAGCCTCCTTCATATATACAGGCAGAGGCCATATATCGCCCATATCAGCCCTATAAGGCGTATCTTAACACAACCTCCAAGTCTCCAAGCTACGAAGCTTTCTCTCCCCGAGCCAGGAAAATCTGCCTCTTCAAATACTCCTTACTCTGCCCATTTCCATGCCCATGCCCATGCCCATGCTCTCCTCCACTCCCATCCTCACCCTCATCCCCTCCATGCGCACCCCCAAACACCACCGCGCTCCCCAGCTCCTCAAGCTGGAACCCGGTCCCCGCGCCCGCGGTCTCAAAGATCTCCCGGATCCGCTCCTCGCTGAATCCGTGACTGACGACCGTGCTCGCGGCCTTGTGCTGCTGGCCCGTCCACGCGCCGTGCGGCAGGAAGTCCCAGACCAGCAGCACGCCGCCGGGCCGCAGCCGCTCGACCAGCCGCGCCGCCGCCAGCTGCGGGTCCGCGAAGTGGTGCAGGCCGCCTGCGACGGCGGCGAGGTCGAAGTCGAAGAACTCCGGGCCCGAGAGAGATGTCGGCGGTGTGGGGGAGGCCAGATCACCGGTGTATGCATGCATTTCTGAGGGGGATAGGCCCTGGGGTTGGGTTAGTGAGGTGGGATGGGAGTATAGTAGTTAATGGTTTTGAATGGGCACCTACTTGGTTCTCGGCGCGAGCGTTGTATGTTGCTACCATCTTGTCTGATATGTCTATACCCACGCACTGCGTCGTGTAAGGGGCAAAAGTCTAAGAAGCGTAATATGCTATAAGCCTTGTTCACCGACGATAGAATAAAATCAGACTATGCCTAGAGATCACAGGAACTCACCCTTGACATCATCCCCGTGCCACAAGCATAGTCCAATAGCCGCACCTCTCTCTTGGGTTTGGATGTGGACTTTTTCAGTTTTTCATCCGACTCATCGGCACTTTCGCTCCCATCGTCATCCTCGTCGTCGCTAGCCCAGTCGACCCCGATGAAGTCGAGCCGGGATTGGATCTTCTCTGTCAGCCTCTCGTTTACTTTGGCGTGCTTCGCGTCGTATACCGCCGCCTCCTCGCTGTGACACGAGTTCTATTAGCTAGTGTGGGAGCCTCATGTGATGTCAAGGCGACGCGGTGTTCTTGGCAGGTGCCTTGACAGTGTGTAGGACAAGACAGGACATGTCGGACGAATAGGGTAATATTTGCTGAGGCATAGATACATGCATTACGCATCATGCAACCCGCACCCTGCCTTGCTTCCCCGAATGCACCTCGGGGGTCAGACGGAGAGGCGGCAGTTAAGACTAACAGCACCCTCCGTATACGTGTGTTGTAGATCATCGAATGGTGCCAGAAAGGGAAAAGAGCACTTGGCTCGGACGAATCAGAGGAGAGGAAACCTGGTTCGACTTACTCGAAGTACGACTTGTTGATGTGCGCCGCTGTATCCGCCATGTCTTAAGACGTCAACGTATGTTGCTTGGATCTTCAGTGCGTGTTCTAGACTTCACTCAGAGTAGTATTATTGTTCAATTATTTTCGATATTCTGGTTGATCTAATGCCTTTGAATTCTAGTTTCTCTTTCCACTTAAGTACAACCTCGCGGGGAGTTACCGCAGACTTCTCGTAAACTTCTCGTCCACATTACGGTAACTTCCCCCCAAATGACTAAGCATATTCGGACTCAATTAACACAGCTCTGCTCTAGGGCAACACCAGGGCGTGCATGACGTAAAATCCAAGGTGTGGTTCGTACGACCTTTATCTGCTGTATTAAACGCCGCGACGCTTACTCACCGCTCCAATGTCTAATACACTTTCCACGTAACCGGGGACCATCAGGAGGGAATAACGGCACATATGTGTGAGAGACGACGGGCTAGATCAGATCATTGCAACCACACGCTAGGGGACCTGGGAAACTCGGACCCGACAGCGACCAAACAGAAGCGCAATCGTTGGAGTGCCGGTGCCTTTCGTCGCCTGTCTTGTGTGCATGGTTCTTCTCTGATCCCATTCTCCCCGCGCAGCGCGCCTCGGACAGTGCCTCCCGCAGTGTGCATATCTTGGGGTCTCACAAGGCACCATGTGTTACAAGGTCGCCCGCCTTATCCATCCCATCATCCATGTAGGTGACGCACGTATGGAGGTATGGGAGGTAGGTAGGTGTGTATACACATTATAGTATACAGGTACGTATGTAGGTACTACGTACGCACGAAACGCACGAAACGCACGACTGCATGCGGTGACTGGCGAGCTATAACAACAATAATTTACCCTTTAGGCAAGTAGCCGTAGGTAGGTACCGGAATAGCTAGCTGGGCTGCCGGGGACGTCGCAGTGGCTAGGTAGTAGTGGTAAATAGTATGCGGGACGGGCAAATGCGGATATGTGCTTGACGATCCCGCGGCGCGCCCTGCAAGCGGTCGCAGCGGACCGCAGTCAGGTGCGTCACGAATGCGGGCCAGCGCGGGAAGCGCATATTCCTACTCGCGGTCGTGGCATGGTTTTACTATGCGCATTGTATGCACGACGCCCAAAGCATGCACGAGTTATGGGCCGCGCCTTGCTGTTTTCTCCCTGTTCTATTCGCAGATCTGGGCGAGAATCAAAAAGAACACGAAGGAGTGAGAGGAGAGCCCTAGGGGTAGCCAGGTACATGTAGGAGGTTTTCTGCAAGGTGAAGAAAACGGAAAGCAATGATAAGTCGGGGTGGAGTGTGTGTGCCGCGCAGTGACGGGGAAAAAAAGGGGGATCGGTCTGACGCCATGCGACGATACCTTACAACCTTACCAGCTTTACAACCTTACAAACGCCCGAGATGTGTGTTGTTGCGACTCCAGCAGGGTTCGACGAACAATGTTGGGGGAATTGCGGTGCATTGGGCATCGAAACCTAACTTGCGCGTGGCTCCGTCAGCCTGCAGCCCGGGTAAAATGCACGAGAGCTTTACACGCTCCCAATGGGGCGTATTGGTTGTTGTTGGCCGGTCCTAACAAGTCCGTAGCCCGGCAGCAGCAGATGGTTATTAACCCGAGGTCATCATGATGAGGACGGGGCTGACGGGGCAGAGCAGCATTCGGGTCGATGGGTCGATGGGTCGATGGAACGCCGGTACGTACATAGATCGACTGGAGAGCCAGTAACTTACGGCGGCCGTAGATCCAATATCAATATTGTAGTACAGCCCGTATTGGCTGCAGTTTGGCAATTAATACCTAATAAAGACAACAACATGAGAGTGTGGGCGGGCGAGCGGGCATCAACAAGATCTCTGATGTGTGGAGTTAGGGAGTTAAAAAGAGAGATAGAGCTAGAATCTGCTACACATCTAATCTCATCTTGACAAGATATAATAATCCTTGGCATGTTTGGATAATGACAGAATGACCCGGACAGAGGCCGTGCACTATGGCTAGGTGAGATGAGGTGAGGTGAGGTCTCACCGCTGCTTCTCCACGCCTTCGTGTAGGATCGCGGTATACTACCTACCTCGTACACCCAGGTCGCGGTACTTGTACGACTTTCTTGGGGTTTGTCCTGCGCCGCCTCCAATGCTCGGCTAGAGTGACACAACAATCAGTTCTTAGTGGCGCTGCGGCTTCGCGTGACCCTCCATAAGGATATCTGACAGAGACAAAAGTCCCTAGTGTGGCGCGCTTGCAATCGGCTTCGCTTCACACCAACCAGCCTACAGGAATTCCCTTTGTTTCGTTATGCGAATTGGGGTATTTGCGGATGTATTTGCGATGGGCTGGGCGGAAGCTTGCAAGACCGAAGTGGATATCCCGTAACGCAAACAATGCGAACATTGTGTGATGGTGTCGTACTCGGTTGTAAGCGCGCAGCTTACATACCTAGATACCTCGTGGCACTGTACCGTATGTAGAATGGCCAGGTTGTTGAAGGCCCAAGAGCTCGGTGCTGGGTGCGAAGGATGATGGACTGACGTTTGCAAACGAACCACCCAAGTCCTGGTGCAACCAACTGTGTGTGTCAATGAGAGAAAGACATGCCCTGTGATGGGAAAGACATGGTGCAGAAGCATCCTTGTTGTCGCACGACGGCGATGCGGATGCTTCTCCTGTCTCGTTATTGTCCCGCTATAGGCGGCCAGCCCTTGTTCAGGTCTTGGGCTGCCAGACCTCCATCAGGCTGTACGGTGAAGTGTTTGATGACAACGAAACAACGGCAATCTGCCCAGTGCTTCTCTGATATGACTGGGGCTGCATTTTGTCGACAAAATGGGCCAGGTCCCATGTCATGATGGATCATGGAGGATGGAGCGGCCGAGTGGGCAAGGATTGAGAAACGAGTGCTCTAAGATGGCCCTATATCATGACATGCATCCCCAAATATGCAGCAGGGTGCCAGCCGCTATCTTTCCAGAAAACATTAGCGAGCTGCGAGATGGGTATTCTGATAGGATTGTGTCAGAAAACACCCCGCTCGATTGAGTTGTGTGCTATTCGACTTTGCAGAATACGCCGAGTATTATCGGCTAACCCTTGCTAGTCAACTGGACTATCTATAATAGATGATCTGGAGGGCTAAGGCGGCCTTCCCACTATGGGCTGACATCTATCAACTGACTCGTCACGATTTGTACATGATTTGGGGAAGAGCAGATGGAAGCTTTCCTTTTCTAGGCATATGTAATATGATTAAATAAGTCTTAGACAGTCAGGCGGAGGCTTCTCCGAGGGTTGTCTCAAAAGCCGCCTCAAAGCGGTTGGCGTATTTATTGTTCAACACTCGGCACTTGGGAGCAAAGGCTATGCTTGCTTTAGCCCTCTGGTAGGCCGATATCCAATATCCAGTATGTATGCTAATGACGAACCGAGACAGGGATATAAATGTACTCTACAAAGCCTAGAGATCAACACCCGTTTACAAAATCTCCAACCGACGAAGAGCTGAAGAACTAATAGATGGCATATTTCCAAATTTCAATAATTCGTTTCACTTTCCACGTTCAATATAACTCTGGGTATTAGTCCATTAAGAGTATGACGGGAGACAAAAGAAAGTCACTACGCTGAAGTTGGTAACGTCTCAAGCGTTTCGGGCACCAACAAACACCCACTGGAGATTAATAACACACGGGGTCCGTTCGCGGGAGCGGCTCGCTGCATGCATACACTTTCAGTCACGTGAACAGAATATCAGGGGTTAGTGATTGGTTGCGAGTCTGAAGTATGACTTGCCATCCAATCAGTCTCAAAAGGCTGGCGAGTTCAAGAAAGCCTAATGCGAGCCCTCCCCCAAGCCCGAGACTTCGGGTTCACCTTGGTACCCTTTGATTCCACGCACAAGGCAAACTGTCGGTGTGCCTAATCATGTTTCTAATGCAGTAGAATGCAGTAGTCGGCCAAAGGAACGCTCTTCTTGGCACTGCTAGATTGCGTTTTATCACACAAGTTGCGGTCTGGACCTAGACCGTCCCAGCTGTGTCAAAGTGGACTGTGGACGTCGATACTACCGAGGGGGAGTATAGTCTGTCGACCAGCGATACGTGGCAATAGTTTTGCCGTAGTACTGACATCCCGTTGCATCTCGTCAAGTTGGAAGGATCCGAAGGCCCGAAATCTATAATGGGAAAAGCCGGGTGGTCTGTATTGGAGAGGTTACTGTTACTTATTCGATGGAACTCCCCAGGATCATAAGGCTTCAGGGAGCTGAATGTGTTGGATACCAACCGTACATGGTAAGTTGGCCCGCGCCTGTTCAGGTGCATGATGCATACCAGACTCATTCGAGAATGTCGGTTGATCCGGGCTGTGGACCGGAAGCGCGTTCGGCTACAATAAAGTTCAGCTACTGCACGGCACAGATTATGCAGTTAGTCGTCCAGGGCCGATCCATGCAGCTACACTTCCGGACTCGGCAGCGAGCTACCAGTACCTGCTGCAAAACTTGGAGTTGGGGACTCGATTGACAGCCGCGCACTGACTTGTCTTAGGCAGCCTGATGTGTTGTCCACATCGCATATCTGCGGCTCGCTGGATGCAGCAAGTGGCCACGTCTAGCTTGCGCCGTTGTTGGCTTCCCTTCGGATAATGCAAGGCGGCCTACGTGATTCGTCTTACTTGTATTCCGCCCAGACACCTTACCCGTTTTTCCCGTCCTGAGTCAAAGTTTCGCGCCATCATACTACATAATATGTACCTTACCGAGGTACTAGGGCGAGACGATGATCCGAACAATGGGGCACCAAAGCACAGCTGAATTCAGGGGAGCGTCCTTGGTTTGTAGCCTAGTTGCCTTGGTCATATGTATCGTAACAAATTGAAGATGACGTTCTAGAGATTGATATGCTTCTGAAAACTTCGGGACGGGTTATAGAGATTATTAATGAGTCACATATTGATAGGCTCTGAGTCCGCCAGCGAAGTTCGCATCTGCCTACCTCCGCTCCTGATCTCGCTCTTGATCCACATGCAATTATCGACGGCCTTGTGGATGTTCGATCATCCTCAAAGAGATGGAGAATGGCTCCAGCAAGTCTCGTTTCCTACTGAATGCAAGATCTGAGAGTCCCACGGTATCCTTTGGGCAGAATAAGGGGTGGATGTAAATTGGAACGAGAATTATTGAGTAAACCTGGAAGAACCTCGGACTTTGAATTTACAAAACTGTGTCAGATATTCCTCGACTTAGTCACCTGACGGCACAGTAATTAGGGATGGCGAAGATTCTTAATTACAAATTTACAGTAGAGGCTCTGCAACAGACTTATCTAATACAATCGGATATTGTAGACTGGGTGTAGGTATTGATGTGTGCCCCGAGACTATAGCAAGAGATATAGAGGTGATGACTTGCTGAACTTATTAGACCAACTGTAATTTCTATTGTCGCTCGCGACTTGCACACGTCAGTATGGGAGCCAGAATTTTTCAGAGGCAATAGGCAAGTGTCCCTGGCTTTGATAGCAGATAACCGTCTAGTCTAATGCAACGGTTGGTTTTAGGGGTTACGAGCTTGGCTTCTACGTCTAATGAGCCAAGCCGGATACTTGTCTATGCTTAACGATACCGAATCTGAAACGATTCGAGAATTTTTTTTCTATCGTGGGATTCACAGGGAGGATAAAGCTTGTGTTGGATCTAGTGCTGTAGATAAGTCCAAATAGTGTGTGTTTAGTGACTGCCTAGCTTGTTTGTTTGATCAACCACGGCGACTTTACGGTCCCTTTTTTCTTTCGGAGAAGCTTAAAGAAGGAATTATTGAGAGTATTTGCGAGCGGAAAATTTCGGTTTCTCGTTAATATTCGAGACTTATGGAAAGGTCCTGGGCTTTGCGCACTTGAAGTCTATCCTCACTGCTGGTTGTGAACCCCTGTGCCATTGGAACTGTCTGTTTGCCATAGTCTCGGAGATTCCAGAGCGGATTGATGGTGACTGTGAAACATTCAATGCAACCCTCGTCACTACGTGCAAATATTTAAATCCGTCCAAGGGGCCTGGAAACAATAGCAGTGGCCAAGGCTCTCCCATCGGGCTCTCCCATCAGAGACTAGACTTTATGAATCTGGATTGCGTCAACCTTAGCCAGACGCACTGACGGTCGTCCCGGGCACTCACTGATAACATAGTATCTTGTTAGCGTTGAAAATGATTGAATAGTATCCAGATAGTCAAGCTAGGATTAGACATGGTCATTGATGGGGAGGGCATGGCTTGGGGTAATAGCGTGCTTGAATCCATTCCCTCGGCTTCCGCCATGTTTAGATATTCACCCTAACAGCTGAAATGAACCCACAAGAATGTCTCTAGGGAGTTCCGAAAATCTGGATTATCAGAAGCAAGGCCCACTGAACGTCAGGAGAATATTTTGGCGCATTCTAGAGTTCATCGAGTATGGAATTCTGATACCGGGTTGCTTTTTACACGTACATTTTATCATTTCTCATTCCGGACGAGTGATCGGGTAAAACCTGGATCAAGTAATGTACTCTCTCGTGAATCTCTTGGACAAGTCGGTCATGGGAATCCCCTGCTTTCTGGGTTTGTTGCTTCTTCTGTAGCCTTCTGGATCCTAGCAAGTTTTTGAGCCGCTCTGTTAACAGCATCATCGAAGGTATGGCATTTAGAATTCAATAGCGATATATTAAATTGTTAAAACCTTTTCCAGCATTATGATGGGTCATTGATCTCGTTGCAATTTCTTATCATTTGGAAGTCGCGTGGCATTGTACCCATATTGAATACTCAGAGTGAGGCGTCTAAAAATAAATACCGACTAATAAATAAATAGCTTGGATATTCTGAATCCTCCATTTCTAATTTCATAGTCATCTGGTTCTCCTGCTCTGCTCGGAAATGTAACATTACAGTATTCACATACCTATTCATAACGTGTATGCCAAGGATGCCTTTAATACGATTGAGGATGTATAACCCCGAGCCTCTGTGTGACTTGATGCCTTGTTGCCCAACATACTAACATAGCGCCTTTGGATCATGCAAGCAAAAGGCAGAAACATACGTTTTCCTCAGTAGGACGGCAAGACTGCATTTGACCTATAAGGTCAATTCAAATTGATTCATGGTTACATTTAGTCTATCAAGCATCCACGGGAAGTTGCGGCACTCTATTGCGATCTATCACTATGGCTGCAGACCGACGGCAATAGGTTGTGCGAGTCTGAGTATATTCTGGCTCGAGGTTGGACACAGATAGGTACACAAATGCAGCCACCCTTTCACCTCTCACGAGCCTGGGGAAATAGGCGCGATGGCTTCACCTATACCAAGCAAACATCTTGACATGCCAAAAGTGGAACATTTTTGCATTTTGCTCTTACTGGACCTATCTAAACAATTGGGCGAAATGGTTACGCGGCTTTTCTAAGAACTTCGGTTAATTAACAGTTGAGGCCAAAAGGCACAAAAATGCCGAGTCGTAGCAAACGCTGTAACCGCGGCATCGGGTTCGTGAACATCCAACCACATGTCATAGAAAAGCATAATAGTATACATAGATCGCTGAGCCTGCCTTAATCCTGCCGTGATTGGCGACCAGGCATAGACGCTAATAAGTTATTGCGCGGTTGCACGAACTTTTATAAGTACAAGCCAAACCGAAAGGATACAAAAGTGCAGATACGGCACAAAGTGGATCGACGGGTCCGTTCCATCGAACATGGATCAGCGGGATGGGAGCGGATATGTACGAAGGGCGGGAAGACCCTAAGGTGGGCGGCGGATGCATGTTTTCTAAAAGCGTCACCCAGATTTTCGATACCGTAAGCCCAAAACCATGGGAGCCCAGGGTGGCTTCGGTATACACAGGTTGGCATGTTAGGCTTAGCTTGGCTGCTTACGGCTTGCTGATTGAGCGATCACACCTATGATATACATAGCAATAGTATAATGCCTCCATCCAGAACTTGGGTGGGCGAGGGCTTGTAGTAATTCCAACAAGGTAACGTGAATCACGATCTGACCCCGTCATAACCCCTCCACACCGAAGCTACCCTTCGCGTGGTGCGTGGTGCATGGTGTCGGGTATGTCAGGGGAGGTTCATCGGCCGCTTATACGAATGGAGCTAACATAGCATACGATTGGCTTGTGTCAGAAAGGTGCTCTGAGTCAGGCACATGGCAAGTCAGCATCCAGCATGCAGCTCCAGGTGCCCAGCCCAAGAAGGTCGTGGAGAGCACACATTTAATTAATCGAAGCTTGCTGCGGTCGGATCTGTGATCTGTGGTGCAATGTGGCCCAGCTTTTGAAAGGTACGGAGAATAATAAGAAGGATCTGAAAGCCTGCGTCGCGGAGATGCGAGGTTGTGCTGCATTGCTGTGCAGTATCATCTGGCCCTATGGGTAAGGATTACTCTTGTAGCCACAGAGTCCAAAACTCGACACTCAATGGTGAGAGGTCGACTGCCGGAGAGCACATGCATCACACTGAGGGATGTCCTCATACGCAGCAGACAGATCACCGACCACACCACCCCCTGGTGTCGCCTAACGAGGCCCGGAGGATTCGTTCTCCAGACGGCGAAATAACCGGTTCGAAGGAACAGTAGTCCGCGATCGGGACTCGCGGGCAGGCAAAAGCGGGTGGGCGGGCAGCAACGATAAAAGGGTGGCGCATCGTGAGATGCGCAACTTTCATGGTATCATCCATGGTTCTCTGCCATGGATTGGACATGGACAAGGTGTCATGAGCGAGAGCTATCGATGTCAGCAGGAGGTGATTGGAGATTGCAGAAAAATAGTTAAACGCCCCTTGAGCGAGCGGGCTGGGCTACCAGTCTGCCAGTCTGTCAGTACAAGTGATTGATGACCGAGTCAATACCAACGTGTAGAGTGCAAGGCACCCCTGTCCCTTGCTGCTTTGGCAGCTTGGCTTCCATGCTTCCCACGCTTTGCCATGCTCCCTTGGTTCCTTGCTCGCATTGCCGCTGGGCCCTGCGTGGGTTTTAACCAGATTCGATGGCCCGAAAGCTTTGGTGGGACCAATAAAAACTACCGGTTCGGCTCGTCCATTACCAAACGGAGGGATGGAGCAGACGGACCTGGAAGCCAAATTGCCCTACACAGCTAGTGCCACAGGCAATGAATGGCACGATTGGGGGAGGACTGGGGGATCGGGATAGTGGACCTGGACTTGGGACTTATATGTATGTATGGATGTACGCATGTATGATGTATGTGTGTATGTATGTATGTATGTATGTACTTACATACATAAGCTGTACATACATACACTACTAAGGTATAGTAGGCATCATACTGCGTAGTGGCTTATAACGGCGACAAGGGAGATTCGACACGTCGCAGCCTTTAGAATCCTATGCAATGCGCATAACATTGTCGGATTAGAGAGAAACCTGATAACTTGCGTGTGGGTGTCATACGTGCCATGTTGTTGTACGGAATACCACACCCAGTGTTCCACCAAAGACCTGTCGTTCCCTTCCCCCATGCCCTGGTGACCGAACCGTCCCTTGGCGCTCAATCGTGGAACCAAATTAAAAAGTGACGCTGGGCTGCTGGGCTGAGCCGCGTGACAGTTCCAGCATCCCACGAAGGAAGGGCTCGGGCCTCAGGGCTCACGAAACGGAAAACAAATGGAGGCAGACGAGGCAAAGATCGTCGAATCCCGATCTGACTTGCCGATATCTCCATGGTGATAACTCTGCATTTTGCATATGCCCGTCCCGATTGAGGCCTGGAGGAGGGCTTGCACACCCACGCTGCCATGCTTACGTATGTACAGTCGAGGCGGCACGCAGCGCGGTGTATACCCCAAAGATGGACATTCGGCTTACTATGTATATGTAGGTAGTAGGGTTTTAGAAAGAGTGCAGCACATACATAAGGTTTCCGGACGACAGCAATAAGGTCTGGACCGGGAAGTTCTTCCTGTGGGATGCCTCCCGCCGAATTGGATACGGCCACTTCCGCCTCCGCAAGCGTTTTTGAGTTACCTTTTTTCATGGATGTATTGCTTCTTCACGCCTCCGGCAAACCCGTCCGTTCGGGTCTCATTTCTCCGTACCCTGTGTGCGCCACGTACCCAGTAGCGAAGTTCATCATAGTATAAGGCTGTCTTGATATAAGCTCGTCGTTCTAGGTTTTTGTTTCGATCAATCTTATCACATGGTACTTATTTAATTTCCTAGAAACTTCTACGCCGTAATCGCTAAGAATTCCATCGCTCGCCTGGTTAAACCCTGCATTTCTCATCCGTGTTGGTGAGATTACAACCAGCTGAAGTCAGAAACCAAGTTGGGTTGAGTTGGTGCACATTTAGACAATTTCATCGAGGCCACCGAGTGGCCGGATATATTTCCAGAACACTATCATGAGGTGAAAGGAATGGATGATAATGCATACTTTGAAACACGGCCATGCTGCTATATCATAACATATCCTGGTATAACTCGTTTCCACAATCCTAGGGCTATCGACGGGCTGATGCGAGCTTATTACAAGCAGGCCGGTAGCCTACTAGCTTGACCCTCTGAGACCCCCCCTACCCCTACCTGGTCTGCACCCCACAGAAGGGCGAGGCCGAGGCTGACGTGCTGCGTGCTGCGTGCTGAGCGCTTGGCCGGGGTACAGCAAGGCCCGAGTATTGCATGTACAAGTACATACATGCCGGCACACGTTGCTCGCAAATATGACCTGTAAAGGCGTTTATTAGGTTCGCATGAGCGCTGGAATTTCTCGACGTGATCGATGGGAAATTAGTCCAGTAATCGGCCCAGCCTCTGTCGCCCTGAGGTGTGGTGCAAAGTTGCGAGTCTATAATCCATCTTCCGCTCAAGGTAAATGAAAATGTGACGAAAGCATCGGCGACATTCTCTTCATTTGTACGAGCATAGGTCACAAGGTTGCAACTGGAAAGGCCCTGCAGATTGAATCCGGATTATATACCCACCCTCGACTCTATGTAGCATTGTGATACCCGGCCGACTGACTGCAACGCCGTCACCATCTCGAGCTGCAAAAGCAATATACACGTGTAGACCCCGCCCCGGCTCGCCGCATTCCAGCCTGACGTTCTCTGCCAGCCTGACTAACTACTTTATGTGTTGCGTAGCATTACACAACCAGTACATTGCATGCGGCTTTGAAGATATTGGGTATGATTGTTTAATAAAAATGTTGTGCGATGGCCGCTTGTAGACCTCCCGTGCGACATTCGAAGCCCCCCTCGTAGTCGTTGGTGTAAGTGTAAGGGATGTTAGTTAATTCATTCATCAACCCTCTGATGAATCCTCCCCAGCTTTTTCCTCATAACCCTTTGCCCCGGCAAGGTTGGAGACCTCGAAGCGAGGCAGACGTTTCCTCCCAAGGATCAGGTTCAAAACTTCAATCGTCTTCACGACCAACCTGCTGTGCCGTTGTCATGGTCATTGTTAGTGGCATGGTACCGACCTGTTCCGGAGCTATCTGAGTTGCACACGAACGGATAACTCAGGAGGATCCTCGCGCCAATGAACAAGTAGTTACATGCATCATTCGTATTGCTACTTCTACTTTCAGACGATCGAATTGGCAATATCACACACCTAACAGCCTTCGTTCACATCCCGCAAATGTGAAGACTCCCTGAACTGCCTGATCACTACACCCCCTGGCCAAGGAATATTGAAAGGAAGTAGAGCCAACCACCAACAACATACCATCGTGGGTACTTGATACGCGCCTTAAACGGACGTGTACAGCAATTTATCCATTTGATGCCCTGGCGTTTCAGTGCGATAAATCGACATCGTGATCCCGCTGAAACTTGTCCCTACTCCAGCAGGGTTCCTCGCAAATTATATATAGTCTTTGATTTTACACTGAAGTCCGGGCCGGGGGCGGTTTGACCGCATTTAGCCATTGGCGCGTTCCAATTCAGATTTGGGTTGGCAGCGAGGGACTGTGCAGTGCAGCCGTTGATCAGAGTTTCGGGCCACCCCGTCGAGCCACCTGGTTGGGATCTATCCGTTTGTAATTCCCCTTGCTTGCGTGCTTACCGTTACCGCATTCCTGTTCGAGAAAGCCCAGTGCAGGTGCGAGGTGACAGGCGCTCGGGGATTTCATGCTCGACGCATTAGGAAAACCGTACAGCACCTGCAGCAGGGCTTATTACTAGTACCAACACCACGACCAGGCAGGTGTCCATCTAGGGGTGGAAGGGAAGCAGCGGTGTGAGGGACAAACGGTGGGCGCGCCAAACATAACCCTGGTCTGGAGAAGGAGGGGGGGGAGAAGAAGAAAAGCTGAGTGCCAGAGCCTTGGGTCGACCATCGGCATCGTGATTAGCTGACGGGGCCCCCGTCATCTTGAACCCGAACACTTGCGCGCTTGCGTTGCGTGCATCGGGTGCTAGCCCAGCTTGTGCGAAGCCACCCATCCAACGTGGGCCGCCCCTCTCTCCCCTTCCAGCCCGAGCGCTGAGATTCGAGAGAGAGGGAGAGAGAATCTTGCCGCTTGTGTGAGAGAGAAAACATCCCAGCAGGTACAATACCTACAAAAGGCACCCACCTAGGTCTGCGAAATCTGACTGGGCATCTCATTCCAATAAGGAGCTGGCATATGATATGGTATGGTACTCATCACACGCATCTCGATACGTACACACTTAGGGCTGGCTCCAAACCAGGGGCCTGGATGGAGGCGGCATTTCTAGGCCTTGATTGACTACTAGAAGCATACCGAGGCACAGATACCTCAGTGAGTGAAGGAGGAGGGAGACAGGAAAGAGAATAGAACGGTGGCCGCCCCACCAACAACATAATAAATCTCGCGCCCGGTTGTCCAATTTCGTCACTTAAAGTTACATAACATTACTTGCAGACACATTTGGCCCTGCCTACGATCAGTACGTTGCACCTATCACTGCGGATCATTGCGAGGTCGCCCGGCAAAGCTTCACCTGGCTTTCTGTTACAACCCGACTCGGCAAGCCGATCACCTAACAGCCCTAGGGTGTACTCGTACCCGAAGTGTCTACGCCATCGGAAATTTTGGCAAGCCATAGGTGGCCGCATCTGGGCGGGCTAGAGACGTTGGCTACGCCTCGTGTCTCTTCTCCGTCTCCAAGCGCGCATTTTAATGGAGAAAAATCTACAAGGCGTCTGATGTTATCTGAATTGCTCACTTGAACACCGCTGCTCAGCCACACCCAAATTATACATAAATACCTACTTTATCCTACGTCACCGTAGAACGAAAGGAAGGAAGAGAAGAATCGGACCAGCTAGAAGTGCATTGCATGCCGCATTTCTGCCAGGGGAGAGACACACAGCAATAACTGGTTCACCCCATCATCCTACCGCGGAGCAGTCAGATAAAAAAAGGAATTACGCATGAGATGGAATAGGAGCCCCCCCTGTGTGCCGTTTTATCAAAGCAATCCCAGAGTACGATTTCTAGTCGTCGCAATAAATTATACCAAAGGAACGCGGCAAAGTACGTAACACTGGTCATACATATCTACCAATTTGCTATAGGTATTTATACATGACCTATTTCGCGTCACCTACCGTTGCAATATTTTATGAAGAGGAAAACCGAGGTTAAGCCAAAATAGGAGAGACTTCTTTATTTAAGGTATGCATATTGAGTTCGAAGCAACAGGGAAAAGATGCTCAAGCTTACCATTTATTGTTCTCTAATAAGCCTAAAAGCGCCTGCAACGCACCCGAGGAAAAAAGAGAGAAGGAATATTGTACTGCGACTATTATTCGACCGAATCAGAGCTGGTCATCCTTCTGCGGCCCGATCTGCGACCGTGGCCCAACCCATGGTGACGGGTTTCGCCAGTAGACGCGAGGTAACAAACCCAAGCCAGACTTGATTGGAACAAGATCCGCCCTCTTCCAAACCCCCCCAGTCTATTTCCCCAATTTCGAACTCTGAACATCAGACAGGCCAGCAAGCAACACAACAGCCTTCAGCTTCGTGCGACACACTTCTTAGTTTATTTTATTTTTCTACTTACTTCTTCCCTAAGCGGCTTTCGTCGCATGAAGTATCTGGTCGTTACGAGTTGTTCCTCTCTCACCTGGCGCCGCCATTGACAACCTTGCCGGCCCATCAGCCATTATTTTATCCTTTGCAACTACACACTCTATCCGCGCCCCTCCTCGTCGTCCTCCTCCTCTGCTACATACTACTACATACTACATACTACATACTACATACTACATACTACATACCATTACAATCGGTCCACCTTCTCGTGTACACGTACAAGCAGGGAGAGCGTCAACCGACTAGTGGTCCATTAGCCCATTAGCCCATCCTAGAAGTTGTTTTAGTCTAGAAGCCAAGTTCGCCAACGCATCCACACTTGCCTTGAACCACCCAGCTGATCCGCCATCGGCCCCGTTTTGCTTCTGGTCCACCGGCACGAACCATCGTCCTCATTAGCCCACCCCAGAAACGCTGCCACTTAGTCAGTCATTCGAGGAGGGTAAAAAAAGGTGCGTTCCAATTTCCAGCACTACCTAGCCTAGGCCTGTCAGACTTATTATTGGGAAGCCCTAGAGAACCCCGAGAAATCCACAAAGAGGAGGCGCTCGGTTGTTCTCTCAGGCATTTACCACTTACACGAGAGAGGGTACCGTGTACGTCAGTCGGTTAGTTCAGCCGTTTACTTCCAACCTTACATTCCCACCCATTCATCTTCGCATGAAGTTGCACTGCAGTCCTGCATTGCGTTGTGCGTCCTGGTTCCGTTTTCAGAGCTGCGGTTGCATAGTTTGTCCCTGGCCCCAACATACGCTCACATTCACACACTCTCGTATGCCTAGCTACCCACCTAATCAAGCCAGTAAGTAAGTATTACTATTTCAACCCCCTCCCTACATACCCGACGTAGTCAGAACTGCCCTTGGGACATCCACCCATCTCCCGTCATTTCCAACTACGTCCAAGTTTTTTCATGGCATTCAAGAGCTCAGCAGTCGGTTTCTTACTTTCGTAAGCTGCATAGCCTCTCAGCAGCTTAGTTAGTTGTGTGTTTGTCTGTGTGGTCGTCGTGTACTGCAACCGGTTGCGTGTTTGGCGTTGAAATCTTTCGATAGCTTCAACAATTACCATTTCAGCGTCGTTTCTTGTTACTCACTTCACTGGCACTCCTCCGTCTTGGAGGGGGGAGGGAAGACTTGGATCGGCCTGGCCTCCGTTTGCAAACCACTGCAATCCAATCCAATCCATTCCCTCAGTTTGAAAAAAAAAAAAGCGTACCCTATATTTTTACCTGCCAATGGCTTAGGCTCTATTTTACTCGGGTCCATTCCAGCTAACGACGGGCTAGCTACTTGCCTAGACTCCCTCTAAGGTTCCTTGCGTGCAGCGGCATCAGCAGGCCCCCAAGGGTCATCCCGCACCTCAATTTATAGCAGAGTCAGGGCCTGCCCACAGGTCTCCCGGCACTACAGACTCCGCCCCGTCCTTAACTTCCCTTCCACTACCACCACCACTATTACCACCACGGTTGGCCCCGCCACCACTCCACCTAAGGTTCTTGCGCCGCCGTCCTGCCCGCGCGCACTTATCCCATCCTCTTATTACTACTACTACCTCTCTTCTTTCCTCTCCACACTTTGCAACTTTCTTTCCATTATTCTTCTTTAAAAATTAAATTAATGCTGGCAATCTCCTTCTAATATCCACCCCATCGGTTTCCCCGTTTGCATTCGTCAGCATCGTGGCCTGTTAGTTTTCCAGTCTGGTTCCGTCTGTGTCGGATTACTCATTCCGCCTCTACTAAAACTAACCTCAACACAACTGCGCAACCTACTGGTCGTTTCGGTAACTGCGACTATTGCTACTGCATGTATATCTAAAACCCAATTTAGATATTTGCTGTCATGGTTACCGTCCATTATATTGGCTTGTCGAGAATTGCGTGTTTGAATAAGCCTGTTACGTCGAGGGGACTTGGTCTTTCCAGGTGCTATACGCCACTTTAGACGTCATTTTAGAAAGAAACAAAAAAAAATCCACGTATACAGTCAGTCAGCTCGTTGGTCAAGTCTGGTACGTGGTCTACGGCTTTCCATACTTGATCCTGGCGCCTGTAAGCGTCCTGTCTTCGTAGCATGGCAGAAGACCCCCGAAATAGAGGAAAGCTGCCAAGACACCACGAACAAACCGACGATTCACGATACCTTGGTGAGAGCGACGATCGTTCCAGACCAATACCTTATCATTCACGGCCACAAATGGCGACAAGTTCTATGACTTTGCCGTCTATTCAAGATCCCCACGGTGCCCCCGGCCCGTATGGTGGGAGGGCTTGGGACCCGAGAGCCAGTGCTTATGGAAATTCGCCGAGTTCTACGAACGGGTATCCCCCTCCCCCAAGCAGCGCTCATGCACCGCCGAGTACAGGTTACTCTCCCCCAAGTTCTGGGAGCGCCTATCCTCCTCCAGGCTCTGGAAACCAGGCCTATCTTCCGCCAGTTCAGTCTCAAGATCCGAGAGCAAACTACCCACAAGATCCCCGGGCAGCTTATTACTCGCCACAGGCTTCCATGACTTACAATGCCGCAAGTCCGTATGACTATGCCTACCGGCCAGACCGCGGCGCACCTGGCGCATATCCTCCTGAGTTCGCAAGGAGTGGATCGGTAGGTGCCGGTGTAATGCAACAGTCTGCGCCTCGGCAGCGGACTTCGATCGCTTGCAGATATTGCAGGAGGAGGAAGGTAAGATTGGATTCCATAATACGGAAATTTTCCAAATTCTTGGGACATAGCTTACGAGTAACTAGATTCGTTGTAGTGGTTATCAGAACTCACCTGCAGGAAAGTGTACAAATTGTATCAAGATGAACCAGGAATGCATATTTCAGCCAGTTTCGTCGACTTCTTCGACTGCCTTTGTACCCGTTACAGCATTGCCAAATGGCATTCCACCGGGTACCCAATTATTTGGAGCATATGGGCAACCGTTAGCTGGTCCCTCGAGTTCTGCTCCAGCTGGCTACCAAGCTACGGCCTCCCAGTATGATCAGCCGCTGCCATCGCCGACTGGCTCGTACGGCTCATTTTCGGAGGAGAGGTCTGACTCAGGTAGGCGGCGTCCAAGGGCATCGGACGACGAACATGGAATACGTCTACCGCCCCCCAATTCTTTCCCCGACGATGGCGCCCGAAGACGGTCTCCTTCCTCTAGCGGCAGTCCAAGTCATCTACAGCCATATTCGCAACTCCCGCCTCAACCTATACCACACCGTGGATACGACGATCGAACACCACCACCAAGGGGAGGTTCGTCTGGCCCCCCAGTAGGATCCAATCCTGCGAGTTCTGTCATGAGTTTGGAAAATATAATGGGCTCCGGTCCTAGTCCAAGTCACGATATCGACCAACGGATGCTGGGCCGACTGAATCGTCGAACATAGCAGTTGATCTGCTAATACTCGATTACAGCCACTGGGTTAGCGGGAGGATCAGTACGCCATTGGGATATGTCTAGGGAGAGGTCGATAAGATTGACGGCTGCTGGCCAGCTCAATTTCCGGGTCCTGACTTTACGAATCGCCAAGTCGACTGCGTTGCGCCGGGCGGCATGCTCTTGACCTTTTAATTGGTCTTTAATTCATCAGTCGGGGGGCACTTTCAAGCAAAACTTGCATTTCGTTCATCAGGGGCGGCATCTATGAATCGAAGGCGCAACATGCGGTCATCTGGGGGTGGTTACGAAAACGGCGTGGGCCTCGCGGAAAATTTAGATCACATCCAGTTTGGCGACAAACCCCGATTACGGGCATGCATTGTCGAGTTGCTTTTTTACAGCGGTCCTACGCGTATGATTTCGTTATTGTTCATTTCGAAGCACATGATTCGGATACACAAAGGGAAAAGACTGGCTTGCCTCGCGGCACAAATCCGAACGTTGGTTGCTTTGTTTTTAATTACATCTGTTACCACTGCTCCACAGCTGACCTAGGTATTGTTATCGACTTGCCCTCAATACTACGTCAACTAAGCGTTAAGCGCAAGCGAGGTACGGATCTACTGTATCGTCTTTATGGCAATTAATGTGACGTCCGATGCGTTGTGCCACCGTAAAAGCAATGTGCAATCAAAATGCCCAGAAGACTCTCGAATACTTACTATAGTAGTGGCGATGACAAGATCATGGGTTCCTAGGGCATGCCGGAGAGCCAGGTAGACGGTAATCGACAGCATGGGCGGAACATCTTGGCTAACCCCTGAGACGTTGGCTCGTGAAGAGAAGAATAGACCAAGTAGAAAGACAGTGGACCCTTGCGGTGGATCCCATTTTGATAAGCGACAACGACGCGATTGTACTAGTATGCATGGGCGAGTCGTGTCAGCGGAACAAGATCCGGGCACAGCCTTCGATACTAATTTGATATTAGCAGCGATACCCCGGCTGCCGTTGCGCTCTGGGGACCTAACCTAATAACACATTACATATACCTGCATATATCGATGGGTATGGATGCCATCGTGGCCTTGCATTGGCATTATGACGCTTTGGAGAAAGAGGGGAAAACTCCACGGCTAGATCCCTCGTTACAAGCTGAAGCACGTCGTCGACCAAAAAAAGATAGTGGCCGATCTGTTCTCAATAACTCGAAGAATAGGACAGGCACCTAAGAGAGATTGAGAGGTGCTGTATATGCAGGCCAACTCTTCTAGACATACGACTAAAGGCTAGCTCGTCAACACTTTTGCGTGCTGCCCTGAATCATGGACAGATATACGGAGAAATCAAATCACTGGCCGAGACGAAAGACAGACTAGCTAAAGTCGTTAGCTGAAATGGGTGCTGCCACATTCCCTAGCCGTAGAACTTCTTATGATTGTACGCGTGCGCAAACATCGACCATCCGCCGCCATGGACTATGGTCCCCTGCCATCACATAGGTACCTCTCTCGCTGCCCAACTGAAAACTCTCCTATTTCCCATCACCAACAACATTACATACAACTTACCTTAGCGCCGACAGTAACCCAAGAAATATTTCCAACCTTGGTCGTCCTCGACTGATGCCTATACTGTGGACACTGCGGATGATGCCACGTACCGTACCGAAACTTACTCACATTCTACGGTCTCCTAGACTGACTCGAAACCTTAAAACGGATCGTGGTGCGCGGCCGGTGCCAGTATGCAGCTTAAGTTGTAGATATCGAACTCGGGGGGTGTTTCTATTTATTACTAGAATACCAAGGGAAAGTCATTCTTCAAAGCTTATTGCTAAACTTGGGTTGTATCTATTTATTCATAATGAACGTTATTACAACGCAATACGGTTTCTCTAGGAGACGCGGGGAGATAGCAGGTAAACTATTACGGAGACAGCGGTACTATAATAATCGAGTCGATTAGCTTGTTACCCAGGAATCTATCAGCGTGTTACTCGTTCTACAACCTGCAGTAACAGAAATACCTTCTTGCAACTGGACAACAAGCTAAGTGTACTATGCTGGCTCCTTCGACCACCAATATGGTTACATAATATCACGTGTTATCCCTAGTCCTTATAGAGACAAGATCTTGATATTACGAATTCGGAATTTACCTAATCTCCATCATTTCTCGACAATCCGTTGAAGTCGTCAACGCACTCAACTTGACCGATTTTTGACGCCCTGTCCACATCGAGGATAGACGTTACGAGCACTGGAAAGGAAAAGACTATGATATTGCGACTAATAACATCGTGGCTTGCTGAAGGTCCTAAGACCAACCATAACTAGTACAAAGCTCATGGCTACAAACCCGAGAAAGGAAAGTTCCGAAGGGCACAATCCAGCTGAATTCAGTCGACGAGTCACCACGTAATTCCAAGGGATACAATGGAGCACGAGAAGGACCTACTGCGAGGACGGAACTACCGAAGAAAAGAAGAAAACATTTCCACCTCCGCCAACAAAGTTTAGGGGGTCACGTCATGATCCGCGAGGCCATCCAAAATACAAGAAATGCAGAAAGATGCGGGAGAAGACACCGACCATCATACACGTCAACGAGTTTCGTTGCAACCCAATACACGAGGGTTTGTTGTCGTTGGTTTAAAACGCGTCACCCCCTTCCCCATTCACTCTACAAAAGCAAGAACTAAAAGATGAGATGATAAGCTAGGTAGATCGCCTCGGACCGCAAATTCACTAACCCGCTCTTATACCACTGCTAAGGGAGTCCGGTTGTGGTCGTTTTTAACGATCCGATCTCGACGATCTCGGATCGATTTAATCGGCTCTCCAAATTTACGGCTAGGATACCGAGGCTCTTTCCGAACTTCTCTCGAACCCAATTGGATAGGAACCAAGCAACTGGATCATCTCGAATTACTTTTCCTGCTTGGGGGGCTATAGAGAAGCTGGGTGGTCTATTTGGCCCATTGTACCCATTCTATTGAGTCTCCCATCGTCATCCAGGTCCAATTGCTTCTGAGTTAGGATAATCTAAAACTATACTGGAATGCTAACTATTGGGTAACTGCATTTAGACGCTCGACTCGTTGTACGTTGCGTCGTCCAGTTCCAGTCGAATTTGCGTGGGTCGTCCAGACCTCCTCCCTCGAGACTAGAGTCGTGCAGGAAACAATGTCCTCCCTTACAGCCCAAGCTCTCGGTAACCAATGATATTACTGAAATACCGCACCCCTTATCATTCCTGTGCGGGCACACGGGAGCTTCGAGACATTTCAAAGCTTGCAAAAGATGACACGGGACAAAAGCGAAGCCAGAACATCACTAAAGGGGAGCGAACGAACTTTTTCCAAGAATACTCGAGAGCAAGAATCGGGATGCCCGACTGGCTTGAAATTATGGGCAAGACTGTACTTGCTAGAGAGAGCCAAAACACCTGCGTCTCTGCAGCCGTACTATTCAACACCAGTGTCGGCAAGTCGATTTCCAATATCTCTTCAATAGCTCCTGGACGGTAGCTTTCCGATATTCCTACCGCACAGTTTCTGCATTTTCAGAACAAATGGGCCAAGGGGCCGTCTCGATATATCTCTCAGAAAGGAACCCAAATCCTAAGGAGTCTTAGGCTTGCCTTGCTCGCCGGTTGCTATGTATTATGGTACACGTAACGAGGCTGCGTGGTAGTCCACGATATAGTTTGGAGCATTGTGTCCCGAGCACTTTCCTTCCTGTTCCTCTATCTTTGCAATCCAATGTCTACTCTGCTTTACATTCCTTCTTTGCAGTTTCCTCCTATCACCAATGTTGCCATTAACCTCCCCATTGGCCAGTATGTTGTTTGTTAGTGCTCCAGGATTACAGTATCACCATGCAAACAATTCGTAAGCAACATGCCTCCAAGATGGAGAACTGGCGGTCCTTTGCGAGACATTAGTTGTATCTACTGTCCAGGAATTCCTAGCTTATTTGCAGCACTATCACTCGTCAACCACATTTTCTTACTCAGAGCTTGATGCCAAGGCATCCAGTTTTCAAGCACACACGCTTTTATATGCAAAGGACGAAAAGGTTTTGTGCAGAATATCATGACCATTACTAAGGTTTGTCAGCAGCGGCAGCTTATAGTACTATTTGAATATATTGTCACGCGCTAGCCACATTGGGAGCTTAGGTGTGGGTCGTCGCTGTGGCAGGTATAGTCGCATAGGTATTGGCTTGGCTCGCGACCTGGCGGAAACAGACCCCTCTGGCCATCACCCATTTCTGTGGTTCTGGCGCGGGATGCTCACGGCATAGGTCTGACAATATCGGTAAGGATGCCAAATGGGTTGCTGGTCGCTTTGGATTGGGCTCCGGAATTGTGAAGCACGCATGCTACAAAGCTGTAGTACCTAGTGAACTCAATGCGAAAGAAGCGGCAAGGCGACCATTCCTAGGTTGGATGCCCTTGGACGGTACGGCCGTCTTTGATATATCGGGCTTAGTCGTGCGGCTCTACGGATTCACCTACCGTTGGTACTACATCGTTATAATTGCATAGGTAGGTATACACCGAGAATATTGTTTCACATAGGTACCTAATCAAGTCTCCAATGATTCCGTTAATCCAAGACTTTGAGTGCCTATGGCAGAGCTTCTTTGTCTCTTACATAATTTGAAAGCGCAATATGCTAGAATCTGGCAATATGAGCAAGAAAAATTGCCACGTGCGTCCCTTGCGACTATGTAGGTAATCCAACTGATATAAGAGGCTATGTTACAGACATGATTGATGAAGCAGCGAACCCCAAGTACGCATCTTAGTTCCCCTAGAGATCAGGCCTACGACCCTAAATCAGTCTTAATCGTAGCCGTAGCTATGAATCTTCGGGTATGTCCTTTACACTAGATCGTCGACAAGGTTATTAGCCCGCTCGGGGAACCATTCCACTGTAGTATTAATCAAACTACCGTTTCCAACCCCCCAGGGTGTTGTTGTGTGCCCAATCCTCTTCAAATCCATCTCGAAGTACATCTGGACCAGGTAAATTAATATATCTACGACGTGAACGATTGGCATCCCCTGAGTTCCCAGAATAAATCATCCTTCTCTCCTTTCCCTTCTCGTCTGAATACGATTTGTACCTGACTTTCGTCAATCAATGGCGATCCCTTATCATAGAACAATGTGCTCGTCCCAATAACGTATGTCCACGCTTTCGGTCACTAAGAACAAGAGCGGGCCAAGATCTCTTGACCAGATCCTGCATTGCGGCCTGGCTGATCAGCTCGGCCCAGTTGCAACGATCGTTGTTTCCACCACCTGAAGCCCCACAATGGTTGGGCAAACACTACCTCGATGCCGCCTAGATGCCCAGAGAAGTCAAATATAATATATGGATTGGGTTTGCGGAATACACGGGTAGGACTTCGCCCGCTGCCTTACCCACTGAAACTTTAATTTGGTAGATATCTTCATTCGGGAAGTGGGAGATATACATACGTAAGCCGAGTCGTATGTCTTCATCCGGATTAGACCGACGTAGGCGAGCACTGGACGGTGGAAAACCCCATAGTTTGGCTTGGTCACTATTGATCATCCCGTGAACTAGTCATAAGGTAGGATTTTAGTTATGACTTCATGCTGCGGCTGATCATAACGCTATTATTTGAAGAAGCAGTCGGGGTAGTCTGAAAACCCCCTCTTATGTCTCCCGAACTACCACAGAGCTTGACGGACGGAGCGCCTCACAAGATCCGAAGCTTCCTATAGATAGGTGACACAGACGGTTCTACCTGCACCTCGAACAGATAGAACTTAAAACGGGAAGGCCACTGTTATCTTCCTAGCCCGCCGCTCCGCGGGCTCCGCTGCCGATAAATGCATATAGTACCACAGCCCAACCGAGTCCCCGGAATCCCCGGAATCTCCAGCCATGACCCCCGACCAGGTTATACCTAGTTGTATACATACACACAGGCCGGATGCTGCAGGTCAAAGTATGTATACTATACTAATACTCCACGCTAGATACCAGCTCTTCAAGACCCATGTCGGCGCACAAGGAGAACGCCGGGGAACGCGACGTTGCGTTGGTAAGTTCCATGTATGTAGGTACAATACCCCTCAATGGGGCCTCAAAACGACAAACTGTCACAGTCACGCCCTACTTAGAGTAGGTTACACGAGGAAGCACGGCGCATAATATACACACGAACCTGGCCCCTCACGCAGCCTGAAAGTATACCGGGATGCCATGTAATCGGATACGCACGCAGGGCTAGAGTTCAAGATTCGGGATGTATCCCCAAGGTTTCGCGCCGGGCTAATAGTTTCCGATGCAGAGGTTCATATGCCATGCAGTCCGGCTCTAGGTAGTTGGAGAATTATAATTCAGGTACTGTGATAATTCCACTCAAGGATCTGTCTACGCTTCGGTGGGTAGGTGAGTTTAACGCTAGCTGGGATCCGCTCGGCGACCTCTTAGGTTAGCGGGGGGATAGGCTGATAAACGCCTCGGCTTGTTTGTGTATGTACTTGAAGGTATTGAAGATGTCGATATCAACGAGGGGGTCTTAGACTTCAAATCTGAATTGGAGGTGGTCTAATTGAGGGGATCCATGCATGTCACTAAAAGCTATCTTCAATATGATTTCCCCAGCGTGATATATTCGGTTTTATGAGCATCTAGTTACGAGTGAAAGGAACGAATGAAAGACGGAGACAACTACCCCAGTAGAAATATTACACCCCTACAACACATATTGTAGTTTTCACAACAAAGATGATTCTGATATTGGAGGCGTAAGAGAAAATACAACTAGTTTTCCTTCGCAATTCAATTTACATATTCCGTAAACCTACTCAGAGGCAACGTGCTGTGTGTGTGTATTAGAAAACATATAAAACCCAACCCAGTGATGCCTTGCCATCGTAAATCAGGGCTACGCTCAACTCTCTATTTCAGTTCCCATTTCCAGTTCTGTGTCCTGGGTTATAGCCCCTGAAAAGACTAACTCTCAACAACCATCTCCTCCTTGACCACCATCCGTCCCTCCGCTCCCCTCTCCATCACAAAGCACCTCTCAGCATACACCCCTCGTCGGTTAAGCTCCCGCCACGCCGCACCGACCCGGCGCACCATGTTGCGCCTCCACCCGCCGACATTGATCGTAATGGACCGCCAGCTCGTGCCCTTCTTGCCGCGTACCAGCGTTTCGAAGGTGTCCATAGCCGCCTCGTAGTCTCTGTCGATACCGGCGGGGACCTCTTCCAGCGGGCGGAGCACCGTCTGCGTGTGTAGGGTCAGGGTCTCGAGGTGGGGGAATTCGCACAGCACGCGCATGAAAGTTGCCGTATCGCAACAGAGCGCGTCGAAGTCCAGCTCGAGAGTGTGGAGGTAGGTGAGGGTACGGGAGAGTTGGGCAAGGTCCTCTGCCGCTATGGTCGGACATCGCCGCTCCTCGTCGTCGAAGCCTACGTAGTCGCGGAAGCTCAGGGCGCGCAAGGAAGCGGCGTGCTGGAGCAGACCATCCACAGGGAAGAGGTTCGTATGGCAGATTATTGCGAGCATGTGAAGGGCCCGAATTTGCCGGGTTAGGTCGTATAAGCTCCTTGTTGCTTCCTGCCGTTTGTCCGGCAAATGCGCGCTGAAGTCTTCGATGTGTAAGGTTTGGAGCCCACGGAGATCGGAGAAAGAGATAGAGGTCAGGAACGGGAACATCGGCACGTCAATGAGTTTCAGGCATCTAATTTTGGAGAAATCCCAGTGTTTTTGGACCATATCCGCGCTGTGGTCCCAGTCGTACGATCGAAGTGTAAGATCTTCGAAAGCTGGTAAGCGTTCGTTGCCTATGAAGCTGAAGCGATTACCTTGACCCCTGTCGTCGTACTGGAACGTGTGCATGTGGCGAGCTCTGAGAACTAAGCGTTTCAAAGGGTCGAGATGGTCTTTGAGAAGCGAAGTAGGACTTGCCATTTTGAGGGAGACAAGACAACAAGCGGGTATTCCCTGCAAGTATGTGTCGTATTGGTCGCCATAGAAGTCCCTCGACCGCAAGTCTACAATGTATAGTTCAGTCTTATCAGCCTGGATGTGACGTGGACTTATAATGTCAGAGGAAACCGGCAGCAAGCCATGTTGGAAATCAGATTTGACAAACAGCCACCTATCAAATGTATGTAAGCTCTCGTAGATATTCTTAGGGGCATTAAAGCGATTACTTGAATGATAAAAGCCGTTGTATCCTGTCTAGCACACGCTTTATATCTTGCGGGTTAAGGTTGTTGCCGGCTTCCACATGTCTTGTGTGTAGATACACATTCTGGAGAGCACCAGGGTAATATAACTCGGCTTCAGGATCTATGATACGCTTGTTGAGCCGAAGCCTCTCGAACTTTAGCGGCGTAACGATAGCTTCGAATCGTCTTGATAGCTGACGAGCAGTGGCTAGTGATCGAGCATCAATATCTCGTAACTACGAACAGGCACGTTTAGAGACACAAGAGCGCGGATATGAGTGAAGGGGAGGCTACGGGGATAGTACCTGTTTGAATATAAGAACGACCAGTTCCGTGCTCAGATTTTCAAAGGATGACCTCTGGGTGAAACAGTGGAAAGCCACGGAAGTCGCCATGAATTCATTGCCAGTATATTTGATCCGTTTGGACTTATGATGAATTAAGGTAGTTGGAGTAGATAAGCACATAACCTCGACTGAGGCCATGATGGGCAGTGAGTTAATTTAGATGAGAAAGCAGGACAGCAGGCTAACTTGTCAAGGACTCGAGTCATCAAGATGAAGGTTCGAGGCTTTCGGATAAAGAGATAACTAGTTCATACGGCATATGCTAACTTGTGGTCCACGAATAAGTAGCAGCAGACTCACATCATCCATCAATTGACATATGGCTTATAATGGCAAGAAGACACAAACGATACATCAGACGTATCAGCCAATGGAAAATGGCAGGAGGAAGCGGACAATAACCACATGGCTGAGGCTGACAGGTGAGACTAAACTCCATATGGATAAAGTAACGAAAACGTGGTTAACGGACATATGCAACAGTTCCCTTGCTGCATGAGGAGCTGTCGAATATGATAGATTCCCCTCTCCTATCCCCGAGGCTACCGTGGTATCTATTCGGCTGTCAGAACTAGAAAGCTGTCGTCGGTAGGATGCAACTGAGGGATTAGATAGATCGAATAAGAAGCAACATTACTGCAGATGATAGACACTAACGTCTCGGCTTCGGCTAGCACTTACGTGTATGAGAGCAGCCGACGGTGCAATCAGGTGTCGTCCGAAGCGAACAAGCGAATACCTAAGATATTAAGCCCATCATGGCAGATAATGATAAACAGCCCTAGACGAAGCTAAGTCGACGGCCATGAATTGTTCCGTTTAAGTATAGAGAATAGCTGGGCTACTAGCCAGATAAGTGACCTGTTGAAGATGAAGGCGAAGTTGAAATATAGTTCTCGATAGATATAAGAGAAGGAGAGGCTATACGGACTGAATGCCCTTGCTCATTGATCCATTGGCAGCAAAAATGTCAGAGCTCTAGAAAAGAAGTCCTTCAAACAGAGAGGTTTCTTTAGATGTTTCGTTTCAGGTTAGTGAGTACCAAAGTTCAATACATGAGCTAGGAGTATGTAACGGTAGAAAAGATGCGCATTCGCAAGTTTCGCCCGAAAGGGTTAAACGGTAACCGTTTGCGCCCCATCGCTTGGCGGTTTGTATGGAGCGCTAGCACCGATTCCACAGATGTGGTTCCGCTACGAGTTGACTAAGATCGAAGTAACCCCACTAACTTGGGACCTCATATAGCGTACGTAGTACTGTATATACATAGGTACCGTAGATCAAGGGTCCATTCGCATCTCCTCAGCTGCCCTCCCGTACCTTCGGTTATTTCATCCTTTGTTCAACACGGAATCGCCAACAGCTCAACAATCACGATTATAAAACTCTTGCTTGGAATTACAAGTGTAATGATAGGCCACACATCAAAACGCAGGAGTAGGACACATATGCACATCCCCTGAGAATTACCCCATTAGGAAAGTACACTAGCCTTTGGATGGCCAGCCGGAGGCGCATCTTACATGTACATGCATTTATGTAAGCCAGACGGCCGAATCAGCGTCCACGGACTATAAATTAATAGAAATCGTCCGATATCACATAACAGACAGCTAGATCGCCAAATTACCGATCAGACGAAGACAACGTTCAGTAGCTACGTACATATGTATACCCGTTTGACATCGTGGGGTGACTACGATGCATGCGTGGGACACTAATGAATCCGTCACAAAGGATGCCCAATCGCAACATCATACAAATTCGATGGCCCCGCTGCTCCTTATGGACCTCATCTACATAGTATGATATCGAGCGTGATCACTTGTAGTCAGTACGTATATAAGTCTTTACCCAAGTGCCTGGATGAGAGTCCGTAGTCTTCCATGGATGATGATATTTAGTGCCAGTTGCTTCCCTTCGGAAGAACTTTGATTAGTCGTACGATTTCTATGTCATAAACAGGGGTAGGAGAACCGGTTACTTTACTCTATCGACTCGCAAGTCCTCCTTGCTATAAACAATTTTAACTCCGTCACTGTGTGACCGACCCGCGGATGGAAAATAATTTAAGTCTCTTGACGACTATCACACAAAGCCTCAATAGTCTTTGTTTGCCCCTTATGTGAGTAGTATACTCAGTAACACCGATATAGGATGTTAAGTTATCTGAAACAGCAATCTTGAGGAGAGCGCCAAACCTTCTACCTACTTCACTGTCCCAACGTGACAGACTCTACGACTACAAACTGTCCACAACGGATCGATCCTCAAGACAAGAGACAAAGTAACAAGACTCCGATATATCAGAATACCACCTCTCTGACGTACTCAATATCACCATCTATACGAATCATATCTTTAAGGCTGTCAAGACTTCTTAGAAGAGGAGAGCCAAAGTAAAGAAATGGAAACTAGCCTGCCTATGTAGCGAGTACTCCAAGAACACAGTACAGAGAAACTCTATACTTATCAATATATACACAACCTTAGATATTTCCAACGCGGAACTTCCACTTTGATACCTCCCGTCCGACAAAACCTAGCTCGATCTATCGTATACCTGTTCAACTATACGGAAGCAAATACACATGAGACATACATACATATCGACCGCCACCGTCAACGCCACCACGAAGATCTACCCACGTAAAGTCACTCTACTAGTCTCAGCCACCAGCCTTCCCCTCCAACCCAAGTCCTAGCCTTCGAGGACTTCACACTCTAATTTCTAGGGTTGGAGATACAGCAACACATCCAGTCCGCTCCCCATATACCAAGACAAACAGCGAGAGCCCAAAGCTACGTAAGACCAAGAGCTCGACGCCGTCTGTTTACAACCTTGCCAGAGCACGCCTCGCTCATCCAACATTGAGATAGCGAGACCACGGAGGAAAAAGTCCTATTTTAACATTTCATAGGTCCTCGTCTTCCTCTTGTTCGAGAGCCACGTAGGTAGAAGCCATATACCGACCTCCAGAGGCATGGCTTCGAGTAACCATATGTATAGATGGGATATCTATACATCCTACTATACACCAATACCTAGGCATATATGGCTCCTCCCTACCTAGAGAGCCAGCATACGAACCTTCTACCTATACGCAGGCAAGTGCTAAAGTATGCCTATAAAGCCAGGACCCATTACTACGGCCCTTTGTAGGTATGGCGGCCGACTACAACAAGTAAAAGGGGCTCTGTCCCCATCTAACTTTGACTTGAACTCAACATAGCATTATGCTCTCCATTAGCTAGTCCTATACCTACAGCAAGTGCCGCCAATCGCTTCCACCCCATCAAGCTAAGAGTCAAGGACGAGTATGTACATGACATTCCACAAGCATAATACATAGATAACAGGCCACCCGCCAGTCGACAATAGCTGAACGTTAAGTCGATGAATACTTATTAGCCCAGTATTTCAACACCCCCCCATGATATTCAAGTATGACCTAGTCTTATACATATTGCTTCATCACAGTCCCAGTCCGGAGCTTGTTGCCCGGTGAGTCACATAGCTAGCTACTGGGTATACCCCTTCCTGACTACCTAGAGGAGATCACGTAGATACATCCATACACACATACATTGTCTCGAAAGAGATACTCTAACCGCCCTATGCGCCATAAATGCGTCGTTGTACGGAGTATACCTAGGTAGATAACGCAGTCACATGAACGGCACCCCATGCGCAAGCTTTTCCGCTTACATGTAGTCGTCACCCACGCACCCGCGTAAGCTTGCCCGAGTCGTTCTCTGCATATCTATCTCATGATCCCCCCCCACGCCCACCCTTGTCGGTGCTAAATCTTCCGAAAGGCACATATGAGGCCATATGTACGTTCCCAGCGTGGACGTCTATGTATCGGGGCACTTGGGGTTATGCGAGATACGTCGATCCCCAGATTCTATGCAACATCTCAGTAACGGTAGGTGTAGCCGTCAGATTACATAAGCTAGTACGAGATATCAGGCCATCGAGCTTGCCATCCCAAGACCCATCCGGGAGGCAGTAGTTCAGCACACCTCCCTCACATACACCAACAAGGTAGCAAGTAGCATCGGGATGATCAGCACTTCTTTCCCTCTAGATCACGCACGCAGCAAGAATAGAACAGCATAGCATCAGGAGACAACTAGGCAGGCATACAGAGACAGAGATAGAGCGGCGGAGACCAACAAAACTGAAGTCTTTTTGACATTTGGCAAGGGGGGGAATCTCGTTTAGTAAATGATGAAAAAAGGAAAGATACAACAACACAAGCTAAGTAGCATCCGTCAAAAAGACATATATGTGCAAACACATCAATCCCATGATAATCCCCTCCTTCCCTCCCTTCCATTCCCTTTCCTTCCCGGGTGCTTGCTTGCTTACTTGCTTCGCTTGCTCCCATCGAATCGACCGTAGTTCTTTCTCTCTTTCTCTTCATCGCACAGGTACAATTAGAACCCATCACAGAAAACCCATAATGCTCCTCCCCCTAACCTAGCCTTCGAGGTGAGTAGGGGTGCGTATGCATGCAAATGTACACATTACTCTCCTCCTCTTCTTCCGGAGTTGGAGGGGTAGGTATTAGGCATTACGTAGTAGGTCAGTAGTCCCTTAATACCGGTAAATCGGCTCCTTCGACTTCGGCGGCGGCGGCGGCCCCGGCGGCGGCGTGACATCGTACACGTCGCTGCTGGCGTCGGTCCGCGCGCGATCGCGGGTATCCGACGTGGTGGACGAGTTCCTCGTCGCGCCGACGCCGGTCGCGCCGCCGTGCATGGCCTCCTTGCCGAGGGCGCTGTCCTGGCGATCGAGGTAGCTGGGCGTGGTCTCGAAGCCCGGGTGGAAGGGCTCGAACGCCAGGCGGGGCTCGTCGTTGTTGCTGCTGCTGTAGAAGCTCGACGTCGCCCCGGCGCCAGACCCCGAGGCGCCGCCTCCGCCGCAGTGCTCGCTGTCGGGGTCCTTGAACGGGTCGTCCTCCGTGCGCGGCGTGTGCGATCTCGACGGGCCGGCGATCGCGGGCTCGTACTCCCGCTCCTTGCCCTTGCCGTTTGCCCTCCGGGACGGTAGGGATGGCGCGTCCGAGCCGCCGTGCCGCTCCGACTCTACGGGGCTCACGGATCCGTGGGTGGAGTCTGAGCCGCCCATGGCGGCTACGTGTTTCCGCGAGTTGAGCATGGCGCGCTGGTGCAGGCTGAGCGAGGCTTGGAGTTGCTCGTTCGTGTCGATCAGGTGCTCCATCGTGTCGTTGTCGGGGGCGGGGTTCTCGGCGGTCATGTACGTCTGTATGCTTCGGCTCGCGCTCGTGCAGCGGTCGGCGAACTCCTTGATCAGGGTGTTGTCGAGGACCTCGGCGGGTGGTGTGTTGGTCACTATTTGCTGTAGCAGTTTTGCCGATGTCCGTGCCTCCTCTAATCTACCGGCCAACTCAACGGGGTCCGGCAATTTGCGATTTGTGTGGTTCCGCGCGAAGTAGTTTTGGGAACGTGGATCTACTGGAGGCGCGTTCAGGGTGCGTGGCACCGGAGGTCGAGGACCCTGTTCCTGATGGCTAGTGTTAGCATACACCAGTGCGGAGATAGCAAAGCTGTTGGCATACCCCATGTTGTTTCTGGGCCTTCTCTTGGGCCTTGACCCTCTCCTTCTTCCACATCTCGATGATGATAAACAACCCCTCATCGTATGCTTTGTTCTGCTCGAAGGAGTCTAATGTTTCCATCACCATCTGGCGCACATCTGGGTTGCGAACAGATCTCAGCAATTCCTTAACAGTATCGGCAAACTTCTGATCGATGTTCCGCGTGAAAGTCTGACCCGGGTTATCAGCAAGAATGCGGATCAGCATGATAGCGTTGTATTGGTAAGAAGGCTTCGTCCAGTAGTCCCTCTTCAGGTATTTTCGAATGAGGCGCGCGCACTCGGCGGCGGCGGCCGGGGATGATTCGGCGGCATCGACGATGGGTGGGAGGTAGAGAACTTCGTCTCCAGACTGGTTCGGGGAGCCAGATTCGCAGAAGGCTTTCTAGACCGATGTCAGGCTTGTCAGAATGGTTGCTTCGATTAGAGTTTTCGGCGCAGACGCACCACACAGCGGGTAGCTGTAGCTTCCGGGCTCTCCCCATTACTTATATCAGCAGCGGAAAAGTCAGAGCCTGTGAAGTGTATATGTGTTAGTATATACTCTGTATGTATGAGCCAAGGGGATCAGATCAGCCCATCAGCCTTGATATCAGCCCGTCCAAGCCTGTCCAAGCCGCGCGCACGTCCAAATGTCAAAAAAGCAAAGGTCCGCACGTACCGTTACCGTTGCCGTTCCGTTTCCTGATGCTGCCCAGCACCTTGCTCATCTTGAGCGACTTCATGACGACCTGTCTCTCGTTCGACAGCGCATACACTGGCGATCGCGGCGCTAGTCAAAGTTTGTTGTTGCGGGCAAATGTGTTGGCACGTTTCTGTCTGGCGCAGTACACACACGTAGTTGGATAGACTCGGCTCTAGCCCAGACAATTCAATGCTGGATAGGGGCGTAACGCGGAAAGGGATGACGCGATACCGATGGCAGCCAAAGCGGAAACAAACTCTCTTCTTATTTATTTTGTTTGCTATTTTGTGATTGGGGATAGGAGCCAAGCAGAAGGGGGCAATTCGCAGAGATACCTGTTGGAGACAGGCAGAAGTAGGCAGGCAAGTATGTCGATAGGGAGACGGTAGGTTTCAACGGCCGTTTGATGTTTTTGGGGCTGCAGAATCTTATTAATGCGTGTCTGCCACGGCCAGTCTGCCAGTCTGCAGCGCCGTGGTTTAAAATGTGCTTTAATGAAATGACGAAGGATGAATGGCTCAGGCGGCATAAAGCGACATGGGTGTCTTGGGTGCTACTACGTATGTATGTATGTATGTACTCACATTACATACCTAGTTCATTATGTGCCGGTACCGCGTTACCTACGTACAACATTGCACCAACGTCTGATTGAACATGATAGAACCAACCAGGAATCCAATCGATAACATATACAGGCAGTTGGCAGTTAGATAGGTATGTCTAGGCCAACATAGGCTACTTCGTACGTACTCATTACTTCGGTACCTAATGAACTATGCAAGGTTAACTACTTAAGTATGTAGTTTTAGTCACTGCCAAGTAGTGGTCTATACTAGTCATTTTCACAATTACTACATCCGTATACTGATTGCATGTACTTGATATTCAACTGACTAGGTGACTTAAGTTCACTCTATCTTTTCTTACTGTAACAATATAAGATTGAACTCGCATATATTCACAGATGCATCTCTCAAGACATCAGCCTTTCTTGCAATGGAAACTCTGAATATTATTTAGGTATAGTCTGTAAAAGGAACAAGTATCCGGAAGTTCTTCGGGCTTTCATCCTATCAAAAGTACATGCTGCTGCGCCGCAATATCAACTACAAAGCGGCATCTCGGAACCAGCTCCTTCACACCTCACCCAATCCTCAAATATCTGCCTACCTATCAACAATATCGACAATATCTACAATATTGTACAGCTAATCTACCAAGTCAGTTATTTTTGTCTAGGTATTGAGCAGTCTACTCAGCCCTGATATCAGGTATGAAGCGTCATAATCTTGAGTAGTGCTCTAGTTAGCGCATTCGTGTGCTACCCGTCCATGTTACTTACACAGCCTCACTGCTACGCGCAAGACGTTAGTCACCGGGTTCCCTCATTGCCCACATCGAGTATCCTCCCCAGTGCCCAACTATTGGAAAATTCGGCAGACGCTCTACGCGGTCGCCGGCTATCCGTCATCGCCGCCGCCGCCCCTCATCCTCACTACTGCCGCCGCCAGCCCATTGCTAGACGTCCCGTCCATTATCAATCACTCTCTTGGCAAAGCATCGTGAACGCGTGGCGCGTCAGCCAGCATCCCCACCCTATCAGCGTACTACTGTCAAATGACTCCAGTGCAGCCAGGATTGATTCGCTGCCAATCGTGGCGGGTGCACGTTGGCGACGAATGCAACTGGCACTAATAGGCGCCTCTGCGAAGCTTAAGGTTCGGGGCTTACATCATTTTATCGCCTATATTCATATTCGCCGCCGCATGCGCCACATACTTGCGCATGTCCCTTTATCAGGAACGGGGAATATCTATTCTCTTTGATGATGAGTCCTAAAAGTCGCTTGAATTTTGAACTGGGGATATCTTCTAACATCCAGCATCTGAAATGTTGCAAGGCTCATGACAACCATCCACAGTCATTTATAAACGTAGCCGGAACATTGATGCTAGCCTCGGCAGTTACAGCTGTGTCCCTATGCTGTTATCCCTCAACGAGTATCTTGAGCAGACATTACTATGAGATACCGAGATAGTGACTTCTCATTGTTGCGTACTTTTTACTTACGAGATTAGCACATCGAACACAATGGAGTTCTTCATGTAATTTTACGCTTCATGCCAGTCAAATACTGACCAGTTTTTGCAGCCTCTCCCCGACTACTGTCATAACTCTAGCTATATCAACCTTAACTATGGATTCTAGCTCGTCTAACTTTACTGCGTCTCTCTTTGACCTGTCTGTTTTGAAGAGGCGGCTGTATAAAGAGCTATGTCTAGGTACATCTACTACACTAGATTGGTGAGATCTTGAGCCTGATAACTATTACATCCTACTATTGAAGAGGGAGTAAATGAATAATAAACCCCAGTATTCCTACTTAACAAACTTTTGTATACGACACTTCTACCTTGTCGGGCCATTGGCGGGAGCAACTATTTCTCGTTCAAGAGCCGCATATAGACTACATTTATTTCAAGGCAACCTATAGAAGATATAGAAAGTAGTCAATAACGTATTAGGGATATTCAGGAAGTATTCTGGAAGCATATACGAAATATGCTATTGCTACGGATAGGTGCCATTGAATTGGTAATTGTCACTATTCTTGTTTCAATCATCACTGTTAAATAGTGCCTTTATACAAGTAACCAACAAAGTATTGTAGACAACTCTCGAAATCCTATCTCCTTCAGGGAATTTGTAGTTTAACGGCCTCTTTCCCAAGAGATTAAATGGTTTTATGTTCAGCTCTTAAAGATATACATTGTGATAGAAATGCAAGATTTGTGGTCCAATTCGTGGTACTACACGCATCTTTGAGTAGACTTGAACTTGGAGTGGCCTACGTGACCCCAAGGCATTAAACGCCAATTTTCTTGAATAGCAAGAAAGTCAAGTGATGAAGAATAATTATAGGTAAGTTAAGGTATTAGAAATTCAACTATATAGCGAGAACAGTTAAGATAAGTTACACATATTAACTTTAACATTTAACTTCCTATTATATTAGTATTGAGCATTTTCCAATGTTGAGATCTCTTCCCAGCCTTTCATTTTATTTTAATGCTCCTTGAGTTCGACATCAATATGGCTTTGCTTAAAACTGCTGCTCGTGAATTGTGGTTAAGACATAACTAGAGATATGATAATAATGCAATTGTGTAAGGAGTGAGACATTACTGTATTACTGTATTTCGTTGTGCCTGTGTGCCTAAAATGCCTATTGTCTAAGTATATACACTAATACTCTATAACAGCACAAAGGACCAGCCGACCCACGAATTTGGCCATTTCCGCTTTCAGCAGATCCCTTATATACACAATCTTTCACGTATCCGGATTCATACGCTAAAAAGTAACTACTCAAGTCCTTTGTTCATAACGTATATCATACAACGCATTTAGGGACGCTGCAAGAACAGGGCTTAACTCTATCTACAATCAGTATAATCACTGGTATAACAAATGAGCATTAGTTAGCTACAACAGTGTATCTCTACAAATACAAACATCATGACTAAGGGTGGCAAGGGTAGTAAGGGTGCCAAGGCTAGTAGCAATGGCAACACTGACAACCCTGATAATCCTCCCAAGGACCCTCAAGCTGAGGAACAAGCCAGAATAGAAGCCGAGGAGAAAGCCAGGCAAGAAGCCGCGGAGAAAGCCAAGAGAGAAGCTGAGCAAAATGAAGCCGCGAAACGAGCCGCGAGACGAGCTGCGCAAAAGAATAGGGAAGCTGAGAGAAGGCAAACTGAGGCTGTTGCTAAGCTTCGACAGGAATTGAAAGCTGGGCGCTTGGCGATATGCGTTGGCTCAGGATCGACTATTGTGAGTAGAATCCAGAATTATCAACCACCCAGTAGGCCCTATTTCGGTGCTGAATCCCCCCTAACGGGATATGCCCGGAGATTGAGGGTTTCCAACCAATTCACCAGGTTTGCCGCGAAGAAAAGATACTAATTCCACAACTATAGTCTGCGGTTCCCAACGAGTTTGATCGCCTAACATGGTTGGGCCTTATCCAGAATGGACTTGACTTCCTCGACGATCAGGCAAAGCAAATTGGAGAGGACAATGCGCTTGATGTTGAGCGGGCACAGGAGTTACTATCCTCGAAGAACTGGAATGAGAAGGATATCCTTGATGCGGCGGCCAGATTACAGGCAGTCTTATCGAAACGCCCTGACCTCTATTCAGACTGGTTGAAAAACTCGTTCAAGACCTTATCTTCGTACGTGACTAATACAGCTATTCTCGAAAGCCTGAGACGACTCAATAAAAGTGGAGCATCGCTTTTGACTACCAATTACGATGACCTGATCGAGAAATACTGCAAATTGTCTCCTCTTGAGTATGTATCTCTGAATCCTTTCTTTCCTATTTCAGCTCGCCTTCGCCTATTCGCCTATTTAGAACAGATTGGTGTTGAAACATCCCGATACATAGCCCAAGACACCTAGAATTATTAGAAAAGGACATCTACTAACTCCAATCCGTGTGTAGTCGCTTAGACCCATACGGAATGCAATCATACTCTAGAGGAACCTCCCACTCTGTGTTTCATCCTCACGGGTACTGGAGAAACGCGGAAACTGTTGTGCTGTCCGCAAAAGATTATTGGGATGTTGTTGCAAACTCAAATGTCCAGGAATGCCTGAAGAATACTTTTCGCAATAAGACCGTGCTATTCGTTGGTTGTGGAGGAGGTCTCAACGATCCAAACTTTGGGCAACTCTTGAAGTGGGTGGGCGAGCAATATAAAACGCGTGGAGCCAGCCATTATATATTACTTAGGAAGGGCGAGGCCAGTCCAGTCACCAACCTACCATTGAGTCTCCTTCGGTGCGAGAGCTTCGCGGATATTAGCCGTTGGCTGATGGATCTACTAGAGTACGTATCCCGAAATCATTATTAACTATGCTAGCCTGTCCTAGGAACTGCGTGTGCCTGTATAGGATTTTTCTGCAGTACAAACTTCGGAGACATGATCTTATACACCCAAAACTATGTCAAAGAGGAATTACTAACTCCATACTGTGTGCAGTGAAAGTGAACGGGTTGATGGTGCTAGTAAGTTGTTTAGAAAAAACGTTGTAGCGGGCCTACTGACAGTCTTGTAGTTGATGAAATTCCAGAGAACAGCAAGCGAAGAACGATCGAAAGGTGGCTTTCACCCGTCGACCAGTCTGGTTTTCTCAAAGACCATTATGATATCCCAGGGATAGATAATTTCGAAGACGTTCTACTGAAACAGAAAGGAGACGGAGGAGTCTGGGACCTAGTCAACGGCGAGATCCAACCCGTATGGGTGACAGGGAAATGTAGGACTCCTTGTTTCCTATTATTCAACTCTCATTGAGACTGACCATTCTCATCAGCTCCCGGGTTTGGCAAGACGATGCTCTGTTCCTCGGTAATCAAGAATACACAGGAAAGCTGCAAGCTCGGAAATTACCAACGCGCCCGAGACTCTCTTGCCTACTTCTTCTGTTCGACATACGACTCGCATCACAGATTTCCAACACCAGTAACCTACAGTTTCAACCAATTCTGCCGCACCGTTATCGCGCAATTATGCCCGCCTAATCAGGTATTCCCAGTTCTTCAAGACCTCTACACCAAGTGCACAAAATATCACCCATCGAGACTTCCTACCGACAATGAGCTCAAAGACGTTCTCCTGAAAATTCTCGATCACCTTTGTCACCAATCGGTCCCCACAAACGGGGATACAATCGAGCCGGGAGAGACATACATAATCATCGACGCCATCGATGCAATTACGATAGACCAACGACAGGCTTATACGCAATTTATAGAAGACATTATCGAGAAGAAATATCCCCACTTCCACATTCTCATTAGCTCCACCTGGGAGGATAAATTGATGACATGGTTCGGAGCGATTGGTTCGTGGACCAGAATTGATTGCGACCCAGACTCCGTACAGGATCTCATCCATCGTTATACAACTGCAGGCATGTACGACCGCCTGATCGACGAAAACCTCATTCGGGACGAGGGATTACTTCGCTGGACCTACGAGCAGCTGGTCAATTCTCAAAAAGGGCAAGTCATAACCACGTATCCTGTAGACGTCTGGGGACACGTTGCAGCTAATACTTTGCTATAGTTTTCGGTGGATATACTGGAAAATCCAAGATCTGAAAAAGTTAGATAATGTCACTAAGGACATGATCGACGCAGTTCTGCGTCCAGAGTCGAGGAAGAGAAAGCTGTCAGAGGAAGGTGAAGATCCAGCACACTATAATGCGTAAGTACCAGCGTTTCACGTGGGGAATCAACAGGCATATGACCAGCTAACTTTCGGGAAGAGTGTCTGACATATTGAACAAATTATTGAATAAGAGAAACGGCCAGTAACGTCAATAAAGCCTAAATATATATATAGAAAGTAGTTCGCTTGTAAATATGTTTCTTTTTTATAGGATGGGCCGGGGGGGTTCAGATGGGAGGTGACCCTAGTATGGTGGAATACTTGAACTTCTATACGACTTTGGATGGCCTTTCATGCTGTAGCTGTCTCGATATTCCTTCTCTTCTCTTCAAGCTATCATTAAAGTCATAAAATATATATTGGAATCTGGCAAAAAAAGCTTCCAACACCAATCAATGTCAAATAAAACCATTATATGATGCCTCCAGCACCCTGCTTCGTGATCTACCTAGTCTAGATATGCACTTTTTCGTAAATGCCAGAGAGCTGAAAGAAGCTTAAACGCATACCTGTTATTTGCGAGTATAATAAAGTGTGTAGGTAACCCTTTCCAGAAGTCTTCTCGTCGGCCGTACCTCGTTGTACCCCTGAGCCCACATAGTGACGTACCTACCGCGAGAACCTGTCTTTACCTGATGTACTCCCTCAACTGTGACACTTTGTCAACCCATATCATGTTTTTCATGTATACATGAACCCATGCCACATTGAATACTATCTGGTACGGACAGTCGTGTCGCCTACTTTAAACAGCACGCGAGCACTTAGTACTACCTCCGTACGGCCCACCACCGCGCACAATCCAACAGACCCAGTACAGAAGCACGAACAACGAATCGCATTTCCCCGACCCATTCCCAAGTACCCCAGAAGACACGACATATGACCATGCTATAGACCCCTCGACGAGACCCGACTTCTCCATCGTCGCCCTCATATACGACCGCCATTGTCTGGTAGCTTATGGCACCTAGACCTCGCCACAACCGCTTCTTCTCATCTCTTCGACGAAGTCCACATACATATCCCCATATAATACCCTAGTGATCCAAATCATGCTCAGCGGCGTGGCGCATGCAAGCGTCGTCTCGAGCTCGTCGTCTCGAGCTCGTCGGCTACCCACTGGTTGCGAAGCAGTGGAAATCGACACCCAACGCAAATACGTACGTGCGTGTACATGTATCCAGCACAATTGCTTCCTCTAATCCCAGCACCACTCACGAGCAACGCTCGCGGTTCTATTTACCATTATATATTTCGGTATACGTTAATCAATGCCCGTCGATATCCTGTTCGCCGCCTCCCGAAGAACAATGTCCCCCCCCCCCCCCCCCCCCCTTCCTCTCCCTCCCGCACTGCCTGTTTCTTGCAATGAATTGACTATGCTAAGTTAGATCTATATATATCTTGCGAACCCAGGAATCACACAGATGCTGGCACGTCCATCATCGGACCAGGAACTACATACCTACAGACAGATGCATTGCGGCCGTAGGTGGCTAAAACCTGATCAGGCAGGTAGATAGAGGTCTCTCGATGGGAAGACGACGTCGCCGAGGTGGAGTAGATGGGCAATCTTAGTCTTAATAGCAGTTCAAGAATACAGATATATATAAACTTTGAGTAGATCCTCGGCATCAGGCGATCTAGAGTTAGCCTTGTTTACGCATTATATTCATAAGAGCAGGGAGGCCCCCTCCCTCCCCTGTCCCTAGGTAGTTTACTGGCACCATAGTTACTGATATGGCAATGTCGAGAATATCACAGAGCAAGCACACGATGCAAACAATTTCAAAGTCAGCGAAACAAGGCAGACAGTTGTTGAAAACAGCCTTGTATTATGTCCTCTAAGCTTAAACTCCCCTACGAGAAGACGGCCGGGAACTCCAGTGAGACCGCACCCGAGCGCGCGCGCCGTGGATGCATGCTTCTCCGCGACCCTCCCCTGTTACGCCCTTTACGCCCGTAAAGATAGATGATGCCCTGATTCTGGTTGCTCAGTAAAGTAATATACACAGTGACGAAAACCGTTCCGCTTCGTCTTTCTCATACAATCCACTTCATACCGACACCACCGGTGTGAATAGACTGGAGGATGCTAGCGAACTGGGGAAATAAAGGTCGTTAAGAGCCGGCATGTCTGCAGAATTGCATTGCTTCGGGATGAGATAGCGGGCGACCTTGTTTGAGAATCCAGACGTTAGGCACAATGAATAGCAATGTTACTCCAGCGGCCGTGATGAAGAAGAAATACGTGTTGATATGATCTCGTTAGGGATCCTCTCAGGGGTATCTAAGAGGCCGACGAACCAACAAGCTTGATTTTATGCGCGGACCGGGGCAGATCAACGGCCTTTCTGGGTGACACAGAACGAGAAGCGCGCTCCTTCGTACCGCTAGCTCGAGGCGTCGTCTCTTTGGCCGTAGTCGAGGGACTCTTCTTCGCAGGTCTCACACTCTCAGTACCCGCGGCAACGATCGTGAGGTTTGCATTACGGGAGGATGACTTTCCAGGAGTGGCCCGAGGTGTCAATGATAGCTTAGCTTGTACCTTAGCCTTGCTGTAGGTCTTCACCACACTCTTCGACTTTCGGACCGCCGCTACCTTACGACCGGGGGACTTGGCACCAAGGGCTGCTTTGGTGTTGACCGAGATTGTTGACACACTACGCTTAATAACCGTGGCAGCACCCTTCGCGGCGCCCTTGGCTGCACCCTTAGCTGCTTTGAGGCTGGCGTTAGAAATCGTACGCTTAACACCCTTCCCCTTGACACTCGTTGGAGTCTTGATCTTGCGTTTTTTGGCTGCGCTTCCTCCATCATCTTCCCCATCACCAAGAACCTCCTTCAACTTCCGCTTTCCCGCACTCACACCCTTCTTCAGGGCTTTCGTCAACTCCTCCTTCGGTGGCTTAGGTGCTTTCACCTCTTTGGGCTTCGGGCCCAAAACACCTCGGCAGTTGGGACTACCACAGAGACACTTCTGTACGTTCTTAGCTGAGAATGGATCAAAGTTGTAGTCATATGTCAACTCTTCGCCCGTCATGATGGGTTTGTCCCCGGCGAATAGCGCCATGCGCGGTTGGCCTGACACTATCCATTTGACCATGCGGCAATTTGGCTGGCATGAATGGTTGACGAAACGAGCGATACTACCAGTCGTTGCGTCGATAATCATGTTCTGATCAAAGGACATCAGGTAATAGCACTAGATATGTAAGTAAGTGTAGTAAGCTGAATGGATTCACTCTTTATCTCACCTGGTTGTCCTTGTACTTCTCATTCATGCGGCGATCACACTCCTCTTCAGTGATGATCTCACCGGTGTATTCCATAATGATCTGGTTGGCCTCGAAACAGCGGTTGCTGCGGATTCCATAACCGCGATCACTAGTCTTGATGACCTCGACTCCTACTCGATACTTGCCGCCCTCTTTGATGCGCTCCTGCAATCGCGCAAAAGCGCGATTCTGGCACAAACGTGTACCAATATTGCAGTTCGTCTCATCACATTCATAAAGCATAATTCTGTTCTGGCAGCTCTCAGCGCATCCGTCCTCTGGATCACACACACACTTTGATTGATAGTCCTTGAAGTGAGGGGTCTTCTTCCAGTAAGCAGCCGCATCACCAACGAACCGATCTAAAAGCGAGTTAGTCACAATCTACTCAAGTACGTTCACTCATATTAGCTCACTTCGAGTCATCTTTCTCCATTCGTCAGGCTTAGGCTGTCCCGGAGGGAGAGGGTTGCAGACATCATAAGGCACCTTGAAATCTCTGCCCTGGATCAACAAGCGCAGGCCGTTGAAAATGGGCTGTGGCATAGTCTTATTGACCTGCCCACTGGGCATCAACTCAGGCAATGACGCTAAGGTCTTCTTCTCTGCTGTAGTAAGACCCTTATATATGTCCAATGGGGTCTCTTGGCCCGCATATAGACCTCGGTCAAGGTAATTCTTGACTCTTTTCTGCTTGACGACTGGAGCTTCTTTAACAGGTTCTGGCTCTGATTCGGGTTCCTCGGATGGTTGAGTAAGCTTGGCCTTCTTTGTGGGCGGCTCGGGATCGTCCGGATCAACATATTTGCCATTCGCCCAGGTTGTGTATAACACCGGCTTCGTGTCAATGCCGGAGAACTCGTTGGTATCTTGTAATCGCCGCAGTTCGCGCGACATCGCTGTCATGCCCTTCTCAAAGGTCTTCCTACCCCGCTTGCCCAGAGTTGAAAGCTTCTGCGCCAAAGTTTCGGCGTGTAGTCCCGCCGAACGCGTCGAAATGCGCGTCGCAGGCGACGCTTCTCTCTGCTTAGAGAGTCTAGATTTGGGAGTTGTCAAACTGCGCGTAGATCGCCCAGCACTACCCCGAGCCAGCTTATCAGTGCCTGCCTTTTCCTCATCTGCCTGTCCAAACAACGTCTCGCCGGAGGTCGTGCGCCGCTTGCGATCCGAAACATCGTCGCCTTTCGATCGTCGCTTGCCATGAATCGCGGTGCCGGCGAGCTTGGCAAGATTGTAGATGGGGGCGCTGTGGCGTTTTCGCCGTGCACGCTCGTTCGAAGGCGTGCTGGGTGCGCTGTCCGCAACAGATTCCGAGAGCTGGGGAGACGGGACGGGCTCAGCAGCCGCAACAATGGAGTCGGCAATCTCAGAGGGACCATCGAGAACCACTGTCTCAGTGGACTCCTCAAGACCAACGGACGTGCCATTGTCCTGTTTAGTAGTATCGGAGGCTAAGCTGATGCTGTCGGCAACAGTAGTAGGGGGGGTTGAGCTCAAAGACGCGACATTAGAAAAAGTGTCAGCTGCTGCACCCGAGCTGGTCGACTCGGATGAGAGTGCACGCGTCGGAGACATGGTTGCAAGTGACTGCATTGCTGCTCCACGCGACAATGGCACTGCTGGATAGGTTGGTGATATGGGGGCGAGATTTGACGCGTTGGGTTGGTTGTTGTTTTTGAAAGGTGCAACTAGAAGGGGTGTGGAGACGGGGATATATGCAATATATGTGTGGTGGGTTGTATGGGGGTGTTATGGGGGTTGTATGTGAAGGCGAATATTGCAGGTTTAGGATTCAGTGTTGGTTGGGGCGGAAGACGAAATAGTTAAAGGCCAATTCCAGTCTGCGGTCTGGTCGGCCAATGACTGAATTCCTCCGTGGTCCGTCCTACAAACGCGACCGTACTGTTACTAGCACCCTTTATTTAGCTGATCTGACCTGCCAGCCCTGGTCGAAGTGGAAAACCAGCCAAGCGATCAAGGGATCAGCCGGAGGAATCCCAGGCACAGTAGATACGATGGAGTTGGGAGGAAGATTACGTTGAAGGAGAGTGAACTGTCTGTGCAAACTCTGGCCTCATAGAGAATGGGGGATATAGTGTTGTTATCTCTTGCAACCACGGGTGACGCTTCTTGGGAAGGTTGCGAGAGTGCATACGTGTATGACAACAAGACGATGAGTGTGTATGTGTTTGCGTGCGTACGGGAGAGGTTTGGCAACAAGTTGCAGGAGGATTGCCAAATCCCAGACGATGTCACGCTCTAGGCTCAGTCAGGGGCTTTTTTGCATATAATTATAGTGATGCGTGAAATCCGGGGGTGATGGCGGATCAAAAGTTGTGAGGAGAATAATAGGAGTGTTGAGAGAAGGTGGTGAGAAGTTGAAGGGTGGAGGAGAAAGAAAGGGAAAGGGAGGAGAGTGGATTGGCTGAAATGGTTTCGGTATTGGGCTGGGCTGTGTGTGTATGTGTGTGTGCGGGTGTGTGTAGGTTAGTAATTGTTGGTAGGCAAGTATTGTCTCCGAGTGAGAGAAATGGCTGTCGCAAGGTTTGGAAAAACGGATCAGGGAAAAAGATATGGATCAAAATCGGGAAATGGTAAATGGGGAAGAACGTGCCACTGACCTAATCACACCTCAATAATTGCTATTTAACAAGAGGCTGGGGGGCCTTATTGGTATGCCTCGTAGGCAGTAAGTAGGGAGCACAAACAAACACCCAGTCATGTTCTTCGGATTACATAGCCCGACTCCTCCGTCTACCTCCTCTGACTTCATTATGCCATCTTCTCCTGGCCATTGGCGAAGCTTCCGACCCCAGACTACTTATCTGCATAGTCTCTCACCACGTAGGTTAGTCTTGGGACTATGGCTATATATGCTTCTACTATCGACGGACTAGCAACCTAATCCGTGCTCTCCCACGACAAAGAACTCGCAACACAATTCAGCTTCTGTCTTGTCTAAAACTGTAGATATGCTACCTGCTTCATGCTCTACACGCGGGACCGGATCCTCCAACTCTGATGTATATGATTCAGGGGGTATTGTATAAGTCACCTTGACGTGGGGTATCCTCGCTTCACGAACCTGGCTGGTCGGATCTTCACGATTTATATTGTAGGAATAATTGGGGCGATAGCGAGCATCTGGCACGGAGAAGCAACCACGAGGCGCCGTGGACGAATGCATCTTCATGCCGTGGTATGCAATAGTAGTGTTAGTCTCTGGACACAGTCAGCCATGATCCTAGATCGCCTCGGAGCGGGGAGTGGAGGATCTAGGTAGACAACGCCTCGCAGAGGTGCGGGCGTGTCACTCGACGAGAGTTTCCAGCCTCGTGGGTTTGAGCCGTTAGTAGATGGTCCTAGGTATCAATCATGCCATGAATTTTCACTATCTGTATCAAAATTGATGAAATACAGTAGTTGTGGTGAATGATGGTCGAGTGTCAGCCTCGAGGCACCCCTTGCGCTGATTTGGTTAGTTGAGGACGTAGATCCCGGGCCTATCCTAACGAGCCGTTCCTCCGACGTGACCACAACATAGGTTCGTCCAGGACAGCGACTTCGATAAGCACATTCCATAACTTCGATTCGCCCTAGCATGGAATAGGCCACCGTGTTTGCCCTTCTACAGAGTCTATGGTGAGAGTAGCCTGTCCTCCTTGCTTCCCTCGATCTCCTCAATCAACCAAGAAACCAGTTCGTGCAGCCACCATACATGTATGCCGACCGAGGGCACGGGTTTTGGATCTAGGCGGTTCGTATCACGTCCGACTTATGGTCTCGTTGGGCATCCTTAGTCGTCTCCGTGCCCAGTCCCTTGATGAAAAAGCATCGCATCTGCTTATACTCTCAACTGCCAAGGATTGAAATAAGGACGGCAATATTGTATAACGTAACAGATTGGGCTGCTATTTAGGAGAGGCCCTTCCTTTTCCGTACGCCTCCTTGAACGACCGCCGTGAAATCGCACCATGGCTTTCTTATATACGAGGGATATAGGTACGAGGGCGTAATGGATACTGTCTTCGATATTACGTTGAGGGATGTACACATGCTTAGTAGTCGGGCTTCATGTCGTGGCATTGTTGGTGTCGGCCTCGATTCGACGGCTGGATATCCTGAGATGCGAACTCTGTTTGCCTGCACGTCAGCTTTCCATTAAACGGACAACTCCATAGATAGTGGGGTAGGCAGGTTGGCTCAACTGGCATTCCACAAGTTTCAATAATCCTATAGGTTTGGATTTATCAAGGATCTAGAAGTGAATTCCCGGCAACAACGAGTTCGGCGAAGGGTCTCGGCGACCAGTTTCGCTGTACGGTGGCACGGTGGGTGGGTGGGCAAGAGATGGCATTGAGCAGTGTGGCTAATCACCATGTAACGTTATGAGATGAATAATAGGGGCAAGCTCCAGAATAACAGCGGTGCAATTTTGGGAAGAGCAATAATTGTAAGCTTCTAGATATCATTTTTAAGGAAAACAATTGTAGTCGATTACGACTACGTGACCAGAGATGCAGAGTAGGAGAACTCAGACTGGTGTCGGTATTAGGCCACTAGATACCTGATAGGGCTGGTCGTGACCCACGAAAATGAGCATCAAAAGTTGGCCGCCTTGCAAGATTTGCTTCTAGGTACATAGACTATCGTCGAGCGGTGACAGGCTTACTTGATTGATGTATTCACTTAAAGATTAGCAATGACTTGCCACTACCACTTGAATACCATCGGTATTTGCTCGAGTATTATCCCCCGCCACTACCACGAATCCCTGAGATATCGTCAATTGGGCTTGAAGTAGTCACTGATTCAATATGGAGGACAGGGAAATTTACCTTGAGCTAAGAGCATCTATGAAGTGACATGAAGTAGAGCAGTATTGGTCCACTCTGGAATATCGCTGGATCAAATCACCTTATCTGGCTGAATATTAGGAGCACCCGAGAGCAATAGACGCCTCGGCGCGTAAGATACATCTCCCTCAGCAAGAATGTCCCTTTATGAGGTAGTCTTAAGTTGTATAGAGACAGGCTTGTGTCTAAAGGGAACATCTCCCCAGAGAGTGCTGCAGACCCTATCTCTGCCATCCTACTATCACCTATTTTGAGGACATTTTAGGAAACTTGAAGCCGGAAGTTTCATATAGTGATATCGAGAATTTGAACATAGATATTGCTAGTCCACGTTATTGCCATGACATAATCTTCCATGTGCCATGGGATGAACTGGAGAGACCATTTAGGATGATCAGGCTCTCGTAGACGCCAAAATACATGTACATGGCTCGTCCCTCTCTCAAGATAGCCTAGATAGGAAGAATGTCATTATTATGGCTTCGAGCCACCATATAATTTCATATCGAGGTAGTATTTCACAGGAACCTGAAAGGAAACGACTGTATATATGGCAAGGAAGGTGGGTGACTTGCTTAGGGCACAGTGTACGTACAAGTAGATGCACTCCTACCTGGAGAAGCAAGGACAGAGTGAATATGTAGCGGGCATTGTGAGAATAATCTGCTATCAGCGTATCGTTCCAACTACCAAAGCACCTCACCAAGGGTCCAGGGACTACGACCGTCAGAGCTATCGCAAATGTATGCATTCAGAAGCATCGATCACAGACTTGCTGACACCATCTAGATGTTTCCAACTGCCTTATAATTCCTACCCCAAGGGGCTTCCAGTGTTGCTCATACACAAGAAGCTCCTATGTTCCCCGGTCTTTTCAGATAACACCTCTTTCAAAAAATTGCCTACCACGATGTGTCTAGCCATCCATAACCTTTCGCATAGAACGGAATAAGTACCAAGTCCACTGGGATGCTAGACATGCGTATAAGGGGAATATCCAAAGGTAGAACATGAGCCAAATTGCAATAGATAAAGCATCTGTTGGCCTCGTTTCTCAAAAAGTCGAATATGATATGGTGTTGTGTCGATCAGGTCTACGAAGTCGCGGTTGACCTGAGCCGGGACGCAAACGTGACCATCATCAAACGGGCGCCTTTTCGTTCACCCAATACTCCTAATAATTGGTTAATGTTCGTTCTAATAGTAGCAATAATAGCATGCATTAACTGATAACGTCATACCGCCCTAGTCTCGTCGTGTGACCTTGCAATCTGCTGAGTGAGTACTTGGGCCTTGGAAGGTCCTGCTCGAGCCGCTATTGCATACATAGTAGGTGAATGGCCAGTTTGCTTACGAGGGATAATTGTAGTGAATCTCCGAGTGATGAGGGAGGTACGGCAACATATATTTCAAAGCAACAGCGTCCAAATAAATATTGTACCTGTAATGAAGGCCGATAGAACTCGTTCGAAATATGTAGCAGGCAAATTTATGTATGCGGCAAATTGAAGGAGTCTAGCGAGCGAGTGCGCTAAAACAACTCGCGACAACCCCATCAATTCAATGCTGGTAGTAATGTAGGGTGTGTATCTGCCTACGCATTCAATGAACAGCTATACCTACTCTACATTGAGGTAGGACACCCTGTCAAAATCCAATTGATAACTATGGCCTATACTAAATCCTTTGGATTACACGAGATGCCATGTAATGGTAAATAGGGGACATGGATGTCACGACGACATGCTGATTTGGTCGGATTTATGGCAACCAACCCGGCAGGCGCGGGCACATCAAACCATGGACCCAGTCGGGCAGCACGGACAACGCATACCATTACCGTGACCCCTAAGCCTGGCCAGGGTATTCTAACTTTGAATCTCCATCGGGTGCTGAGAAGTTGAGGTGGATGATTGTGTAGTTTCGCCCGACTCGCAGATGCTCTCAAGACTTGAGGCATTAGGAAGAACCCTAAGTGGTGATGAAAAACTTTGCAATAGACCGAGATTCCACCATATAACATTTACAGTGACATGCATACTATGCGAGCGGTGAGAACCGCTTAAATCATTAGAGAAACCATTAAGAGTTCGAAGACCCCAAAATATATAGGACATGCCTCTAGAAACCACAACTCGTTATATATATCCTTGGACCTTTTCCCGGTATTTTAGAGGTAACACTTCCTGCATACTCAATGCCTCATACCTAAGTACCAAATGGCGGAGTACCGAGGACATAGGCTATGCTGTCCTTGCCAACAGCTGTAGATATACCTACTGCCAAACGACCGATTGCACATACATGAACCACTGTCATAGGACGTATTAAGCATGAACCCCCCGAAGTTGGTCTGTTCTTACATTCACACGTAGATAGGTAGATACCCCGGGTGAACAAAGATGCCACGGCGGCCAGACCGAAAACCACGTGATAAGATGAACCAATATCCCTACGGACGTACCCATACTGGCACCGCAGTACCTACCATAACTCTACACGGCACTTCTTAGGTAGAAAGACGTGATACAATCCACCATCACGCACGTGCCAAACAAGGGGACCACCTACCCATCCGCCTATCTACCAGCCTATATGTGTCAAAGACCTACCTACCGTCATGCTTACCGACAAGGACACAACACCAAGCCATCCCCGCCGCCCCCTGTAGCGCAAGCGAGGCCTCAAAGATGCATTATCATTCTCGCCCCGGACCCTCGTAGACCGCTACTCCAAGCGTGAACGGGACCGGGCAGGCAGGCGGGCAGAGAGAACGCCAAGGTTCACGAGCCGTGGCGCCAGCGCCACAGTCACACATACCTACCTACCGACCCCCCAGGGGCTGGTCACAGAGAAAGGGAAAATACGCCGGTTATGTAGGTACAGGTAGTACACACATACATATATACTAAAATAGTAGGGAAGCACCTGGCTAGACAAGCCACCTAGGTGAGGCTAGCAGCCATCGGGCAAGAGGAGACTTGGGCCTCGTGAACACCGTAGGAGAACCGATGACCCTCCATGTATGCTTATCGTTTCTTCACTCGCCGTAGGCTACACGTATCAAAGACTGAACTCGACTGCCGATGATCTCTAACCTAGGGGCTTATAAAGAAAAGTCACGTGGCAAAAGTTTGCATCAAACCATTACTGCTAGGGACACACACGTAATTATCATGCATTGTTTCTCTTTAATAATACTGATTAATCATGTAGCCCCGTACAGCTATCTACGGAGCGACCGCGAACCCATTAGGAGGTCAACCCGGTGACCTCTAACTCAAATTCGGCATTGTAGTCCTGTATCATGCTTTCCGACTGCTCGGGTGGTATCTCCTCCTAATGCAAACCGGGAACTCCAGGGTCTTTCTCCCCCATTCATGCAGTGCATGAGGGGGTCTGATGCAAGTCTATTTTCGTACTGTTACAGGGGTATTTGGTATCGTACTCATCAGGGTCATAAGAAACACCCAATTGGGTGCAATTCAGTTAGTTGGTGGCCACTTCAGGCAGACTAGTGCCGTTGTGGTTGTTCGTCTCGATCTCTTCACCATGGTCGGCTGCCGGCTCGGGATCAACCGGTGTATCCGGAAGAGTGCCGCCGTCTGAAAGCTCAGACACGCTGCCCCCATTCTTAGACTCTTTCTCCATGGCAAACAGGCGGGCAGCTCTGCCTTCCTTCTTGCGAGGTTGTGGGGCTAGAAAACGAGGAGTTAGTTGAAGACGTTTACATGTAAGGCTATCCAGGAGTGCTCACCTCGGCCATTTTCCTGGACGTAGAAACGTCGAAGCAGAGATACGGCATCATCACGGAGATAGCCGCCTTCGACAGGATATCCACGTTCCACATTGCCACCGTCTCCATCATCTTCGTCACGCGGCACGGGGGTCAATCTGCCCCTAGAAATACGTTGAGGATCTTGAGTCCCATATCCATACTGATAGGGCCGTCCTACAGGTCTGGGCGCCGGTCTGGAATTTTGATGGATTCTGAAAACGCCTCCTGTGCCACCAAACTTGTCGTTCACAGCGCCAAAGTAGACCTTTTTGACACCCAATTGTCTGAGCAGAGAAGCACACATGACGCAGGGCTCGACAGTGACGTAAAGTACACACTCGGATATGATAGATCGATCGACTACAGGTGCTGGGTGGAGCTTCTGGCCATAAGGATAGATATGGCCATCCTTCGGGTCAACGTCGCCCCAGCTAGCGTCGTCCAAGGCTGGGTTGGTGTTAACTTCCCCAACGTCGCCTTGACCTCTTCGAGAAAGCAAGGCAGACAAGGCCATAAACTCAGCGTGACGGGTTCCATTCCGCGTCACGTTGGTTGCATTCATTCCCTTGGCAATAGTTCTTCCATGGTAGACGAGAACACAGCCGACAGGCGTCTCATTGGTGTTCAGAGCCAGGTTACCCTAACCAACAGTTAGCAAAGTTGAATTCGGCGAGTTTAATATTTTTAATTCAAGAAGCATGAGCAGGACAGGCGAGTGTGAAGCAAGACGGTTATCATGCCAGGGGGAGGGTAAGGGTTTGAACCCCAGAGGGAACTATGGGAAGTGATTGGCAGCGCAGTGAAACAGTAATTAATTTGTAGCGAAACGTCTTACCATGTCAAGTGCCTCCCGCATGAAAGTGAGATGATACTCTCGCTCAGCTCGCCCCTCCTCCGTTGTTGGTTCGATAAGCCCTGGTAGGACCTGCGCCAAGGGAGGAGTAGGGACGGTAAGCTTAGGAGGGACAGACTTATCCGTGAGGGGTAATGCGACGACAACTGGCGCCGGTGCTGGCACTGGCACTGGTATGGCCGGGGTCTCGGTAGCGGTCGCCGGTTTCGCGAGATCCTGGTGGGGAGATTGGCCGGAGGTGCGAATATCATCAAGAGTGAGTCGGTCAACACTATCACGGACTTGCTCCACCTGACTACCCGGCGTGATGTTTTCCTGCATCGTAGGCTTCATATATGGCGTAGGTGCCTTAGTGGCGTTTTGGCTGCGGGTACCCGGTTTCTGGGTTTCGGCTTGGTTCTCAGTCACGAGGGGCGCCAGTGCCGGCAACTGGGATCCGGCGCCCTTGGGTGCATTCTTGAGAGGCGCGCCATTCTCCTTCTTTTCGTTGGCAAGCTGTTTAGTGGGCGAGGAGCGGCCACGGTTCCGGCCGCCTCTTCTGGAACCGGCAGGCTTCTGACCATCGGGCTGGTGAGAGTTGGTTTTGGTGTCACGTTGATTCGCAAGAGGAGTAACACCGGCCGGGGTAGAGTTCCTGGAGGCCGGCGGCGGCGCAGAGGATTGGCCAGTGGCAGATGGGTTCACTCTATCGTTTGGCTGGCTGGAGGAGGATGATGCATTACCAGGTCCGGGCTTGGATCCGTTGGGCTTGTTGCCGCCTCGCTTTTGACCTCCGCGCTTCTTACCCGGAGCCATGGTATCGTCTTGGGATATGGAGCCCAGGCCGTCTTCAAGATCTGTGTCGGGGTCGCCGTCGTTGTGGTGGTGTTGTTGTAGGGAAGTAAGATCAGGATTTGGGGCATACAAAGAAGCAGAGCCAGGTTGATGGGTTCTTGTAGTGGCGGAAGGCCGTTGTTGGTTGTCTGGCGGGGGCTCCTTGGTTGTGGTGAAGCGAAAGATGCGGGTGAACAGGTGAATGAAAGATGCAAACAGTGCCTGCCAGAGGCTCGAGATGTAACCTGAAATTTTGTGTCCCGCCATTGTTCCTATCACCCGTGCCTGAGGAAGGCACCCTCCGGGATAAATCAGATAAAATAAAGCAGATAATTGCTACCTATGTTGGTAGCGTTTTAAACAGAAAGGGCCACCCCTAATTAGCTCGGACGAGTCGCCAATTGCCCGTTTCCAGTTGCCAGATGAAGCAATTACGATAGTGCTGATGGTAAGGCAAGTCCTGCAGTAGCTTCTCTACTCGTGTAAGTCAACCACGGCGGCAATACTGCGTATGTTGTATAAGGTACCTTAGCTGCTTAGGTATCGGGATCACAAAGAACGCTGCATCTATCGAGACTGTCGTTTCTACTTCCTAAACATAACAGTGCTACACCAGGCACCTCACACACAGCCATGGGACAAGCGAGAGTGGTGACAGAGGCGAGCAATCATGCTTGGGATGAAGTTGTGGAGGATGACAAGAAGAGTAGCATTTGATAGTTAAGTGAGAGTTCCTGCTAGTGCGGCTGAGAATTTTCAGGCGCCACTTGCGAATTAGATTAAATAGGTACCACTGTACAGACTACTTCGGATATATTAGCTTATCGAGGTGATCAAAGCCCACTCACATATGCATATACTGGAGGCGGGAAGACCCGTCGCCAACTGCCTCTGCTCCACAAATGCAATTATCAGGTTGAAATCATCTATGTATAAACACCCCGCTATCTTGGCATGCATTTAGCCAAGCCTTATTTGACAGTCTACATGCATTACGTAGTGGTTATCTATGTATACTCTACATAGCTGCTTGTATAGTATTACAGATGACAGAGCCAAAGGTGAACTTGCTAGATATAAGTTTAGCCAATAAAAGACAGTTACACACTTATAAACCTTATGATCTTTGCCTACCCCAGACTACTAACAAGATATGTTGAAATGGCTATTCAGATGTACATGTGCATCTACATAGTAATTCTCTTTTCCCATTTGTACCGTTGTACAGAACCTATCAAATATGACTCTTTCATACGCGCAATCATAATATATCTCGTAACAAACTATATGCAGAATGACTCAGCACTAGGTCACATGGTATATTGACCTACACGTGCAGACAACAATCAATATCGCCCAGCAAACATACTACTAGATTCATTCGAGTCACCTCGGAGAAACGCACGCAAAATTAATAAAAACAGCTGGGGGTCGTATTGGTCTAAGTAGGCGCGGGACACACCACCTCGCAAAGATCATCAGCTGGACCAACCCCCAACCTTCATCTTTCCTCTATCCTCTAATCTAGCATCACCCCGACAATCGTCAACTCTCCCACCACGGGTATCTCTCTGAATGTGTTCGCTTCTAAGTAGTTAGTAGTAGTAGTAGTAGTTATGTTATAGTACAATCGAAACCATCGCTGCTATGTCATCCTCGTCATCCTATTTTATGTCAGTATTTTCTGCATTTTCTATTTTTTTTGATTCCATCGTAACCACTCCAGGCAGTCTGATAAAGTTCTGTTCAACCATGCACACATCCAACTGCTAAGTATTCCTGCGATAAATCTGAGAAGGGCCTGATAGATCTGGTGGAACTGAAGCGAGGCTTCGTTGAGGAAAGATGTTGTGTGGACAGGTCCAACATGTCCGCACATGATGTAGCAAGTCCCGTTGGGAAGATGCTGGAGAGAAGAGACATCATCCGACAGTCTCCTCCATTCTTGGTGAAACTCGAGACCAGGATGTTTCTGAGAACTAGGAGTTTCAGGAAGGACGTTGCAATAGCAACCAGTTCTAAGGAAAAGCCATCGTGCCTAAGGAGGCTACTATGTCCAGGCTCGGTCAAGAGCAGTATCATGAAGGACATGGCGTAGATGGCGACTGTGGCGATCATAGAGGACCATATCCTCTTATGAGCCGCCGCATCGCTTGTCGTTGACGTAAGCATCGAGAGTTCAATCTTGGAGATAGGCATATTGCTTGAAGGGCAGGAATTAATCACCCGATTGGCAGGACGGACATCTTGAGGTGATGTCGTCCTAACGGATGATGTTGTCGTGGGTGTCGGGCTTGTCAAGAGAGACGTGATGGGTCGCTTGTGATCAGTCTCAACACCAGTTCCATTAGGCATGATTCGCGAAGAGAATGACGATAACAGTGAGAACGTTAAAGTCTTGCCAGTAGCGCGGACCGAGCGGTCAGTCGAGCTCGATACTGGCTTCTTGACCTCGGAAGATATCGGATTCTGGGATATTTTTAGCTGAAAGCATATTTCAAACAAGTAAGGGTGTCGTACTCTCGAGACAGAAGTGACATGTGGCACATGCTTGCTTAGCGAAGCAGTCGAGGAATTGGCCGCACTCGCCATGTTTCTGTTACTAGAGAAATTGGCAGAAGCAGCGTTCGAAGCCCGATCGCTATTGGCAGGCGTGAGAGCTGAAGTCCTTAGGCTGCGCTTACTGGTTGCAACCAACCTAGCATCATTGAATTGCAGTTCAGTGAGCTGGGCACCGCTGAGCTGGGCATCGCTGAACTGGGTATCGTTGGACTGGATATCTCCATCGCTGAACTGTGAGTTGCTGAACTGTAACTCGCTGAATTGCAATTCGCTTAGTCTAGCCCGCGATTCTGGCTTCCTAGCCAGTGATTGCGGGTCAAGGCTGAATTGCGACGGGCTCAATCCTGTCGATGGTGCACCAGTTGGTGCCCCTGATGGACTGGATCCTCCTCCATAGACTGGAATGCGTTGTCTAGGTAGTGCGCCATCTTGGCTGCTATCTGAGAACGTTGAATTGCTATATTGCAATGGCCTGTAATCTGACCTGTCAAGATATGCCGGTTCTTCCTGAGAGAAGAGCGACGACAGGCGACCTGCCGCATTTGCGGCTCCGTGGCTGCCTAATTGTTGCGAGTTAGGCTCGCCATCTTGGCTAATATAGGACGCCGACGTTTGAGAATTAATTGGCCGTTGGCTATCTAGGTTCTCGTAGTAGCTGTGGCGAGGTGGTGCTGCGACATCCCTGGCATAGCCAAGATCATCATCAACGCTCGAACCAGGAGAGTATAGATTGAAGTCGACATAATTGTTGCCAGCTTCGCCGCCAGGATTCAGGTATGGAGGGAATGGCGCATGAGCCTGGGCCTGGGCCTCGCTTGAGTTAGACCTGGCCATCGGGTTCGCAATCGAATCACCAGAGCTACAAGACTGGACTGGATCAATTGGTTGTGATGGTGAGAATGAGTTGGAAAATGAGTTGGAGAATGAGTGGGAGAAGGAATTCGATGAGGCGGTCGTCGGTGAGAAGTAATTCGCAGGATCAAAGAAGAAGTCATAGTCAGTTGAGACAGCTTCTGTTGGTTCGTCGTCATACTGGACGAACTGATCCCAGTCAAAAAGGGAATCATCCACAGGCTCGGAAACAGTGGAGTTGAATGATGACGAAGATTCTGGGGTGACTTGGTCGAATGTTGGAGTAAATGCTACCTGTTCCGCAGATATCTGGGGAGGCGGCGGCGGTGCAACAGCGGCAGCAACAGCAGCGGCAACCTTCTTCGCTCTCTTGGCCGGCTTAGGAGCAGCAGCGCTTGATGATCTCCTATGGCTCGGGTCGCAGCGAACCTTCTTCTTCTTACAGGCATCGCAAGCTTTTATTATCCGCATGAGATGTGCGTGGTCGCGCTGCTCCTTGGTCTTGCAACCACGCGAAGCCGAGTTAGTTACGTCTTGGCCGTCTCTAGTCATAATCTTCATTCCAGGAAGATGAGAGAAGTCGGTTGACGGAGTCGCCTTCTTCGATGATGACGAGTGTCGATTCTTGCGCTCAGAAGACGAGAACGAGGGATTACTCGCTGGGGTCCACTGGCTCTCAGACATGATGGGTGATGTAAAGCTAGAGGCGTAGCCAGAATCAACCAATGAGGTGGTGGGGGACCCAAGGGGAACCATGAAGAACTTGAAAAGCTCGCCAGTCGCCATGGTGTGTTCAAAGAACTCCATGGAAACGGCAGCACGCTTCTCCTGAATGGTAGCCTCACCGGGGACGTAGGCGCCGATCAACTCGTCCAGCTCCTTGGAACCCATTGCAGGGAAGAATTGCAAGGGGGCACCAATTGCGGGTTGGATGACAGAGAAGCCCATCAGAGCGGTGGAGGTGTCCTGAAACATAGCCGACATACTGATGGTGGCACGGGTTGAATTCTTCAAGTCTTTAAGATGGATGTTGAAGGGGTTTGGTTGGTTGGATGGCTACAGCCAGGCAGGGATTTACCAAGCAAATACCGAGACGTGTCGTGGAGGGTGTCCGGTGCCGCCAACTCCAACGACTGTGTGATTGATACAATGTAGGCAATACAAGAGACGTACACAGGTATACTGTCTCTAGTCGGTGTAGTGAGCTGATGAGTGTCGTAAACTACCAGGGGATCTGATCAACAATCAACGCTGACAGTAGGGGATGAAAGACCGGATTGAGTCGGGTCGGTCACCTTGGATGGCGATGCCTGACTCGGGAATAGTGAGGTCTTGGAAGTGAATGGGGTAGTTCACTATAGCTAGAGGTGGGAAAGAGAGAGAAAGAGGTGAAGAAAGTGAAGCTCGGGAGGGAGTCACCAGGAGATATTTCACTTCTTAGCTTACGGCGTTGTTGTAACGGCGGACTGCAAAGCCTCACTCATTGATGGTGGGTTATGCCGTCGAATTTGAGGGCGGGTCCGGCGAAGAGAAAAGGGTTAAGCGCGGGCTGAGTCTTGGACCAATGAGCTCAACTCTCTGGTGGGAACCGGTGGGAACAAGGATTATCAAACGACTGAGGGAAGTACCCTATGGTATAATACTGTTAGTGTTTGATAGGAGTGACGGCGAATCTACTAACAAGAGTCAGCCCCAGACACGGTATGTAGTGCAGAGATGCCTCAGGCACCCACGCGGTCGGCAACCCTTTTGGGGATCAATTGGCCAATTCGCGAATCCGCGATGACTCAAGGCCCCCATTTTCCCTGCAATTGAGTCCCGCTAATCCCTGTGCCTTGTTATCCCTGAAGCGATCTCCGAGTCCTCTGGTCTTCTGGTCTTCAACCGGCAGCTTCGTACACGTAGAGTACATACGTGTACCCAAGGTCAGTAACTACTATGCAAACTACCTAGGTAATCAATATAATACTTTTGACATTGCCAATTGCCTTGCATCATCACTCGAGTGTGCCGTGACACTTGATAGATAGAGTAATCAGAATTTTCCCATTTGGTCCCGGTTACTTATCTCCTTCGGATTTAAGACTAACAATCTCATGATATGTAGTACATATTAGCTTGAAGGGTAATAGTAGAGCACAGTTTCAATGGCTTGGATTGAAAAAAGAAAATTTTTTTTCTCTTCTTCAGAAGCTTGTACACGTACGTGTATTATTTGCATTTTGTGTCTCGTCAATTCCTTGAATTGTCAGCGTGTCAGCGTGTCTCATTATCCATAGCCCCGTCTTCCCCGTCCTGCCACTTTCCGACAACCCCACCACGGAGTCGATCTGAAGATCTAGCGGACGTCGGATAACTGCTTGAACCCTTGGAGTGTGAAGTGCGGGGCTGAGTCAAAGTCTAGGATCTCATGTGCGATAACTGAGCAGACAACTCAATCTGACTATGACTCAGCGTGGCACCAGAAGAAATGAATGCCCTCATAGGCGATGATGTGACTGCATTGCCTGTCAGCTCGAGGCATCGGAATTATCTCCATAGTTATCTAGGTAGATCGTATTGACGTTGCCTATCAATGCAGGATATATATATAGATATGCACTAATGAGGCAACAAAAATACCATTGAGATTTGAGGTGAGATATATAAATATATATATTACCCCAATGGCAGTCCTAATAAGACGTCTGATGGAAAACGATGCCCTATAAATACTCCTATATCCAACCACGAGGAATTTTTGCATCCCGGCCTATTCAGCACTTGAACGTTTCCAGACAGACATGCGAGGGAAAGCAATAAAAGAACAAAAAAAGACGATTCCCGCGCCCGAGCGATGTGAAGGGTATCTAACCAAAAGTCCCAAAGCAACCCGCCATGTTTTTCCTTCGTTCAGCGAAGTGGTATAAAGCAAAGATGAGGAAACAAAACGTAAATCATCACAAGAAATGCACGGAAATATATCGTGTTCTCGACCTCGGCGCAGACATGATCCACGCCGAGGACAATTCTTAAGAAATGCCATAATCCCTCGACGTCGAATATTGTAAGTTTGGCGGTTTCCGTACCTGCAGCACGTTAGTATCCAGCTTCGTACGGTCGAATAATTATCTCACGAACCTCATCGACGGTCCAAGATCTATACCAATTGAATATCCACGTCGCCAGGAATCCGAGCAAAAACACCCCTATCGTGGGTCCTATCGGCCACCGCATTGTGCAGGACAATAATATATCCAATCCAATAAGAAGCCGGTATACTTCTTCTTGAATTGCAGTAGTTATGAGCGGTGGTGGCTTGAGCGCGGGGAGATGGCAAAGGAGTATTTTGCCATATGACCACAAGATCTGAGATCTGCGTGTTGAAAGTTTCGGTTGGTAGTCACAGATTTTGTTTGTGCCAGAATCTGTTGGGCCTTGTCCGATTTTATGCATGCAAGCAAGATGCTGTAAGAGGCAACTTCGCGAATCACGAGGATCTTTTTGTTTGGCGCGAGTAGAACAAACACTGCTTGCCTCCTCCCACTTGGCGTCACTGTAGCTCCAACGATCGTGGAAGTTAGCCTCATAGTAAGCGTTGTAGCTATTATTCGACCCTCCCCCTGCCGGCCCCGGCTGGTTATACTCCCGGTGTAGGTCCCATGAACGCCCGGTATCAGATTCGCTGTATTGAGTCAGCGGCGGCACCGATTCCGTGACGGATCCACTTGTCGTAGACCCGTAGTACCATCTCTGCCAGGAAGAAGCGGAACAGTCAATCGCGATAGACGATGGTGGGTGTTCACGACTGTGATTCTTAGCTTTGCAAATGGAACATACCCACCATAAAGGCGGTGAAGCCGCTTGGAATGGGTGGTGGCTGTTTTCAAAATGAGAAGCCAACTCTTGGATAGGGCCTGTCCATGAGCAGGTTTCCGACGAGGTTTCCGATATAGACGTTGTCGGACCCTTATACTCGCAATGCCAGCGATTTGAGTATGGCATCTGACTGCCGATCTCGAGGAATCCAACTTGCATTTGTCCTCTCTGTGATGGTGCGGTTGCGTCCGAACCTGGGTAGTAAGTCTGTCCCATTGAGACCTGCATTATATCGTGAACCGAAGCGGATTCGTAGGCGTCTAGGAACTGCAGTGTACTTGCGCGAGCGCTGCCTGGGGTTTGCAGCAAGTCATTACCGTCGGCGACATCTCGATGTAAGGACGTGGCCGCAGCACCACCGATACCAAACGTCCCGATATCACCGTTTGTAGGTCGTTCGATGGGGTTGGGTGGCATGACATCATTTTGGCCCGATGAGTTATTCGGGCTTGCGAATCGCTGAGACTCGGAATTTAGATAACCTTCTTCCAACCTGCTGAAATCGTAACAATCGCACTGCGGGGTAGACTTAGTGAGTGCGATCCTACAAATTTGTCAGAAGCCTTACCGTTGTCTTCTTGGCCTTATGGGTTAGACAGGTGAGCTTAAGCTTGCGCTTGACAGCGGTGTTCAATCTCGTCTTAGCAGCAAGCGGCCCTTTCCTCCGACCTCGAGGTCGTCTCGGTTGGCCCGCCCCATTTGTTGCCGTGTCCTGGGGCGAAGGTACGCCGGAATGATCTAGGTGCGAATGTATTGTATTTTCGCTACCATAGCTTTCGTTCGTCGTACTTCTGGACATAGGCGGGGCTGCCTGGGGAAGAGCGAGTAAATTCCGCTGATTAGCGACATCGGTCTGCTGTTGGTAGTATTGATGTTCCCGCCTAATTTGGTTGTATACATTTTGATTTTCAGGAGTCGGTTCGACTAAAATTCTCGGGGGGTGTCGCGAGTCGGGACTTCGAGATGCTTGAGAAGCGACTGTTGGAGCGGATATTGTGTGGTGGTCATAAATGGGCGAGGCCATCGTGAGCTGCCTTGGTAGTTACGCGAGGAGGCAGCCTTGCTGCTAAAACGCTCCTAGCAGATCAAGGTTGCAAGACAATAAGTCGGAAATGTACAAGGCAGCAGTTATCAGATGTCAAGACTAACAAATTGAGAACAAGCAGCGGGAGAAGTGTGTGAAATCTGCCTGGCTGTGTATAGAAAATTAAAAACTCGCGCACACGCCAAAACCGCAAGACAAATAGAAGAAGAAGTGGAGGGGTATGTTCTGGGAAATGGGCAAAAAAGCCATTGTTCTGCAATGCAACTGCGCCTGGATCAATCGAGGCTGACATCAAGGCAGATCGCCGCTGTTCTGCAAAAACACCTGGCAGGCTAGACAAACCTGCTACCTTAGTCATTGGATATCCTTCACTATAAGGAGTACGTAATCTGCTTTGAGTAATGTATGGTATTGATCCTGCCTATCAAGCCTGGCTAGTATCGCTGACCTCTGCACATGCAACGAAGCGACAGACACGGTAGCTCATCTCCGAAGAACAACAAATGGGACTCGCCGAACTTTCGGTGAGTCAAGATTTGTCTTTTTTCAATACCGGGCCGTCCGTCAAGTTGGCAGAAGTGGGAGGCAGAGATTTCATTCGGACCAGGGGAATAGAAATGGTATGGGATGGGAAACGAAAGAGGAAAGGGGATGACATCTGTGAACATTGAATTGAACTTCCGTGGCCATACCAAATGGGAACAGATTGGGTCGAGACAAGAGTAATGCAGCCCAATACGACGACAAATCATTACATGCTGTAAGATCAACTTGGCTAAGAATGTTTAAACATCGTCGTTCATCTGACAGTTCCTTGGGTTGCCCTATGTAATAGGTACTTACTTAATAAGCGCTTCCTGCAGCTTGCCGGGCGAGAGCAAATGTCTTAACGGGACCGACTGTGTAGACCCTGGTCAAATTGATTGATCGCCCATTTTGGACGGTCACTTTTCTTCGTTCGAGTCTACGGCCATGAGGCTCAACAAGATTTCCAGAACTAACCACTGCTAGTTGTTTTATTCACATAATGCATCCAAGAGTTAGAAAAGCAGAAGGCTAAATTTGCCGCTTCCAGTGTTGCGACCAGTTAGGTGCGAAATAACATCAGCTCCCCTTGCTCTTCTGCTTACCATAAGCTATAACTAGTCGTATTCAATGTCGACGGTGTGAGCCTCAGCCATTACATGTCATCAAAATGCTTTCCTTGGAGCCTTGTCAGTTGCAAATTAGTTGCATGGACCGGTCGAGTTTGCACTCTAGGGAGGCCGAGTAAATTCGAATAGATCATGTGCTTCCCTACTCCATGGTCCTCCATTTGCTCTAGTAAACCCAGACATTGGTGCAGGAGCAGCTCCTCTCGTCTGATTTCCGATACCAGGCCTCTTTCTAAGATTCCTGAGTGTCTCTATGTTTGAGGGTTTGTTGACTGCTGCTTCCGGTGGAAGAGGACATTGCGGAATCTGGCCGGCAGCATCCGAAGGCTTGGCAGCTTTCTTGCCTCGAGTTGCGGGGTTGAGGATGACCTTTGCAGGGGGTTGTGGCGAAGCTACTGCAGTGTCTCCCTCAGGCATTTGAATCTGCACATTTGCTTCTTCTCTGGACTGGGTAAACCTTGAGCTAGTCTGTCTCTGCGGAGGACGCAAAATTGATTCCACCTCAGGTGCTGGTATATTTTGGTCTACAACAGACCCACGTGTAACTTCCTTCTCTGGTGCTGTGGTCTCTTGATGGCCTTGAGGCTGGGATGCTTGAAGAAGCCGTCCGTTGGTTGTCGCTGCCTTCTCAGTATCGCCATTTTGTTGTATCGAGTGCTCTGTCATGGGCTGCTTTAGTAGTAAGCCGACAGCCTGATTTTCCCCATCACTGCCACTGTCCTTGCGCCGGGCGGCGCTATTATGCTCAGGTTCCTCGCTGAAGACAAAACCAATGACCTCTTTGCTGCGTATGCTTTTGCGACCCAGATGAGCTAGGCGGGGAGCCGGCGCATCATCTGCCATAGCAAACTCACCCTCATCGTCCGAAACCCCTAGATTCCCATTGCATTGATCTGTTGAAGGAGTAGCCAGACTACCCTCAGCCTGAGCCTTTTCTTTCTCGCTAAATGATTGCTTCCTACTTGTGTACGGGCACCTCTTGCCTGTCCGATCAACGTTTTCATGTGCCAGATTGAGAGACTCGACCTGCTCGTCACTCGTATTTCGTCGTGTTCGAATTTCTATTTCCTCAACAGGATCATCACGTGAGGCGGTGGCATCACAAGCTTTATGGTGAACTGCATCATTTAGAACACCACGGCTCTTTTTGGTATTGGTACCCCGACGAAATTCTGGCGTTTCCCCGAATTGCTTGGCGTTCGAGCCAGGATTTTCTGTCGGCTCATTATGCGATGGTACAATTTCCATACAATCTGAGTCCTCCTCCCCACGCGGTTGGCTGGTGGTAATGGTGTCCAATAAAGTATCATCGAAGCCTCTAACTTCTTTGGAACGATAGGTGTCACTGTTAGCTATGTTGCGTTGCGTTCTTCTAGCATCTTTCCTTGACTGGGCTGTGATTCGTCCATGGTCATCGCATTGTGTAGCCTCAGCGTCTGCGATCCCGTCTGTGTGAAGCGCATCATTGTTTCTATCATTGTTTGCAGATTCACTGGACAGGGTGGTAGGACTTCGATGATCAATTCGGGCCTTAATCTTTTTTGATATTGACGATGACCCATTGGTCCCTGATTTCTCAGATACCATTAATAGACCTCGTTTCTTCCTTGGTTGGATACGCAGCTCTGTTCTCGGCTCATCCATCAAAGGTCCTTCCGGATATTGGCCTTGATCCTTTCTACCGGCATTTGGCTTCCTCGGCGTATCTTCGAACTGATTTCTTGCGACGAGTTCCCGATTGCGGACGGAATTTCTGGGCTGAGGTGCTTGGGGCAGATTATCCGACTTCTCTCTGCTCAAAACTTTCGCCGTAGAGGTGTTACCACGAACACTACTTTTGGAATTGATCATATTGATCTCTGATCCATCTTTTTCCGCACCTCTCGGAAGGTGGTTTACTGATATGGGTTGTAGCAGCTCACGTTCCTTTGGGCGATGATGCTTCTCCTTGTTCCTGTTTGATCTGGACTGCCCCAGTGTAGAATCAAAATTTTGTGGATCATTAGGATTATCACACCGCAAGGGTGAAGATGACAGAGCTGGTTTACCTCTCTTCTGTGCGGAGGTCTTAGGAGGTTCACGTGGAGGATTTGCCAGCAGTGTGTTCCTCAGCGCAGGTCCTAGAACGACCTTCTGGGCTTTTGTGATTGGTGCGTGAGTCGGTTTACTTACGAAATGCGGATCATCGCCGTGGTTGCTCGGATCGGAAGATGCTGGGAGCTGTTTCCGTAGCGATGGTGTGCTTGAGGGCCGGCCTGAGAGTGTCAGACTAGCGCCAAACAAGCTTTGTGCGTAGCCACTCTTGCTCGGAGGCGATGCCTCTCGTTTTCTTCGTTTCGTGGGACGAGCACTATCATCTAGTGGTGACACGGCCACTTTCTGCCTTTCCTCATATGGGGATTCGGTAGGCACGAGTGCGCGGCCATGATGTCCTGTGGGCGTGCCAATTAGATTATGCAGTGGCTTGTGTCGGAGCTGGAAATGTGGAGCGGTAATGTGAGGTGTCGAGGGCTCAAGTACAGGAGGTCGACGCGCAACAGCAGCTGATTGCCGCTGAGCCTTCTCCTGGACTCTCTTGTCGACGAGCTCAGATAAGTCTTGGTCTCGGCTCCCTATACACTCGGCGACTTGAACAATGGTGCCTCCTCTCTCAAGCTCGACCTCTTCGCCTTCGTCAAATTCATAGTCCTCGCGCCAGTGGGTATCTCCTATGAAGTTTCCGCGTTCATCGTAGACCATGACACGCTTGTTGAACGAATGGAATTTGATTCGCCCATCTTGCCAGCGTTTTTGCTTCCTGCGCAGGTCGTGTGTAAAGAGACAAACGAATTCGAGGACGGGAGCAGTGCTCCCAGTGCTCCCAGACCCTTGTAGTCGAGTCGAGGCAGCGGAACTTTGCATGACCTGGACAGCCGCGGCCATTGTGGCAATTACGGCTGTATATAGATATAAGTGTTACTTCCTGGCATAATTCTGTGACACTAGAGTAGCAAGACTCTTTGTCAATTAGTTCAGTAGGTTCGTACGGAGGTAAACTGTATCCCCCGAGGACCCCAAACGGGGGTATTTTAGTGCAGTGTCCACACACACTTCGCTTATACTGCGCTAGTAGCGTTAGCTCGAGCTGTCTGTATCTCACGTGATATTTACATACTTTTTTGTATGAATCTAACGCGCTGGTACTTGAATAAGATTGTTCTTAAATGCTTCTAGAAGGTTTTATTATGGAGAGAACATACTAGTCTGTTAATTGATTCGCTGCAGCAGAATAGGCGAGGTGTGTGTGGACACTGCACTAAAATACCCCCGTTTGGGGTCCTCGGGGGATAGTCGGAAATGTTGGAGAGGCGACGGAACGCGTCGCAGAGATGCCCTGCCCCACTTCCGCCACTTCCGCCAAACGCGATTGCACGTGCACCCATACATAGGATTACATACGCAGTACGGAATACAGAAACATGGTCACTCCGTATCGCTCCCTCATTACCTAACCAGCTGCTAACATATCGTCAAATTAGTACTAGTACATACATCAATACCTACATGTAACATTACCTACCTAACTAGGTTACATAACAGCAAACGTAATCTTGCTCGTAACGGTTCACAGCTTCCATAGGTTGATTATTTACCTATAGTAGGTATTCTCTCAGTGCCTACCATTCGCTAGCTGCAGTCGCTGTACCGATGGCTTCGGGGGCTGTAACACCTGGACAGCCCTGATTGCTGGGGCAAACTCCAAGATTGTTTCAGAAGGGAACAGCTGCAGGAAATACTATGAGACCAACGCTAGACTTAATGTGGAATAGAAACTTACTGCAAATAGAAAGTTCCCTTCTGGATTATCTAAGCATACTTATACTCATGTAAGTGTCAAATAAGGTTCTTTGATGATAGCTTACAGGTTGATATAGCTATTCAAGACTCGAGACTACGATAATCTACGCATTTTCTCTATTTAACGTCTTCGTAAGCCTACGTCATTATCTATAATAAGGACCACCTTGAAAAGTCAGTTTCAACGGCGAAGACAGGTGGCTTGGGGACTTGCTATAAGAATATTACCTAGGTAGATCTCACAATTTAGAGTTAACTGCACGGCCGAGAGCGAATCTAAGTAGGTCTATCGTACAACTGCCCACGATAGGTAGCGTACCACCATGCTCCCCAATATCGGAAGAAGAGTGTAACTCTTGGAACGCTACCAGTAGGCTTGTATCTGGTGATAGTAGCAGTCTGTGTAAGTCAAACATTTTACTATGTATATACATACAGACGAACGGTTGGCCGCGTATACAACCTGTAAACCACATTCAGTACATACATTTGTAAACAATTCGCAAGACAGGCAAAAACCCTGCAAAGGCGTAGGCCGTTCATTCTGCATGCAGGCCATCATATCCATCGCACATGGGCAGCGTACCTAGGTACCCAAGGTAACTAATCTACGCCATACACCCGACAGCTACAACCTGCAAGATATCCAACTTCACTTGGAGCTTCTCCACCTCCATTCGCTCATCCACGTATGATGGGACCCGGGTCACTTCCTTCAAGCGACCTAGCTAACCTACCTACCAAACAGGCTAGGTAACTCGCGCAGGCAAAAGCAGTGCAATTGGTACTTATTTTCCCCTATGACAGACACCCCAAGCTTTGTCAACCGAAGTTTAGTAGCCAAGGTGGGAATAAGCGGGCGACGCCAAACGTCGCCTGCGCCGCAGCAATGGGGCCGAATACTCTTCCACTGCCACTCACCACTCTGTTTCCAACTTCCGTCTCTGACGCAAGCCCGCAGCTTTGCCTCCCACCTCAGTTCATCTCCAGCTAGTTACCTTAGGTTAGTTGCCTTGTGGCCCAGCAGTCGACATCTTTCACGTAACCTCATAATCCCATAATCTCAATTCGTGCTTATGGTCGAATATATGGCCTTCGTTGTATTAATGACATCGCACTGGCACGCACACATCGCCTACTGTTGTTCACCGTGTTCAGGCCGCTACATTCGCTGAAGACCCGCTGTCCCTGAACCTGAACCCGGTCACCCCACACATTTTATCCGCTGACACTGTATCTCCCCGCCAGAGCTGGGCTGAACGCACCTGAGCACAAGTCGTTTCGAGTTGTTACCAACTTGTTTACCTGCTTCTTCAAGATGCAGTCAATGCAGAGGCAGTTTGGGAAGCTGATGCATAAGAGCCCCGGCGACAATGCAAAGGTAGCCGTTCTGTTGACCGATTATGAGGATGCCGATAGAGTTCTAGCCAAGGTACGGGCCACCGCCAACATTTCCTATCAGCCCCCTTATCATACGACACATCGTATACTGACCGTTATCACCTCTCCAGCTCATCGAACACACGAAATCATGGCGCGAAGCATGGATCAGCGTAGCCATGACACAATTGGGCGTCATCACCGAATACGATGGCCTCTGGGACCCCATTGTTGGCGCGACTGACGGCCACGGCAAGCCTTCTGTGCCCACTCCAGACCTCCAGCTCGAGCGTACCTTAAGGTTAAAAGAGACGTACACCGAATTGAAGGCAGAACTCATGGAGGAAGTTGGTCTCATTGAATCGAACATCCTCCGGCCTGCTACAGATGCCCGCGACTGCATTGCTCCTTTGAGGAAGACGATCAAAAAGCGAGAGAACAAGAGATTGGATTATGAGAAGTGCCAGGATAAAGTCAACAAGCTGCAAAGGAAGCCAGGTCGAACTCCGAAAGAAGAGACAACGCTGACCAAGGCTGAGGCCGAAGAGGCACGCGCAGCTGAGGTACACTTTCCAACCCGGGATACCATGTAGCATTCATTTGGGCTAACGAGTAGAACAGGAGTTTAACTTTGCAGATTCCCATCTAAGAGAAACGCTGCCTCCTCTAGTCGCTGCAACTTTTAGCCTTATACCGCCCCTCCTAGGGTCGGTGATCATGATTCAGAACCGACTGCTCGGGGTTTATTATACCGCACTGCACAACTACTGCGAAGACTATTCATTTCCATCACCGCCACCGCCTATGGAGGAGGTGATAGCGATGTGGTCTGCCGACTACGAACCTATCAAGCGGGAAGTCGAATCAATACAATGCATCGCAACAGGCAAGGCAGTCCGGCAACCTATGAAACTGCCAGATGACCCCTCCAACACCAACAACGACCGAAAACCGTCCTCTTCGTCCGCCTCCTCAGCGGGAGAAAACGGGTTTCACCGCGTGTCCTCAGGGCTCATCAGCAGCGGGGGCGGCGGGCCCCCTCCGATTGGCCAGAGACCAAACCGGATACCCTCGTCCTCCTCGATAGCTTCGTCCCAGGGGCAGCCCGGGATGCAGCCGAAACCCTCCTTCGCCAACACGAACCACCTGACGCCGACGGACTTCACGACGGCCTCGCGGCTGGGCCAGACGCCCACGCCCATAACGCCCTCCCTCTCGCCGACCTCGACGCGCCCGCGCACGGACTACTTCTCGCGGTCCCCGACCACGGCGTCGTCGCCCGCCCTGGCCGCGACCACGGCCGCGATCGCGGGCAAGAAGAAGCCGCCGCCGCCGCCGCCCAAGAAGATCAAGTCCGCGAGCCAGCGCCCGGAGGAGTTCGTGATCGCGCAGTACACGTTCACGGGCCAGGGCGCGGGCGACCTGTCGTTCCGCGAGGGCGACCGCATCCGCATCGTCAAGAAGACGGATACCGACCAGGACTGGTGGGTCGGCGAGCTCGGCGGCGTCAAGGGCAGCTTCCCGGCCAATTACTGCCGGACGGCTTAGCGGAGCTGAGCTGAGCTGTTTGTTTGTTTGTTTGTTGTATGATCATTTGATTTTGTTTTGCTTTGAGTTTGGGAGAGAGACGCCGGGCCATTTTCACAAAAAACGAGATAGGAAGAAAATGTAGTAAGTTGTTTAAAAAAGGAGGCCCATCCTGAGGTGTCAGGTAGGTTAGGTACTTAAGGTAGTCAAATAATCAATCCAATTAATGGGTTGGGTGTGGCGCCCCCGCGTCCCCCTGTGTTGTTGGTACAGCAGGATAATACTTCCAAGGTTATTATTACGGGAAAGCGAGATGGATGGGCAAGCAAGCAACCTAGAGAGGGAGAGAGAGAGAGAGAAATGTGTCAAAATAGTACCTACAGAGGGAAAGGCGTATCCCGAATAGAAAGAACACCCTAAGCAACTGTTCCCAATTAGAGACGAAATCCGCGAATAGACTATGTATGGGATAGATAAAATAAGAAGACGACGTCAAGAGACAGAACGCAAAATTCTATTAATGTTTCTGTTTCTGTTTCTCTCAAAAAAAAAAAAAAAAAAAAGCCCAGACTATGAATGCAGTCATGTCTGTCAGTCAGTCGATCTGCCGCTGCTGCTCATCCCAAAAATATGCTAATAATCTCCACCACCACCACCACCACCACCACAACCACCATCTTCCCCTCGTCGGGTTCACCTCCCTCCCTACATGTGAGTTTTTGTGGTTGTGCCGCTTCCATGCCATAGTTACCCCATGTCCCATACCCGTACCGAGCCAAATCCATTCCGACCGTTTCCCAATATGTAGCGAGCAAAAGGTGCCGCACTTACTTACATCGTATGTAAGTGAGCAGACAGAGTGAGAAGAAAGAAAGGGAAGAAAAGACAAGAAAAGAAAAGAAAAATGCAATGCTATGGATGCTATTAATGATCTGTCACCGCCGTCATCACCATCACCGCCGCCTTGCCCCTATCTATGAGGTGTGAACAATCCCTGGACGGGACTAGATAGAAGATAGAAAGAAGCACAAGGGGATGGTGGATGAGATTCTATAAGCAGACAGGTAGGCCACCCAACCATGATAACGACGATGCAGTTTGGCGGTCTTTAACAGAAAAATCAAATTGTCCGCCCATATCTGACCTGCACTCAAAACACTACTGTATCCCCGTCCCCGCTCTTGGATGGTGCGCCCTTTGATGATGATGATGATGAATCTCTCATACAATGCATGCGCGTTCGTGTCGTCCATCCGATTCTCGATGGATGAACAACAGGTGGTGCGTGGGGGTGGATGACGATGAATAGACGAATAAATATCGGGTATCATAAAAAATATGGAGGTAAGACAGACAGAACAGACAAAACAGATGGTTGTGGCGGCTTATGGCGCCGGTGTGTTGTATGTATGTATGGGTGTGGATGATGATGTTGAATGTGTACCGCACTCGGGCCCCCGGTTATGTGAAAATGCGGTATTGAGCAGACAACGACAGTCTTCTATAGCGCCAGATGCGATGTCCAGTCCGGTATTGATCGGAATAAAGTGAACGAAGGTATCGTCTGATATCCATTCCCCTATCGGATCTCGCGGGATAGATAGATACCGAAACACCAGAAGGTCAGAAAATGTCTTCGTGATCGGTCGTCCGCCTTGCGTTTTCAAGGCCGAATAATAATAGCTCGATGAGGAACTGTGCCGACAGTTGACTTAGCACACCCCCGTATATGTAAATGGTTTGGCTGCCGGATCGGTGATTAAGTGGTGTCCTTCGCGCTAGTAACCCGAGCTACAACGGAGTACACCCCAACTCTCTAGAACGCCTTAACGGCGCTCAGTAAGTGCTAGGGCCCAACTCAACGGCCGGCGAAGTCGCGCCCTCCCGTCGCTTTCGCTCTTCCTCCGCCCGAATAGCGCGGGCAATCTCCTCGGCCTGAGCGTCCGCGGACCCCCGGGCCCCGAGATACCCGTCGCCCGAGCCCTCCAGCTCCATAGGGGTCACGGGCCCGGGGCTCCCCAGCGGCACCAGTCTCGGCTTGCTCGGCTTCGGCATGCTGCTGAACCCCATCGTGCGCAGGGAGCTCAGCGTGGCCGCGTTCACGTTGCCGCCGTTCAGAGCCAGGGTGGCCTGGGCGATCATGTCGCGCTGGTATTGCTGCAGTCTGCGCTTCGCCTCCGACTCGTTGCGTGAATGGGCCAGCGTTGGCGAGTCCCTGACGCTGGGGACCTGGTTTTCCGACTTGGACCCGATCGGGGACCCGGAATCCACGGATGGCGTTCGGCTGCTCTGGTTGCTCCTCTTCTCCTCCTTTCTCTTCGCGTAGTTAGAGGGATAGTATTTGCCCATTGGCAGCGGGCTGTCCTGGGCTCCGGTGGGCATGTAGCTGGCCACGGGAGTGTTGGAGCGGCTGTTGGACTCCGAGCCTGGCAGGTCGGTGGTGTTGAGCGGCGGGAATCGCGTGGCTCGGTCTGCCATGGCTGGGGGTGCTGAGGCAGAAGGGCTCGTTCCAGGGGCTGTCACGGGAGGAATAGTAGCCTCCGTATCAGGAGAGTTCTCGCTGCTGGCACGTTCAATGGACCGCAGATGGGCCTTCGAGGCGTCAAGCTGGAAGGGGTGAGGGTGATAGACTCTGTTTTGGTCCTCGTGTAAGGGGAAATAACCACTACGGCGATTAGTAATTAGCGAGCGTCACGGGGGTTCGCATTTCAGGATTTACCACGACACATACCCAGGCAGATCTCCGCGAGCAGACAGCGGTGCAGGCGGCGTGTAAACAGGGGCAGTGTTGGCTTTCTTCGGGGGCAGCTCAATGGCAATGGGTCTAGTTCGCACCGGCGTCGATCTAGGGGAGTCCAGCAGTGACGGATCTCTAGCGCCGACAGGACGTGAGGGAGAAGAATGGCCAGAATGCCTAGTATGCCCGTGTGTTCCTGGTTTGGTCCCTGGTTGATTCGGGAGGTCTAGTTAGCATATCGAGCTCATGACATGACGCACTCGGCAAAACAAGTTTAGCAGCGAAGTTGGAACGTTAGGGAAGGGGGAAAAGAAGGTTAAGAGGATCCCCCCATACATGTACATAGCATGTAGCGGCCTTCAGTGACGAAAAGGCCCCAGAAGTCTGTACAATACGTATGTAGGAGCAGAGGAGGGGATCCCTGGCTGCACCCCGCCTACACGTATGTACATGTATGTAGTAGGGGGGCAGTAGGGGGGCAGTAGGGGGCAGTAGGGGGCAGTAGGGGGCTGATAGTGGGTGCTGATAGTGGGTGATAATGGAGATGGAGAGCGTTAGTGGCTTGCCGCTAGCGAACCTGCCCAGTTCCCCCCCCGCTGCCCACCCGCTGCCCACCCGTCCGCCCTGCCACCCAACCACAGGCCTTATCGGGCGGTCAGCGTCGAAAGCGGTAATGGGTGCCCACCCGCATCGTGGCCCCGGCAGCCCCGGCAAAGCGGCAGGGCTCCATATGACACGCGGTGCCGCCTGGACAGCCTACAGCTGGAACCTCACAACGAGAGGCACACTATGCCGAAAAGGGGGAGATGTACAGACAGTACAGCAGCAGGGCAGCTGCTGGGGCACGGGAGAGATGGCCACTTCTTATGTAACGTGAGATTGATTGTGAAATCGAAGAAATGAAAGAATGAAAGAAAACCAAACCCAAAACCAAAACCAATAAATAACAAATAACATACCCCCGGATCTCAATTGTGCTTCCCGAGACCGTGAACGGCGTGGTGAGTAATCCCTGTGATTGGGACTTGGAGATGGCATCGCGGAGAGGAGAGTGTCGTCCTGACGAATGTCGGGCGAAGAGAGAGGGGAGTCGGAGGAGTTGGACATTGTTCTCGAAGGAGGCGGCGGCCGCCTTGTTATTGACGACAGATATGAAGCAGGCTTAAAGGAGCGGCCAAAGCTCGCCATGTTATCTTTGCGATCTTTGCGTTGGTAATGTATCGTTGAAAGATAGTAGGTAAAGGGAAAACCTCTAAGCCTCCAAAAGAATCCTCGAGACCGCCCGCCCTTACAGCCGCGTTGTGGTATGACAGAGGCTCTAGTGCACGATTCTGCAGTCAGCATCCCTCTTGGAAGTGCATTTGGTGGAAGCAACGCCGGTCAGTCTTTGCTCAGAGCTTGCGAGAAAGGTCAAGAGCGTGCGCGCCAAAGATTGAGATGTATCGACGCATGACAACAGACATACTATTTATTAGTATCAGATGGCAGGTAGGAGATAAGACTGAGCTTTCGCATCCGCCGTTTACGCCAATCGCATTTGCTTGTGAATTTATCCCGTTTTCTTATACGGTTGATGTAGGTTACCTCTATGTATGTAGATAGTTGATAACGGCGCAGTTGCGTGTACATAAATAGAGGAGCGGTGCTACCCTTCAAGCAGCAGTTGGTTGTGTTGGTGGTGTTGCTCGTGTTGCTCGTGCAAACCCCTTCTAAGCAAACTCGGCTTCGTATTGCAAATAGAACAAGGAGAATGATATGGTTTTTTCTCTCGTTGTCTTACCTTCGTACGATTGGATATAGCAGGACGCCTCATGAACGGAAAAAGTGATGCCTCATGCCACACAATGGTATATAGTCAATGTTATTTTCCCAAGGAGTTAAATCGTTGATTCTCTCGGTGATGGTGACAGTCGCCGTCCGGTCTATCGGTCTATCGCTCGTTCGCTTGTCTCCGACTGCGTGCGCGGTGGATAGCCGCGTTTTTAGTACTTGTTCAACGTATCCACAGGCAATTTGAGGGTGTTGAATGTTGTGAGTGTGTTGAACGGCCCGCTTCGGATCTCCTTATCGACCCGCTCGCTCCCACTTGGTACCTCCTATGCCCTTTGCCTATAGGCGAGACAAAACTTTAGACTCCAGTCCGTATTAACATCTGATGTTAAACCGAGATTTTTTGCGATTTGTACCACGAGAAAAGAAACAGCCAAGAGTTGGATCAGGCACTTCAGAGATGGTTGTTGATAAGATGATAACTGAACGTGATAGCTGTGGAGGGGTGCCTGACCTTATGTCTCAAACAAAACACAATTGTTGAATATCTGGAAATATATACATATATGTATCTAGAAACAAGTTTCATCTCTCTCTTCGACCTGAACCAATTACGAGCCATGAAAACCCGATGCTGCAAGGTATATATGTAGCAAATTTTATTCCGTCAATTCGTACCTAATGAAATAACTGCTGGAGTGGCGTGAAAATGGACACCCTTGAAAAGATGCCGTTGGAGATCATCACCCTTGTCACCTAGGTAGATAATGAGCGCATAATAAGTGGTGAGATATCGTCTTCCCGCTGCTGCGGCTGCTAAGACCCTTAGAACTTACAAGACCCTAGGAATCCTATTTTTTTGCGTGCTCGCCTATAGTAGGTGGGTGTACGTAGTGCATACACGGTCTAGCGATGACTGCATTGCCGGATTTTTGCTAGACGGTGGGATGGTAGGCAGGGTAGGGTGACAGAATAGCCAAGATACACTAGGATCAATGCTTCCATCAGCTCCGTATCCGGTTCTACTTTGATGAGTTCATGTCTCCCCTCGCCGCTCACTTCATCCCGTGTCGAAGACTAGTGGTTAGCAACTCAAAAAGTGATATAGGTCAAGGACAGCTCAATGCCGAACGGGCCATAATGTACAATTGTACGCAAAGGGTAATTCGACCGGTCAATCACTTCAACACACAGATCTCTGAAAACTTCATTAGGTTAGCCTTACGAACTCGTCCTACACATCTGAGCTGTGCTGGCATGCAAGGCCGATTTCTGATTACGCATTATCGCCGAGAAGATCAACGCGGCTTATGGAGTGCTAGGTGGTAAGAATGCAAGAGCAAGTGGTATCTCGAGACTTCACCATCAGACATATGTCATTCTGGCCCGCCTTAAGGCGAAAGAATCGCTGGATCCGGAGACACACACTCTTCTGCTGCAGATGGCGAAGAGGTTAGTGAGTATGCTGCGTGGCACCAACTTGCAGAGATCAACACAGGCGCTTCAAATCAAGTTGCCGAATCGTGATCATTACACTACCGGACTGGACAACTAATGCCTTACGTACCTAGCCTTGTGGGACTGAGAGCTGTAAGTTCTGTAAGGCCTGATTAGAAATGTCATATAGCTAGGCATGTCTAGGAAACCTCCCAAGGCAAACCCTAACGCAAGAGACCGTTGGCGAGACAGGGGCTAACGATCTAGTTACAAGTTTCCCTGAGAGGCAAACATGAACGTCGTTAGGAACCAATGACCCGTCTTCCTGATGTAATTCCGAACAGCCAATATTAATCGAGGCTGTCTTAGATTATTGCCACGAGCTAATTCCTGCGTGAGCGTCCAGTGCTGGGCAATACTACCTACTGACTTGGTGTGTATGTATGTAGGTACATCCTTCCGCCAAACTTAAATGTTATAGATCTTGCTTAGACCTCGGGATCCCTACTGATATCATGTATGGTTATTATCTGAACTATCTAATGTGATCGGCTAATACCTGTATACAGTTACTTCTACTATATTGACACATTCAAGAGCATAACCTCATGTTGTTTGCTGTGATAGAGGCTGTGAACGTTGCAGCCTGATAATATTGATCGTATTGATAATTAGAAAGTCTTGAACATGAAACATCAGATATCGTGGTTGGACGAGTTAGTCCCGTGTCGATCTAGCAGATCGATGCTCTAATAAGCTATACTGATTTCGCCGCGCGGGCTGGCGGGCTGGCGGGCGAGGCAATCGAAGCTCGGGATAGCAAGCCACGTCTCATCGTCCTAATTTCTGATTGATCAATGACAGGATTCAAATTTTCACCCTGCGTGCTGACCCAAACAGTGGTAGAGAGTCTGATGCTGTGCTTGCATACAGAATGTCTTTCTGCAACACTCAGATTGGACGTGTCGACGAATGTGGTACCACCTGAAGTAACACGACGGCCTGCAAAGAATGGCAAAAGGTGATTCGAACTAATGCCGTTTGGTCAAACATGCACCCAAGACAATTGTTGGGAATTTCTTGAATGCCACCTTGATGAATCGTCGACCCCTGAGGGAAAGAAAAAAGAAAGCCAGAAAACGATAAGATATGACGTAGGTGGTGGTCCCTCGGCGCATGGCTCGAAATTTTGTCGTGTTACGCGCCTTTGCCGCCGGTGGAAATGGGCAACTTTTTATTTCCGTTACGCAACACTAATAAATCCGCCAGGCGCGCCGAAGGCTTGAATAGATTCATTATATCATTGTTGATCAGCTCCCCAACCTAGTCTTGGTGTGATAGTAAGATACGCGTTTCATGCGTTGAGATCTTTGGAATACTATCACGTTCCTAATCGAGATTGCCTTCGTTCGGGCATTTCTAGGGGTTATCTAAAGTTTAGCCCACCTAAAACTCCCTCCCTTTTTTCCTAAAACTCCCCCCCTCTCCACTTAGTATAGCGCCATCATACGCTAGCACAGGTAACCTTTCAGATTAGTATGTAGATCAGTGTCGATTGGTGAAATTACAATATGCCTGGCCTGCTGGCTATGTATATACCTAAGGTATGTAGTCATTCTGTGTCCCATTCACGTCAATTGCAATTACAGGCTCCTTTAATACTTACTATTTATAATATCTACTTACTTAAGTAGTTGGCTATTATAGTATTTTTTATATCGACTGATTATATAAGCTAATGCTGCTTAAAAGCAGTTAAACACTGCTAATATAAAAATACCATTAAGTAATACGCGTTAGATGCCTCCAGCGCGTACGGTATTTACATATACGTAATACATCTCATCTACATATTAATCTGGAGGGGTACTTATGTCAGCGGCATATTTTGGTACTGAGTGGAGAGGGGGGAGTTTTAGGAAAAAAGGGAGGGAGTTTTAGGAAAAAAGGGAGGGAGTTTTAGGTGGGCTACTAAAGTTAAGGTTCAAAATCTAATCTCCCGCACGGTTAAACCTACGATCTCCGGGAACTTGGCGATGACGACTTCGTGTAGATTCTATAGACGACTGTTTACACACAAAGCCATGTTCTGGTGCCTTAGCAGCAATTACTTTGAGTAAGTATATTGATATGTCAGCATATGGAAAGAAAGATGTGTTATCAAGTAACGTCACTGACTTTAAGCGGTGACTGGAATGAGAATGCGAATAATTAGGTAATTAAGCTTATTAGAAATTATTACTCGTAAGAGACCTTTAGAAGACAATCCGCGCATAGGGTATCACTTCAACGCCGAAAACCTCCAGCCGTTTTCGTTGCCGTGACCATCCATCCCTTGATACCACCTCCTCTCAACATATGACTCTTGACATTCGTTCACACGTAAAGTCATTGCCCGCGTGAGGTAATTATGCCGTCCAGCCGGCTGATCGAGTCGAAACATTGCGTCCTAGTTTAGCACGGCCCGTGAATCGGCTTTGGCGCTCGCGATGAGTCCACCAGTAGACAGCACCGGCAACAGTGCCAATGAGCCATAGCAGTGCGTTCGCCAGGACGACCCATACAGCGTTCTTCATCCGCTGGATATCACTGTTCCCTTCAGGGTCTTCGTGGATATACATGCTGCCAAACAAGCCGAAGAGCGCGATCCATAGTATGAAAATCACAAAGCTCCATATCGTCACTGCGGCGAATCGCAGAATGAAGGGAACCAAGAAGAGGATCGTCGTAAGTGCCGCCAGTCCACCGACAACCTCTGCATAAACCTGTAAGGCACATCTATTTAGTAAGCCGTTCTTGGGACAAAACTGTATCGCAGGATGTCGACTAAGATTTGACATACCCATTTGCCATCGATGTATTTGTCTTGCGATCGAGCATGCTGGAGATCGACGCCATACAGTCCGCAAACAGTAACGGCCAGAACAAACTGGAAGAAATGGAGAAGCGAGAAGAGCAGATAGCTCACAGTCACTATATCATTCGAAATTAGCATTTGCTCTTCCTGGAAAGCTTAGCGAATAACAGAGAGTTTGCTGCAACTCCCAACTATCCTCCTATAGGAAGCTTTCGCATATGGATTATGACAGGAAAGGGTAAGTTAGAAAGGATTACAAATGCTACTTACTGCCAAAGATCCCCATTGCGAATTGCGAGTGTTTCCTGAGACTCGAGTTGTAAGATTCGGAATGCGACCCAACGAACGCTTCAGTTTTGAGTGATTGAGTGTTTGCGCGAAGATGGAAGCGCAGATGATTCACAAGTTGAGAATTGCGATGAATGGATGAGAAATAACGTCCAATTCAAGAAGACTATTTAAACGGCGCTCAAGACCCCAATGAGGGTCTGATCACGTCCCTGGCGTGATTGATTTCGGAAGCGGTGATGGAATTACAGTTTAATGGTGTTTGAGACCAGGAACTCAAGGTTCAAGATCTTGGTTTCCGTTCCTGTCTTTTGCTGGGGAAATGCTTGCTCGCAGAATAAAAGCTCTAGCCAGTGATGACACAATTGCGGCCCAAGCTTCCACGCCAGACCCCTGTACATATTGCCAGTCCTACCAATCAGACAATTGCACACCATTGGAATGGTCTAGGTTAGGCTTTCGCAAGATCCTGGTCAAAGCGCCCTAGGGAGTATCTAATCTGCTAATCATGGGCTAGTCCTCGGCACTGGTCCATTAATTTCACCCTTGTGATAATACTAATAAGCAACCATCCAGAATCATACAACTGCATTGTGCCACTAGTAGGTAGGTAGGGCAGTTAGGGAGGGGGAGTGTCCAGTATAGGTCAATAGCAATTTCTCATTTCATGTCAGAATGAATATGCAGGTTTAAGAAAATGGGCTAACAACACTTGTAGGACTCGGCGCCCTGGTATACGGGCTTGTTCCCTACAAAATACCTACATGTTGTACTCGGATTGTCCGTAGTTCCATTGCAACTCTCCGGATCACAATCTCAACTACTCCGGCTGGATAGAATCTTATCGTTGATATAAAAGTAGCCAATATACAGAAAGGGAAAACTTGCCAATGAAGTCTCGTTGATGGGGTCTGCTTCAAGTCTAGGCTTACCTTCGAAAGATATGATGAGAAAGCAGGCATGAAAACTTGCCATGGCACCTCAATCTCAATGTGAACCATCACGGTTTTCCATCTGCGAGGACGAGAACTGCAATGAGGGGGGCTCCCGGACTCACTGAGCTTGCGGCGGAGACGCCGCACACGCGCAAATGAATCCTTTGGAAATTCAAGATTGACCGTCTATGAGTCAGCCTTTGTCGCCCGTGTTTCCTTTCCATGGACAGCATCAAGATTCAAGAATTTCCAAGGATGGGAACAGCCTACTTACAAATCCGAGCAAGTCCTACGAGTTATCGATGACTCTTATGATCAAGGTTCTGGTCATAAGCGACCAACATATGCCGATTTACAGGCTATCATGATCAGATGGTTCATGAGGCTGAGAGATTCCTACGTCGCCGGGCGACTCAGGAGCGAAGTTTTGCATATATTTGTCCAATGAGCTTCCTCTATCCTCAATCGTTCATGCAACGTTTATCTCGCGTTGTTGGTGTAGCAATGCGAAAAGAGCCGCATGGAACTAACATGTTGTTAGCTGATTCATCACAATGACTGAAATACACCTTTTCGTTTACCTATATATTTAGTGAGGCCCACCGTGAGTTTTTCCCCTTGTTATGGAGATAGTCGTGTCCTCACATATCTTGTGCTGTTGCTAGCAGCTTGTATAAGTATGAGCACTTACAGAGCTGTGTTTGTGCTGCCTTCATTGTTGTTAATTGTTCTTAAAAAATATATATGCCAAAGACTAGGCAATAAATATCGCCCATACATTTATCATCAGCACCAGTAAAGTATCATCGATGTTACCAAATGTTAATTGAACTGTTGTCCAGAAGTAGGATTTATTATTCGTGGAAGTTGAAGGCCATCGTCGACTGTGGACGTCATACCGAGAGGTTGTATGCTCTCACGCTGTACGTATGCCTCTTTCTATGTTCATACTTCATACAACATGATGGCAGTATACTGACTTGTGTCGGCTTCAGGGCGTATTAGGAGTGTAAGATGCATACCGAAGGCCTTACGTGAGAGAAAACCATTTTCACCGCTAATGTCAACATGCTCTGGATGAGCCGGTCTACCGGGCCTCTTCACCTCCTTTCACAGATGACCATGAAGGTTAAGGCATATACTTGGACTCATCTACATGTATGACAATACTGTGGACCCATTGAGGCAATGGTAATCTGCTGTGCAGATACCGGACAAACCCTGTACTCTATCGATTTCTGCCCTACGGCGTAGGGGGGGCTTCCTGACCACCAATGGCGTTTTCTAAAGTCCGTCACCAGATGATGAAGGGGATACTACCGTTGTAGTGTCTGCCTGGTTCAAGATGAGAGAATGTAGCACAGGAGAGGCTTGGTTCCATTCGAGTCATCGTCAATACTTCACGGTTGCTCCAAGTTGGATCCTTCCAAGGGGCAGACTCTTGCTATTGGACACTGGCTAACTGGACGATGTTACGCCTCTGCAGTTACTGGAAGTCATATGTTATGCCACCGGCAGGTTGGTAACCAATACGCTTCCGAACGAGCTCAGTCACCGAACTCGTCTTAGTGGCTATACATCACATAGTATTACTCGAGTCACAATATCGCAGGCGCAGTCATTCATTCACGGATTACGGTCAATCAACGGCCTGTGTTCTACCGAAATCAGGCAAGAAAGTGGGACATAATATCAGAAGCAATCCCAGCGTACTGGTTACAGACAACGTCACTTTTCAGGTATCGACCAGACGACGGTTCCTTGCCGCAAACGAGCCTATCGACTTCGTTCTATAGTTTCCAGCTACTCGGATGGGAGGCTTGGAATAGGCAGCTCGCTGGGCATTCTAGGATCATGACTGAAAATGAGCGGTGTTTCCAACAGCTGTGTCATACACAGAGACTAAGCCCCATGTTTATTGCATATACAGTCATGTTTGAATACCATCTTGAGATGCAGTTGGTCCAGGAAACCATTTTACGTACTACACTCTCAGCCAGCTCCTTATTCTGAAGGCATCGAGTACAGATATAAAGGACTCTGCAATTCTCGTGATTCTTTGTAAGTTTTGTTTATCCGCACACGCTCACAAACAACATTCGCAACTCATATACAACTCTTGTCAACTCAACACTTTCGGCAATTCTTTCACGCACCTTTTCAAATTACCTGAATCTTCATCATGCCTGGATACTCATACCAGACAGGTAGCGGCGGAAAGACCACCGGAGGAACAAGCAGCCACGGACATTCCTCTGGCAGCCAGTCAAATGCTAGCAAAGGCCTATCGATGCCTGATTACTCGAAGAACACTGAGAACTGGCGTTGGAACTGCGTATGCTATCCCTATTGCTGCTTGCTTCCTATACAACTTGTAACTAACCAATCTGTAGTGCGCTTGCGGACATGGGAACAACTCCTATACCTACAACCAAGCCTGCCCATCGTGCTATCGTGGCCGATGTGGTGGCTGTAACATCTACGCCACAGCTTGAGGTCATTGGCGAAGGTTCGGCCTGTCCTTGCTATCGACAATTTTAAGCTGCTTACCGATTGGGGTCTCGAAGGGGAATTACCTACTGCGTGGTGGATCACGTCCCGTTATAGAGTGTGGCTAGGGTTTTGTCAAGTTATTGGGTGGTAAAACTTCTTTCACTAAACGGAAGGCTCAGGCCCAGCCAGGAGTTACATGGGTGGCATATACATCTAAGAAAACGCGGCGCGTCTTACGGTCATCTTTCCTTATATACTTTTTGTTGGAACTCATCAATAGACTTTCTTCTCCTGCACCTCTTGATCCCGCCTTGAATTAGTGCCATGGGGCTAACAAGCCCAAGCTGCTCCCTTCTAAAACAAAACGCCCATTACATATTTCCCGGAAGCTAAGGGTCTTAGGGTATGTATATTGGGTAACATCAAAGCACTTGAAGGTGGGTGAGGCTATCAGAATAGAGTATGGAAATACACCGATGCAACCCGAGTCTCGAACTAACGGCCCCGTGAATCACCTCACAAGGAGCTTAGCCCAAGGCTTTCATAGCAATCTCCGCGGTAGGGGTTGCCATAAAGTTACCAATACCAAAGCCGGACCCGTCACTGGTCCATGGATCCCCAAATCGAAAGCACCAAGCCTCCATAGCTCGCCTTGTAGGGCAATCTACCCCGGCAGGCATTTCAGTTGTGGAATTATTAATTAAACAAAATCATACCTACCGAAAGCAAGCAGGGGGACCAATCATAGGCAGCCAATGCGACTTTCCCGTTGAAGAACCATGTTGAACGTTGGTTTCGTTCAAACACGACAAACAGTAGTCGGAGCGGCGCAGCCCTGAACAACACATAGCTGTTTCGGTACGAATTGTTTCACGATGGCCAAGGCAACCAACACTAAGGGCTAGGCAACGACTGTCTGAGAGACTGTCAAAGTCGTCGCATCTGCATACCGAGCCGGGAAGGCATGGTATGTATGTACATAGGTATTATGAGAAGAGGTAGCCTGAGACGCATCTGTCAGCTACCGGCCTAGGATCTTACCTACATGACGGGAGACGGGAGTACACGTACAGAAGAACCACAGTTTTTAGCCCTGGTAAGAACCTTGCTTAAACATCGTAGGGCTAATAGATGCACAAAAGGCACCTTATCACCCCAATGCAGCTGAGCTGGCTGACGAAGAACTGCATGTATAATATTTTGTCTACCGAAACGCTAACCTAACCCCTTTTACCTAAATGGACGAGGTTGGAGCTGGGGCATTATTGTTGCCTGTGCGGTCTTGATGATCCACATACATTGCGGAGCATTTTCTGACTTACATATACGGAATATGTTGCTTGACAACTCAACGCAGCATTGGATGCATCGTCGAACTCGATTGATGCCCAATGCCCTATGCACGTAGGGTCTGCAGCCGTCGTTGCGTGCGTGCGTGGCGGTGTAGATTGAGGCTCTGCGGTGGGCTCCGATAATGACAGAGGAGCCAACCAACACCAACGTTGTGACTGTCAGAGCACTATACCTCCAGATATATTAAAAAACCCCACCAATGTTAGGCTATCACAGTTGGATGTACGTCAGTTCGGGGTGAGACATCGGGTGTGCGGATTATCAGTTACATAGGCACGACTTAGTTATTGCACGCATTGGTATACAGAACCCACTCTTCGAGCTGCAGTTGGCTGCTTTCATACCTAATCCAACGGCCTGCATGCGCTCTCTCTCTATGACTCCGACCAATTGACGTAATTAAGCCATGCGCAGCAGATTGCAGCTTTTGACATTTGTCTAGGTGCGGATGGAAGTGTGAGGCTGTTCAGCAACATAAGCTCACCGCAAATTCGGTGAGGTCAACATAGAGAAAACAAGAATAAGAAAAGGAGAAACCAAAAACGTCTAAAAAACACACTCAGCTCTGACATGCGAAGAACTATTGTAATTAGTGCGTGAGCTCCCGTGGCGCCCTCCTTTGCGACCTATCAGCCGAGGCTCAGTTTTCATTGGCGACTAAAGTTCAACGCCATTTAAACTGTACATAATGGTGTGGTCGGATCAACTTCCCCTGTCGCATTTCCATCTTACCTAAGATCTATGGGTAACACATATCTTTGGCACCTGATTGTGTACTGCGAGTAGAGCCCCCAATCTAATTAGGTATATTTCTGAATTTCTTTTTCCCTTCTTACGTGTGTGCCTGATTGGGGAGAAGAGGAAAAAAAGCGCACGAAAGCAACCATGGCAGACAGCCCCGAGGAACTCCTCCCCAGTCCGCCCTTCCAGCGCATCCCCGGCCTGCCCAACTTCCGCGATCTTGGGGGCTACCCAATCAGCAGCAGTGGCTCTGGCGAGGAGGAGGCCGACAAGATGGCCAAAAAGAGGAAGATGGTGCGCCGCAACCTGATCTTCCGGTCCTCGGAGCCGTCGCGGCTGACCCCCGACGGCGTGGCCCAGCTGCAGGCCCTGGGCATCGCGAACGTCTACGACCTGCGCTCGGCGCTGGAGATCAACCGCGGCCTGCTCAAGGAGGGCCACCGCTTCCCGGTCAAGGAGTGGGAGGGTGCGCGCCGCGTCTTCGTGCCCGTCTTCTTGGACGAGGACTACTCGCCTGAGGCACTGGCGGTCAGGTACAGGAATTACCTCTCGGAGAGCGCACAGGTACGTTCTTCTCGTTAAAGTCTGTGGCAGTGTATATACGGCGGGAATATTGGTAAGTGTAAAAGTAAGTCAAGAGCCAGCCGATTGTTGCCGCGCGCAACGGCTCGCGGCCCATTGAGAAGCAGACAAGATAGAGGGAGCCAGCCAGAAACAGACGGTGAGACTATATGGCCTAGCCAAAAGCGGATCTACAACGGTGATACTTGGGGGCCGAAGCCTCAAATCTGGTCGCCATCCCCTATTTAGTATTCAGCTTGCACTAGATCAGGACAAATGGGGTCGGTCTATTTGCTTCAATGCTTTTATTTTATTTTCGCACACTGCCCAGTCTCAATTGATCAACCTAACGCTCAATACGAACCTTGCTTTGCACACGCGCTAGTCCCAGCGTGTCAGGAGGCCATATCTGGAGGCCCCCTCGGCGTTTTTATCAACCTTGGGGGATCTGGCAGTCTGGCTGGTTGACCAACGAACCAACTGACCGACCGATCGACCGACGACTAACACTCCAGCTCGCGCAGGGCTTTATCCAAGCATACAGCGACATGCTCACCGCCGCAGCGGAACCGAGCAACAGCTATCAGCCCTTCAAGACGATACTGTCGCACCTGTCGTCATCACCCAAAGCCAACGCCAACGCTAATGCCACCTCCCCGTCCACATCAGCACCTTCTTCTTCTTCTTCACCCGCCGCGACGACGCCGCCCGCCCCCTCTCCCTGCCTGATCCACTGCACAGCCGGCAAGGACCGCACGGGGCTCATCTGCGCGCTGATCCTGAGCCTGTGCGGCGTCGCCGACGACGTCGTCGCCCACGAGTACAGCCTGACGGACCTGGGCCTCAGGTCGCGCCACCCCGAGCTCGTCGCGCTGATCATGGCGAACCCGGAGCTGGGCGCCGATCCCCAGAGCGCCAGGAGGATGGTGGGAGCACAGTACGTATATCTACTTGTCTTGTCTGTCTGTCCGTCGGATATGCCTTGACATTACTCCCCCTTGCCCCCTTTCTCCCTCCCCCCGTCTTCGAGTTTTTTTTTAAACACTCGGCCCCGCCCCCATATTCCATCGGTCTAACTAGCTTATTCCGATGATCTCTGGGGGGGGGGCTGTCTGATACGTCTTTTCCTTTCTTATTTGTGATTCGTGTGACGTCTCAGGGGTGGTGGAAAGGCTGACTTTTGCAAACTCACCGCTACAGGAAAGAGGCTATGTTAGGCACGCTGGCCAGGATCCGCGAGACGTACGGCTCGGTGGAGAAGTGCGTGCTCGACCTGGGGTTACTCTCGCCCGAGGGCATCAGCCAGCTGCGCAGCAACTTGATAGTGGACGCGGACGAGAACGAGGTGGTGCCGTGGCAAGACCACGCCAAACTGCTCTTATGATAAATGGGTGATGGGCAATGGGTATATACGACTGTTCATGTTTATGTTTAACGATGTTTTTGTTTATACATAGAGACACACGCCGGCTTGTTGTCCAGCTCCGTCTGGGCCTCTACTTGTAGATAGATGCCGAGCTAGCATTCTAACTTAAAGGTGTTGTATATGGTTCCCCACTAGACAAAACCCATATCTCCCCAGCTCTCATTCATTGTACATTTCTCATACAAAGATCCCGGAAACATTGGGTCTCTATCAGATACCAGATCACGGCACTGACGTAGGAATCTTGACTTGGCCCTTGACACGATCGTAGGCCGGCACACCGTACTTCGCACCCACTGCGCTCCGAAGCCGGCCCGTGGGTCCGACGTTCTCGGCGTTGAACTGCCTGAACCGGAACTCGAAGCGTTTCGTGTGCACGTGTGAGGTGTACTTCTCTTCCAACGCGGCTTTCGCCAACGCCTTCTCGGCCGCCTTCCTCTCCGACTCCATGACGGCCTCCTTGAAGCGCTCCGCCGCGTCCTTCGGCGGCCGTCCTTGTAAGAGCTCCCGCTCCATCTGAATCAGCTCGGGATGGGGCACTCTCTCATCCGCCGATTTCAACGTGGGGTGCAAGGCCTTTGCGGCATCCTCACGGGTGAAACTACGTGACTCGGATGTCGGGTACCAAATCTGCTGATTCGCATACGGGTGTGCGTGCAACTGGTTGATATCCTCAAACGGCTTATTTTGCAGACCGGGCTGAATACTACGTGTGGGTAGCATAGACATTATAGCTTTGGCATATGGCTTCGCTAGTCTCTTCCCCTGGTAACCGACGACACATTAGTATCAATACAGGAAACCTTCATGCAGATGCGTTGCAGTAGGTGTGAGGGAGGCTAAATATCTCAGAGAGGCTCGCAACAATGTTTTGTAACCATGTAGTTGTCTTCAAGACTAATCGAATTTGGGTATGTTGACATTCATCATAGAATTAAGCGCCGGCGGAAAAAGGGGGTGGACGTGGACCGGAAGACACAAAACTCACCTTCGCTATCCAGTCCTTCTCGACCTCCTTCAGCCTTATGATAGCGCCCACCCTCCGGATGTCGACGCCCAATTCGGCGGACACGGCCTTGACAGACTCGCCATTCTTCATGACCTTCTCCCAGATCAACTCCCTCGCCCCGTCGGCCAGGACGGGCTCGCTGTAGTAAAGCGGGTTCATGGGAAAAGGCTTATTCATATTCTTTTCGTCTGGGTGTACGCTAGTGCGGCCCGCTACCTCCTTCTGCAGGTACATCGTCTCGCCCGGCGATCTATGCCTGCGGTACATGGTCCCGGGACCGTTGATCCACTGTCTGAAGATGCGGCGGTTCTTGGAGAAGCGAGGGCGGCTCGCCGTCGTCGAGAAACTAGCGGCGCTCCACCTCTCCTGGCATGGCTGCTGCTGCTGCTTTGCGAGTGCGAGAAGGCATCGAGGGGTGGTGTTGTTGGAGGAGAAAGAGGAGTGGGAAGTGAATTGGGTCAAGGCTGAAGAGGCCGTTGACGAGTTGGGTATTATTCGAGGCGGCATTGTGGCAGGCGGGCAGGCAGACAGGCACCTTTCGACGCCTCGACTGGGAGGGTGCAGATGAAGCTGCTGAAAAATATGGTGCAATCAAATTTGTAAATTGATTGAATGGATCACCTGAGGGCGGGCAGGCCTGGGCTTCTCGGAATCGGAAAATGTTGTCCGGATGGATGGCAGTGGAGTGGACCTCGGCACATAAGGTACTTAGGTACATACCTAATCGGATATAGGGTGGTCCTAGCTCCTTATACTACATATGTACTACGGTAGCTATATAAGTACCGATTGTCCGATGGTCCAGATCACCCCACCTGAATGGATTGGCACCTCGAATAGCCAAAGTCCATAAAAGCACCTGGGCATGGCAGATGGACTGGAACTCACCAATGCTAGGAACAACATTCGACAACGTGCTTTTATTACTCTGTAGATGCTGACCAACTGCAACTGCTATCTGGAAACAGCGAGTGACCTGAAACATTACAAGATTCGCCGGATCGTGCCATTACAAATAAACTCTCCCTATGGAATAAGTGACAGCTATTCCTTTACTCCACCGGAATTTATGGGACGCAACGACAAGATCTCCCTGATCTGGTTTCTCGATTTATCAACCATCGGAGTATTCTGTACTTGGCATAATCCTCCTACATACATACGCAGCTTATAAGTTAGGTAGGGTACTTGATACGAAGTCGTATATGTATGTACCTTGATTATGCGAGTGTCATCAGAGATCCAGACGGGACTGCCAGATGTGCCCGAGCGATCTTGATATTTATTTCTATACAACATAACATACATATTAAAGATCTTACTTATCCTACAGTTGTACATACAGTAGGTACATACTAACTAGTCCTGCTAGTATATGCAGTACTGCCAGGACATATATACATAGTAGCATAGTACGGGTTAGACACACGGATCCAATTGATGGAGATAAAATATCCCTGGCTCGAGGCCTCCTCCATATACGGACCATAGCTGCCAGCATGCTTATGATCCGTTATGATCCCTTATGCACGAGTATTCCCTAAAGAGATTGCAACCCACAACAGCCAAGTCCTCAGCCGTCAACGATAGGCCCTGCACAGGACGCTAGCCGGCTGTCATACCATCCATTCCAACCTATTCCGTCCCAACGGCCCTGCGGCCTTTGCAAGCTGGTGCAAGCTGGTCTGGGCCGTCTAGGATAGGATTCACCTATCGCGGCATTGTCGATGTATGGATGTATGGATGTGACATGCACGCATATACTTATATTAACGAGCGCAATTTGGCCACTCACTCTCCCAGCACCGGCTCGAGACGACACCTTGCTTTTCTCTCATGCGTACTTACTAACGGAACTCTCACAAAATTCACAACACTTATTACCAGACAGTGAAACAGTCTAATAACTAAGTTACATAGTCGACTCTCCAGACGCCTATACATACCTACTTACACCGTCCGCCGCCACGGCTTGTACGTGTACCACAGGCGTTTTCCACAGACATGACTCCTACGACAACGTAGCACCCCATGCACCCGGACGACAGCAGAGCGGAATGGGTGACCTCAAGGCCCGTTTTGCCCGGCTCATGCGAAGGCATAGCGTGGTGCTGTCGCTGGGCTCGGGCAAAAGCAAACAGAGCCTCGGGCGTGGTGATGGAGCTTCCAGTACGCATATCCACACCGACGGTACCCAAGCCCACTCGCCTAGCATCAATGGCTATGCAGTATCCGTGAGCACCGCGGCCGGCGATGAACACAGCGACCGTTCTGATGCCAAGGAGAGCCCGAACCACGCCCCTGTCACGCGGGATAAGAGCGTATCAAAAAAGTCAACTGCCAGTGCCGCCAGTGCTGCCAGTGCGGCCGGGGGCGTCCAAGGCGATCTCCATGCTCTAAGTCAGAGTCGAAGTCCAAGTCACACTCGAGCCGAGACAGTCCCACAAGAGCTAGAGCAGCTGGAGCTAGTCGCCAACTCTAAGCATAACTCCAACGTGGTGAACAGCGCTGCCCGACCTTCCACCACCTCCCCGTCCGGCAACGATCTGCAAAACTCTGCACTCAATTCAACATCCGCTCCCGCCATCAACACGCCTGTCACCCCAAGTCCAGCAACTCCGGAACAACCACAACCAAAACCAAGCGCTCCCACACCACTTCCGCTGCCGCGGATCCACGAGTGCCCCCCTGCAAAGTCGAAGCCATCCGATACTACTGCTCACTTCCTTTCGATCAATGTAGACCATCATCACGACAGCGCCGGCGACACGACTGCGGCCTCCCACCTGAGCCCTCCCCTTCACAGCCCTGCAATCATCACGCCCGCATCATTTGCCTTATCGCCTGCGCCAACCGTTCCCCGACCGTCCGGCCCTCCTCGACGGCAGAGCATCCTCCCGAACCGCCAGACGACCTTGATCAAGACCCTCCTCAATACCGGCTATGCGAATAGCGAGGCAGGCCTAGGTGAACTCGAACAACTACTTCCCATAAGCGGAAACATGGTTACGAGAAAAGTCTGGGTCAAGAGACCCTTGGCATCTCCTACGCTGATTACAATAAACGAAGATGACCTAGTAGACGACGTCCGCGATTTGATATTACGGAAGTACTCCAACTCCCTTGGCCGCCAATTCGACGCCCCCGACCTGACTCTTCGCATCTGCAACCGGGAGCAGCAGTCCAGCAGGATCCTACAGCCCGATGAACCGATGGGAAGAACCCTCGACGCTTACTATTCTGGTGGCCAGTCAGTCGACGATGCCCTGATCATCGATATACCTTCGCGGCGAACTCCCAAAGCCTCTCCGAACCCCAGGTTCTACGGCGACGAGCGACCTCACGAGTCCGGAACCGACTATTTCCCACCATATCCGCCCGCAACTCACGCCGTTGCTCAGACGGCTCCCAATGGCGGCCATACCATCCACTTCCCTCCGTCCATGGCCATCTTAGGTGGAAGCCAACTCCCGCCACTACCATCTCCAGGTGGGACACGGCGGCTTGGAGCGGCGTCACGACCCAAGATACAGAGGATGCACACGGCCTCGCCAGGTTCCAGTGTCAACGGCCCTACACAAACAGGCGCCCCGCCCGCCGGTACGCATAGCTTTCCAAGGCAACCACGCTCAAGGACTCATTCAGGTGCATCTTCAGAACAATCCGCCCACCCGCCAGCTGCCGCCCCCCCCGTGCCGACGCCTCCCGGCCCCGAACGCACGGCGACGCCGCCGCCGCCGCGCGTGGCCTCGCCCCGACCGTCGAACCGGGCCAAGAAGAACAAGAAGACGATCGACCACCCGGCGCTGCCCCCCGGCATGCTGAACGGCGCCGTGCCGCCCATCAACGTCCTCATCGTCGAGGACAACATCATCAACCTCAAGCTGCTGGAGGCCTTCGTCAAGCGCCTGAAGGTGCGGTGGCAGACGGCGATGAACGGGCGCGAGGCCGTGAATAAGTGGCGCGCCGGCGGCTTCCACCTGGTCCTCATGGACATCCAGCTGCCCGTCATGAGCGGCCTCGACGCCACGCGCGAGATCCGAAGGATCGAAAAGGTCAACTCCATCGGCGTCTTCTCCTCGTCCGCCAGCAGCCCGCCCGACGAGGTCAAGGCCGAGCCCGCCGAGGAGGACAAGCTCGTCAACACGGAGATGTTCAAGAGCCCCGTCATCATCGTCGCGCTGACGGCGAGTTCGCTGCAGAGCGATCGACACGAGGCCTTGGCGGCCGGCTGCAATGATTTCTTGACCAAGGTAAAGACTCTAACCTACCTACCTATGCCTTTGTTCCCTTTTCTGCTTTACCTTTCATCCCTCTTCTTCTGTCTTCTTCAATATAATATGCTTGCTAACCTGACTGACGCACAGCCCGTCAACTTCGTCTGGCTCGAGCGGAAGGTGATGGAATGGGGCTGCATGCAGGCGCTGATCGACTTCGACGGGTGGAGGAAGTGGAAGGACTTCTCGCAGAAGACCGACACGGACGAGAGCAGCGAGGCCAACGCGAAGAAAGCCGTCGCGCCCAAGGCGAAGCCGGTCAAGAAGAACCGGCTCTCAATGACCTCCGCCGCCGCCTGATAAACCTGAAAAAAGATTCTTTGTATCGTTCATTTTTAAAATGAACAAACAAACCAACAAACCTACCTCTAGGGAGAAGGGGGAAGGGGAAAAGGGGAACGCTTTTGAACTCCCCGGAACCCACCGCCCCCCGATCCATTTTCTCGTCGCGTCTTCTTAGGTATCATGGGACAAAAAAACGGAGGTCCTGCTGGCTGCTATTTAATATGAGAGTATGAGGGAGTATGCCTCGCACGAAACGAAGCAAAAGTGCGGCGGAATGGCATTGCATGCATGTACAGCGTCAACTTTGTTGTTTAGGCAAATTCTTCTGTTCTTCAGAGAGAGAGAGAACTTTGTATCAAATTTTCTTTTCGCGGCCGGCTGGCAATTGGGAATTGGAAGGTTTAATATCAAGGCAAAGCACATTGGGCGAAAAAGGGCGGCAAATTGATACCACATTGCAAACTCACAAAAGTTCTTCGGGGTCGTTTTTTGTGAGGTTTGACTTGTGTCTCTGGTTCTGCTTGCGTTTGTGTGTGTTCTGCTGTAACAGTCTTAAGGGTAGGTTCCTTGATGCTTAGGAGCTGAAGGGTCGACTTCTTGCGCCTTGGTTGTATTCGTGGGTATCGGTGCTGTCACTGGTCTACACATTGGAGTTATCAAGACTGATGAGCTATGATGGCTTTGCGGCATCAGGTAGGGAGTGATATGGTGTTCGCCTCATTCCATCCGTATCGAGTTGTCCATTGGATTGTCGTATCCCTTCAAGCCACTCGCGCCCTCTGTTAACTTCCGATGATGACAGAGCCTCTCGATTCAAGAGGATATCTTTCCTCATCAAATAGCAGTGGCGATATTCTAGTTGATAGCTCTATGGAAATACCCATGATGATATTGAATCGCAGTGTTTTACCCCGAACGTGCTCTATGCTACCAGTCCTCGTTGTATAAACAGTTGGAAACGAGTCATTTCTTCCTTGTGCTATTATCCAAAACCACCTAAGAACACTATTCATCCATTTATGTCCCTTACAACTTTACATGGTTTTGGTTTATGCCTCATCAGTATTAGATCTGGTAGGTCTGCTTGCTCATTACGCTCAAGCCTTCCTTCGGGTATTTCTGTCAAGGAGGGATATTCCCTAGGTCCAGCAGCGATATTCATAGCCATCTTTTCGGACTTGGGAAGTACTTGCATTTATTCTCCTGGCATATATATATATATATATATATATATATATGTATATCGACTATCTCTACGTTATTAGTAGACAGCGCTTGTCTCGTCCTTGTTACAGATCCCTTCAGATTGCACAGTTAACTTAGATACACTGCGTATATGTCAGATCCTGCGGCAAACTAACGATTTCATCACAGTTCTCACACGGCTGCGCTTGAATTTGCCACCTCAGACATGGTGTTGAGTCCGAAATCCGGTTCGATAGCCTCCTGGCTCACGTAGTGGTGTATTAGGCATAACCCCTTCTACAATCTGAGCGTAGTCATTTTCGCTTCCGACTGATCCGTAAATTGTACAAGCTAAGAAGTCGAGATGGAGCACGTGGGTGATCCCTTTCTCCTATGGAAGAATATGGGCTAGACTCGTTCTAGCACATCAAGCAGATCGAGAAGCATGACACTGAAGTTTCCAACGCTACTAAGTTCCTCTACTAGGCCCGGAGCCCTTAGATTCGGGCATTGCTACAGACAACTGCGAAAACGGCGCTGAAAGAAAGGATCTTAAATGTCTTATGATGCATATAAAGTGCAGTATATACTAAGAGCAATAGTAGATCACCACAAGTCAACTGTCATGAAAACATCAAGGCCTTTCCGTCTTGTATTAAACATTACTGCATATGTTGATCAACTCAACCTCGTTGTTTCTTCTTTTGAGCCTTAGACGGGTGACCCCTAAGTTCATGATTCGTCACAGACCAAACGCCGCCCGATATTCCGATAATACATATATGCCTTCTAATATGTAGCCGATCCGTAGTGCTTTTTAGGGGACGGAAACGAGTCGCGTATAGGGTATAGGGATTAGAAGTTAAAGGACGAAGATGCATACATGAACACAAGGCATCGACAGAATATCACTTTCTGAGAAGCAGCACTTTAGAATTCGAAGATGCCCATGACTAGCGAGAACCCTCAGAACTCCCCTGCTTGCTGGCTGTCTCGGCTCCTTTCATCCTTGCCTCTTCCCTAGAAGGGGACACCGTTGGACTGGGAAGTCTTGGTGTGCCTAACCTACAGAGGCCGTTGTAAGGCGGTTGTTCTAGAGCGTACTCGGGACCACCGCTTAATCTTCGCACGAGGGCGGCGCTTGGGCGGTCTTGGTCTGCCTGTGTTCGAGAGAAGTCTTGGGAACTCCACGACACGCGATGGACTCGGGCTCCGCGGGGTAGACTGCTAACCGAATGCCTCGAACCGACGCTAGCTGTGCGGCTCGGCCTTTTCATGTGACCCGGAGTGAATGTCGTGCCGCTAGGGTTTATCTCTGCTACGCAGTCCTCGTCTTCGTCTTCGATCTTCGGAGCACGCCGCACCGAAGTGACAGAGAAGTATGTCTCACTTGGGGACTCCAAAGACTTCTCCAGCCCGACTTTTGATATCTCTTCCGTCTTGGGCATCTGTTCGGGCGGCTGGTCTGTAGCCCTTCGTGCGATATGTTCGTAATACTGGATTCGAACACCTTCGAGTCTTTCCGATGGAAAATACTCCTGGTTTCGATATAGCGACATCCATGATGAAATATACCCAAGGACCATCAGAATCATCATCGCAATCGTAAGGAGGCATTGGATTACGATAATAACAACCCCGATTACCGTAACCGAAATACGATTTAGCTTGAAGTCAGGGAGGAACGCAATCGACAGGCCAGTAGTTACTAGCTTTGTGAGTCCCAACAACCAAACAGCTAGGACTGTGTTACGCTGGCTCTCATAAGGGCTCAAAGTAGTGACGCTAAGAAACGCGATTATGTCAACGACGAAAAGCCCGAAAACCTGAGTAAATGGATTGGCCGAGGCGCCTCCGAGAAAGCATGCTCGGATGAACTGATATATCAACCAATAGGCGAAGAACCACCATTTTGAGAGCCGGTAGCGTGCAGATAGCCAACCAAATCGTTTGACATACGACTCATCCTGGTGTACGGTTTCTTGACTGGGGTCATCTTCGATAAAGCGCCAATGAAGGAAAGGCAAGGAACCGATTTGCTTTTCCCTGGGTACCTGCTCATTCAACTTGCTGAAACGCACTGGAGTAATCCATGGAATCCACCCTAGCATTCTGTCTCGGCATAGTAGGATACGGTCGGGATCGGTAGCAAATTTGCCCCTTCGTAGACGGGAACGTAGTGTATAGAGGACTAAACCCCCCATGCCTACCACGAAAGCAATGAATATGATAGCAGCTATTGCTGTAGGCCCAGCTGACCCATAGATTGCAAATTGAAAGGTAGCTAGAGTCGTAATGGTGAAGAATGAGATGAATAGTGTCCTCATAACAGCAAGACAGAGATACCAAGTCCAATGAGTTCGGAAATACTCTAAGCGATCCTGCTTGATCCACTTCAACCTTGCGAAGGCCTCGAGTGCGAACTTGAACGTTACCAAGAGGATAATGGCCAGCCCAAGCGCAACAAGTAGCCAAATAAAGCCGATGAGAAATGCGTTTGGGGCGGGTATGTTGACCATAGACAACACGCCCGGAAGACCTGTCCAGTCTCCTGGCAAGGGCATTTTAGGCTTGACCGGGTCACCGTTCCAATTATAATCGTAAGGATTACTTGAATTGTAAGGCTGCCTCTTCGTTAATACATCCACGGCTGCCTCTACCATGCCTAGAGCTCTTTTTGCCAGTCTGTTCGCGCCACTTGACGTAGGGAGCCCGCCGTATATCGATTGTCTAAGGCCACCTTGGTTGTTCACGACTGTAGAACCAGCTGCCCTAACCTGGCTCGAATTTCCACTGACGCCTACAAACAAGTCGATCGAGTTTACCAACTTGTCGACTGGTATTAAGCCGGCCGACCAGGCAAAGTTGCTCCACCAAGCCGGAAGTACGCTCGGCCAAGGCAGTGTCAATGCTCCCGAATAGAATATAGACTGGAAAGTCTCAAATATTACGAGGACTGGTAAAGAATGAGCATAGTGAGTTCTCATATGAGGCACGCTGATACCATAAGCTGCTGTTACAAAAGAAGCAACTATTGCCACGGCCGTGAAACCACCCAAGACGGCGCTGATTGATTTGGGTTGGGAAAATGAATGCCCGTTCCTTAAGACGGCTTGGAAGCAACCGATTTCAGTTTGACTCGAGTTAGCAAATATCTGGATTCTTGCGAAACCCTCAATATCAGGTACCTCGTACGCAATCTGAGGAATACCAGAAACCTGTTGCGGGCCGACTGGGAATACCGCGATGGCCTCGATAGGTTGACTGGCACTCAATGGGCAAAGGCTGGTTTGATTTATCAGCCTCAAGCGCTATTTAGGTAGAACGGTAAACTGTACCTGTACACGTTCATAAGACATGGGTTAACTGTCTTTTCGAACCTGGTCTCTCCATAGGCCTCAACGGATATGTATACTAGGAAATGTTAGTCTGACCATTCGTAACAGGACTAGTTCGTGTATTATTACACATTAGATCCTCATGGCGTATATTGGTAGTCCCGTCGAGATGGAAGAGAATGGTTGAGTTATCGTAGTAGAAAGCGGCATCGAATTTGGTGATATTCATCACACTCTGCCCACCAAGACAATCTCCGAAATCGCCTGTGTACAAGGCAGGAGTTCTGCTAAGGGCTAATTCATTTGTTACACCATCAAGCCCTGTCCCAAATATGTATCCATATTTGGCATAGGTTGTTGGAATTAGAGCGCTGAGGGTGATAATTATGAGTGTATGATACAGGTGATGAAGTAGCATCTTCGGAGCATGACTTGCCCTCGGGGGCCATCGACAAGGAATAACTAGTTTATAAGTTAGAGAGAGGGTCGCCAAGATATTTGCTGATGGCCACCAACACTTGCGGTTGAAGTGATTCCTCGAGGTTGTGGAGGACAGCGTACTCAAACTACGGTGTTCTTGTGATCCTCGGAGAGTTCGACACAGGCCAATATTCCGGCCGTACAATCTTAGGTCAGACGTTGCGCAACTGCTTGATACTGCGGTGTATATTTCAGCTCCTGGATTTGAGAAGTTCTATACGCGACATCTATCAAATTCCGATTGAATATAGTAAAGAGGGGCAGGACCGCCGATCCGCAACAATTGGATATCTCGGTTATGTGCTAAGCATTACTGTGTCTCTACAGTCCTGTGGCTACTTGAGGATAAAAGTTGGCAGTCGACCTAGTCGAAGGCTGTAGGAAAACGTAGCGGTATCAGCGAAGGGATGACGCTCAATGGGAAGACCAAGAGGCACAGGGCAACGTGGTAAGCGTCAGCACTTAGACATTGATAGAGAAAGGCAAGAAAGTGTGTTGCGTCCTCTCTATCGCCAATAGCTAATAGCGGGGAAAGAAAACGAGAGCGGAGCTATCAACGATTTATATCGAACAACGATGGCAAAGGTGGAACGGACTTTGTTGGAGGCGAGGGAAGAAGATGACGATTTGGGTTCCAAGACTTCTCGGAGAAAAGATCAAACAGGGGGCATATGGTAGGTACATATTGGTTGAATAACTCATGCTGACGAGAATGTGCCTGCTCTCCCTCATCAATATAAACGTGGTGACGAGGGGAAGGCACAAGTGTTAGTCTTTGGCTATATACATGCATTGACCCAAGGTGACGAGGTTCAACTTTGAACTAACCATTCATGGCTAAATCTGACAGGGATATGCTTTTCTAGCCAAGATCCTAGTGGTGTGTTGCAGCGCATCTATTGGTAGGTTCGTCCCGAAACGGGAAAGACGAGTTCCTCACCTTGCTGTTTAGTGTTAGGCCAATTAACTTGTAAGTTGTTGATAAGTATTGTATTCTGTACATAGCTTTAACTTCTCAAATCTGACTACCGGTATCACCTTTTCCACCACTGGTCGATCTTATCATAAGCCTGTGGTGCATCAGAAGTTGCTCTGCATTCACGACAGTATATATCATATTTCATTAGTTGAGTTGGTATATAACGAATTTAGTCGCGATTATGTACGACCCCCCTTAAGGATGTTCCTGGATCTCTTACAGATGACCGATGTCTGCTGAGATAGAAGGACGATAAAAACCTCGGTGATACTATCGGATACTCTATATGCACGTTTTATACACATCCTGTAAGGCGTGTTTGCATATGTATGGACTGCCACGCCCCAAAACCATTTATGTCTAAATTGCTTCGTACCCTCGCCCCTCTGATAGCGATTTGGAGAATAGGAATCTTTCGTCTAGTGGTATCGAACCGGTCTAGTCACTACAGTTCATGTTATCATTTATTATTGCTTTTGTTTCTTATCATTGACAACCTTATCTACTATAATTATTTAGTAAACATATACTTAGGTAGTTGAACAGTTGTGAGTTGATTGGCTGATGTGTTTCTGTCTGTGAACTCTCACAACAGCAAAAGGCTGAAGCGATGGTACGATAATGTCTTTCAGCCTCCTGGTTGAGAATACCATCTGCTCATACAAAATTTAACTGCACTATATTGTAACTGATTTTGTAGCCTTGGGTGTAGGAACTGTTGTGTTTCTGATACAAGTAGACCACAGCTTCCCCCATTCTCTCGGCATGGGTATTTCATAGACAATAAGTGTATATATAGCATTCTTATACAGCTCTAAATGAAGGCCAAGTCTGCTTTCCAATCTCATGAACTGGGCTCACATATTTCATACCAACATATTAGATATATATGGTCTTATTATACCGGTGTCGTGTGAAACATATACCACGATGAGACTAACAAGCTCACTATCAGACCAGCAAAGTCACTCATCTCACCTTATAATAAGACGCATACCAAAGTAACCAAGTGAATCAATATAGCATCATGCATTGCTTGTCATTTGCTCGCTCGCTCGATTGCTTGCCTGCCTGCCTACTTGCCTGCCTATAAATTACCAATAACAATCTCATCCTATCTCATCTCACTTCACCTCATCTCATCCCTCCCCCTTTCCCCCCTTCCCCCTTCTCCCCCTTCGCCATCCTCATCCATCTTCATCCATCCTCCCCCCTCTCCCCCGGCTCACCCAGGCCAGCCAAGGGCGCAACCAAGGTACGAGTGAAAGGATCAGAAACCCAAAAAAATCCCAAAAAATCCAAAAGATTTGAGACAGCAAGAGAATATTTCATTTAACCGCCAACGCCGAAACCATGCAAATATAGAATATGATAGCTACTTTAATCTGACAAGATGATGACTCACGAGGAAGGGCGGTTCGGTTCGGGTTTGGGACCCCTCCCTCCTCCTAAAAGAAGAAAAAAGCCTCCTATCATCCAACCAACCAGTCCATAAAAAGTCCAGGTCCATATGGAAAAAAAAAAACAACATGGCAGGCTCCCCTTCCGGAGCAAAACTAGATCTCATCCATCCCATACATGCATATTCATTCGCCCTCTTTTCTTTTCTTTTCTTATTTCATCCCCCACTTTTCCCTCCCCCTATCATCCATTGATCAATCAGATCAGACTTATCCATCCGTCATCGAATCTGCGTGAGTACGTTCGCTCGTACGTGTTTGCTCGTTTGCTCGCCTGCTTGCTTATCGCCATGAAAGAGTAATAAAAGACCCGGAAAGGAAAAAAGCAAGAATACATCAAAATCCGAAAAGTGGTATCTGCGAGAGCTTTGGTTTGGATTCGTAATGGTCGTCGAGAAAGAATGCCAGTAAATGCAATCAGTAGTAGTAAAGAAAATCCCCTATGCACAGCACAGCTCCGGCATAGCCTAGCCTGAGTTCAGTTTTCCTCATCGTCCTCCTCAATAGGTGCCGGCGTTCTTCTCTCGTTGCGTCGTTTCGGTCGTCTGTATCGCGAGCTCGAGATGTTGCTCGCCGAATCCTCTGGCGCCAGGTCGAAATCGTCACCTCCCCAGTCGCTCTCACTCGCCATGCCGTCGTCGTCCCCTTGAGCCCACGGCGGCCTCGCGGAATTCTGGGAATCCTGGGAGTTGCCCGAGAGCTGAGGTAATACGTCGATCCGTCCGGAGCGGCGGTGCTGCTGGCTCATCAATAGGCCGTTGTTGCGCTGCCGGAGGGCATTTCGCACAACTTCCGCACGTTCGTGTAGTCTCTCAAAGGCGTCTTCGAGCGCTTCCATGCCTTGGTAGATCTCCCGCTCCACCTCGGCTAGTACGGCCATTTCGGTCTCTTCATCGTGAGACACAGGCTGGCGATTGGTGGTGGATGACGACAGCGAGACGAAAGAAGCTGGCGTTGCACCACGAGAATACATGCCAGAGTAAGGCGTCGTGCTACGAGACGCGCCACCAAAGCCGGGCGTACCTCGCATCGCCCCTCTAGATGGCGGAGGGGAGAAGTAGCCGTTAGGCGTAGCACCCCGAGATAGGGGGTTGTCAACAGTAGGCGTCATCGCATCATCAGCTCCAGACCACAGAAAACCATCGAAACGACCTGATATGAGAATTTCCCATTCTTGTGGACTGATATCCGTGATGGTTGCTAGAACGTCGTGGTGCTCAGGGTGTTTGACAAGATACGCGGCAGTCTCTGCGTCACGGGGCGCCTGTGGCAAACGATAGAGTCGCTGAAGTGCAAGGCCAGTCTTGACCATGAGATCAGACCGATGCTTGCGCGCCGGAGTCGGTGCTCGCAGGGTAGGTTGTATCTCCTGGGCGCCTGATAGCAAGGCATTGAAATACGGCTGTACCTCTGGATCGAGATTAGTCAAGATAACGAATGCCAACATCTCATCATCAATTTCAGATGGTATCGTTGGCGGAACATCCTCGCACTTGTTCATCCATTTGTCAACTGCTGACCGAACCTTCTTGGATTGCCGAAGGTAATGGTCCCTGAACTCTTCCGCGATATCGGGGTCGAGTTTGACTGGAGAAGCCGGCCTAGGAGGTATCTCTGCAGTATTCTCAATAGCAGTGGCTCCGAGAGCTTCGAGATCAAACGGTGGCCATTGCGGCATTTCCACTCTGCCTCCCACACGTTCTAGGACTTCACCCCATCCGAGTCCATGATGTTCTTCAGGCGCCCTCTCGCACATGATACATGTACAGCCTTCGGCAGGAAGATCTCTCGAGAATACATCCTCTAATCGATCGAGTAAGCGGCGCGCTATCGACTTGTGTCCAGTGGCTACCGCGACCGAGCCTTGCTTGTCGATAACAGACTGGTATTGATCTAGGAGGTTGAAGAACGGCGCGAAGAAGGTTTCGGTACCGGTTAAGGGTGGGTTCGACGGCCTCGTTCCATTCTGGCGTGGTATTACGGAGAGAAAGTTCCTCGATACAAGATGTGGCAGACCGCCGTTTTGAAGCAGATAGTCAACCCGTGGCACTTCCTGTATGTTTAGAGGGGGTAGAGGTGGAGGCGGCGGCGGAGGTCCGTAGTCGGGTAGTGCCGGCGTTACGGCGGGTGTGGGACGTTCTCCCTCGTATTTCGTATACGGGTCAGGCTTCTCGTCGGGGAATGCTTGGGGCGGCGGGAATTGTGCCGTGGCCGTAGGAGTCTTCGGCGAAGAGTCCTGTACCGATTCTGGGGAGTCCTCTGCCTCGATAGGGCTAGGGAGTCTTGAGGTCCTAGATGTCCTCGATGAAGAGGTTCTTGATGAAGGTGCCCGCTTCGGTGCGACCAACGTGGCTGCTGATCGAATTCCGGACGTCTTGTCATCACTCAGGGTTGAAAAGTCATCTTCCACTACGTAGATGCCTGGCGAAGATGCTGGCACTGCCACTGGCGGTGGCGGTGGCGGATGTTTGGGGGGAGGGGGTTTGGTGTAAGTAGTCTGGCTCGAGGTTTTGGACTTCATGGATAGCTTCGACTTGTCGTCGTTCCTCGAGCTGCTGGACCGAGAGACGCCGGACGTTCTGGACTTGGACCTATCTGAGGTAGAAGCATGTTCTTCCTTGAGCCTCGAAGTGGGCGTCTTGCTCCGTTTTTTCTTTTCCCCCGATACATCTGTTTCCGGAGGACTAGGCGGCCGATCATCGTTCTCAGCATCCATCCTACTTCTCGAGCCGTCTGCAGATCGAGACCTTCTTCTGTTGGAGGAGGAGCCTACATCGGTCGGCTCGGGGGTGTAGGGGTCAGTGCGATGAGCAGCAGCGCCTACATCTTCCTTGCTGTGGGCCTTGCTGAAGGAGGGATAAGGCAGGCTGATTCTGCTGCCAGAATCCTTGGTAAGCTCGGGGACGAGGTCACTCATTGAAGAGGTCTTTTTGTCTCGGTCCCGTTCCCTGTCCCTTTCCTTCTCTTCCTTGGTGCGATGCCGACGGTGTGAGTGGGAGGATACGTAGGAGTCGCCTTCGGCGACGTAGGTCTTGGACTTGGAGGAGCGCGTTGAATGGGGTTTATGGTGTCGATGGCCGTCTCTGTCCTTGTGGTCCTTGTGGTCCTTGTGGCCCTTGACACGGTCACGGTGTTCCCGGTCTCCCTTTTCGCGTCGACGCTCTCGCAGGCGTTCATCGGAGGCGGGTGCGTCAACGTCACGTTCTTTAGTTCCCATTTTGGTGGACCATGGGAGCCCAACGGGCCCGACCGCAACTTAAAAATGCTGACAGGCGGGTGGTGGCGAAAGTGTGCAAAGTGTGGAAAGGGCTTCTCGGCTTCTCAATGGGCGGGTGGTGCAATTACTGTACTAGAGTTGATGCAGTTCGTGTATGTGGTCGGAATGGGGAATTCATATGGGGGAGTGCGTTGTGCAAAAAAGTGATGAAGAGTGTGAGAAAGTGATAGAAGCACCCGCAAGGCACCTAACCCGTGCTAACCTGCCTATCTGCCCACTCGTATCGGCGGCTGTTGGGTGTGGAAGGGCTACGCAGCTGCCTGTGATTTGACAGAAATGCTTGAACACCCCAGAGAGTGCAGGGGTGCCTTGGGCAAGGGAGAAAGAATACAGTAGATCTCAATATGAGAATGCACTGTGACTACTTATTGTCCTACCTTCCTGCCTTCCTGCCTTCCTAATAACTACATAGGTACTTACACAATCGAAACTTACATGTAAGGTATCGATATGAAATTCACTTATGAGGCAATGCATATACAAAACAGACTAAGCTATCTTGGACTCGGGCATTTTAGCAATCACGGATTGCATGTAGCTACAGAATGTGGAAAATGAAACATACATACCTAGGCAACTACTTTGTGTACTCGAGTTCTCGAATGGGGTAACAGCTGTACGTACGTAATACCTACCTACTTACACTGGCAAGAGAGACATTATTAATATAGAACCAAACAATAATAGGTAGGAATGGTCCGATCATATGTTAAACAGTATACCAATAAAAATAGAATATACTCTTCACTAGTCTCCTCAGACCCCTAAAAGCTGAATACCTGCGTCTACAGAATAAGGTATGTACCCTATAGACCGTGCAATGCAAGATCCGAGACACTGTCCAGCATGGTGGCACCGATCGCCCAATCACCCGCGCGCCAGCGCCCTCCCATGCGGGCCGCAACGCTCCCACTTCCACTTTCTCTCAGGTCATCCTGCGCCTGCAGTCACATCCATCCATTCATTCATCCATACCTTAACCTAAGGTAACTCAGGCAGAGGCAAAAAGAGAAGGTACATGTATTGGGTACGTCGCCCCCTCACCGCAACTGTGTTACGCAGCGAAGTCGCGCGATACCTACCTACTTATGTACTGTATGCACTTACAAGGCTGGGCGCTAGACGCGCTGAGAAAAGCAATCCCTCGCGACCCAAGCGCTCGAACACGCTGCCGGAATTGGTTCGTCCCTCGACTTGGCCGCTTGGCCGCTTGGCCGGTTGGAGTTGAGCTCATTATGCAGCCGCTGCAGCTGCAATTCTGTTTGTTCGCGTTTCACCCCGTCACATTTACCAGCGGCTTGGGTAAAGTTGGACATGCCTTATGATCCGAAACCGCAAGCAATGCAAGATCATAGGTAGTATAGGTAGGTAGAGATGGCTGTGGGCCAACCAGTGCATTCTGGACGGAATCTCATTTATCTTTTCTTTCAGTCTGTTAACACATGACTGGTAGTACGTCCCTTAGTGTAAAAAGAAGTCCCTTGTCCTCTCTCTTATGCGCCATTGTAGTCCCGACAGACCAGGTTACGCCTCTAGATAGGCCATGGAGTGTGTATGTAAGAGGCATGCATCCTCTACATGAAAAATGCAGGATTCGCAAATCTATCTAGTTCTTCCCATTCCCAACCGATGAGGATTTTCTCTTCCCTCGCAACGTAGCATAGTCTCGCAATATGTCTAGAGTCTAGATCTACAAGCGGTCTAGCAGGCCTCGGCTCTCTAGCATCAGCACGATCTGGTGGACGATAGACCGCACCGTCTGCTTCTCGCAGTCCACCACCAAATCGGCATTGGAAGGGGCCTCGTAGGGGTCATCAACACCCGTGAAACCCTGGATCTCGCCGGCGCGTGCCTTGGCGTAGATGCCTCGCTTGTCCGTCTTCTCGCAATACTCGAGAGGGGTGGCGACATGGACAAGGTAGAAGTCACCGTATTTCTCAACGGCCTCCTTGGCAGCCGCTCGATCAGCGTCAAAAGGAGCGATGGGAGCAGCAATGACGGCCGTGCCAGCTCGAGTCAACTCGCCGGAAACGAACGCGATACGGGCGATGTTCTTGCTGCGGTCTTCCCTGCTGAAGCCCAGCTCTGATGACAGCTCATGCCGGACGGTCTCACCGAGCAGCATAGAAACTGATCGGCCACCTTGCTGGTTCAAAGTGACTTGCAGAGCGCGGGCAATCTGGTCTTTGCCGCTGTTCGTGTATCCCGTCAGGAAGACGGTGAATCCCTGAGCAGCTCGCGGAGGATGCGACTCGCGCAGTACCTTGACAACCTCAGGGTAGGAGAACCACTCGGGGATATCTCGACCGCTACGCAGCCTTGAGCGGAGCTCTGTGCCGGAAATGTTAAGGGTACGCGTATCCTTGGGGATCTGATCAACAGGTGCGTATTCGTCCTTGTCGGGCAAGTAGGTCATCATCTGGAAGGGCACGACCTCGATGCCAAGCTCGTCGCGGTATTTCTCAACCGCGTACTGGGCATCATAAGGACCGTAGAAGTCAACGCCTTGGCTGTTCTTGCCGGGACCAGCATGGTCACGACCGACAATGAAATGGGTGGCTCCGTGATTCTTGCGGATGATGGCGTGCCAGATGGCTTCACGGGGGCCACCCATGCGCATAGCCAATGGCAGGAGACCCAAGACCGCCATGCCATTAGGATATCTTGGCAGAAGCGCCTTGTACACTCGAACTCTGGTGAAGTGGTCGATGTCTCCGGGCTTTGTCAATCCCACCACCGGGTGGATAAGCACGTTTGCCTGGTGCCCACGAGCTGCACGAACAGTCAACTCTCGATGAGCACGATGCATAGGATTTCTGGTCTGGAAGGCGACAACACGGCTCCAGCCAAGCTTGTCAAAATGTAACCGGAGCTCGGCCGGGGTATCTATTTGCAAAGAAATTAGTTTTAATAGCTTCAAGGTGGGTAGTCAAGATTTGACCTACATCGTAGATCAACGAAGTCATAATGCTGTAAGCGGTTGATTGCCTCCAGCTTGCCTCCCACATAGTACTCAGCAGCAGTTCTAAAGAGATACTTCACGGCTGGGTGTGCCTCATCGTCACTTCCAAACACTTCCTTGGCCTCAAGGACTCTAGTAGTGCCATATAAATCAGCGCTAAACTTCTTGGAGGGGGTTTAGCTCGTACTTGTCTGGCTTGTAGATATCATCCACCGTCAGAATGGCCAGGTTCCTGTCGTCTCGCAGATCACGCAGGGTCACGCGCTGACCTGACTTAATACCAAGCTCCTTGATTGTTTCCTCAGGGATATCGAGCGTAATTGGCATGCTGAAAAGGACGCCATCGGCCAGCCGGTTCTCTCTCACGACGCTGTAACAGCCAATTAGTCCATTGGTCGATCACATTTCGGCCGGTGTTCTCATACCCATTGTAATCGGCCTGGTTCATGAAACCTGCGTGGCCCGTTGTGTAAGCCTCTTATCAAAACAAATTCATGCTCCTAAACATCGAGCTCGTCGCAAGATTACGACGCGCGGCGATACACGCAAACATGTGGGACAGCAACTATGCAGCACCCCCACCATGTAGGGGAGCAAACGCCAGAAACCAGGGGGTTGGACTGTAATACCTTCAAGGGGCGAAAAACCGCCATTGAGGAGCAACTCGAGATCGCAGAGCTGTCTCTCGGTGAGGGTGATGGCAGGAAGATTCTCGGCCTCAGCTGCGAGCTCAGCCTGTCTCGGGAAGTCCCGTGCAATGAGGTCCTTGAGGACACCGCCATGAGGAGGGTTCGCCATTATTTCTGAAGTTGTGGCGGGGTAAGAAACTCGAATACTCGAATATCTGGGGCAGAGAATGTCGCGATGCGAGGCAGCGAGAGACTTGTTGTTTAGGATATACTGCAGAAGATAATTCGGAGGAGAGGAAGAGAAAGTAAACAGAGCAACCAGACTCTGGTTTTAATGGCTAGGTAGTGAAGGACAAGACGGACCCTCGATATTCTCCTACGGGGCTACGGGCGAGATGCTGCGGCGTGCTTGATATATGAAGAATCAATGGACCCTTGGCCACGAGTCAGCTTTATTAGAAAAAAATATTCAGCACCCCAAATTCCGATACCGTCTATGCTACGTAATCAACGCTAGGATGTAGCAATGCCTGCCAGGTTATGTAGGTTCTGACACTAGAGGATGGAGCATGGCATAATGGGGTCAATGGAATAGTATTTAGCCTTGATGACGTGCTCAGGGACCAGCGACAGCCGTCCGGTTCTCGTCTGTCAGTGGACAGACTTGCCTGGTTTGAGCATGGCCAGAAGCCAGAGGGGCGGATAGCATTCTATTCTGCGGCTCTCGGGGTGCATGGTCCCGTACGGCCCCGTGTGGCCCCGTAGAAAGGCTCACGATGTTGCGATGTTTTGTGTAGATGTTGCAATTGCCGCATTTCGATGTTGTCACGTCTCATTTGGGTAGATGCCACACATATTAAAAACTCGGCGATCACATTTTTGTAATTCCATGGGTTGAATTGGTCTCGTGCCGATCCCGGAGCTTTGAATTGAGTTTCTACAAAAGGGTCGACGGCGTATTAGTTGGTGCCGACCCAACCGAGTAGCAAGCGTCTTGAAGAACAGAAATAAAAATGGAAATGGGGAGTGAAAAGATGATGGTGCATCGTCTATTCTGTAGCAGGCTTGTACTACCTAACCTAGCAGCCCTAGGCTAGCTGGCCAGCCCCTCTTAGCCCCTCTATCTGAAGAGATCTAGAGCTATCTCACGCTTATCTGAGTAACCGCAAGCCCCACATCTCTCTCAAGACGATCCTTTTTGACGCCGTCCACCGAGAAGATCTCCACGAATTTCCAATCGATAAGCTATCGATATGAAAGAGTATCGTGCCTGTTTCTCGTATGGAATTGCAAGAGGCTTGACTCAAATTTTAGGCAAAAGTGGGATGGTTCTCATGAATAGTCATAGATATCATTGATCATACAGAATATCTCTAACACGCTCAACTCAACGCTTTGAACAACTAGATCATGGAGTATATGTATGCGGGAATACGTGAAGTCCCGACTCGCCGCCGATTCAACAAACTCGGCATCGGTGGAGACACCAATGCACCGGCCCGTATAAAGGGGGACCAAACCCATCAAAATATATACAAGCCCAGCATCACATGCCTATTTGGGACTGGAAGAGGTAACTATGATTCAAGCAGGCAGGATCCCGTTCCCGCTCTATACAACGAACGGGTGTGGGTACCTATTGCTTAGCACGCCTGGCTCGTGTACAACGCGCAGCCCTAGTCCGCGTGCGCGTAGGTTCAACTACAGCAGCAGCTTTCGCCGATGTTGACGCCTTAGCCGATGTCGATGCCTTTGCTGACGATGAGGCCTTCGCTGATGTCGACGCCTTTGCAGCTGATGTTGATGATGCCTTAGCAGTCGCAGTCGCAGTTGCAGACGCTGAACCCGTGGCAGCAGCCGACGCCGCACCGTTGAGCACGGCGCTCTTAGGCTGCAAGCCCGGGAAGAAGGACCCCGGGATCGAGGGAACGGCAATGGACACGGAGATACCGAGCCCAGCCGTGATCTCACCAGCCATGGTCTGGTACGAGTACGAGCTCTCGGTAGTGAGGGTCGCCGTGGACGTGTAAGCCGTGAAGGCTGTGCCCTCGTTGAGGCACGCGCCGGAGCCGTAGGCGTTCTGGCAGCTCTGCAGCACCTCGGCCCCGGACTCCGTCCACATGTGGAAGTCCTCGACGACCTGCTCCTTGCACGGCGTCGCCGAGGGGCAGTTGATCTTAATGGGACCGCGCTGGGCGCCGTTGCTGCAGGTCCCGCGCCACCCGCTGACGGTGATGTTCGAGTACTGGATACCGGAGCCGGAGACCGCGTCCATGCTGCTCCATGCTGAGTCCAGGTCATACGAGTAGGCGTTGTTGTGGCCGATGAAGTTCTTGAGGGCTATGTTCGAGACTGTGCCGTCTCCGCCGTTAGACTTAATCATATACATCTGGTTAGCATGGTGAGTGTAGACGTTGTTGTACTCGATATCGTGGATATCTACACCATCGTTAGCAACCGTAGTTAACTCTCGAGATTCCTAACATCATTGACATACTGATTCCAGACGCTAACGATCCCATAGCGCAACCGCCTGACCAGTTACAATGGACCTGCTCGACAAGAATATTGCTTGACGGGTCCTATATGGCACTAGTTAGAAGCAGATCGCCTTCGAATCCTAGGATCAACTTTACCTTGACCGTGACACACTCATCCTTGTTGCTCACTTCGACGTCGTGAACCCAGATGTTGGTTCCCCACAACCCAATACCGTCCAGGCCACCCTTGTCAGCGCCGTGGATCACGGTGTTATAAATCTCACCGTTTCCACAAGTGTCGACTGTCAAATGAAACGCAGGCGCTTCGCCAATATTAGCTCATGTCACTACATCACAATAACGCCCTCGGGGAGACTCACAATCAACCAGCGCAACATCATGGACCGAGAAATCCGTGACCTTCTGCAGGCGCAAAATCCTCGGGCCATACTTGCCATCCTTATGGAACTCATACCCATACCCCTGAATAGCACCCTTCGAGGTCGAACTATAGAACTCGAAGTCCGAGGTGCTCTGCACCATAATCATGGTGCCCCCGTCCGTGCCGGTGCGGTAGATGGTGCCGTCGAGGTTGATGGAGACGCCCTTGCCGCCCTTGAGCGTGACCCAGGTGGACAGCCCGTAGTCGCCCGCGGGGATGTACACCTGGCCGCCGCTCTTGCACGCCTCCCACGCCGCCGTGATCGCCGCGCCGTTGTCCGTCGTCGCCGACGCCGTCCCCCCGTAGTCCAGGATGTTGCACACCTTGACGCCCGCCTTCGCACTCGTCGACGTCGTCGGCCCCACTGTGCCCGAGAGCTGCGCCGTTGCGGGGAGGACGCAGGTCGCGGCCGCCAAGAGGAGACTCGTGAGGAGTGTCGCCATTTTTTTTTTTTTACTTGCTTACTTTCTTGCTCTTACAGTTTTACTGTTTCCTGATGCGAGGAACGAACGGATGTGTGTAGGTGATGGTAAAGGTAGTCTATAATTGAAGCGAATGAATGTGTCTATAATGAATGTAATGCACCAGGCGCGAAGCGAAAGAAAGTCCAAAGTCCAAAATATGTAGACGACCTATGTACGATCATCCTCCCGCATCGAAGGATGCTCTGTCTCTATATATAACATGATAGTTCATCTAGTCGCAGCATTGGTGGAGTAAGAGACCCATTTCTCCCGTGGCCGAAGAGCCGCGATACGGAATAGTTCGAGGCTCGTCGATGTGCCGAATTAATTGTGTCAAGGACCGCGATGGCGATCTTAGTGGGAACGGAGCCAATTTAGCTACTACGGTGTCAGTCCATGATCGTATGCGCAGGTGCTCGTCGCATCATACGCGTCAATAGAGTTATCCCTTCATTTCTGGGATCTGACGATGGAACGCTAGCGGCATCGTTTAGATTAACGTTCCCCCTGTCTTCCCTGGTGCTCAGACCTGCTCGCCTAAACAAATACTGGACCTTTAGCCTCTTGTTTCCCTAAATAGCTCTCTATTACGCGAAAAGGCTTGTTTTAACTTGATGTATTTCACCTATTTGAACCTTGGAAGTTGGGTTCACTCTTTACGAAACTTTAATAGAGTAAGTAGCGTTAAAGCAGGACGGTATGCTTCTCTCATATCAACAAGATCATCATCACGGTCAAATGTCAATGGAAGCCATTCAAATGGTATGTAACAAGAGAAAGTGTCATTATAGGAACTACCGTACCTAAAAGCAAAGATGTTTATACCTATTACCTTCTGAGTGTGTCCTGACAAGTATCTAATATCCTTACAAAAAGCAACCCGTGTGTAGCTTTCCTTCCGCCGTTTTGGTATAGAGTTACAATATCGAACAATCCGTCATCAGAGATATGTCCGTCAGAGAATTGCCTTATGCAAGATCATCGGCATGGTGTGCACTTTATGACAAGTTTATGACATAGCGAAACAAACACCTTACGTACTCTCCTCCTGCTCAGATCCCTCGTCGGCGGTGGCGGCAACCCACTTGCTACGGCTACCACCCGAGAACAACTTCTGGACATACTGGTTCCAAATTGAAGGGGCATCGGCGTCGCCAGCCTCACCCGAACCATCGACGAACGCCGCTGCATCGCGAGGCGCAAGTGGAGTGTGAGTTGGCATAGGGAGAGGGTGGGTGTGCCATTTGTCCTTAGGGAGTTCCGTCGGGAGCATGTGAGCCACCGAGCTGGAACCCGGATACGCTGTAGAGATGACAGTGGTGCTGTTCAGAAGTTGACCGGAGACGGTGGATGTGGTCGACGTCTGGAAGGTAGTCGGAACACTGAATGACTCCGTATTTCCTGCCAATTATGTTAGTTCTCTCGTCACTAAAATCATTCTTCTAGGATTAGGGCTCTTACCTAAGACACTTCCGGTGCTGGAATAAGTCTCATTGCAGGTGGTGTCAATGAGAGTGGAACTTCCAGAGACAACTCCGATGCTCGTTGTGACCACGAAACTCGATGTCAAGGTCGTCGTGGAACCGGACTGAGTGAGTGTCTCCTCAGTGCAAGTGGTATCGATGGTGACAACCGGAGTCTCGCTCTCTGTGCAAGTCGTGTCGATGGTCTGCGTGGTGGAAAACTCATCGGTGCAGGTAGACGAATTATACAGAGGATACGGTGTCGAAGTGGAGATCTGCAAGCCCGTGGACGAAGTAAGCTGGGGAGGAGTGGTCTGTCCGGGCGAGGCACTCGATCCAGTGATTGACGCACTGAGTACAGTTGACAACGTGCTGACAGCAGACGATACGGTGCTGAATGCAGTAGATGAAAGAGGAGCGGATCCAGGAGGTCCTGTAATACCAGTAGAGTTGGAGACGGGGAACGGAACAGAGCTGGACGCAGCCGAAAAGCTACCTGTGCTCTGACCAGTGATGGAGACAGATACAGACGACACTTGGCTGATACTCAGACTGACGGTAGAGATGCCCGTGAGCACAGACTGACTCCCTGTTGCTCCAGTTGGTACAGAAACAGTGCTGGAGTTCGACAGAGGAAACGGTACAGAATTGAGGCTAGTCGCGGTCAGTGATTGGCTTGCCGGTTCCGAAGTTACTTCTGATCTAGTCGTGAGGGTCGTGAGCGTGACGCTGATGACAGAACCTGTAGCGGTTCCAGACACTGTAGTACTATTCGACAGAGGATATGGCACCGAGCTGGATGAGGACGAGAAGCCTGTACTCGGAAGGCCGGTGCTCAAAGAAGGGGCAATCAGTGACGTCTGTTGAGAAGTAATTGCAGTTGATTGTCCAGCGGTGCCACTTGCGGTAGGACTCGAACTGATCGTCGCATTTGGGAATGGAAATGGAACAGAAGTCAAAGGAACCCCTGTGGAAGAGCCAACCTGACCGGTACCAAGGGTTTGACTAGTTCCAGAGAACGACAAGCTGCCGGTGGCAGGCAGACTAGTGAGGCCACTAGGTGAGGCTGTTGGACCCGTTGGACCTGTCGAAACCGTCGAATTCGGAATGGGGAATGGAGGGACCGTTTGCGACGTAATAGACGATAGGCCAGGAACACTTGAAAACGTGATAGTCTGACCACCTGAGATGCCTGTACCACTCGTCGGTGCAGTAGGGTTCCCCAGTGTTGTTGAGTTAGACAATGGGAATGGAGGCGTAGTCAAAGTCTGCGCCGACGTAGCTGGTGCAGTTCCAGTTCCGCCTGATGGGTTCGTGGAAAGGCTGACTCCGGTGCTACTTGCACTAACCGAGCTCACTGATTGACCAGTTGAACCACTGATTGGTCCCGTCGGGCCTGAGATAGTGGTCGAGTTCGAGAACGGGAATGGTGGTACTGTTAGGAGAGATCCGGAAGCCGATACACTGGTCAGACTAATACTTGTGCTCACAAAAGTCGAGGTGCCATTCGGTAGACCAGTAGAATCTGTGGGAGCAGTGTACAACGATGTAGATGATCCAGTTCCCGTACCCGTTGGTCCTGTAGGACCACTTGCGGTGGTCGTGGAATTCGACATGGGGAAGGGAGCAGACGGACTAGAAACCCCTGAACTCGGTGTATTTTTTGTGCCGCTAGCTCCAGTGGTAAGGCCTGGTGTAATGCTAGTTAAGCTCACTGTGATCCAAGGGCCGCTGGATATGCCACTCCCGCTAGGCGCGATGGTGGAAATCGTGACGTTAGACAAGGGGAAAGGCGGCGAAGGGCTACTCAGGCTAAGCGTTCCAGTCGCAGGAACAGAAGAAATCGAAGATACAACGGTCGAGTTGAAAAGAACTGTTGTTGAGAAGCCCGGGGATATGGTCGATGGAACACCTGTGCCTGAGTTGGAGATACCGGTGGGACCCGTGACTGACGAGGTCGAGTTAGTCAATGGGAAGGGGGCTGTTTCGGACCCGGTAGTAGTAGACGAATAGCCTGTACCGGTAATCGGGACTCCAGTCGTTGATACCTCGGAGCTCAGCGTCCCAGTCGCAGGAACTGAAGATATTGAAGATACGACTGTTGGCTGAGAGACTGTAAATGTTGAGTTCGACAACGGGAAGGGCGCTGTTTGAGAACCACTCAACGAAGAGTAGGTGGAAGAGAATGTCTGTGCTGTACCGCTCGGAATGGTCAACGTAGATACCCCTGTGCCGGAGATGGAACCGGACACTCCTGTCTGGCTAGGAGCGGATATAGTTGAATTGGGCAACGGGAACGGTGCGGTCTGGCTACTGCTAAGAGTAATAGCGCTTGAACTTGCCGATGCAGACAGGGTAAGTGAGGGTGTTGAAGAGGGTATTCCAGTGCCGAAGGTAGAGCTTGAAGTCACACCTGTTTGACCGGTAGCCGGAGTGGTCGAGTTGGACAGCGGAAAGGGCGGTGCTGATTGAGAGCCTGTCAATTGAGAACTACTGAGTCCAATGCTGACAAAGGAGCTTCCGGTTGAAGTAAACTGTGAAATTGAACCAGAGACTGTTCCAGAAGGCGTGCCAGCGGATCCAGGAAGAGATGTAGTGGAGTTGGTGACAGGAAACGGAGGCGCGGACGAAGATGCTCCAGAAGCTGGCGGTGCAGTGCCACTTATACCGGTAGACAAGAATGATGTCAGTGAAATCCCAGACGCAGATGGTTCATTAGGAATGGTTGTGGTAAGCGAACCAGACGCCGGCACGCTGGAAAGCGTAAGAGAACCACCAGTAGGACCGGTTACAGTAGCCGAGGAGTTTGTCAAAGGAAAGGGTACAAAACTTGATCCAGCTGAGCTGACAGGTGGCAAAATGCCAGATGTGATGGTGATTATAATTTGAGTGCCGGAAGAACTCGCAGTGATGATGCCGCTTGAGGGACCGGTCGGTGCAGTCACTTGGCCAGTGCCTGTGGTGGAGTTGCTCAAGGGAAATGGCACTGAGATGCTAGACGAAGTTGGTGGAAGCACCGTAACTGTACCTGAAGTCCCGGTGAGTGTAGTGGATTGACCTGGCGTTCCAGTGATGATAGTGCTACTGCTGTTTGAGACTGGGAATGGAATAGTTGCCGGTGTCGACAGAGAGATTGATCCACTGCCCGTAAGGCTACCAGACGCGGGAATGCTGCTAAGCACAATACTCGAGTTTGACGTAGTAGATGCTTGAGCTGTGCTGCTACTTGATGAAAGTGGCGCAATAGTATAGCTCGATGATGTACTGGACACAGTAACAGTTTCCCCTGTAGGCCCCGTAATAGTTGTCGTGTTCGATACAGGAAAGGGCGGGAGACTGGATGTCCCGGAACTCGAGGTCTCTGAACTGGCTGAAGGATTTGTAGAAATTGTCTGTGGGATACCACTGGTTGTAATAGTTACGCCTGAAGAAAGCCCCGTGCGAGTGCTTGGCAAGGTCTGAGACGAGAGAGTGACATCAGAGCCAGTTGAGAATATGCCCGAGCTGGTGTCCGAAGGGGGGAATGGTGACGAGGTAGCCGATTCGGAACCTGCCGAGGTCACAGCAGTAGAAGTACCGCTACTCTCAGAGCTGATCAATGTAGTGGCAGACAAGCTTGAGAGGCCTGTAGATGAGATGCCTGTGGCTGTAGTTGACTGGCTTCCACTTTCAGAGATGCTCGAGAGACCCGATGAAGTAGCCGACAGAGTGCTCGACTCCCCTTCAGGAATTGAAGAGATAAGTCCTGAACTGGAACTCAACAAACTCTGGGTCGAAGCTGGGTTGGAACCTGTCAAACTTGAAAGTCCGGACGAAGATCCCGCTCCAGATGAAATACCGCTAGAGATTGGTGTGGGGGTGATAGGAATACTTCCTGTGACAGGTCTAGTATTAGAGGTACCAAAGATGGTTTCACTCTGAATGATCGTTGTGGTAATCGAAGATCCCGAAGTCACGAGAATCGTGGTTACAGCCTCCGTGCTTATGCTGATGATGCTTGATATACCGGTTAGACCTCCAGTGTCTGATGGCCCTGATTGTCCAGTTGCACCTCCACCTGGGTTGCTGCTTGTACTCGATCCTGAAGCACTCGCAGGAATGCTCTGTGGCGGGGTTAATTAGTAAAATTTTCTCATCACGCTAAATTACCATTGGATATCATTTTGTAATAGTGAGGCTTATGTGTAACTATGAAAACTAGAGAAGATGTTGGGATACTCACAGAAGTCAAGTCACCCGGAAGTGAAGACGAAGATTGCGTTCCCACGCCCGATGAAGCTGTATCAGTGGCCGACGTGATCGACAACAGACTACTTGTGTCTCCCGTAGATACTCCGGAAGGAGTGCCAGTGGTCGGAAAATTGGTCGAAGTAGGCAAAGAGCTGGTAGTTGCGATAGAGCTGCTTGCCACAACAGTTGACCCTGTGACGAGCGTGGAAGATTGACCTCCCAGACTCGACTCGGAAGATCCTGAAAACGAGTAAGCAGAGTAATTTCGAATTGCAAAATGGACTTAAGTACCTAGGGAGACTGTTGAGCCACTGGTAGAGCTCGAAGTAATACCGGAACTAAGGATGCTGGGTGAAGTGGTGGTGAAGTCGGACTGACTGGTCTGGGAAGAAACAGTGACAGATGATACCACGGTGTCCGAGGGCGGAGGCGGCGGCGGGCCATATCCTCCATATGATTGAGTAGGATAATTGTAGGCTCCATGGTCGGGCTCAGCTCCTCCAAGGAAATCATACTCTACGCCCTCTGGAGTTGCGCCGTCAAGGTTGTCACGTCGAATGGGCGCGTTGGGTCCATCAGACAATGCCCGAACGCCTTTGAAAGGCGAGAGAAGGATGGCCACCGACACAAGGTCGGCAGCAAGGTTCAAGGCTCTCATGACTGAGGACCAGGTGAGAGCCTGACAAGAAGAGATGACGACACCAGGTTGTCCAGAGTGATGCGCGGAACACTTTTCAAGGATGAATTCAAGGGTGAACGAATGTAAAATCGGTCAATGGAAATAAACGAAAGTGAATGACCTTGCGCAGGTCAGATGGAGGAGAGAATGAGTGGAAGAATTAGAAGAATATTACAGAAGTCGGGGTGGTGGATGTTGGGGGAAGAATGTAAGTGAAGGAAAGGCCTCTGACCAGCGGACTTGGGTGTACAGATGTTCAGGCACAAAAAAAGAGCGGAGGGGGACGAAGAACGATTGGCTTTACTTGGATGGCCGGAGCGAACATATAGGCCCGGGAGAAATACGTCAATTATAGGCAAGTAGGGAAGGAACGCATGTACATCTACCGCGATTGCTCCCGGACGCGTCAGGGTCTCGATCGCCGGAGCTTCCTGGAGGGAAGGCGTGTTACTTCCATATGAAATTAGGTCAAGACAGCTTCAAGGTTTGGACCGAGAATGGTAACATGTTCCACTTTTACATATCAAGTACTGGACTCTCACATGGCTGTAGCTACTTATACGTACATCTTTTCTGCCGGAAACCTTCCAGTGGAGAATACCTAGCAGGGCCGAGGTAGGGGAATTGTGTTTGTACCTACCTACTTGATGCCCAGATGGCCCGATATTCGGAAAGTGACAGCAGTACCTGCATCTGGCCACATCGCCGTGTGCCGTAAAGACAACATACAATCCATTCAAGAAACTGATCTTGTGAAATACTGCCTACCTAATACTCACGGACTGCACATCTGAAGCTATAAGGTGGCAATGTTGAAAGACAAACCCTAGCTGGGAAGGAGTTGGTTTGGGATACGACAGCGCCGTTAAGGCTTGACTGCAGTTGCTTGGTAGGTATGTACATTGTAGAACCAAGAGGATGGCTGGTACCTAACACTGTCCTTGAATACATTTGACCTGACCTGATCAACAGCCTTTCATCATCAGTATGGTAAAGCTTTCCACTGAATTAGACTTAGATAGAGAATGAAAGATAAGACCAAAAGATGCTCACTTGTCTTGTTAACTTGCAACGTGCTCGCACCACACAAGCTCTAACTGTTAAGACATATGAAATTGCTGTCAAGACTGACTCTAATCCATTCTCTTATACTGACCTAAGTTTCGTGAACTATGCCCATGAGCGATTTTTGATTATTTAGGTGGTCACCCTGTGCTTCTGTGGCATGCAAATCTCTGAGTGACAGTGACATCGTACAATCAGCTGCCCCTGGCTTAGTCGATCTGGCAATAAAACAACAATATAATTGGTTCGAAAACTGTACAGCTCCGTCATCAAGTAGGGATTAAACTCGCGAGAATATAGTAAGGAGTCGTCTGGAGGGAGACACAAATTCGTTTCTAGGAAATGCTACACAGCACTTCAGACTAGGGTGAGGCTGTATGCATTAGGCTAGATGCCATATGCACCTAGCCGCGGAACAAATTACCAATTCCAGATCTCCTCGACAAATGTTTCACACCCAACAAATACAATCATCAGATATAAGTTCGAGAGGCCACTCGAGTGGATTGGTCTTAGAAACCCATGTTCTGCTGATGTCCAGCATAGGAACTTGCTCTCTGATAGCAGAATGGAAGCGTTGCCATCTACGAGAACTATTTGAGCTGACACGATGATTATGGATCTTTGTCAATGCTGGCGGTGGGTATGTAGCACGTGTAAAGCCTTGTTGCAGCTATCTGGTGTCGTGTCCGTATGCAGAGCAAACGTCCTTTCGCAAAGGTTGCCGGAAAGGCATTTTCCCTTGACTAGAAGTGATATAGCCAAGAGAGACATGCCCGTACCCTTCCTCGTTAAGAAGTCTCACTTTAATTGATTACGCGTGGTGATGGAAGCTTGAAGCGGGCTATTGTTTAATTCTCGAGACAGGCAACCGAAAGCTAGAACAACACGTGCAAAAGCATGCTGTAGCATGAGCTAGATACATGACGTATCGCGAGCACGCTGCAGCCACGGATACAGATGACTTACTTTGGGCAAAATGCAATTCTTAAATCAAGTATTTATTAATAGACTGGTGCCGCAGGCAGACTCTAAGTTGATATCGAAAACGTATAATCCTGCACCCACATGCCTTGACAGGTCTTTCAGGGCCCTCATGTGTCAGTCTATTAACCCTGCAGTGTCTAGGTTGCAAAGCAACATAAGTCTGTCCTGTACCTGGCTAAGCAAGGTCTTGTCTATATGCGGCCCGTTTATGCATCGTTGTGCAGGATCTTCGATTCACCTAATCTCGGAGATTGTAGGTGTTGTGCATCACATGTACGACCCTACTCGGCTTTCTTTGCGGAGTCTCGCAAGATAGGGGCCGTGCCTTGGGTCATCTTTGTGTTCTTTTGCTCGATATCGGCTGCCCACAGAGCGGCCGCCACTAGAGTGCCAGCTGTCAGTAAACGAATGTGTGACAAGGTAGGACTAGACGTACCGGTATTGGTGAACGAGAAGAATATTGATACGACAGGTACCATTTCAAGTAGAGTGGCGATGGTCCCGAAGCTGCGACTATTTGTCAGCTCCATGAAAAGGTTGTAGTGGGTTTCTGAAAATGGCTATAAAGTGCTAAGAAGACCAAGCAGATCTCAGATGGAGACCTGAGAGGTTGGCCTTGATAGACAATGAACATACGTTGCATATGGCCCAGTATGGCGTGCAAGCCAATCTCGTTGTTGGGAAGAGGACCATCCTTTCAGTTGAAAATACTGTTGAAGTTAGACATGTCCTATTTTGTAGAGGGTTAAGGAGACGAACCCGGTCGTGAACGGAATTGCCTCTCGATCGGCCTTGTCACTAGGTTAGTCCTGATCATTTCTTGTGGCTGGAATTTCGTAGGTACCTTGAACCAGAATAAAGATCAACGTTCCAACAACTACATGGTACGCTCATTGTTAGCAGATAGCTCCATAATATGATAGGGGATCTGCCTACCAGGAATGAAATTAAGAGGGAGATACACGATGTATCTAACCAAGGCCTTGGGCGTGAACTTCGCAAATGGGGTTTTAAAGATCTTGCCAAGCCGTGCGATCGGATCAGTACCAGACTTCAATTGCCTCCCCTCACTAACAATTCCACTGGCATCCTTTGAGACGAGAGTACCATCGAATGTGTCTAGCAGAGCATCCTAGATTACACAGTAGAAGTTAATGTTTTATCTGCTAAGCGACTTCACCCGGAGTATCACCAAGCCAGCCTAATGGCTACTGACCTGAAGTAGGAAGTTGCGAGAGATGAGATTGACGATGGTTGAGCTCTCGTTAAGGATTAGGAGTACCGTCGTAAAGACGGCTAGAGGGCCATTAACAAAGACGAGAATTGCCAGCTGCGGTAGGTAAGTGAAAAAGAACATCGAGGCGAACACCCCAGCGGTCAGTCCCAAGGTAGGCAAGATGCGAGAGGCGAATGGCTTCCATAGAGACTTATGCGTCATGAAGTAGTAGATGCCCCTGGGTCAAGTATTAGCACTGGGACTAACTAAATGAGCGCTGAGGTTGCTGGACTCTTACTTGAAGGGATAGAGGTAGGCCCCGCTGCGTGCAGCATCAGAAAGTAGAACCCTTGCCTTCTCATAATCTTCTTTCCTGTGAGATGTTAGCCTATAATATTTTAGTATCGTATCAATTCCCATCATACACTACTTCCTGAGCCTTTGCTTGGACATTGCTGGCGATGTTATTAGACATCGTGATTTGATAGAGCGACTTATTGGACTTTTGAAGTTGAGATAGTCGAGAATGAGTGCTGCAGCTGTAAGAAACGCCTTAAGTGGGAAACAACTTGATGTTGTAGTTGCGATTCTTTGTATGATATTGCTGATGGATGACATACACAGCTTGTCAAGTTGTAAAGGTGGTGTCGTCATTAGGTACATATGTACCTGAATGCAAGCCCACCCTGGCATCCTGGCAGCTTGTAGCCCCACTTGCCCTTTCCGATGAACGCTTTGACCATGTCGTGGTTATTTTGACAGTTACCCCTGATTCGCTAGATAAGTACGCATACTGACATATAACATGCAACAAACATCGAACCCATACCTCCTCAACCTATGGATTAGGTAGGTGTGTAACTAGAGGTCTATATATGAAGAACCTAGCTAAAGATGTATATGTCCAGTTTCTGCTTATGATTATATTAGGTATTCCTAGTGACTCAATATTAAGCCCTTGTACTTATCGGTATCTTTTGTTAATCTAATAGTCTCTAATGTTTATGTAGGCTTTTAGTAGATAGCTAAAATGGTGGGATTACTCAAGGAACCTGTGCACTGCTTCTCTACTCGGTAGGAGTTACTAGACCTGTACATGGGACTCCCGTGGGACTCCCACGGGACTGTGGGACTAACGCCGTGGGTGAGACTTGTCTAGGTCTGGGATTTACAACATGATGGTGTTTTCCTCACTAGAGTGTGATAATGCTCCTTCAGTTGGCGATAAAACTCCATTGTGCGATATTCATTCTGTTCAATATCACTTTTTAGTGATGATAAGCTTCAAGGTTCATTGGGACAATCTGTCATTGAACAAGAGATAACAACTTATCAACATGCTGCCAAATGAATTATGCAGGCCTAGCGATATGTCTACCTAGAAGAGATCACAAGTTTAGATCGTGATGCAGCACATTTATCAACTCCATGTTTAGTAGTTAACTCCGCGTCCGTATTGTGCATCCGAGTGGTAGATCGAAGGCTCCATAGGACCTTCATACTGCGTTAGGTATCCTAGGGCACAGGCACCAAATGATACTTTTGGTTGTTGTTCCATGTAGAAGATGTTATACTCAGCTTTCATAGCATCTTTCAAATTCCGCACGTTCCCTTCCGGATGGATAACATCCCATGGACGAGTGCAGACCTTACCCTTACACGTTTTAAGGGTTAGCAACAAGGTGTCTAGGCGGGCTTCTAATGTCTGGACAGTCCATTCGCCAACGTCTCCAGTGGTGTTGTAGAGGTTGTTCATTTGGTATGGGTCCGACTGCTATAATTAGTGATTACATCGTTGTACGATTGAGCCAAGAGTTGACTCACACCCATATCGTATAGCTCGTGCTCGTTCGTACACCATACAGTATACATAAGATTATATCCCACACCTATGATACGCAGGGTCTTGTATGTGTTATTCAATCCTACGTCTTGGGGAAAAGGATTAGCACGTTGTCAATGAGACATTGTTCAGGCGATACTTACATCCACCCTGGATCCTGTCTGTGGCGTACAAGCCAGTCCCATTGCCGGGATAGTCTCCCTCGAGCACATTAAAGCCCCAAAACTCGACATTTACGTGCTCACTTTTCTCGAGTGCGCTCAAATTTTTCGTGATTGGCATAGGTTCGCCATCGAATTCGTCTTGTAGAGGTAAGCCAGCAAGTTCAAATATCGTAGGTAGGATATCCGTATGCGTTGTGGGTCCATCGTAATTTTTGCCCTTCTCGACGCCGGGACCCCGAATGAAGAACGGAACGTTGATGTCTTCTTCAATTCCACATGATTTCCCTGGAGCGAGTCTATGTTGTCCAATGTGGTATCCGTTGTCACTCGTATAAATAATGTACGTGTTATTCAATATGTCCGGATGAGCATGCATCCAGTCCATGATGCTATCGACAAGCTCGTCAACCGCCTGCAGCGCTTGAATTCGCCTCCGATACCAATTATCATTGTATTCGATTTGGGTGCTGTTCAGTTTCTGGAGACTTTTAATGTAGCTGGCACTACTTGGCTGTACTATCATGAGCTGTGGCTTGGACTGTAGAGGTGGGTGCTCTTTTGGGTACACTTACGACATCGGGGTTGAAATTCGGTTTCCTTGGCACTTTGATGTCAGGGAAAAGGTGCTTGTGCCTTTTGGCTGGCACAGGCGGGTCGAAGCTTATGGGTCCTGGCTTTCCTGTCACGAAAGGGCTCAGAGTCTCGCTATGGGGTCCAACAGGCGCAACGCCAAGGAAGAATGGACGGTTGTCTCCGGCCAGAAGTGCTTCGTCCAAGAATCCCACGGCATTTGATGCCACAATGTCAGTTGAGTAGATCCCTGGATTTGTTCGGGGAGGACTTTTATTGCGTTGAGTAGTTGAGTTGTAATAGATATAAGTTCCGGGGTCCAGTAAAACTTCTAGAGTCAGTAGCAGTCATAAAAACGGGCATGGGTCGCATACAGTCACTTCCATTCCAGCCATTGGTGTAGGGGTTGTTATATGTTAATATTGTGAGGTCATTCATTAACTTCCCCGTGTAATAAGTGTTATATCCGCCTTCCTGTAAGAAGACTGGAAGATATTTGTCATTCCATCCTCCTGAGATAAACTTTGTATAGCCGCCTATAATTTCTCTTAACTACGACATAACTTGAATGAGTACAGATTACGTACCGTAGGGCGCCTGAATGGCAGTCACGTTCGTGTTGTGAGCGGCTCTCCCGGTGAGGAGAGAAACTCTCGAGGGGCAGCATACAGATACAGTACAGTAATGCCGACTGAAATAAGTACCCTCATCAGCGAAGTGCTTCTTTAGATATGGCTGGTAATCTAGCGAGTTCAAATGAACGTCTTGGTCGTCGGTTATAATGAAGACAAAATTTGGTTTGCGGGAAGGTGACTGTGCATGGCATGATCTAGATAAGATAGAAAGGCCAAGAAAAATATTCAACAAGAGCAACATTTTTAGGACCGCTATTATGCTGCCTTGGTGACTTCCTAATTGAGATCTAGAAGAGCTTGACTCAAGTCCATCGTACAGTATATATGTATATACAATTTAGATTCCAACCCCTATTACACATCCTATATGCAATTTCCATACTCATGATGTGATCGGCAATCCACTTGCAGAATTTGATTGTGACAAGAGAGCCGTATACGAAAGCGAGATAGGCTAAGTCTACGACACCTTCTGACCAGGCTATGCATCCTCTTGTTCAGCCTGTGTACGTTATTGCACGCTTCAACTAGATAGGCTTGGATTCCTTGCGTTTGAAGCACTGGATATTTCATCATCATAGCAACTTGATTTATGCATAGGTCTGATGACGTGCCGACGCCGCATGCATTGGGCGATCAAATGTCCGAGATAAATCCAGGAGATGTCTCTGGGAAGTGCTCCTTGCTCGGTATCGCTTTTATCTGGTCAACAAAATCCCCATCAAATGATTGGTGCCCAAATATCGTTTCCAAGCAGATGCAAATTAGAAATATTTGGGGGTTAGTAGTCAGCACCTCATTCAGGTCCAATGATGAGCGAATGCATACCAACTGATGTATGCTCTCATGCCGCAGGACTATGCAACATTGCTTCAATATGACAGGAACCAAACACTCTGATTGGTGTCACTGCTTCAACCCCACCTGGGGATATCTGGATGCAAACTGCATGGAAATCTCTTTCCGCTCGGATCTATCCTTAATTCCAGGAGAGTGTATGTATCATTCGGTAAATCTTCAAGAAATAAGCTTTTAGTCAAGTGTAAGAAACGAAAACCGCAACCTATCTCCGTGATAATGATACTCGTCAGGGGAATGTGTGACGTGTAGTTGAGGTGCGTTTTGCTGACCACCATCATTTTGACTGGATGGCAATTGCATCTCGCATAGATAGTTTTTATGCAGAGTGAGTCTACTTTAATAGCGGTGTGTATATTAAGCCATGATGCTTTGCGCTATGATACCTTGAGTACGTGGTTGCTGGTGGCCCAGTGATTTGAGGTGCATCTGCACATGTCAAGCAAGTAGACTCCAATTCACATCCATCATTGGTCATCCAACAAAGTATAGTATTATATGATTGTTAAGCTATACTCTGATGTTACTAAGGCCTGTGCCCATCATATACAGCAAGAGGCTTTTGATACTAAAGTTTCATTACTTATATCTACGCCTAAGAATATTATGCTGTACGGCAGTATATTCGTGCTTACATAACTTGGGAAATATACATTAATGATATTACTTGCAAGTTTTTAGTTTATATCTTGTTAGTAAATACCGTAATGTAACTTTGAAGAATAGGGGGCTGGGCAATACTTAGATGTTCCGCTTAGATTCTGCCAAAGTCATGCAGTAAATGTAACTTTAGGCAGTATAGTCTTAGAGGACCTCAAACATCTAGTCTTGAAAAGCACTTATCCTAAGTGGATATGGCACAAATGTATATTTTGTTGAGAGAAACAAGATGTTAGTTCTGAAAGCTAAATATGACTCAGCTTTCTTTATCACTGGACGGCTAACAAAGCCATCGTTTAGAGCATCTTTTAGGCATAATTTTCCTCAGAAGTCAGCTTCTCATGATGTAAAGTCTGTAACGATCCCCGGTATGGTCTGGCTCATGCTTTGCTAAGTCTGGAGAGTTAATACAGGATTCATTGGTGGTAGTGACTACGTCGTGAACAAGATGAAAAGATGTGTATTCACTTCAATGCCGTCTGATTTTCGATAACTCACTTTCTGGACGACTTGGCTCGTAAATATCATTAACCAACTTGATATCAGTTACATAACAAGGAAAGATTGGGGTATATCGAAACAAAAGCAGAGCAGCAGCATTGCTAAACAAGATCTTTAACAAGCAGCACCAGCACCAGCAGCTCCAGCAGTGGCGGCGGAGGTCGAAGCCACGTACTCCTGGTACCACATCTTCAACGCGGTCATGAGCGCCACAATGGCGAACCGCTCGCCCATCATGCCCGTCAGCGCGCTCCCGAAGTACTGGAACTTGAAAGCCTTGTTCATGCTCCACTTGCCATTCATCGTCCAGATCGCCACGATCTCCTTGCCGTCACTCGACACCCCCGACGACCGCGTAGCGCGGTCTCCGCCCTGGCCCTCCGCCTGGCTGCCTAGGCGAACTAGCTTCCACCCCCACGAGTGCTTGTCGAGCTCCTTGATGTCCTCGCTGCGGCTGTGCCGCCACTCGAAGTCCTCGCGCCGCGTGTCCTTGCCCAGCCCCACATCGGCCGAGAACGAGAACGTCGCGTGCCGCCAGCCGGTCTTGTGCGTCATCTTCACCGTCGTCGTGGGCTGCGGCGAGCGCGAGCTGCTTGATGACCCCGCCGCTGAACCTTCTTCCGGCGCGAAGATCTGGATGATGGCGTTCTTGCCGCTCCATCTGCTCTCGTCGTTCGCCGTCGCGAGCACCGGGTCCGTGTTGTTCGGCCCCGACTTGAGGTTGAGCATCGGCTTCCCCGTCCACCCTGAGTGCATCGATACTGAGAATAGAGGCGTCTCGGCGTGCTCGCCGAGATGGAAGGTCTTGGACATCCCTTTCTTCTGGAGGTAGGCGTTCAGGGTGGGCGGAAATCGGTTGCTCACCCCCGCAATCTTGTTTGTGCTTGTGCTGGCGCCGGCCTCGGAATATGAGGGCGCTGGGATCGCTGGCGCTGCTGATCCATTTGTGTATTGCCTAGCGTTGTCTGTCTCGGTGTATGGTGGTGGTGCCGGTGCATCGGCCAGGGAGGGTGCGATGCCTGCTTCTGTGGGATTGCCCATCTTGACTGCCTAGATATGTACCGTGTCGTTATTGTCTGATGTCAGATTGTTCTGTCTATGAGGTGGTACGAAGTGAGTTTAAGCTTAAAGTGAATTGAAGTTGTTGTGTGAGACCGATCCCGTAGGATTATATATATCTGTACTAAACGCTGCTCCTCAGCCCATTAGCATCTGCATCGCCATCCTGATGCGCAGTAATCGGTGAACCCCCCTTGCATTCAGGATCTCCACATGCCCGATTGCGTCACACGTCCTCGAACACAGCTCTCACCCGTCTGATACATATGCCAATCGGTTCCCAATGGACGCTTAGTCGAAACAAACTCGCATTCAGCTCATTTTAACGATAGATTCCTGCATTTTAGTGTGAGTCGCTATATGTATAGTAGAATTACTGGTGCAGACTTCCAGTATCTATGCAGGTGCCTTTACCGTATCAGCGTATCCACCGCCTATGAAAGAGCAAGGAATACGGAGATCGCAGGGATTAGTACGTAGGGCTGTCCCGGTACAGCCCTGACTCCACTCGCGGATCCGGCGAACTGGCATGCATAACAACACAACGTGCGCTGTAAAATATAACTTGAATCAACTTTATAGGTATGTACAGCATGTAGGGGTATTTATTGTGCTTTTCGGTACGAATGCATCCACGCCATCCGTGACTGATATTTATTTCAATAAGCAGAATAAACAGCTTCAGATATAGAAAAAAAAAATGAATTATGTCAAATAAGGCGTGAGTATATAAAATACCGGGGGTAGATAGTAGGCTATCTAAGTACTGGTACAAAACTATCCTTTATATCAGTAGATCGATAGCTGGCAATAGGTAGTTAATCTCAATAGTATAATGTCGAAATACAAGGCTAGAGGAGCGGGATGGCGTTAGAGTTTAATTACTCAGCTATTGAAGTATAAAAGACACAATAATTACCCTGAAATGCTGTATAGCTGTCGATTTCTTTGATTTATATATTCTTCTAGCTTCGACTACTCTGTGTTAATGCCAGAACTGTCATACAGTCACTCCGTATATGCAACACCAAACGGCATCTGATTAAGACAAGTCGTTCTAGTCTACGAGATGTATTCTGCCAAATTGGGAACCTCTGCCCAATTGGGAACCCCTGTTGAATTTCGGGTCCCTAGTCCCCTTTGCTTGTTTGACATGCACCGAGATCTAAGCCACAAACCTGTACAGTCCAGCCTCGAGGTGATCATCTATGATCTCACAGAACTATTTATACTGGGCACAGGCACAGCCCTCCGCGCCTCCACCAAGATCACATATTCTGTTACAAGGGCTAACGGGCTGGTGATTCCGTCCTTACGCAGACTCCGAACACGGTCTTTGAGACCGAGCCGTTCCTCATCGGCGCCCGCCCGCCGTTCCGTGTACCAGTCACCCGGCCCCTTCATCGTTTGATATCATGTTTGATTAGGCTATTACTTAGAAATATGATGCCTTTTGGTTACTTTCATATAGTACATATCATCTTGGTCGTTTCAACAGTGATATAACTGTGCTTCTTACGGTCGAGCCCCCTGGACTTTGACACGTAACTTACACTGTTGCGAAGAGCTTCGTGTGTGGAATTTGACACGACTGAGGCTTTATTGAAATAAACGATTCTAGAAGCAGCAGGTGTACCCACTCATTTGAATAGACAGACATGCTCTAACATATAAGTTTAAAATATTTGGGTCTTCTATGAAGGTATCCCTGGTGGGAGCAAAAATATCATTCGGCGCAGTGCTGAGTGCTATCGAACGGCGGAGCTGATTATCCAACTAACTATCAGCAGTCCTCACTTACATAAAGTCCATTCAAAACGCAGTACCTTTTCAACCACTATAACGGCCTAAGAGGTGTTGCTAACACTAAAGACATGCCCCATCCAGAACAGCGCAACGTACTCGAGGTTGTTAAACCTTCCGGGCTCAATTCTCAATACGGATGGGTGGACTTCCCAAAGAGCCGGGATTAGACCAGATCCAGCGAAATCAACTCGGAACTGAACCACCAGAGCCAACGGGCGTCTGCCACAGCTTCTATTGACAAGGCCACAACCAACTATTCCCGGGGCGCCAAGTCTATGTCCTTCTCTATCTCTGTCAGCGGCAAAGAACTTTTCCCAGATCTGCTTGCCTTGAAAGCGATCGTGATCCCGGTGCTAGCCTTACCATGAGATAACAACTGGCCGCCTCGGCCGAACATGAAGAAGAACGGGCTTAGGACTGAGAGCGGGACACAGAGCATCAACCTCGATTCGTGGTTTGCTACCGCCTCCCTGATACCACGGTACTCACTTACGATTATCACGTACTCGCCCTCCCTTGCGGCAGCTAAAGACTGCTGGCGATTAGGAGTTCTGACATCGATTACCTCGGCCCCATCAGTCCATACGGCTACTTGAGTGGTACTAGCATGGATTATGAGGCCTTATGAGCCAATGAATCTCTGGGAGTACTCCAGATTTCGTATGGTAATTCGCACTGCCAGCCCAGTTTCACGAACGGAGAGGTTCCGGATTCCTCCCACAGGTTCACTTTTGGTCAATATGTGGCTACCAATACGCTTAAGGGGCATGACAACCTCACTCGAGTTGGCAGATAGTGGATTAACTGGACCATTCCGACTTGTCATCAGTGGAGGCCCATTTGATGCTATACTCAGACAGATCAAGCGAAGACGCAAGAAGGACATGTAACGTTGCTTGGGAGCTTCTTAGTTCTAACATGAGAGAGATGAGATAGGTGCCAAACATGGGCCGATATGGGGTTACTTGTGTCATTGGCATATAGACCGTAAAAAGACTGGATTTCGCAATTACCTGTCGTTCTCATTAGGAAATGGCATGTGAAAGCAAGTTCATGATGTGTTTGTAGGTTTACGTGGCACTACATTAGTCCTTGATGATACCTAAAACACCAACATGCCCCTGAGAGTTCCTTTGGGTTTGCGTCTATCTCTAAAGACAATGTGACTGAGAAGTTCCAAGAGGAGGAAACAATATTACCTAGCAGCATGAAACCAAAAGAAGATATATCGGGATTTAACCCTTTTTGATTTAGTCAGGGGAGTTCATGGGGGTCACCCTATGAGAACTCTTGAGAGAACACCCTCAGCTGAACATTGTACCTGAAGTACCTTGGGTAGTAATAACAGGACCCAGCCACAGCACCAGCGCCACAGCATACATAGACAAACTCTAGACCCCTGCAAGCTACGTCATGGCAGCTTTAAACCCCTGGACCCTTCAGATCGCTAGCGCACCAATAATCACAAGGCTGATCAAGTTTTCGCAAAAGGCTGAGGAGCTTCGATATCTCAACTTTGTGAGCTACCAACCCAAACCAACCCAAACCAACCCCAACGAATGGAACGTAAGTGAGCTCCGCGATGCCTCGTTATACATGCACATGTATATATCAATGCGCTCAAGTATACGACTGATACATACCTCCCCGCTCTCGATCCGAGAACCACCCTAACCGCCCAACCACCAACCCACCTCCCCTCAACCGCAATGTCAGCGCCCCTCAAAACCGCGGTCTCCGCCGCCTCTGCCATCTCCTCTGCCACCACCACCACCAGCGCCTTCACCCCACGCACCCTCTTCGAAGTCTCCCCCTCCATAACACGCTCCTACTTCCTCGGCCACCACGCCGGCGCCCTGTCCTCCATGCGCAAGGCGCTGTCCAACATCAGCCTGATCCTCGAGTGCCGCGACAGCCGCGTGCCCCTGACCTCCACGAACCCCCTCCTCGAGCACGCGCTCGCCGACCGCGACCGCGTCATCGTGTACACGAAGTCCGACCTGTGCGCCCCCGGCACCTCCACGCGCTGGTCGCGCCGCCAGCACGAGCTCCTCGCCGCGCACCATGCCGCGGGGAAGGGTGGAGCGCGCACGGCGGTGGCGTTCACGGACGAGCGCGACGCGCGCTCCGTGCGCGCCTTGCTCGGAGCGGTGAGGCAGCGCGCGGTGCAGCAGCACGCGCTGACGGGGCTGCGCGCGCTGGTCGTCGGCATGCCGAACGCGGGGAAATCGACGCTCCTGAACGCGCTGCGGCGCGTGGGCATGGCGCTGCCCAACGCGGCGCGCACGGGCGCGCAGCCGGGCATCACGCGCAAGATGGGGTCCCCCGTGCGCGTAGCGCCCGAGGACAGCGGGGCGGGGGTCGAGGGCGGCGTGTTCGTGGTGGACACGCCGGGGGTGTTCGTGCCGTACGTGGGCGACGTCGAGGCGATGCTGAAGCTGTCGCTGGTGGGGTGCGTGAAAGACGGGCTCGTGCCCGCGGAGACGGTCGCGGATTATCTGCTGTTTCGGCTTAATCTGCGGGACCCGGGGATCTATGCGGAGCTCAGCGCGCCGACGAACGATGCGGCCGAGTGGTTGGAGAATGTGGCCGTGCGCACGGGGAAGCTGCGCAAGGGCGGCGTGCCGAGTTTGGACGCGGCGGCGGACTGGGTCGTGCAGCAGTGGCGCAAGGGGAACTTGGGGCGCTTTGGGCTCGATGAGGTGAGTGAGGAGAGCTTGCGCGCGCGCGCGGAGAGGGAGGCGTTGGGGGCCGAGGAGCACTTGAGTATGAACCAGGCGAGGAAGAGGGAGAAGGAGAACCGGAAGGTGAAGAATGCTGCTAAGCGGGCAGCAGCCGAGGGAGGCTGATGGACCTGACACGGAGCAGCGTGTAGGTTGTGATTATGATGAAGGAGCTCACTCGCTCACTTGCTCATCCGTCTGAATGCATGGTTGCGTTCAGTTCCCTGGCTTGCAGTAGTGCACGTCCGGTTTGCTCAGGCGAATATGGGATCAAAGCCATCAGTTAGGGACAAACGCGTGTCTGTATTAGAAAAAATTTCATGCCGGCAATGTACATAGTATATGCGTACAGCAAACAACCAACTCTCAGCTGTAGGAATACATAAAGCTACGGGGGTATATTATTTGATACAACACCACACCTATAAACACCCAGAACATTGATCCATGGACTTTTTTGTAGTAAAAAAAAAAAAAAATCGGTTGTCTTTCCGATGTTTCGAATCCTTTACGCCCAACAAGAAACCTAGGACTCCTTTCCTTGACCGACCAATTCGTTTCGACTTTTTTTTTTACGAAAAAGGGTAGGCCTCGGTGTATGTATGGTATGAGAGACCTCGGAAAAACTTCGAATCCTTTCTTTCCTGATTCCCCCTCCATTCTTTGCCCAACTCGTGAAGCCGCCTTTATAGAAACATGTTCCGACCATGCAGAGAACGCCGAGCAATGCACTGACTAGCCTGGGAATACCAGAAGTCGATCCGAGAACGCCAAACAGACCGTATTAGATGTGTGGTGTGTGGTGGACTCGCATTATGGTGCAAATTCTTGCTGCCACTTCACCAAATCCCGACTTAAGGCATCCATCATCTCAACACAGCTCATATCCTTGAATTCCTTTAGTGCCGTATGAGTGCTGCCAGTGCCGTTGAGATTCTGACCCGCCCCATTCTTATCTGCCTCATTAACCCGTTGGTGGGAAGGTGTTGAGCCATTTGAGGTGGCAGAGGCTCCATCAGCCTTTTTGCTGTTGTCGCCGTTCACCTTAATTTGAGGCACCGCAGAGGTGGATCTATCGTCCGTCGTATTCGGACGATGATTCGACTCTGGAGGAGTCTCGTTTGCTAACTCGACTTGCGTCCTCGCAATGTAGTCCAAGATGTTGTTGGCGCGTCTCTTCATATCGGTCATTGTGATCCTTGAATTCATGCCCCCCTTTGACTTTCCCTGCCTGTGGTTGCCATCGTGGCCTGTTGATTTGTGATGAGACGTACCGTTCTCATCCCCATTCTTCGTGACATCACGCGACATCGATCTCGCTGGTGATATATCGTGATCGTGATTATCGCGGTCCTTGGTGTACTGGTTCCTGCCTTTCTTCTTGTGCTGCGACTTCTTCTTATTTGAGGTAGTCGGCGCTTGAACTGCCGGGGGTGTGTCGGGAGGTGGCTGCGATGATAGAGGAGGATCCGGGGGTTGTGCTGATTCTGTTGCTCTGTTTACTGCTGCACGAGCGGCCAAGGGCATTTCTTCCGAGGGATCTGAATCTACACCCAAGTCAGCAATTATCCTCGTCTCTCTTCCAAGAGATTGTTCAAGACTTACCATCAGCTCGCCGACGCTCGGCACGGCCTTTCCGTTTACTAGCGGCTTCGGCCCGTTTACGTTCTTGCTCTTCACGACGTTCATCCCTCTCGGCCTTTTCGCGCTGGTTCCGAGCGGCATTACGGGACCTCTTGGAAGATCCATTCCGAATGGTCGATTCGTCTTCGGACTCTTCTAGAGGGAGAGAATCAGGCCTTTCGGCTGGTGGCGATGGGGACTTGGAAGTTGTCCGCTGTCGCTTGACGCTCTCGACCTTCCTACAGATTTTTCTCTCGTCAGACAGAACACCGAATGGGGTTGGATTTCTGATACGTACTCTTCGCTGTCATCCCTGCCTCTCTTAGGGCGCCGAGTTGGCTGCTCCGAAGTTTCGGGGATCGCATCTTCCTTGCTTGCCTCGATTGCGCGGCGCAGCTGTTCCTCTTCATCATAAGCAGCATCGCGGCTGTTCATGGTAGAGCGCCGCTTCGAGGTCTGCGCTGCTGCCGAGGAGCGGGAAGTTTTGGTGCTGTTGGCCTTGGGAGACAGCGCACCATCCTTGGCCGCCGCCGAGGTGGCCTGGGAAGCGGCTCGGGACGGACGGTGGATGGGCAGGAATATCGAATACTTTTGCCTAGGAGCCATTGCGTTAACATGACGACGATAACCAGACGTGGTGACAAGAAAAGGTGGTTTGGAAGGAAGGCTGTGTGTGTAGGGGTAGGATCGGCAGAGGCGCGACCGTCAGCGCTCCGCCGCAACGGAGAAACCACCAATGCGATCGGGGTCAATTTCCTCCAGGTAGTCGGTGACAAAGTTGGTGACAACTTACCCATTGCTAGCTGTGTATACTTTATGGAGGTCCTTGCGACACTGTTCGCAGAAGTACTGGACATCGTCGGGATTGGACTCTTCGGTGGTGAAGCCCACACAGGCGCCGTGCTGCCAGGTGTTGCAAATCTCACATTGAACAAAAAAGCCGGCCAGTTCGTCGGTGATCTCGATCGCGAAGATCTTTTCATGGTCAATTGCATCCTTGACGCCATGCTTCGAGTCCTCGTCAAAGGGCGGCGGCCCGGGGTATTCGTCGTGGCCACAGATGCAGCGGACGGCCTCGTCGTCCTCCTGGATCTCGTCGCTAACCGGAGCCATGTCGAGGAGTTCTATTTTAGGTTGCTTCTCACGCTCGTCGTCCTTGCCGCGCGTGCTGCGGCGGCGGAGGGTGGTATCGTCGTTGGGGGTGGTAGTTGAGTCTTCGGGAGGTTCTGACGAGAGAGATCCACTGCCGGTTGACTTTTGAGGGGAACCGGTCTTGGTGAAGGCCCTCGTGCTTCGCTCAGCGCGTCCAGAGGTACTGGATGCAGTGGAGGAATGATGTGATTGTGATTGGGTTGTTCGCGCACGAGAGGAGCGTCTGGTCGGGGAGGCACCGGCCATCGCTTTGCAGGCCGGGCAACGTGTGTTGGGGACGATGTCGAGGAGGGGCGCCGGGACGCGAAAGGGAAGATGAGCTCCGTGTCGGAACTGGAAATAAACCGAAAGAGGATGCAGAGGCTTAGGTTCGAGTGAGAGGAAAGGCCGACAGTAGGAGATTGGACACAAGTAGAGTGTAGGCAGGTCGAGTAAAAGTGGTTGGTGGCAGAGGAGAGAGACGAAGAGGAAGAGAGAGAGAGAGGAGAGCGACGTGCAAGGACGGCGAAGAGGAGCTCTCGAGGCACTTCACTATGTCAGGAATTGCTGCTAGAAGGTGACTGAGAAAAGATAATATGACGGTCGCCTAGAAAACATCAGGTCTATCATGACTGAATCGGATGCTGGTAAAGGTTGGTGGTAGCTTGGAAGGGCGGGAGGGATAGAGGGGGGAGAAGAGATGCAGAGGGTTGAAGAGCAATAGATTGGAAGAGTGAGTTGACTGACTGCAGCCAGCATATTGCAGCAGCAGCAGCAGCAGCAGCAGCAGCAGCAGCAGCAGCAGCAGTGCAGGGCAGGTAAGTAGTAGGTAAGCTAATAATATTGTGAAGGTACATAACATACATACATAACTGACAGTAGCGTGGCGTAGGTTATTAGTGCCAAATAGGTACATGGCCTAGCAGCCGTTGGTCGCGGACGGCGTAGGTAGCTGGTAGCCGACCTATACCTAGCCCAAGCTGCTGCTGGCCCTCGCTCGGCGCCATCCTCGCGCGAACAAGCGGCGCTGCGACTGTGCTGGGGTCCCCGTTTTTCCATTCTTCTTTTTTTTTTTTTCTCGGTTCAATTTTTTGGCTTTGGCTGCTGCTCGGCTGCTCTGATCCCAATTGATCCGGGCGCCGATGACTGGGACCCATCTTTCCTGTCCCGTCCTGTCCAATCAGCAAGCGCGGGGCACCGTGTCCTCTGTCATTGTCAACACCGTCTGCTTGCCCCTCTCGAGACGAAAATGACCTGCATTTCTGTGGATAATGCAGAGCTTAAAGAGGTACACAGTATGACACCGTATCCGTCACACGAGTACAACCGTGTCTGCTACATCAGAACCCGTACAGAACCCGTACTTAACGTAATCTGTAGGCAGTGCACAACGGAATGACAGGATGGCAGAAGGACGGGTAAAGGGGGATGGATTCGAGAGTGTTTGGTAAAAACATGCTATGGTACACGTAGTTGGAAACAAATATCAAGGCAAAAAAAAGGAGGATCTGGAGTAAGGCAAAGTAAAATAATAGGTAGATTGTGGATACATCCAGGATGTAGTCAGTCATCACCTCAGGCAGGCTTCGAGGTGGACAATACAGAATACCCTAACTACTAAGTAACTTATAAAACATATGGACATGTACCTAAGGTATGCGTACACCTGGGCATGTAATGTAATCTGTAGCCCTGAAGCCCTGAAGGTAGGCAGGTCTAGGTAAGATATCCTGATATCCACTGTGAATCTGGCTTGATAATCATTATTCCGTTTGGATCCCACTAGGTTAAGTATCTAGGTAAGGTAGACCGTACAGTTTACTTACCTAGGGTATAAAGAGTATAGAGTACGTATGTAACTGTACATATATTACATCCGCACATACATAGATACATACAATCTGTACACAGGCAGAACAGGGCACAGAGACCTCTCCCAGCAGTTGGATTTCAGGCCTACTCGTCCTGCTGGCCTATTAGATGGCCGGCGCACAGGCCCTTAGGTGAACCGTAGGCGGGATTGTCTCCCCCCCTTGTGACACAATTCACACTGCGATCCATCATTCAATTACATATCGCCAGCACAATCAATACTGGACCTACTCTACATAGTACAACGCCGATTTGATTCTCGTTCAGTGTGTCCCGAAAACAACCCCCCCCCCAACAACAACCATAACGAACAACATCACACCTCGCTCTTGCTTCTGCGACAACTACGACATTCAAGCCATCTATTCTTTCAACTAAGTAACGACGGTGACGCTTCCTGGATTTACAAAGCTCCCCCTCCCTTCCTGCGTGCGAAAGAAGAAGAATAAGAAGAAGAAGGCCATCTTGAATACGTTGAATACGTGCCCTTCCATATTGTTGGAGACTGGCTTGTGTGGCTGCATTGGTCATCATCCTAGCCCCTACCACTGCCAACCTACCTGCCAACCTACCTACCTGCTATCTACCTACCTGCTATCTACCTACTACATACCTAGTCCACCGGGACATCGAAGTGCCTCGGACTGTTCTCCTGTACGTACGGACAACCACCTACTACTCCCTCGTAGTCCCAGTCCCAGTCCCTCTGTCCGTCCCTCTGTCCGTCCCTCTGCTCTCTGAGTGAGGGCAGCAGCACTGCAGCAGACACACACTTACACACGCACACACACTCTCTCTATCTCTGGCCAAGGGTCCTTGAGCGCTTCCTGCATCGGCTAGCTGAGGCAGCTGGCCTAATAGAGTTGTCTGTCTGCAACTCCAACTCAACTTCCTTGAAGTTCCTTAAAGGGGGGTATATGTTAATGTGGCCATCATGTGTAGGTAGCAAGAAAGATAAAAGGAGAAGAGTGGTTTGTTCGTTCGGCAAGACCACCCGCCATCTACCTAAGTCTATATCCTCGTCGAGCTCGCTTTAGCCTTCTTTCGATAGCTTTCCCGTGCAAATACATCATATTTGCCTAGACCAAGACAAACAAACCACAATATTCTTCGGGAGGCAGCTGGGCTGTCTGTTGTATTAGGATTGGGTAAACGGAGATGTGATGGGTATGTTGCTCCCTATGTCGCTCCCCCCATTATACAGCACCCCTCTGAGAATCGCTCGTCGATGCCGAGACACTCATCTACCCACGACAAAACACACTTCTCGGCAGACCTCTTGTATCTCTGCCTGTGAAAAATTTGTCTTGCCTGTTCCCCTCCTCACCTTCCCACTTCCCACTTTCCCACCACTGTCGATAGCAAGAATGAGACCTGGGGCTGCCAACCCAACCCTTTCGACCTTGTGCCCCTCGGTCGAGTCCGGTTCACCACCATGTCTCTATTCGCTGCCATCGTGTCTTCTTATGTGGTTCCTGCACTTACAGCAGCCTGGCTAACACTGTCGCGATCTGTTCACCGCGTAGGTCATTCAGAGAATATGTCTCCCGAATCTTCTTCCCCGCTGTTCCCTGACCGGCCCATCCGACCGCTTCCTAAACGTCGACTACGTGAACGCCTGTCGCCAGATGTTGCCGACAGTATCAAGTACCCGCCGGCACCTCAGACCACGACGCCCTTGTTTGTCTACCCTTACAACTCGACGGAGGACCTGGCCTCGCTGGGAGCCGATCATGCTACCGTAGCCCACCGCGAGAATGTAGCTGAGCTGGGGCAAGAAGCTGGCCTGCGCAGAAACGGTTTGGCGCCGGAATATGATGATGAGTCGTTGGCGGGCCACACTCGGCGGACTTTTGTTTCACGACCCTCTCACGAGTCAGCAGGGCATGCGCTTCGTACCCCCCAAAGACCCGGCCAAGCTCGACACCCCAATCCACAGCCGCCGCCTTCTACGACATCATCGGCAGACGGGTATGATTCGTTTGAGAATACCAATAACAAGAAGAAGAGGAAGATTCCAACAGCTGGTGAGACCATTCTGAACGGTACGCATGTGCTCAATGATTTAGGTGTATTAGGAGTACCATCGCCCCCGACCACCGGGGATGAGGGGTCTATGGATGCCTCGGGAGCGGCGCCCACAGCCTATTATCAAGCGGGAGGTCACACTACGAATGGGCAGGGGATTTCTGGTCCTGGCAGAGGCAGATATGGTCGCGTGCGCAACGGCAGAAGCCCCTTGCGGGTCTTGTCAGATCCGAATAGTCTCTGGGGTGGCAGAACCCCTAAGTTACGGCCTGGTGGTCAATATCCATCACCACCTGCAGGTAAGTTCTGATGCGTGGAACCTTGTCTTTCTTTACTTCTACCCGGGTACTCTTGCCTAATACTAAGCTCTTTGGGGCACCCGCAATTATTGCCTGGGAAGTCTTTCAAGGGTCAAACAACAGCTAACTATGTCTTGCTGTATTATAGGAGAGAATTCTGGAATTATCTCTAGTGCTATCGCTAGTGCCGGAAAGCTACCAGTACCTCCAGGCCAAGAGAATATTAGCCTCTTGCACCAGGAAGCCTCCTCGAAGGCCAGCCCAGCAGCATCAACACAGTTCACCTTTACTTTCGACTCACAGAATCCTGTGTCTTGGCCCGGATCTGATCCGGCGCCGTCCAACATGGCTGGAGTAAGTCATATGCATCAGCCACCTCTCTCAGCAGACTACCGCGACCCGTATCATGGCGTTAGTGCTAGAGCTACTCAAACCCAAGCTGGCCCAACACCCCCTATGATGAATTCTGGGGGAGTGCAACCGGGTGCTAATGTCACTGGTGACGGAGCTGCAAAAGGGGCTGCTCCGGCCGGCGCACCCCCGAAGAAACCGAAACGCCGCGGCAACTCGCTTCTCCAAGCAGCTAAACAACGCCGCCGAGAAACTGAATACCAGAATTACCATCATCCCCCGGCGCCTGAAGATATCTGGATCTGCGAATTTTGCGAGTATGAAAGAATCTTCGGTCGCCCCCCTGAGGCATTGATTCGCCAGTACGAGATTAAAGATCGCCGCCGCCGCAGAGAAGAAGCGGAGCGACGAAGACTGCTGGAGAAGGCAAAAATGAAGTCTCGCAAGGGCAAGAAGGCCAACAAGCTGCCCGCGAAGAACAATGCTGCCGCCGCTGATCGCAGTGCCGCGGCTACGGCGGGGCAGCAAGCTCCACCCCCGCCCCCTCCGAATGACCCCGATGAGGACCACTCTTTTCATCAGCATCATCACGGCAAGGAAAACCAAGAGCCGCCGAGCGATAGCTTCGATTCGGAAGATCACTACGAGGACCAGAGTCCCGAAGCAGAATCTCCCGGTATGATCCCTAGCTCCGGCTACAAAGATCCGCCCTCGGCACGGTTGCCGATGAGAACTGGAATTGGCGGCGCTGGAGGAGGTCGACTGGAGACTCACGCTTAGACCATTTGGTCGCAAGTGCGGGTTTGGCTGTAGGCTTGCCTGGGGGATGGCTTGACTCCATATCCCAGACTCGCAGCATACGTCTGGTGTCATTCTCTAGTCCCCTTCGGCATTTTCAGCAACCCTCTTTCACATCGACGTCTTGGGACCTCCGGTGATCCAGATCTAGTCTCTGGATTGTGTCCTAGACTCCGGTGTCCCCTCAGGCATTAACCAACCAACCCCTAGTCATTCCACTCTTGTATGAATCATTGAAAGTTGTGCCCTCTTCGACATCCTCCTCCTTCAACCCGGAGCTGTGTCGAGAGCCAGGCATAACGGTGCTGGTCATCTGCTGACTGATTGGTCCCTACTATTTTCAGCCACGTCAACTCGTCAACTCTCCCGTCATACGATTGTTTTCACTATTTTTCTCCGAAACGAATTAGCATAGCAGCATGAGCATGAGCATGAGCATGAGCTGGAGCAAGCAAAGCTAACAAGCAACTAACTTGCTAAGAAGAAGGAGGAGCTAAACTACCTAGAGAGAGCTGAACTAACTACGATTGGCGAGAATTGATGAGAAGGGGGGGACACAATTACATGTAGAGTAGTAGTAAAAAGACAAGAAAGATTACCACCGAGTGCTGGCTACTGGTTGCTGCGATCGTCCACTTAGCCTAGGTAGCTAACTAGCACTTTTTCTTCTCCCAAGACAGACAGACATACAGACATACAGACATACATTGCTCGGATTTACTAGCGAGTTGCCGTTGCTGTTGCTGTTGTCATGGGGGAGGGTCCCGTAGATAGGCAGACCAGAGCAGATAGATCGCACCAATCCCCTCCTATACCATTCTTCGGTGTCGACTTTTTTTTCTGACCTTGACTGAGCTTCGAGATACATTAGGTATGTGTAGTTGTTCCACGTGTGTATGTATGTACGCAGCAGTAGTACATGTAGGTAGGTTAGGGAAGTGTAACACATCACTTAAGTTACATGGTTTACATGCGTATGTATGCTCTCTCATTTGCTGCAGCACTGGAAACCGCGCACATTGTCTGAAACTCGAGGCTGGATGACGAGCAGAGCGAGGCCCAAAGACGGGTGAGCACGTGTACGATACCCCCTGACTTTAGGGAAAAGCCTGGCGCATAGGTTTTGTTGTGAAAGTCGATGGATGATCGCTTGTCTGTATGCGTATGTTTTGCCAGGCACTACGATCCCTGCCTGGTTCGATGGCAGTTGGTAGCCAGCGAAGGGTTCCAGTGCATGTTGTACAGCTTGCAGCGATTGATAAGACTCGATTATGGGTTTATTAGTTGTACCCACACATATTGATATGTATGCAAGTGGTGTGACGTCATATCAGCCGAGCTAAGCTGTTGAGCTATCTAAGGTCTAAAATTGGTTTCTGCTTTGGGAAGAGACCCCTTTATGTCTAATGAGAAGACGGGATTTGGCCTAGTATATATGTACTGTTATCCAAATACTAGATGCATGTTATAGAGAGACACTAAACGTACAATTATTATATATAAGTTCAACGTAGAGTCGAGCTTGGGCCCTCTCATAGTAACTGCAGAATATTATAGAATAAGCAGCCACTTAAACTTAGAGAATGATGTTCCACCCAAAAGCTTAGTATGTAATCGGATATGTGGCTTTGGAGACAGATCGCGATGCCTGTAACTCGAAAGCAAGAAACATGGAAGACGCCATTAGGCCAATTCTCATCAGTGCTGGTCATGTGGCTGATATGTGTGAATCGGTTCAGTATTACGTAGCAGAGTGAGGAGTGGGTTACATTACCTAACCTAGGTATGTATGTATATACATGTCAACTCATTACCCGGTAGGTCTCTAGCCTACCGTAGAGACTACCTAGGTATCTGAGAGGAATAACTTAGGTAATATCTTCGCTACTACTGGACGGCCACGCAGGTCCATGTATCCGATACTTGAGTTGCCGGGAGTTTAAAAGTGATAACGTGGGAGGGTGGTATGCTATGAGCCTATGATCTAACCTAGTGGCTGTTAGCATGTGGCTTACGCACGTCCTAGGCTGTTCGAGCGGCTATGTCCCGTCGTTCGTTCACTGATCAATTGCTTGCTTGGTTGCCTTCTTTTCCCGAGAGAGTGAGAGCTTGAAATAATTTGTTCTTATTCATCAATCATATTTGTAACTTATCACCACTTTCTTCTGGCACGTAACTAATCTTAGTCGCTGTTCACACAAATACATACATACATACCAATTGTACAATAGCAGTATTCCCATGCAGCCTCGATTATAGTCACCTCGACGGGGCTTTGAGCCCGCGAACGAATAACCAAAACGCGTTCAGGATGTTCGGAAGCTCGCGAAGGCATCGGCCGCCAAACCCGGTAAGTGGCCCTTTTTTCCAACGCCTCCTCGACCTGTCGCATTCCATTCATTGTCTTGGAATCCCATTATACATTAAGACACAGCTGGTGGCCTCTCTTTGTCTTCTCCATATTTCGTTGGGCACTAGCGCAACTGTCTTTGGAAGTTTGTGTTTTGTGTTGAAGAGGGCATAGTTCATGTCCTCTCTCATCATGACGATGGCCCGCGACTCACTCATCCAATCCCTCCCTTGCTTTGCTTTGGCTTTGGCTTTGGCTTTGGCTTTGTCTCTGCAGTAGTGCGCGCGCAAAACCGCGAATGCTAATTACCCGCAACCCTTTCCCACAGCCTCTGAATTCCGCAACGGCCAACCCGAATGCCACCATGGCTGCTGCATCCGCCTTCATGTCGGCCGCGAACGAGAAGAACAACAGGACGCTCTCGTCAGCCGCCGCCGCCGCCGCGCTGCGGGCGCGTCCCCAGACCCCCACCAACGTCGGCGAGGTCCAGACGAAACGCATGATGCGCCGCAGCGCCTCCGTGTCCTCGACCGCCAGTGCCGGCGCTGCCGCCGCCTCCCGCTCGAACCATCGACTCGAGAGACGAGGCAGCTCGGGTAGCATGACGGAGCGTACCTTTCGAAGCCCCTCGCCCTCGCCACACAGGGCCTCGGCGTCGCATATCAGAGAACCACGTCCACCGGTGCCCCAGCTTCCTACAAACCATAGACGGGCAGCAAGCTCAACTACAGGTGGTGGTGGTGGTGGTGGTGTGGGAATGCAGAACTTCCGTACCGCCTCGCAGAAGATGAAGACCGAACAGCCTTCATATTACACGCAGCCTGCAGGTGATCCGAGGAATGTCAGGACGTCGGACGCTCCCATGAGAATGAAGTCCCCGCCGACGAGGTCGGAGAGCTATATATCTTCGCCGCAACGGCCAGACAGCAGGAGCTCGGTGAACTTCTCGTATCCGACGGCTTTTCGTGCACAATCGCCGCCGGCTTCTCCGACATCTACTCAGGCGCAGAGTTTCGGTAGCCCGACTCCTCGGACACCCCCGTCACCACATACATCGAGTAGAGGCTCGCTATCATCACTTACAAATGTCAGGGACCAGAAATTGGTGTTCGATCCGAATTCTAGGAGGATGGTCCCGAAGGTAGCCGCAGATACTCCGGAATCTTACGATAAGGGGGAAGCAGACAGGCAGCCTCGCAGGAAGAAGGATACCGGTATCCGGAGAGATGGCAGCCAACGAAAGAAAGGAGCAGTCGCAAGAATCAAAGGGACCATGATTGATGCAGATGCGAAGGAGCGCGATCTACCAAAGCGGGAACAACCTCTTGTTGAGACGGCGCCAACAAGAGAGGAATCCCAAGTGTTGGAAGAGGAGCCTGCGACGAAGGCTATTATAACGACTGAAGACAAGGGGAAGCAAAAGCAAGAGGAGGATGAGGATATCCAACCACCACTACAATTACAGATATCAGATACGAGAAGCCCGCCACCCCTCCAACAGATCGAACCTGAAGCAAACATAAGTTATCCTACCAGTCAAACGCTAGGCAAACGGCCATCTACTGTACAGGAAGAACCCGAAGAAGTTAAGGACGAAGATGACGTCAAAGCCCGGCCGTCTCAGAAAGTACTCAATACTTTGGACGCAGTACCTACGAGACAGGCGATTTTCGAACAGTCTCAACCGTCGCAGTCTTCTAATCAAAATAAAGACAGTGGCATGGTTGAGCAGAGTTCGACAGAGCCTCGGCTTCCAGAACAAGACCAGTCTCCTGCCGAAAGTGCGAAAGAGAGAAGCCCATTGTTTGTGGAAAACAAGCCTGTAGTTGACCTTTCGAGAGAAAGCAGCAGCGTGCGCCGATCGAATTCCAACAGCCCGGCTCGTCAGGCCCGTTTCGCAACAACTACCTCAACTACATCAGATAATCTGACTGTACGGCACACCCCTCTGCCGAGATCAGCATCACCTATCAAGTCGGCGCTAAAGCGTACAAGCTCACCGGCTAGGGAGCTGTCTCCGTCAGACAACAGCTCTGATTTATCAAGGTCCCGTGGTACCTCGCCAAACCAGCGAGAGGAGCCTGCAGTCCCTCGTAAGAAATCCGTGCGCGTTAGTTTCGACGACCGGACTATGGCCATGGTTGTAGGAGAATCAGCGCCAATCGAGGACACAGACTCGCACGATCCACCAAGCCCGCAACAGCTCAAGCGACCGTGGTACAAAGACATCGGGCGCAGCAAAAAGAAGGATTTCACTCTCGAGGATGACGAAATCATGAAGCCTAGGCCCGCGCTACCAAGTTTCGGTAGCATCAGGGAAAAGAAAGCCAGAGAAATCGAAGAGCGCCCGCTTGTCCGACCTCACGAACCGTCCCACTCGCCTGCGCCATCCTCACCAGAACTGCGCGCATCTAGTCCGAGCGCGCCTAGTGACGCTGAGGCGCCCGATGAACTATCTTTAGGGCAATCTACCGACCAGGCGATAGGCTTGACACTTGCCAAAGAACAGAAATTGCGCAACGAAGCAAACATTTCGAGGTTTAGAGAGCCACTGCCGCCAGTCGTGACCTCGATTGAAGGAAGCGGTTACGTCTCCGATAGTATCAGGAGCTCTGATTCAGACGACGACCTTATCAGTAGTATCGCAGATACCAGCGACGCAGAGGCAATTCCCAGCACTCAGACCACACAGCTGGAATCTCATGATAACTCGCAAAACGGATCCACCGATCTAGAACACAAACCCTCCATCAAGATAGAGGACACACCAAATTCAATCGAGCTCCCGCCAAAAGACATCCCCGAAATCGCCATCATCCAACCTAGTCCGATGCTGCCGGAACAACACCTCCGACAGGAGTCCTTGTCAATACCTCCATATTATGACGTACCTGGCGGATTCCCTGACGAGGAACACGACGTGACTCATGACACCCAATCGACCTCGAAGAAGGACGCACCCGATGCGACCAACGCAACCTCTACAGCTGATGCAATCTTTGAACCGATGGCACAAGTACATCCTGTTCAGCCAGGAAACCTACCCCAAACGACACTAGCTACAACAGCACCAGTCAATGCCGGTGACGATGATTCTACGGATGAGTCAGAGTCGAGTATATACAGCGATGCGTACGAGGATCTTTCAGACGTCGACGGTGAAGGTTTCATGTCCATAGACGCTGTTGTTGAATCTCCGGTCATCGACAAGATTGCGACCTCCCAGCCCCATGAGCCGCCCAGAGATACATCAAAGCAAACAAACTCAGAAGAGTCCGCGCAACAAGCCACCAAGCGCCTTATAGTCGCCGCCCAGTCTCCCGAACCACCGCGAGATGAAAATGACTGGGAGATAGCGAAGAACTTCTGGCGAAGCTTGACAGCAGAGAAAAGGCTCCAGCTTGAACAGGAGGCATGGGAAGAGGCTGGTGCTGAAGGTGATCGAGAGGAGGTTGCGCTACCCGTTCGGAGAGTTAGCAACAGGAAGAAGAATGCACAGCACAAACAGCCGGAAGCTGAATCTCCGACTCAACCCTCGACACTACCCTCAACCTCTGCGCCGCCGATAGCCATTCCCGATAGAAAATACACGGTACACTCTGACCGGGAAGATAAGGACGAGTCTGTCAGTCCAGGATCAAAATCACCGCAGCTGCGTACGACTTTGCGCGGAGACCAACCATCGCCATCTTCTGGTATGCGGAAGACGATGAGGACGAACGCAGGAGCTGGCCAGGCCAGCCAATCGTCATCAGGCCACGCAACGACACAGCGTGACAAGACTACGCGTATGTCGTCAAAGGCAACTCAGCGTCAGAGCAGCGACATCTCTACACTGCCAATCACCGCGTCTGGAAATGCAATGTCTAAGAGCAAACCCACCTTGGAACGTCGTGTATCTGATGCTAGCGATAGCAGCTTTAAACGCAGTCGAGCTATACCGAGCAGAGGCCTCGGATTCCGCAACACCATGCGCCCCTCATCGAATAGAAATTCTGTCGATGTTACCAAAGCTTCTAAGCGTTTTAGCTTGCGGTCACTTTCCCCCAGTGGCTCTTCCTTCCGTGGCAATTCTAACGTTACGGGTTCACCTCCGGTGACTATGATGCGGCGCACCTTACGATCCAACAGCGAGTCAAGTCAAGAGGGCAGGCGTTCCTCTCTGCACTTCCCCTCGCTTGGCCGCATGAGCAAATCGCCCAGTGCGAAGCACGCTAAGAGATCCAGTCGCTTTGGCGATTCCAGCGATGAAGACGACGGCGGAGGCGACGTTCCCGGGTTTCGCAGTCGCTTCGACGATTCGAGCGACGAGGAGAGCATCCGTCCTGGTACCTCATCGCGCAATAATCCGCTGGGGAGAGGGACCCTTCGCGCGTCCGCCCCGCCTTCCGGTGCCGTCCGCAGATCTACGCCCGTGCCCGAGGTCGCCGAGGACTCGCCCGATCCGCCGGACAGCGATGACGAAATGCCTAGTCCGTTGCAAAGCCCGCCCGGCCGAGCCTCCATGGCCGCCCGCAACGGCGGGATGGCGCGCTCGAACTCGGAGGCTCTGGGCACCTCCCTCGGGACCTCCACCTTGACGCGCTCGCGGTCCGGGCACGGCGGGATAATCACGTCCGCGTCGACGCCTGCGATGTCGACCCAAGACAAGCGGCGGACCTCGCTGTTCGGTATACTGCGCCGCAACAAGCGGGCGGACCAGGCCGGCAAGATCCAGCGCCCCGAACGCACGGAGAGCGCCGCAAGGCGGGATACCAAGCTCGAGCGCAACACGGGGACGCTGAAGGATATCCGCGGCGACCGGCCCACCAGCCCGAAACTGCAGAAGAAGAGCTCGGCGAAGGCGAGCGGTAGCAGTTGGCCGCTTCCGGAGAACCAAGGACGTTCGAGTTCGGTGGGGAATGTAATGCCCCGGCGGGACAGCAACGCCGGGGCTGATAATAATAATAATAAGAACCCTAGTCTGAGTAGTCGACGGAGCACGAGTCTCGCCGTGTCGTCCCCGACGTATCACGAGGATGACACCGCGACGGTGGACAGGAAAAAGAAGAAATTTGGAGCCCTGCGCCGCATGTTCAGGCTGGACGACTAGGAGGCGCCCAAGGCCGAGAAGCCCAAGGCCGAGAAGCCCAAGGTCGAGAGGGATGGGAAGAGACAGAGGACGGTGTTGGTGAAAAGGGGCGGTGGGCCGAGGACAGCAGCAGCATGATAGGTCATCGATTCACTTTTTTACTTACTCAACTCACCGGACAGCAAACAGCAACAGCAGCATAATTCATCGATTCACTTTCTTCTTCACTCAACTCAATGTTGTCAATCCACAACAAACCACCACAGCAATATTTTTATTTGTTTACTTTTGAGCCGAAGCCGGAGATGAAGATTTGCGGAAATGAGAAAGACACATACAGAGAGAGTGAGTGTGTGAGAGAGAGAGAGAGACAGAGATAGCTCGAAAAGTTTGTGATGCGATGATTTTTCTGAGTAGATACCCATTTCCACGGCGTTTGACTTGACATACATACACTTTGCCAAAGCTGAATTTTGCTCGGGTGGGCAATTGCGCAGACTGGGCACATTCGGTTTTCTTTTCTCTTTGTTTTGGGACAGGATAACGGACGGACATAACACGTGCGGACATGACATGAGAGAGCACTGGTTGTGGTGGTGGTGCCGGTGGTGGGGTTGGACGCAAGGTCTTTCGCGGGATTTTAGAGGTCAATTGGTTTTCTTACCTACCAGCCTACCAAAAAGCTCGCTCTGCTGCTGGGCCCTGTTGCAGCAAGTACCAGGGAAGAGGGCGGCCCAAGCAGAAGGAACAGAAATCATGAAATAAACTCGATATGCGAGCAAGCAAACAACGTGACTATGGGGGTACCTATCTATCGCCCGACAATTGTAGAATAGACCTCGATCCAGCCAAGCTGTCAAGCAGGCAGGGGAAGGAAGGAAGAGAACCACGAGAGCAAGAAATAATAAACCGATCGAAAGAAGTAACCCACGCTAGTAGTTCAATAGAGAAAAATCCTTGAAGCCATCGTGACACGTTCATTCAAGCAAGTATGTAAGACGGATACTTCGGTAAAGGACAGGACGAGCAGGGGGAGAGATTAAGCCAAGCCACCCCCACGTTTACGAGGCCGTAAAAAAAGAGCGAGGTGAAACCATCGTGACCTCACGATTGGAGGCTCTTGGCTGCCTGAGTAATCGGGAATCGAGATGAGAGAGAGAAAGTGGGCAGCAATTTATCATTACCTGTATGGGATGTTTATGTATGAACAAGTCGCACAATGTGGCCCTCGGCGGCGTTGCCTTGGTCAACCTGCCTGCCTGCCTGCCTGCCTGGCTCGCGTACAGTTTACAATACAGCAGTATAATGGAGGATACATTACAGAATAATACATGATACAGGGCATTATATTGGGGAATCAGAGAATGAGGACCGCGAGACTATACTCGAACGGTCACGGATCTACAGGCGATGAGCGGGCGGCGATGTCCACCTGGCACCAGCGGCTATCCCGCGGTGAGAGGAAGTGTAGGTATGTACGTATGTATGTATGTATGTATGTATGTATGTATGTATGTATGTACATACGTAGTCCCGGTAGCAGAGGTAGTATGGGGATGGGATGAGATGGAAGGGCTTGGGATCGGTTGGTCAGGCAGCTTCCGTGGTGTCGTGCGCAGGTTTGCGTGTTGCCCTCGATCCCACTACCTACCGTATCCCCGGTGGCCGCGGCCGGAGGTGCCCTGGTTCTGGATATATACTTGCCTCTATATGTATGTAGATAATAGCAGCTAGATAATAGAGTGATCGTTACCGACAGACAGACAATTTTATGCGTGAGACGTATTATTCGTTGCCTCTCTCTCCACATTGGGCCGGCGTTTAGCAAGTTTGCATTGGCTTATTATTTGATTTGACCTGGGTAGCTAGTCAGGTAGCCCCCATGGTACGTTGGGAGATGCAGGAGAGAGGGTGACATGCGACGATGGAATGGGCGGTAGGAGATAGATAGAGTGAGGGAGAGCGAGACGGTAGGTCGGTACCGGTAGAGGTGGTCTGGCAGGTCTGGGTCGGTCAGGCTTTTGGGTGTGTCTGATGCATGGGGGAAGGTACCTAGGTACTTCGTGACTTGGCCTGCTTGGCCTGCTTGGTACGTGCAGAAGATGGGTCTGGAATAGGCTTCGAAGGCTGCCCAGGTGTGCCAAGCTTGCTGAGTTAGCGCAGGCATGTATTCTGTATTCCCCACCCGGAGCTCTGTCATACATGGAGGTATCGATGTACCGTCTGTGCCTCCAGCCAATCCGAAGCTTCGACGCGAGTACATGGTACAGTACAGATGTACCTAACCTAGTAATCCGCCCATACTTATACATTCATAGGGGTAGGATTGTCAAAGCTGGAGAAGCTCGGAGCACTCAGCATGTATGCAGCAGCCAGCAGACAGCCAGCAGACAAGAGAGCATCCATAGTAAAAAAAAAAAAAAAAAAAAAAAAAAATTGTTAGTGAGCATAATGGCCAGGAGGAAGATCGTGAGTTTTTGGTCCCCTGACTTGGAGGGCGGTCTTTTTTTCCCTCGTGTGATTTTCCTCTGCACACTCAAAGCTTTTTCTCTTTAATTTCGCTCACCTCCTCTTTCATGAAGAAGGGTTTTTCCTCAATCCAATTGACCCAGTGAATGCTTCATCCCAAGCAGCGATCCACGTGCAGACACTTTGCTTTTAATGGTATAAAGCTGCAAATTGCGAGTAGCCAAGTACCTACGTCATTTTCCAGGCATTGTCCCAACCCGTACGAAGTAGCTCTTTGAAGCTTTCAACTCTAACGCCAACACATTCACACACAGACATTCGCAAATACTTTATTGCACCTCGACCTCTTTTTTCCCTCCCTCAGCATCCATACCTAGTATTTCTTCCTCCTCTACTTCACCCTTCCGCCGACAATTCATCTTTTTTCTCCATCCACCCTAGACGGAATCCTTCCATTGTCTTTCCACATCATCATTGTCATCAAACATACGTACACTTCATACACACACACCGACAATGTTGTCGCGTAACCTCCTCCGCACCTCAGCGCGAGCTATCCGCGCCCGAGGATCAGCCTTCCCAACCACTGCTTCCCCTGCGTCGGCGGCGTTCATACACACCAGCTCTGTGCTGTCCAATGCCGACAATAAGGATAAGAAGAACCCTTCGCCCTCGCCTCCCCCGGGAGCTTTCGCCCGTACCGATGACACTATCACCGTCGAGTACCCCGAGGAAGAGGACCTGCCTCCGTCGGCGCCCGTCCAAGGCCGTGGTGGCTTTCACATGAAGCGGACCCTCGCTTCCTTCTCGCTCGAGGGCAAGGTCGGCGTCGTGACTGGTGGTGCTAGGGGCCTGGGACTCGTCATGGGCCAGGGCATGGTTATTAGCGGTGCGAACCTAGCCATCGTCGACATGAACAGTAAGCAATCCCTAGTCTTTTTTTGTTTGTTCTCCTGTTCGTCTACAAGTCTTTTCCAATTTCCTGCAAGGTGAACATTCGGTCTGGTAGCCCTCGCTTCACCGATTTTCACATGCTCTTCACAAGTTCCTTTCAGCTGCCAAGCCTCTCACCTTTTCCTACCGCCACTTTATGTAGTTGTAAATTTTTTTCAATGCAGTATGACGTACCGGATACAAGCTAACAATTCCACTCATCGAACAGAGGAAGAGGCCGAGCGCCAGGCTACCAAGCTCGTCGAGGTCTTCCGCAAGGAGAACCCTGGCGCGTCGCGCGTACCCAAAGTCACTGCCCACTACGCAGACGTTTCCGACGCCGACTCGGTGCAGAGCTGCATCGCCGAAGTCATCAAGGAGCATGGCAAGATCGACCACCTCGTGACCAGTGCCGGTTTTACCGAGAACTACAACGCTGTCGACTATCCGATCGATCGGATGCGTAAGCTTTGGAGTGTCAACGTCGACGGCACCTACCTGTTCGCCATCACTGTTGCGAAGCACCTTATGGAGCGCAAGGCAAATGGCAGCATGGTCTTCATAGGAAGCATGAGTGGTGCCATCGTCAACGTGCCGCAGCCCCAGGCGTAAGTTCTTACCTACCATCCCGCGTCCCTGTGCCAGCAGGGTCCTCGTCCTCGTGTCGTACCAAAGCGCAAACAATTGCTGACCATCTCGATTTTTTTCAGACCGTACAACACGGCCAAGGCCGCAGTCCGACACATGGCCGCCTCGTTGGCCGTCGAGTGGGCGCATGCAGGCATCCGTGTGAACTGCATTTCCCCGGGTTACATGCTGACAGCCCTGTAAGTCATTAATGCCTCGTCACCGACTTTCCAACCTTTTCTTTTCCTTTCTTTCTGCATCAAGCTAATGAGATGTTTCAACAGCACCGAGAAGATCCTGGATGAGAACCCGGAGCTCAAGCGACAGTGGACCTCCCTCATCCCCCAGGGTAAGATGGGTCAGCCCGACGACCTGATGGGCCCTGTCGCCTTCCTGCTGTCCGACGCAAGCCAATACGTCACCGGCGCCGACATCCGTGTCGATGGCGGCTACACCCTCACCTAAGCAAACCGAAGCGAGATGACCTTAGATAGAGATAGACGTCACCTGCTTTCATAGAGGGACCGGGGGGCAAAACAGGGCGGCAGGAGACATGAATCCTTTTGGGAGTTCGGGGGTTGTGTTATTTCTTCAATAACTTGCGTTGAAGAGGCGGGGCGCCCTTTTTCCATAAGGTAGAGAGAAAGAAAGAAAGAAGGAAAGGGAGGGATGGTTTCATGAACATCGCTTGGACAGACGGGATAACGGATCCGAGCCATCAGAAGTCGGTTTGTTTTCTGTGCGGGAAATGCTAGGGACGGACATGACAGACAAGAGTGGTTGTTGTCGTTGTCGCTAACGACATAACGCGCGCGCGAGAAATTTTCCTCTCTTTCTACTTCTTTTTTCCAAATCATGATCATACGATCCAAAACATTTCTTCGTTGTTTTCTAATAAACACCCCTCTTGCAAAAACGATCTCGAGGCTCGATATGAATGAGAAATTACCAAGAACTTCGGAAGAGTATCTTCTATATCATGCGTGAGAATAGTAAACCGGCTGCAGAGCAATCAATCGTAGTAGACAGTAAGTAGTATAGAAAGAAGAAGAAAAACGATAAAAGGTAGGTTAAGTTAGGTGATGGGGTTGTTTTTCTTCATATGGGTGGTGGTGCGGTTGTCGACTTAATCTTTTTTTTTCCCCATGTACCCGGCGCATTTTCGTGGCGGCTAATCAATTTTGAACCTCGCTTACCCGGGGATCCAGGTGGCCGGGCGCTACGTATATGCAAAGCGCGCAGCGCGCGCCGCAGCCGCAGCCGCAGGCGTAGAGAGAGGAGTCAAATCCCCGTTCCATCAGTAGGTACCTAACCTAAATCTAACCTCTTATATCTTATTGTAGTACTGATGCCGGCAGTTGGGAGTGGGATGCCTGGGGGTTTGTTTTGTTAGGCTGGCTTTTGGTTTTGGGGAAAGGCCCGATAGCGAGGTTGGCGGAGCTGAGCTAAGGAGGTAGGGTTGCAGGACCGGCGAGAGAGCGACCTATGTATGTACATCAACCTAAGAACTGACTGATGAGCAGGGACTCGGGGGAAATGAAAGCGAAAGTGACTTGGCAATGTTTTTTTATGCTCCGTAGAAAGAATACCTGCCGGTCGATGTCTGGATAAATGCCTAAATTCTCCGTATGGCAGTCGGTACAAGATCTTGGGTTACGTTGCATGCAGCTTGGAGGAGGTGGTGTGTCAAGCGTGCGTTGTGTGTGCGTGTGTGGGTGGCGGGAGAGTGAGTGAGTGGATAGGCGGGTGGTGGTTGTTGGGACGTAGGGCTGAGGTTTTCCCATATGCTGTGTGAGATCACCACTCTGCCTGTGCGCGGTGGGAGTGTATGTTTGTAAGTACTTGATTGGGAACCAGGCGTTGGATTCCCAGAGACGAATCATGGTTCTGCTGGATGCAATCATCCCGCGTTGCAGGTTTGCTTGGGTGTATAGTGATGATGAATCCTTCAGCCCTCTGATCTGATATCGACTCGGTGTAGAGATATTAACCACTCTGTGGCGCTCCTATCATTTATGACAGATGACAGCTTGTTTACAGCACACTCCTTGAGGTGAACATAGGCCAGTGATGCTACTCATCCGAACATTTCATTTGCCAATGACAAGTAACTGGTTGTCAATACACATCATAGTAAATAATGGATTCGCTCTCAACATGTCAAAGCACCAGATCTCCCAACCATCCTGCTCCCTTATGTATACAATGTTTGAGCACATCTACCCCATAAAGACAACATCTTCACCTGTAATCCGTCTCCTTAGTTCAGAGCCTCGTTTATTACCCTTTTCCCAAGTCCCCTGTATGACAACCGCGTTGTCTAATATGACAGGTCTCTCCTGTCTCGAAGCATTCCCTCCTTTTCTCGTACACCTTTCCCATAGACACACGAGTTGATGACCAGGAAACTCCTTCAGCCCCTGACAGTCATGCACCACGCGTTATGGCCAAATTATCCTCATAACAATTCTGAGGCCACAGAGGGCTCAGGCATCTTTCAGTGTGAACTCTGAGCCGAGGTACACGATTTGCTAGCGTACTCGATCCTTCATAGATAGCATGTTGTCAACTACGAGGCGAAACGACCATTATTTATCTGGGGTTGAAAAGAGTATACGGAATAAGGACGCTAGATATGGGCAGAGGAGAGCAGGGAAGAGTATCTGGGTTTAAGTACAAGGTCAGTTCACTTAGATGGCCCTTACGATTCGACAGCGCAGTTAGACAACTAGAAGCCAGAACCTCTCTGCTCACAAAAGCTATCCATCTTAGCTTGCACAAATCTACCACTTGGTCTCAACCCTACGATTATATATTCAGTGTTGAGTTCGTGGCACACTCACAGGTGAATAGAGTACGTTTCGTTCTCTTATACGAGAGATGAAGATATATCTCACCAAGTTATAGTTATAAGATCGCCAACATGACAATCGTTCTACAAGGTCCAACGACACTTCAAAGTCGAATAAGTGCGCCGACGATACCTTAAGTACAACATTATCTCATTACATATAGTTATAGAACTTAAGGTATCGTGAAATACATACTCATCCACTAGATTTCGAACTTCAGCTCTGGTCAGCATGTCTAACATGATGATTGCCTCCCAACACGAAACAACCACCGCCCCCTGCGCGCCGCGCCACGTAGCATATACCTTCTGTCTCGATCCCAATCCAACCTTCATGAGTCCACGTGGTACCGACGACATTAGACGTGGGAAAATACACGCCATTTCGAATCAGACTCGCACGCATATAAAGAATTGTGCCTCCTACACTGTCAAGTGACACGATATGATTATCCTTAGTTCCTTCGATCAACTCGTCCACATACGTCCTGGTCTCCACGAGCCTTTGCACAGCATCCTCCTGGGCATCATCCGCGACAGGACCCATGAGCAGCGGTTCGTGCCTGTTGATCGCCCAGGCATTCTTGTCATAATTGTTCGTCGTGGCCTGCGAGCAGCGCGCCGTGATGATACCGACGTCCTCCCGCTGCTGCGCATGCCCGATCATGGTCTGCACGATGCCCTCCGAGAACTCGACGATATCCGCGTCGACCCACAGGACGTGCTCCTCGTCCTGCAGGCTGCGCGACATGAGATAGTTCCGAGCGCGCGAAATCGCTGCGCGACGCCGATGCTGGATACCATCCGCACGATGCCGATCTTCTTCGTACTCGAACTCTATAGTAGCTGATCCGTGAGCTTCACGGTAGAATATGGCGATGCGCGCAAAGGGCAGCGGCGCGGTGGCCTTCTTGGCCGCATCAAACCCAGCTTGGGTCGAAGTGAGTATGCCCAACGACACTGTGGAGAAATCTAGCCCCGTGCCGATGAGCAAATCGACGAAGTCATAGACGCTGCGGCGAGTCGACAGGTCGTCTTTGCTCCATGCGCGCTCGTCCTTGCCGCCGAGGACCAGAATGAGCGTCTCGGGACTAGTGCCAACAATCCGGCGGTGGTAAAAGACCGTGCCGTCGTGCAGCGTCTTCTCGTTCTGCCCGATCGCGAAGTCGACCGGGGCGCCGTCGCCGTTCCAGTGCTTGTACACGTGCGGGCGCCCGCCCAGGCAGGACGCCAGGGTCTTGCATGACCACGCGCGCTTACGGGGCTCGAGGGTGTAAAAGACGACGATGCAGATGAGAAGCGAGGTCGCGATTCTGCCCCAGCGCAGAGGATTGGGTGTAAATCTCATTGCCTTCTCTCTCTTGTGCCTTTGGCTATTGCGCCATGGTTCGCGAGGGAGTGAGGCTCTGCGATGACGTGACGGAGGTAAAGGCCGCTCGCGCGGTGGGCTGGATTGTGGGCTCGCGAATACACTGGGAATTTACCTCATTGCCCCCGTCTTTGCCCCGTCTCGGTCCAACATACTGCATATTGACATACAGCGACACGTGCTAACGCAAGATACTGCATGCCAAGAGATATCGAGGGACGCTTATGATACCTAAAGGAGCAATCTCCCCTGTATGCACGACCTGAACTAAGCGCATCCAGCCAAGGTGTTCGATCCGACAACATTAGAATGTTCGCAGGCTAGCTTGTTACTACCTAGACTTGAAGCTTGTTAACATATTCCACCAAGTAGCCAGTCATTGCATGTGTGACTCCGGGTTGGGATGCCCGAGCACTGCTCCACATGGTGTCCATTTTAACATGTTCGCGATGATGATCAGTGGGGCCGTGAAACAGGTGGCGGACCCGACATTAAGGGTGCCGATCCGACTACATGAGACCGGGCGGACCGGAGCTATAACGACATACTACCAACGGAGGGTAAAGTTTCGCAAGTGACAGTTTGTTTATTCGAGGTAAAAGGAATAGGTGTCAATTGATAGCTCGAACATAATTAGGAAAAATAAAAAAAAACTTAAAAAAGTGGGATAATCCGAAGATTATATGTTACAGTATAGCTCGAAACAGTGTGGTTCAACGCAGACGTTCCTAAGGCGGAGACGTGATCGCACCGTTCCGAGCTGTGAAGAGAGCTATACTGTAGAAATTCCTAAATCTCTGTTAGTAGTTGCCCACTCCCCGGCTCGAACGCCGTAATATATGTCCCGACCAACTGGGCTAAGTGATGGGGGCAGGTACCAGTAGGCATGCCTATTAAAATATATTGGCCATACACTCCACCTACTGTGAGCGGTGCACTGGTGGCATTCACTTTCACATCACCCTCGGAAGCTTTATACCTTCTGCACTTTCCCATCAATCCCTTCACTTAAAATTAACTTCCCACATCCACCAACAAAAGTGACGAAGTTTCCAAGCTGTCCATCTCCCCTCTCTTCAATAAGTAACCTCGCTCTTTTTCCGAACAGAAGTAAGTAATTCGCTACAAGATATTTCGTTTCCTCGTTTGCTAATGAGTACGACAGAACCAATATGGGCCGACCACGAACCAGCGGCTACAAGCCGGCTAGAGCGAGAAAGAACAAGTTCCGAGACTACGTACCAAGAGTCGGTTTCATTTTGAAGGATTACAAAGTCCGAATGTTGCTGGATGCTGTGGATACAACCTTGGTGAAGAATAAGATCAAGGATTTCTCAGACGGTCTAAACAAAGATGTGGTAGACCAGGCCCTCGCTTATGTCTTCGACGGCGCGAACCAAGCCATGGAAGAGGATCCTTCGGCAATCGCAGAGACGACGCCAGCACTATTCTGGCAGCCTATCAAGAATGCCGTCCACTGGACGCGAGATTTTGATGCGGGCATCATCTTCCAGTTGGTGGTGGCCCTTTTAGCCGCCCACGAGAAGTATGACGAGGCGCGTCCGTACGAGAAGTTCAAGAACCAGTACGGACGATCGGCTGAGAGTTGCCACAAATTTTCGAGCCTCCTGAAGCAGCACCACAGCGACAACTACCTCCTCATGAGCCTCTACTTCAAGACCAAAGTCAGCCTAGATTCTGACGACGAGGCGGACGACGAAGGGTCCGACGACAACAAGGAACCAGAGGGTCCGTCAGACCCTGACGGAGATACAGTGATGGAAGAGGCCGAGGAGGAAGGCGAGCCAAAGGGCAAGAAGCGCTCGAGAGAGGACGGAGAAAATCAAGAACAACTCGGCAGCAAGCGCCGAGAGATGGGACTCGGAGAATGGGTCTATACGGAGGAGGAGGCCGAGTTGGTGAGCAACGTTGGCGCCATGAACATATAACGGCGCATAGGTAGAGTGAGGTGGTACAGAGAATAATACCAGACGACTGATGCAGGTTTGCTGTCAGCCTAAAAGTACGTTCGTGTGAATAAGCTGCCTTCTGAAATGCCCGGTCCATGATGAGTTTCTCCGGTAAAACCCTTGATGATCCATTAACCCTTATCAACCACCCAGATTTCCCAGCTATATACTATGATTTTTAGAATGTATTGTGGGAAACAAAGAGAGCATTCGCTTGAAACATCGATCCTACATACGATAAAGGTGTCTTGCTCAATTATTCACGAGACATATATCTAATACATCAAGTACATCTTACTGTAAACACCAACAACTATCCATAGCTGTTTGGCTCCTATAGAAGGGCAAGACGCTGAAGTTTATGATACTCACATATCAAATCATAATTGAGACCTAGGATAGGAATGGCTTCGATCTGAAGTAATGGCCATAGCAGGGAGGCGGAAGGGGATATATTTCAGCAAACAGCAACTTCTTCACACGAACGCACCCTAATTTGTAGATCTTCCCTGATTGACCACTATAGCGTATTACTGGGATCGTCTCATAGCACAAGAATTTAAGCTACCTAAGAAATTCCATTCACACTGCCAAAGAATGAGAAATCGTCTTCCCGAGAGCACTACTGCTATATTGCTATTGATTGGGACATACCAAGATGTATTTGTCGTGTAGAGATTCCAAATCTGGGGGGGGGGGGGGGGGGAGGGGGGGGGGGGGGGGGGGGGGGGGGCGGGGGGGGGGGGGGGGGGGGGGGGGGGGGC